>CM077080.1:201210110-201897610 GCA_039513925.1 Platanthera zijinensis
TTGAAATAGGCTTCTCGAAGTTGGAATCTTCGTTTTGATGAAAGATCAAAGAGTTTGGTTTTATCAAGAATGAGGATGAACCGTGTGTTTACAAACGGATTAGTGGTAGCATAGTTGTTTTTCCTGATTTTGTATGTAGATGACATATTATAGATCGAGAATGATAAAACCTACCTACAAGTTATTAAGAACAACCTAGGGGACTGCTTTTCGATGAAGGACTCAAGGGAAGCAACTTATATACTTGGTATTAAGATCAATAGAGATAGATCGAGAAGTTGCTGGGTTTGACCAAAGTACGTACATTGATAAGTGTTGAAATGGTTCAGCATGCTTGAGTCCAAGAAAGGATTCTTGCCCATGTCTATGGTGTGAGTCTCTCTAAGGACAGTGTCTTAAGTCGTGTGAAGATAAGGACCCGCATTAAGTTGATTCCATATGATTCGACAATGGGTCAATCATGTAGTATGCAATAAAATGTATTAGACCCGATGTCTCTATGCTTCGAGCATGACTAGCAGGTATCAGTCTGATCCTGGTGAAGGTCACTGGATAGCCGTCAAGAATATCCTCAAGTACATGAGAAGGACTAAGGATACATTTTGGTATTCGACGGAGAGGAAGAGTTCGTTGTAAGTGGTTACACGGATGCTAGCTTCCAAACTAATATGGACGATTCAAATTACCTGGTTGATGTTTTTGTCTGAATATTAGGTACTGTTAGCTAGAAGAGTTCCAAGTAGGATACAGTTGTACTATTTACAACTGAGGCCAAGTATATCGCCGCTGCTAAATACAGGCGGTTGAGTTAGATATAGTTCTAGAATTGTTCGTCACGTAGTTCTCTACTATGACAACAACGGTGCAATTGCACTTACTTTGGAACCTAGATCTCATCAGCACTCCAAGCACATACTCTGGCGGTTCCATCTAATTTGAGAGATTGTCGATCAAGGAGATGTGAGCATATGCAGAGTGTCGACTGAAGAAAATATTACAGATCCACTGCCAAAGCATCTCGTACAGAGAAAGCATGATGATCATGTTAGATCTATGGGTATACGATACCTGAATGATCAACTCTAGTTTGAGTCTTGTGGATTGTATGTTTGTTGGCTATTAGATTTTTCATTTGATGAATAAAAGTACTGTATACATTTCATTTTTATATATTTGGCAAGTTCTTTTATTGTGTTATTTTTTCTATTGTGATAGAATAGTTAACTGAAAATAAATGCCCTTAGAATGTTTGCTTTCATAGGTCAAGTAGTGACTTGATGTGAGAACCTATGATCCTAGAAGCTTTATTCTTTAAGAGTCCCTAGTCGTTGTATCATCTTATAAGCTAAGGGCGATAATGATACCTTTAAGACTAGCATGTGCATTGACTGATGACCCATCCTCACAGGTCATGATATTGTGATATCAAGTCAACACATGGGTATTTGTTATGAATAAGCTGTACTGGATAGACCCACCGTGAGAATATTTTGTGGACAGTTATATAAATGTGTCACAAGTATGGCTCAAGTGGGCAATGGTGTTTGTGGTCCTTTGACCTGAAGTCACAGCAC
The DNA here is from genome assembly GCA_039513925.1 of Platanthera zijinensis. Lineage (NCBI taxonomy): Eukaryota > Viridiplantae > Streptophyta > Magnoliopsida > Asparagales > Orchidaceae > Platanthera > Platanthera zijinensis. The sequence continues at coordinate 201,211,685 of CM077080.1, forward strand.
TCACTGAGTGAGGAAGAGCGTGCTTTAATGCCATCAAAAGTCCAATCTTGAGAAAGTTGGATGATAAAGGTGGTTATTGGGTACGTTACGAGTCATTTGGGTGTTTGTGTGTGAGTAGAGATGAGATTTGTTTTCCTATATGATAGGAGTTGCGTCCATGGGCCCCTTGATGGAATGGGACTAAGAAAATGCATGGTCATGCTTGGTTGAGTCAATATATGATATTGGGCTCTCCAATTTCTGAAAGTCCATTCTAGATCAAGAAACTGGGATTGAATAATTATGAGGGTGACACGGTCTATACCTCTAGTTCTCTCTGGATATAAGGGACGAAGGGACATGACAACACTGTAATATTAGTCACAATGGCTTTTGAGTTTATAAACTCTTATTATTTGGGGAGCAATGATGTATTGCTAGATGCCGCTCATTGTTTGTGAAGATTTTGCTTGATACTTTCAAGATCAAGTGGGAGACTGTTGGTATTACCATTGTGATCTGGAAGTGAACAAGCATGTAGTCTTACTACCAACTCAGTATGAGCCTATCAGGATCGCACATAAGATTGTGGAGAAATTGGGAGACTGGATCTGTATAGTTTAGCTCATATGATGAGTTGAAGGAAATTTGAAAAAGGGCTTAAAATATTCTAAGGCATTTGGCGTTGACTGTGTTAAGCTCACTTAATGCCATGGGGTTGAAAGCGTTGACAGAGTTAAGCTCACTCAACGCTTTGGCGCTGAAAGTTTTGACAGAGTTAAGCTCACTCAACGCTTTGGCGCAGAAAGCATTGATAGAGTTAAGTTCACTCAAAGCCATGGCGCAGGTGTCATACGTCGTTCGACGAATGTTGTTCGACATTCTGGCCTTTGGCGCAGAGTTCGTCGAGCTGAGTTCGACGTTCTGGCCTTTGGCGCAGAGTTCGTCGAGATGAGTTCGACGAATGACGTTCGACGTTCTGGCCTTTGGCGCAGAGTTCGTTGAGCTGAGTTCGTCGAGCTGAGTTCGATGTTTTGGCCTTTGGCGCTGAGTTCGTCGAGCTGAGTTCGACGAATGCCCGTACTGAGTCAAATGTTGACTTGCTGAATTCTTGAATGAAAGCTTTGGGTCTGCGGATAGTGACGGGAGTTGTTCTATTTATCTCCTGGAGTATAAATAGGAAGTTTTAGGGTTTACTGTTGTCGGTTCCTTTTCTTTTTGTCTAAGCTCACGAGCCAATAGTGTGCGGCAAGAAGATAACCCTAGAAACCCGACGGAAGCGTTCTGTCAATCCCTTCGCCGATTCCGATCCCGATCCCGGCGAGTGTCGCCGCCGCCTCTCCTTGAACAGACCTAGTAGTCTGTGGAGATGCTGAGTCTCCTCTCCCGACCTAGAGCTTGTGCGACAAGTTGTTGTGGGTTCTCCCAATCATGTGGATTACTATAAAGGCGCGGATACACTTTCTGCGCTCAAGACTCAAGCCACTAAGTGGTCGGCAGTTTTTTTGGATCATCTAGGTTGAGTTCAGACTCAATCCCTCAAAGGTAATTTTTATTACAACATGTTTTACTTTTTGATTCATTAATATTGTCAGATCCAAACTCGTTTGGATTTTTCTTATTCTTTTTTTGCTGCGTGTGCAAGTGTTGTACCATCCCCCAAAACCCAACAATCATCCTCCTGAATCCGCAGCTGATAGTAGCCCGACCTTAGGTCAAGCTTAGAGAACCAGTGCGCTCCTTCTAGCTGATCAAACAACTCATCGATCCTTGGTAACAGATAAGTATTCCGCACCGTCAATCATTTGAGATCCCGATAATCAATGCAAAGCCAGAGCGATCTGTCCTTCTCTTCACGAACAAGATGGGAGCTCCCCATGGTGAAGAACTCGGTCAGACAAACCCTGCCTCCACCAGCTCCCGTAGCTGAGTCCAGAACTCCACAAGCTCCTTCGGTGCCATCTGGTAAGGTACCCGAGAGACGGGCCTCGCACTTGGTACTAGCTATATCTGAAAGTCTAACCATCTATGCAGGGTAGTCCGGGTAGCTTCTCCAAAAATACATCGAGAAAATCCGAACCATCGGAATATCACCAATGAAGGCCTCTGCCTCCGCCATCTCAAAACAAACTATGTATACCTCGTCTCCCTGTTCATGGGCCTTAACGATATGTACAGATGATAATAATACACGGGAGATAGGCATAATACCTTCGAAGACCACCTCAGAGTTTCTGTGTTTCAATGTGATCCTCCTAAATGGGCAGTCGATCTTGGCATGGTGCCAGTGTAGCCACGTCATGCCAAGAATCAGATTATAGTCCGTTAGTGGTAAAATCATCGTTGGTGTGTCAAACAGCTTCCCACCAATATCTACAAACATAATGCACTTTGTAGTAGACTGCACCTCCGATCCGTCGGGAAGTCAGACTATCCTGAGTTGTCCGGGAAAACGATGACATCCATCCAAATCCTCCACAAAATCTTCTGAGACGAAAGAGTGTGATGCTCCCGTGTCAAATGAGGGTGAGGGCGAGCTTACTACACACATGTACTATGCCTGAGGTTGTTTGTTTTAATTTTTTTATCAACTATCTATATAAAGGGTTACTAAGGTATTATATAAACAATTCAAAGTACAAAATTGTAAAGTACTTGTGATGACCTCCTCATGGTTCCTTGGTTGGGCAAGATCCAATGCATACATTTGTTCCGGCCGTCAGCCGGCATCTTGAGTTCCTCATCCACGACCTCGTCCTCGACCTCTACCCCGCTATGTCAGAGGGGTTGCTGGAGGTGGAGGAGGTGGAGGGAAACGCTGAGGGCAGGTGGGCTCTAATGTTCCCAGGCTAGTGGCATCCAAAGCTTACCACCATAGGGCATCCTCTGTCATCAAATCTCAGCGGCTCCTGGATGTGTGGTGGTGGGGCTGGCACCGCAGGAGGTCGCTGCTCTGGACTGACACCAGGACGGGGACATCCTCTACCTCCCCTATTCCTCATGAACCTGCCCCAATGTGGCCCTCTACTGCTTTCACCATGATACATTTCCTCAGCCGGACTCTTCCCTCTGTCATGTACCATCAGATTCTTCGCCTCCCACTTCTTTGTCATCTCGATAATCTTTGTCAGACTGGCCTCCGAGATGAACAGAAGATCTTGCCTTAACGATTTTTGAAGCCCTCTATAGAATTTCTTTGCATAGTCCTTCTCGCTCTGAGGACAAGTGAATCCTGCCAAATGGGAAACTCTTGCTGGTACTCCAACACCGACCGGTTTTCCTGCCTGATGCAAAAAACCAATCCTCCAATGCATCTCTGCCCTTCGGGGATACAAAATGCTCCAACAAGGCCTCTCCAAACGTGTTCCAGCTGATCTGAGAATACTCATAATCAGCAAAGGTGGAGTCTATGAGGGGACTCAACCACCTCTTGGCATGGCCTGCCAATGTGGTAACTGCCAATGCTACTGCCTAGTTGTCTAGGCAAAGGATCCCCGTTGGCATCTCATGGATAGTGTCCAGCCACTCCATCTTTTCTGTCATCTCTATCACATAGTAAGTCAGGGAGGAGAGGTCTCGCAAGGTAGTCAGCCAGTTTGAGATAGGGTTCGGCTGCGGTGCCGAAACCTGCTGAGCTCTAAAGGCATCCAGGATGGTCGTGAGAGTCTGGCCCAACTCTGACTATTGTAAAGGAACAACAGCTTGCAAAGGAGGAACTATAGCCTGCAGTTTAAAACACGCCAATAGTTAAATAAGGTTGGCCTCATCTCATTTATGTGGGTAAAAGATGTGATTTTCTCACATAGGCACACCATAACTTCTACTTCTTAGTTTATCCGCAAACTAAAGCTCGAGTGGGGTTACCTAGTGGCTTATGGACTTCTTTCGCTTATGATCGTGGTACGGTGATACCAACTGTAAAATCTTTCCTTCTGAGAATTGGGAATAGCAAAGGAGAGATTTTATGCCCAGGATCGTCGCCTTATAATGACACCAACTACGAGTTAGTCGTCACTACAAGATGACGACCCTATCGGCAAGCACGATCATTCACCTAGCAAACAAGAGAAGAAGTAAACAAGTCCATACATCACATCATAGATATATAAATACTCAAATAAAGATCCACATGACATGAATGAAAGAGTACAAGTAATAGGGCTTATGCCCAGTACATAAATAACATAAAAATATCACACACTCTCTCAATTAACAATGCACGGCTCTGGCTTCTCGGATCCTGGTGTCCCAATCTCTGGCTCTGCCTGGTCGAACTACAGCGGCGTCTGCGCGTGTCCCTAAAATTATATAATCAAACGACCGTCAGTAAAACTAAACTCAGCTGCTTCGTCCCCACCTCACCCTCGCGACTCCTAGGCACCGCGTGGGAGGAAGAAAGCAGAGGACCAATAATAGCAGAATGCATAAGCAGATGACAGTGGTATATATATAGGAAATTCTCTAGCAGTTCTATATCAGTATGAGCAGTAAAGAAGAGCAACAACTACTGTAGTATAAATATATAATAAGAGGAGCTAAGTAAAACTAGTAAAGTAAAGCAACTACACTACCATCACAGAAGCGTATCCTAACTTATATGAATGCACATACAAACATATAAGTTATTATTTCTGAAATAGTAACTCATCATATAAAATAGCTCATACTAATTTATATGATGAAGATTTCCAAGTATGTATGTTATGTCATGATATGCAATGTGAGGTTTATTATGTAACTCACACGCACGACTCTGTGCACAGACCTTTCATACATCCCCACTTTTTAGAGGTGATCAACCTCTTAGGTACCAACCGTCATGGCTCACGATGGTAGTGGAGCGGGTGTCTCCACTCCTAGGCGGGTAGGCACACTACCAGGCCTAGACCTCTCGTACGCCTCAACGTGAAGAATACAACAATGGAGCCCCTGCATACTCTTGCTGGAGACTACTAGTCTTCCATGATCGGATGCGCTCTTAGGGGACATAGTCTTCCAGACCTCAGTGTAAACATACTACTGGTCTCCCCAAAGGTCTACACTCTGCACCAGAGCCATCATACTTCCATCAGTGTTCGGACTGGATGAGTATCGAGTGACCCACCACATAAACACAAATCAGGTGTAACAGTATCCTCCCGAGCCCCAGCTTGCAGGACCAAACTATCCTGATATCGACCAACAACTCGAGCCTCCAACTCGCTGGACTAACAAATCTTATATCACTCCAACCCACACGTGGATGAGATCGCTACACTATTCTATAATCCTATCAGACTACTCTTGTCTAACTTCTAGACTACTTAGCGATTTATGGTTAACCTTGGACTTCATGAGGTCTATCCTGTGAAGGACTCGCAGCGGTACTAGGAACTATGATGGGTTGAAGCTCATTATTCCCTTTCTCAAGACACTTAGTAATATTGTGCTACCCTCAACCAAACCCACTCTTAGGATTATTAAGTGTGTGATCTCATCAAAACAACAACTGCTGGAAATGCTAATTTTCAAAAATTACAAAATGTAGACCATATGATCTTGCATGTGTGTATGAATAGGAATCCTCCAAACACTTGACCTAAGGCCCTAGGATTATTTCTTGAGGTCTATCATAATATTTTAGACCTAAATTCAGAGATTTATAATTTTCATAAAATAATCAGCAATTATAATAATTTTCCCAAATTATTGTTATATGTGATTTTGAACATGAAATGTCACTTTTTATTATCAAACAAGCAAGATAAATTATCTTAACATCATCTTGAGTGATAATGGCTCTGGACCAAGTTTCACATCATTTCAATAATATTTAATATTTAATTTCTAATTACAAAAATCTGATCCACTAGGTCATGTTATATATAAAGTACTATAAATATTCATCAAATAATTCCAGAAAAATTACTAAAGGTTATAAATGATAAATAAATGTTTATTCCAAAAATGTATAATTTTATAACTCAATTTGAGCACAATTATCTCAATAATATAGAAGGAGCAAAATGGTAATTATAACTGCAATCCTAATATTCTAACTTTCAAAAATTCCAATTAATTTATCCAGTGTGTATCATACTAAATCATTGCTATTTGCAAGGTTTCATAATTTTTGCAACTATTTTAGTCACCCTAATTTCATTAATATACATGCGTAAGAAAAATACTAATTAATTCATTTGCAAAGAAAATCAACTACAAATGTTCTAAAACTTTATGAGAAGGTGTACTTTCACTAAATAAGTGCATGTATAAAATTTCACTGAATTTGACTAAGCCAATCTTGCTAAATTCACAAGATATACCTTTTGGCTAAATGCACACCACAACACATACAACATGACAACTCGCAAGTGGGATTCACCAATCTACAGGGGTCCAAAGAACCTGAAAATTTTACCATGGACTTTTAACACCCTAATGACCCTCTCATCAAAGTGGGTTTAAATAATTATTTTTCATCAAAATATTTTAGTTTTATGAAAAATCACATTTTCCCTAAAACCATATGAAAATATTGTCCAAAAATTCCCATTTTTTGAGTGTAGGTGTATTTATGGTATAGGCTTACGTGTACCAAATTTCATGCCAATCCCCTTATCCAATTAAAAGTTATTAAGGAAATAGTGATTGTCCTACTCTAAGAACCAATCTCACAAAAATTGCCCTATAAGGAGCTACAATGCTCAAAATTACGTGATTTAAATTTCTAATTAAAGTAGATGCGCATGGCTACCTTTTTCGTGTTGGGCACTTTTCTTGATTCATCCCCTAACGGCCTCATTTTTCTGATTTAAAACGGTGCACATTAAGGGGATAAAATATATAACATTATTAATAAATGATCAATCTCACGGCCCAGGAGTCATCTTCAACCTCCAGTTGGCGGTCCCGATCTTCCCGACCTGGAACCATTTCCAACGCCATTTGCCGGCGTTCCAGTTTCTCCATGGCCGCCCCCCACCCCCACCTCTATTGAGGTGGTGGCTACCGCCGAGCGGCGGCACGACCGCCGGAGGGGTGTTTTTCGTCGAACCCGCCGCCTCCATTTTCATTGAAAATTCAGAAATTTTGCTCACATGATCGGGCTCGTTTGAGCCCAATTTCTCTATCTAACTAGCTAGAGATCTAGCACAAAGGGAGAGAGGGTGAAACATGTCTGATTTCGGTCTTGGATGCGGCTACTCTGGTGGGTGGCCATAGTTTTTTGCGTTTTCCGGCGAACCTCTCCCGTTCTCGATTCTCCACCATTTGCAGCGATCCATGAATCGATTTCGACTGCCAATGAGCTTCTGAATGTGATGAAAGGGTCGAATGGGGCTAGGGAGGGGTATTTCGGGAGTTACCATGAAAGAGGGTGGTAGGCCAAGACTAATAATTGCTCTTTTTGATGGTGGCAGACCTATAATTGTTGGAAAACTCCTACTCTTCATCAGGGGAGATGAAAGGAGGGGTTGGGAAAGAAGAAGCGAGTGTCACTTGGCCTCCCTCCATTATTACCCCTCCAAATGAAACTCCCCCTTAATTACCCTCATTATACCATAATTAAATCACCTAATTCAGATTAAATAAATCTAAAAAACTCGGTGGGCCTTAGGGTGAGCCTTGGGCAAGGCCTTAGCCCACTTGAATTGGCTTGGGCCCTCATTTAGCCTTGATGGTTAATTTGAACATGGTTGACCTTGGGGTTGACTTTTGTTAACTTGATGGGTTGACTGGTCCAAGGGGTGTCTTGAGCCCTTTGACATCACCCAATGTTGATTGGATCATGGTGATGCCCCAATTGGGCCCACTTTGCCAAATAGTGTTATTTTAACCTAAATAGGGTCAAGTTTGACTTTGATCAAATTAGTAAACTTGGTGATCCCATGATGGGGCTTTTGGGTCCACTTGGCCCTAATGACATTACAAGGCTAGGGGTGGGGTCAATTTTAGGTTTTGAGGCCAATATGACCTCTTAGGTGAAGGTTTGACCTATATTGACATAAAGTTGACTTTGGTCAATTTGGCTCACTAGATTGACCTAGCCTTGAGTCCATTGCTCGGTTTCCTCTCTCTTAGAATTAGGGAAATGTTAGTGAGCTTACCTTGAGGTGGCGAGTTCGTGTGAGCGTGAATTGACTTAGGTTGACTTGGTGATCTCATGATGGGGCTTTTGGGTCCACTTGTCCTCTAATTACATTACAAGGCTAGGGGTGGGGTCAATTTTAGGTTTTGAGGCCAATAGGACCTCTTAGGTGAAGGTTTGACCTATATTGACATAAAGTTGACTTTAGTCAATTCGGCTTACTAGATTGACCTAACCTTGAGTCCATTGCTCGGTTTCCTCTCTCTTAGAATTAGGGAAGTGTTAATGAGCTTACCTTGAGGTGGCGAGTTCGTGTGAGTGTGAAATTGCCTAGGTTGATTTGTGCACATTGGGGGTGAACATAGCAGTTCCCTAAGTTCAAGTTGAGTCAGGGTCACACTAGGGCCTCCATGCACCACTCAAGCCCTAACCCTAACTTTAGGGGGCCTATAAGCGTGGCGGATATTACTACCTCCCATAACCACTCCTAATGGGCGGGTGCGCATAACCAAAATAATGGCAGGTGTATGGTTAGTAATCATTTTGAAATTATTTTAAATATATGCGTCCTGATCTATATTAATCCGGACTACAAATATTTAATTGGGTGGTTATGGTCTGCTGATAGTCGCATAACCATTATAATCACCCCTGACACTTATAAATATGACCTCAGGACCTCATTTATTCGGATCCTTCCTTCACTCTTTCCTCCTCCTTCCTCCATCTTCTTCATCTCCTTCAAAGATTTTCAAGCTCCTCATGAAGATCTTCATCATCTTCGAAGTTTCCTTCGAAGATTCTTCATCTCCTTCGAAGATTCTTCATCTCCTTCGAAGATTCTTCATCTCCTTTGAAGATCTTCAAGCTCCCCTTGAAGATCTTCATCGTCTTCGAGTTTCCTTCGAAGATCTTCATCTTCTTCTTCATTCGTCTTCTTTAATCTTCAACCACTTCTCCACTGGAAAATTCTCCTACGGGTTTTCTCATTCCACCTTCTACGGATTTTCTCTCTCCTCCTCCTACGAATTTTCTCTCTACCACTTCTCTTCCTTTCACGCTACGGCTCACTCCCCTTCTTTGCATTCTCTCGCACACGCTCCTTCCTTGCGCGCTGCTGCATGCTTTGCCTCCTTGCGTTCTCTCAAACTCGTCGCTTCCTTACGCACGCCTCTTCTTTTCGCGCTCTTGCGCGCATCTCTTCCTTGCGCACTCTCGCGTATTCCGCCTCCTCGCATGCTCTTGCGCACGTCGCTTCCTTGCGCCCTCCCGTGAGCTCCTTTTCTGTAACGCCCCCGATTTTTCTGAGATTATTTAAATTATCGTTTGGCGTTACGTCGACGCATTTTCTGGCGTTACGTCGACGCATTTTCTTGGTTTGTGCCAACTGTGGAGTGTGTTCTTAACTCCTTAGAACTGGGTGCCCTATTTTGTAGCCTGTTGGCAAGATCTCCCTAGCAAGCCGAGTCATTTTGGGTGACCCGGTGTGGCCTCTTAGGGGATGCTTGTGGTTTGGCTTCGGGAGGGTATAACTCGAGTTCTGTTCGTCGAAAGTTAGTTTCAACTTCGATGTTGTGTTCGTAGCGTGGATATTTAGCTACGGTGCGAATTTCGTCGAATTCCGAGATAATTTGGTTTTTGCGTCGCTTTGGGTGTGCCATTAGTAAAGACCAGAAGAAATTCTCTTTTTTTATTTAAGGAGCAGGCGGTTGGGTTCGGTTTTGCTGAACCGATTCTTTAAAGCTTGTATAAAAGCCTTATTAAGAAGTGGCGGGCCCACTTCTCCTCTCTTCTTCTCCCCAAGACCGAAACCGCTGCTCCTGTTCGCGGAAAACAGAGGAAACTGCCGGACCTGCTTCTCCTTCGGACGGCGATTCCGGGAGTGTTCGTGGACGGATTTCGATTCCGGAAGAGGCGTTGTTTTGCTCTCGCTAAGATATTCATTTCGACGGTAAGAGGTTTATTTTTCGTGGAGTTTTAGGAGACTTGGATTTTTGGTTTCTTGTGGTTTCCGCCATTTAAGTGCGGGTTTGCTTGTTAGGTGCTGCTCCTTCTAGTGCAGAGTGAAGAGGAGGGAAAGCCGACCAAGCTTCGCCAGAAATCGAGGCAAGTGATATTCTTGCTCTTGCCATTGTTGTTCTTCTGAATTTTGGAATGTTTCCCGGTTAGCCCTAGGGTAGAAACCAAGCATATTATCTTTTATCTTGCTAAATTTTAGGGCTTAGATTCTCCTATGAGCCCCCTCCTTGTGCTGTTTGCTCAACCTGCTAGTTGTGTTCACCATTTAGACTCCAGATTTATAGTTCCAGTTGGGTGATTTTACGGGTGGGGCTGAGAGAGAGAGTGAGAGAGGAAGTTGTGGTAGGGCTCTTGTTAGAACCAGTCTTGGTAGACTCTCAGGTTTTGGTGTTGAGTGTGGTGCACACACTCAAAGCCAAAAGCCGCCCGGACTTGGCATTGAGTGTGGTGCACACACTCAAAGACATGGTTTGGTCTGTTCCTTGCGGCTGAGTGGTGGGGTGATTGAGTGAGAATTTTCGTCTAAGTCAAAATCGATGGGAATCACCAAGTGATTCCCGCCGATTTCGACGTGTATCGTCAGTGATTCCCACCGACCGGCGAGAATCATCCTTGATTCCCGCCGATTCGGCGAGAATCATTCTGGATTCCCGCCGATCGGCGAGATTCATCCTGGATTCCCGCCGATCGGCGAGAATCATCCTGGATTCCCGCCGATTCGGCGAGAATCATCCTGCATTCTCGCCGATTCGGCGTGAATCAGACAGCATTCCCGCCGACCTCCTCTTGTTGGCGTTGGTTTAGGGTTTTCCTGCGGGAATGAACCTTGGCGTAGAGTGAGTTGACCTCACTCAACGCCAAAGCTGCTTTTGCGTTGAGGGAGGTGGACTCACTCAACGCCACTGTTAGGTTTTTGGTGGTTTTACTAAAGGCGTTGAGAGAGTGGACCTCACTCAACGCCATAGCTATTTTGGCGTTGAGTGAGGTTAGTTCACTCAACGTCGCTGCCTCTTTTGCTGAAGGCGTTGAGGGAGTGGACCTCACTCAACGCCATGGCTGTTTTTGCGTTGAGTGAGGATAGCTCACTCAACGCCAGAGCTGTTCTTGCGGAGGGCATTGGGTGAGTGATTCTCACTCAACGCCATGGCTGTTCTGGCGCTGAGTGAGGCTAACTCACTTAACGCCAAGGTCTGGTTAGGCGTTGAGTGGGTCCCACTCAATGCCAAGCCGTGTTGAGTGATTTCAACACTTTTCCTCTACCTCGATTTTCGTTCCCGAGTGAATTCCTTGATTATATTTGTAGTTTCTTTGTCGGCCATATTTTTTCTTTCCTAAAGGCCAAATCGTGGGTCGTGGTTAGTAGTGGTGGTTTGAAGCTCTTCATGGGGGAGGTGTTGTGTAATTTAGCCAAGGCCACCCTTATTCTTCTATCTTGCTCCAGGCACGGGCTGAGCAAGGGGGGTGGAAGGTCCCTTGTGCTTTCACATGTAGACCCTTGAGCTTGTTGGCTTGGAAATAGAGGTTGGGGGACTGAGTTTGCCTCCAACCCGGATCCATGTTATTTTTTTTTGCTACTACCATCTCCCACAGCTTAGGGTGTTAGGTGTTTCTTCCTTGGTAGATTGCAGCATTTTGGGCTCTTGGAAGCCTAGTAGACCCTGCAGGATGTAGTTTCTGGGCAGGGTTGATGTTGTTTCCTCGCACGTAGTGCATTCCTTATTGTCTTGCCTTGGGGCAGTTGTGACTTTTACTGCTGTGTGTTTTCCTCTTTCACTTACCCCCCACCCCCCCCCCCCACCCCCTGGTTGACACTTTCATGCAGTTCTTTCTTGTTTTGCTTGCTGAGGTATTCTTTCTTCTTTTGAATGCCTCAGGTTCTGAGCAGTAGCCAGTTTGGTGGCTAGGTTGCGGTGGTGTTGCTGGTGGTCTCTTTGACCTTGGAGGTTCTGTTGCTTGTTAGTGAGGTAGTTTTTCTGTACTTTTCTTACAGACATACATAATTGTCTGTGGGTTCGTGTCAGGTTGTTGGCGCCCACTGGTAGTTTTTACCTTTGTACTAGATATATTACTTTTGCTGTTACCATTTTCTGGAGATAGTCTACTTGCTCTGGGGAGGATTTATGCTAGGTTGCTATTTATTTTAAAACTATAATTATTATTATTATAAGATTATTGCATGATCAGCATGTTTTATAAAGGTAAATCACTATTTTACAAACAACGTATAAAGATCGTTTCCTTATATATAATATAAATTAAATGTAAAGTCTTGCATGGCATAAGTGGTCCTCTTAGGGCTCTTATGCACTTCTTAGGATGTGAAACCTGAATAAAATATTTTTCCGCAGCGCTTAACTATAGTTTTTAACTGTGCACTAGGTGATCCACCGAGCCGAGGGATACGGCCTATAACGTATAACTTATTTTCTAATCATTAAACTCATAAATTTCTTTCATAAAGTGTAGTAGATGGTTTTGCCTGAGCGTCAGCAATTATCCCCTGCTTGACGTGGCATGATGACGCGTGTTTTCTCATACTCTGATAATTCTTTAATTCGGAGAAAATGCGGGTTGTGACAGTTGGTATCAGAGGGAGGTTGCTTGAAAAGTTAGTCGGGCAACCTTCCTTTGAATTCTTTAGTAGTTCAGTATCATGTCATTCACACACCAATATGTTATCAGCACGTCTATGCAAAAGCATGAACACTACACTCATAGCATAACATAAAGTATACGGAGCATATTATGTAGTATGGGATTCATAATATGTGTTCGTATATGGATCCACCATAGGGGCAACATGTGAGGGTTATGTAGTATGGGATGCATAACCTCACCACGTGGCTGCGACTAGCACGTTTTCTTTTCTTCGTTGCATGCGAATGTTATGTAGTATGGGATGCATAACATTTTCATGCGTACGCCGCTCATAACATGCATTAGGGCCTTTTTAGAATGCATAGCACAAACATGCATAGCATAATATTGCATAAGCACAACGTGCCAAGCTAAAGACTGGCAGGATGACATATGTACACACATAAGTTTTCGAGTCAAAAATAATATAAATTCATGCATTCCCGATCTAGACACAGGAATTAGTATGGTGGTGGTTAACCATCCTATGTTAGGGCATAACCACATTTTTTTTTGTAAAAAAATAAACTCCCAGAGCAAGTTTAGCAGCTTTAAGTTCATATCTATATATGTATTGTCTGTACTTGTTGTTGGGTCTAGCCGTTGTACTAAGATCTAACTAGTGTAGCTTTGACTTTAGGATGGCGAGACGTCCTTCAACTAGATCGACTCCTCTGTCTGAGGGTGAGTCATCTGGAGCTCAGAATGATGCGGTAATCGAAAGCTTGCGGCAGAGTAGTGATTCCTTAAGCAGGTAGTTGGTGGAGGTGCGAGCCCAGATCCAGTCTTTGGTAGCAGTTGTGGCAGGACAGACTCAGGGAGTGCAAGGCCCTGCGGGGTGGATTGTTGTTCCTCCCCCTCCTGCACCCTTAAGACCTCCAGTGGTGGTGCCAACGGAGATGACCTTCATCTCGCAGTTTCATAGGCTGAGCCCTCCTACTTATGACGGGAAGACAGATTTCATGGTGATACACGACTTGCTGATCTCCACGGAGGAGATGTTCTCGTACTCAGGGATTGTAGACGATCAGAGGGTGATATTAGCCGCCTATCAGCTTAAAGGTTTGGCTAAGAATTGGTGGCTGAGAGAGAAGGTGAGCTTGGTAGCTGGATGCTCTTGGGAGGTGTTCAAGGAGATGATGTTGAGGAAGTTCTTACCCTCGGTCGAGCGTGACCGCCTCATGAACGACTTCCTCCATCTGAAGCAAAGGCAACTCACGGTGGGTGAGTATGAGATAGAGTTCAGCAAGCTGAGCCGTTTTGCCCCTGGATTGGTCAGCATTGAGGCTGGTCGAGTTAAGCGATTTCTCGGTGGTTTGAGGAGTGAGGTGCAGCAGTTGACCAGTGCTTATGGGTCAGAGACTTATGTAGGAGTAGTGGAGGCTGCTCTGAAGGTGGAGGCTATTGATACCGCGAAGAGCAGAGGACAGCAAAGTAGGAAGGATAAGAGGAAGTCTATGGAGGAAAATAAACCCCAGGTACCCGGTGCGGTTCCTGGAAAGAAGAGCAAAGTGGTGTGCAGTTTCTGTGGCCGGTCAGGCAACCCTATCGAGAGATGTTTCAAGAGGGCAACAACTTAGAGGAAGGAGCAGATTCATGCGATTCAGGGTGCTCCTAGGAGAGATGTCTCCTGTTCTATTTGCAAGCGACCTGGGCATGATGCTGCCCAGTGCTGGTCCAAGGATTAGGTTTGTTTTCAGTGTGGGCAGAAGGGACACATCAAGTCTAGGTGTCCTCAGGTCCAGCCTGCTCTTCATACAGTTCCTCTTCAGGCATTACCTCCACCTCAGCGTGTGGACAAGGGAAAGGGAAAGCTGAACGTGATCTCTTCCGAGGAGGCTGAAGCTTCGACTTAGGTCATCTCAGGTTAGTTGTCTTTCCAGCCTGAATGTTTTGTTCTTGTCTTGCTAGAATGTTTGTAGTATTGTTGTGGTAGTTCCTTAGTTATATATGTTCCTATAGGGAAGTTTAAGGTGAAGAACCGTTGGGCGCATGTTCTGTTTGACTCTGGCGTTACCCACTCATTCGTGGCTAGAGCCTTTGTAGAGCGACATCGGTTGACTTTAGATCGAGTTCGGGATACCTTTCGTGTCAAGTTCCCCTCTAGTGAATCTTTGCTGTCAGATTTGGGCGTTTTAGATTGCCCTGTTTTGTTGGGGGACTTCCTTACAAAGGCAGACCTGAAGATGATTGATCTGGAGGACTTCGATGTTATTTTGGGCATGGACTGGCTGTCTAGGTATGATGCAGTCATTCAGTGCAAAGGGAAGCACTTGGACTTCATCAGGGATGACGGTCAGCCCGGAAGCGTGTATGCAGATCTGAGCCAGGATTCTCCTGTCATCTCTGCGGTATGTGCTCAGAAGTTTTTTCTTTCGGATTGTTTTGCTTGTTTGGTCTCGGTGGTTGGGACCGCTGTTAGTGTACCGCACTTAGAGGAGATTACAGTTGTTCGTGATTTCGCCGATGTTTTTCCTGATGAGCTTCCTGGTCTTCCTCCCGAGCGGGATGTTGAGTTTGTGATCGATTTGGAGCCGGGTACGCGTCCTATTGCTAAGGCGCCGTACCGGATGGCCCCTCGAGAGCTAGAGGAGTTGCGAGTCCAGTTAGATGAGTTGTTGGCAAAAGGGTTTATCAGGCAGAGTTCGTTGCCTTGGGGTGCTCCTGTTCTATTTGTGAAAAAGAAAGATGAGTCAATGCGGCTTTGCATCGACTATAGGGAGCTTAACAAAGTCACAGTTAAGAACAGGTACCCTCTGCCGAGGATCGATTACTTATTTGACCAGTTGCGCGGTAGCACGGTCTTCTCCAAGATTGATCTTCGTTCAGGCTATCATCAGCTTAGGATTCGTGAGGCAGATATTCCACGGACTGCGTTTAGATCGAGGCATGGACATTTTGAGTTCTTAGTGATTTCGTTTGGATTGACCAACGCTCCATCAGCATTCATGGATATGATGAACCGGGTGTTTAAGGATTTCCTAGATAAGTTCGTGGTGGTCTTCATCGATGACGTGTTGGTTTATTCTCGCAGTGCTGAGGAGCA
The DNA here is from genome assembly GCA_039513925.1 of Platanthera zijinensis. NCBI lineage: Eukaryota > Viridiplantae > Streptophyta > Magnoliopsida > Asparagales > Orchidaceae > Platanthera > Platanthera zijinensis. The sequence goes on from CM077080.1 coordinate 201,227,434, forward strand.
CGAGCAGCATCTGCGCTTGGTTCTATCGGAGTTGAGGAACCATAGGTTATTCTCCAAGTTAAGCAAGTGTGAATTTTGGTTGCCTCAGGTCTCGTTTCTGGGCCACGTGGTGAATAAGGATGGGATCTCGGTCGACCCAGAAAAGATCACAATAGTGATGGATTGGAGTAGGCCGGACACGCCTAAGGAGATCGGGAGCTTTCTAGGGTTGGTCGGCTACTACAGGAGGTTCGTGGAGGGTTTCTCTACCCTAGCTGCACCTTTGACCAAGCTGACTCAGAAGAGCGTGGCTTTGGTTTGGAGCGAGAAGTGTGAAGCAGCCTTCCTGGAGTTAAAGAGGAAATTGTGCACTGCTCCCGTTCTAACCCTGCCTACTGAGGGTGTGGATTATGATGTATACGTGGATGCTTCGCATGTAGGTCTGGGATGCGTATTAATGCAGGTTGGTAAGGTGATTGCCTATGGGTCAAGGCAACTGAAGACTCATGAGAAGAATTATCCTACGCATGACCTCGAGTTCGCAGCGGTTATGTTGGGTCCGGCGTTCCTTCACTTGACCCGTGGCGCTTTGCTACTTATTTAAGAAATTAAGTAGCGCCCTCTCCAAACAGTCCGGGCTTTTGGTGTAGTTGGGTATGCGCTTGATCCTTCAATTGGTATCAGAGGAGGTCACGGGTTCAAGACCGGGGGGGCTATTAAATCTTGATTTTTCCCTTCTACCTGTGTGGGTCCGGCAGGTCAGACAGACCGTGGACATGTGGTAACCCCACCTCTGAGCCATGTGGGCCATGTGGTAACCCCACCTCTGAGCTGACGGGTTGTGCTGGATGCCGGGGGGGCATTGTTGGGTCCGGCGTTCCTTCACTTGACCTGTGGCGCTTTGCTACTTATTTAAGAAATTAAGTAGCGCCATCTCCAAACAGTCCGGGCTTTTGGTGTAGTTGGGTATGCGCTTGATCCTTCAGGTTATTTATGCGTTGAAGCTGTGGAGACACCTACTTTATGGGGCTCAGTGCAAGATCTTCACCGACCATAAGAGCCTGAAGTACGTGTTCACGCAGAAGGAGTTAAATCTGCGCCAGCGTCGGTGGCTAGAGTGTGTGGCCGATTATGACGTAGAGATCCAGTATCATCCAGGCAAAGCCAATGTGGTGGCTGACGCCCTGAGCCGTAAGACGGGAAAGATCTTTTATCTCACCGCCGATCGTTTAGTGGAGGAATTCCTCCTTATGGATATATCAGTGGGATGCTGTGGCTTGCAGAGTAGTTTGTCAGTGGCAGCCGTCTTGGATTTCTTTGACCAGACTGCACCAGAAGGACGACCCGAATCTTCTACACTTATTCTCCAGGACTGAGAGAGGAGAGTTGCCGGATTATTCCATCGATGATGCGGTAACTTTGAAGTACCGCGGCAGATTTTGCATCCCCGCGGTTGGGGACATTCGGGGTATGATTTGCAGAGAGGCTCATGGATCCAGCGTTCCTACCATCCAGGATCTACAAAGATATATCGTGACTTAAAGTAAATTGCCTGGTGGTATGGCATGAAAGAAGATATAGCCCGATTTTTTGCGGAGTGCCACACTTGCAAGCGGGTGAAGGCCGATCATGGAAGGCCTGGTGGCAAGTTGACTCCGTTAGAGATCCCGACTTAGAAGTGGAAAGTATATCTATGGATTTCATCACGGATTTACCGCGATCCCCGAGGGGATTTGATTCTGTTTGGGTCACAGTGGATAGACTGACGAAGTGTGCTCACTTCGTGCCATATAAGATTGATTACCCGATGAGGAAGATAGCGGAGTTGTACTTGAATGAAGTCATCCGACTGCACGGTGTGCCGGTTAGCATCATTTTTGATCAAGACTCCCGGTTTACTTCTCGTTTTTGGCAGAGTCTGCAGGAGGGTTTGGGTACGGATCTGAGGTATTCTACTGCGTACCACCCACAGACTAATGGGCAGACAGAGCGGGTGAATCAGATAGTTGAGGATATGATCCGATGCTACATTTTAGACCACGGTGGAGCGTGGGATGAGCGGCTGCGACTTATAGAATTTGCATACAACAATAGTTATCAGGAGAGCTTGCAGATGGCTCCGTTCGAAGCCTTGTATGGGAAGCGCTGCAGAACTCCGTTGTTTTGGGCTGAGGCTGGTGAGAGGCCTTTGTTGGGTCCTGATGCGCTCGAGGAAATGGAAGTCGCAGTGAAGCTTGTTCGTGAGAAGCTTCGTATAGCTCAGGAGAGGTACGAGAAGAACGCCAATCGGCGTAGGTCTGCCTTGGAGTTTTCTATAGGGAACCTTGTATTTCTTAAGGTTTCCCTGATGGTGGGTGTAAAGAGGTTTGGTAAGAATCGAAAATTGGACCCGAGGTATGTGGGCCCGTTTAAGATTTTGGAGCGGATTAGCGTGTCATCTTACAGGTTGGATTTGCTAGCAAACTTCCCAGGTGTTCATAATGTTTTCCATGTTAGTCAATTGCGGAAGTGTGTGCGCAGCAGTGGGCAAGTTTTGGATGTTGTGCCCCAGTTGGAGCCCAACCTCTCTTTTGTTGAAGTTCCGGTCCGTATTTTGGATACTCAGGAACGGGTGCTGCGAAAGAAGTCTATTCCGATGGTGAAATTTCTTTGCAGGAATCAGGATTTGGAGAGCGCGACTTGGGAGTTAGAGTCGGCTATGAGGGAGGCTTACCCTCAGCTGTTTTCCTGATTAGTTTGGTTTGTTTTTCTTCTTGTAATGTTGGGATTATTACTTTCCTTCTATAGTAGTAGTGTAGTGCGTAAAGTTTCGGGACGAAACTTTCTTTTAGGGGGGTGACTGTAACGCCCCCGATTTTTCTGAGATTATTTAAATTCTCGTTTGGCGTTACGTCGACGCATTTTCTTGGCTTGCGCCATCTGTGGAGTGTGGTCTTAACTCCTTAGAACTGGGTGCCCTATTTTGTAGCCTGTTGGCAAGATCTCCCTAGCAAGCCGAGTCGTTTTGGGTGACCCGGTGTGGCCTCTCGGGGGATGCTTGTGTTTTGGCTTCGGGATGGTATAACTCGAGTTCTATTCGTCGAAAGTTAGTTTCGACTTCACTGTTGTGTTCGTAGCGTGGATATTTAGCTACGGTGCGAATTTCGTCGAATTCCAAGATAGTTTGGTTTTCGCGTCGCTTTGGGTGTGCCATTAGTAAAGACTAGAAGAAATTCTCTTTTTTTTTTATTTAAGGAGAAGGCGGTTGGGTTCGGTTTTGCTGAACCGATGCTTTAAAGCTTGTATAAAAGCCTTATTAAGAAGTGGCGGGCCCACTTCTCCTCTCTTCTTCTCCCCAAGACCGAAACCGTTGCTCCTGTTCGCGGAAAACAGAGGAAACCGCCGGACCTGCTTCTCCTTCTGACGGCGATTCCGGGAGTGTTCGTGGACGGATTTCGATTCCGAAAGCGGAGTTGTATTGATCTCGCTCAGATCTTCGTTCGACGGCAAGAGGTTTGCTTTTCATGGAGTTTTAGGAGACTTAGATTTTCGGTTTCTTGTGGTTTCCGCCATTTAAGTGCGGGTTTGCTTGTTAGGTGCTGCTCCTTCTAGTGCAGAGTGAAGAGGAGGGAAAGTCGACCAAGCTTCGCCGGAAATCGAGGCAAGTGGTATTCTTTCCCTTGCCATTTTTGTTCTTTTGAATTTTGGAATGTTTCCCGGTTAGCCCTAGGGTAGAAACAAGCATATTCTCTTTTATCTTGCTAAATTTTAGGGCTTAGATTCTCCTATGAGCCCCCTCCTTGTATTGTTTGCTCAACCTGCTAGTTGTGTTCACCATTTAGACTCCAGATTTATAGTTCCAGTTGGGTGCTTTTGCGGGTGGGGCTGAGCGAGAGAGAGTGAGGGAGGAAGTTGTGTTAGGGCTCTGGTTAGAACCAGTCTTGGTAGACTCTCGGGCTTTGGTGTTGAGTGTGGTGCACACACTCAAAGCCAAAAGCCGCCCGGACTTGGCGTTGAGTGTGGTGCACACACTCAAAGCCATGGTTTGGTCTGTTCCTTGCAGCTGAGTAGTGGGGTGATTGAGTGAGAATTTTCGTCTAAGTCAAAATCGATGGGAATCACCAAGTGATTCCCGCCGATTTCGACGTGTATCGTCAGTGATTCCCACCGACCGGCGAGAATCATCCTTGATTCCCGCCGATTCGGCGAGAATCATTCTGGATTCCCGCCGATCGGCGAGAATCATCCTGGATTCTCGCCGATCGGCGAGAATCATCCTGGATTCTCGTCGATTCGGCGAGAATCATCCTGCATTCCCGCCGATTCCGCGAGAATCAAACGGCATTCCCGCCGACCTCCTCTTGTTGGCGTTGGTTTAGGGTTTTCCTGCGGGAATGAACCTTGGCATAGAGTGAGTTGACCTCACTCAACGCCAAAGCTGCTTTGGCGTTGAGGGAGGTGGACTCACTCAACGCAACTATTGGGGTTTTGGTGGTTTTGCTAAAGGCGTTGAGGGAGTGGACCTCACTCAACGCCATAGCTGTTTTGGCATTGAGTGAGGTTAGTTCACTCAACGCCGCTGCCTCTTTTGCTGAAGGCGTTGAGGGAGTGGACCTCACTCAACGCCATGGCTGTTTTGGCGTTGAGTGAGGATAGCTCACTCAACGCCAGAGCTGTTCTTGTGGAGGGCGTTGGGTGAGTTATTCTCACTCAACGCCATGGCTGTTCTGGCGCTGAGTGAGGCTAACTCACTTAACGCCAAGGTCTGGTTAGGCGTTGAGTGGGTCCCACTCAATGCCAAGCCATGTTGAGTGATTTCAAATCTTTTCCTCTACCTCGATTTTCGTTCCCGAGTGAATTTCTTGATTATATTTGTAGTTTCTTTGTCGGCCATGTTTTTTCTTTCCTAAAGGCCGAATCGTGGGTCGTGGTTAGTAGTGGTGGTTTGAAGCTCTTCATGGGGGAGGTGTTGTGTAATTTAGCCAAGGCCGCCCTTATTCTTCTATCTTACTCCAGGCACGGGCTGGGCAAGGGGGTGGAAGGTCCTTTGTGCTTTCACATGTAGACCCTTGAGCTTGTTGGCTTGGAAATAGAGGTTGGGGGACTGAGTTTGCCTCTAATCCGGATCCATGTTATTTGTTTTTGCAACTACCATCTCCCACAGCTTAGGGTGTTAGGTGTTTCTTCCTTGGTAGATTGCAGTATTTTGGGCTCTTGGAAGCCTAGTAGACCCTACAGGATGTAGTTTCTGGGCAGGGTTGATGCTGTTTCCTCGCACGTAGTGCATTCCTTGTTGTCTTGCCTTGGGGCAGTTGTGACTTTTACTGTTGTGTGTTTTCCTCTTTCACTTACCCCCCCCCCCTGTTGACACTTTCATGCAGTTCTTTCTTGTTTTGCTTGCTGAGGTATTCTTTCTTCTTTTGAATGTCTCAGGTTCTGAGCAGTAGCCAGTTTGGTGGCTAGGTTGCGGTGGTGTTGCTGGTGGTCTCTTTGACCTTGGAGGTTCTGTTGCTTGTTAGTGAGGTAGTTCTTCTGTACTTTTCTTACATACATACATAATTGCCTGTGGGTTCGTGTCAGGTTGTTGGCACCCACTGGTAGTTTTTACCTTTGTACTAGATATATTACTTTTGCTGCTACCATTTTCTTGAGATAGTCTACTTGCTCTGGGGAGGATTTATGTTAAGTTGCTAGTTATTTTAAAACTACAATTATTATTATTATAAGATTATTGCATGATCAACTTGTTTTATAAAGGTAAATCACTATTTTCCAAACAACGTATAAAGATCGTTTCCTTATATATAATATAAATTAAATGTAGAGTCTTGCATGGCATAAGTGGTCCTCTTAGGGCTCTTATGCACTTCTTAGGATGTCAAACCTAAATAAAATATTTTTCCGCAGTGCTTAAGTATAGTTTTTAACTGTGGACTAGGTGATCCACCGAGCCGAGGGATACGGCCTCTAAAGTATAACTGATTTTCTAATCATTAAACTCATAAATTTCTTTCATAAAGTGTAGTAGATTGTTTTGCATGAGCGTCAGTAGTTATCCCCTGCTTGACGTGGCATCATGACGCGCGTTTTCTCATACTCTAATAATTCTTTAATTCGGAGAAAATGCGGGTTGTGACATTTTCCCTCCACGCTCTGCACTTCACCTCCAGCAAGCGCCCAGTGCGCTCTCCGCCTGCAAGCGCTCTGTGCGCTCTCTTCCTGCAAGCGCTCCGCGTGCTCTCCTCCTGCAAGTGCCCTGTACACTCTCTACCAGTAAGCGCTCCACGCGCTCTCTAACAACAAGCATCATGCGCGCTCTATACCAGCAAGCACTCTGCGCGCTCTCCTCCAACAAGTGCCCTGCGTGTTCTCCTCCAGCAAGCCCTTTGCGTGCTCTCTAACATCTATCGCTCCGCGCGCTCTCCTCCAGCAAGCACATTGTGCGCTCTCTGCCAACAAGCACCCCCACGCTCAAGAGCAAGCGCTCCATCCACCGATAAGATAACTGCGCCACGCTTCTCCAAAAGACAATCAGAGACAGGACGTAGAGGATAAGCCGCACTGAGCCCGCCCCCGAGCTTCAAGCCCCAGACATCAGAACGAGTGCAGCAAGCTTCTCCCGCCTCCAAGAACTATTAGTGGACTCCAGAATACAATGAGCGCATCGCTCCCCGCAGCACACAAACAAATAATTAGCTCTATGAACGGTGGCATGTCACCCTCCGAGCTCTCTCTCTCACCAATAATTTTAATGAGAGGCGGTTTGTCGCCATCTTGTTCTTAAAAAAGCTCTGTATCACGACAACAAATAGTGGAAGTTTGGTCAACACAGATTCGACCACGTGATTTTTCACCCAGTTGACGAGTTTTTCATATTAAAAAAATTGACTTCTTAGCTTTCAATTTTTTGTGACTGTATGCGCACTCGACCGCTCCCCGAATAAAACGGTTCAATTTAGTGCGACCTAGCAAGAAAATTGAGTTGGCAGCAACAATATATTATATAGATATTTGGGTTTGGTCATATTTTGAAATGCTGATAGTATTCATTTTTCCCCATATAGCATCGAGAGCATCTGCAACAGATTGACTTGGTCCACAATTCCACAGCTCTCCTACCCCCGCCACCGTAATAGCCCCTGAATTGATGGTCTAATAAACATATCCACCTGTCGTCCCTCTCTCTCTCTCTCTCTCTCTCTCTCTCTCTCTCTCTCTCTCTCTCTCTCTCTCTCTCTCTCTCTTCCAATGTTTGCAAATTTTATTTTAGGGGAGGCCCGGCCCCAATTAGCAAGATTTACTTAGTGGGGGCTAAATTCATCGATCATCTGACCGCCCCGCGTCCCATCCACCGGCTGGCCGCCTCAAACAGCTCATCCCGGCCATGGCCTGTCGGGATTCCCCCAACTCCTCCATCTCCGCAAGTTCCCAATTGGCCACCTCCATCACTTCCGGTGACAGCGAGATCAACTGGCCCTTCGGGGCCCGCCTCGATACCCTTCGCCACTCTGAAATTCGAGAGACCGCCTACGAAATCTTCTTCATGTGCTGTAGATTCTCACCTGGATTCGGTAGTAATAAGGGTGTCATTGCTTACATCGGAAACACCGACGATGTTGTCGAGGCACCGTTGTCTTCTACACCCTCGCGTCCGGCAATGGGGCGCAGGGGCGGCACGGGGATGATGACGGTGACCAGCAGGGTCAAAACCACACTTGGCCTGAGGGCCGGACGACCTCCACCAATGCGAACATCGAATTATTCCATGGGGCTGACAGCGGTGGCCGGCGAAAGCCCCTATGCCTTCATGCCCAACTCCCCCAGAAGGATCACCGTACCAAGCTCCCCCAATAAGGCCAAGCGTCCGATGACCTCCGCCGAGATCATGCGGCGGCAGATGCGCATAACAACTCAAAGCGATAACATGCTCAAGAAAATCGACTACAAGAAAAACTACTTTTAGCAAGGAGCTAAATACCTTGCTAAATAGCTAAATTCGTTGCTAATTTTAATTAGCAACAAATTTAGAAACAAAATTTTTTTTGTAGCTAATATGCTCGTAGCTAATTTTAACAATGAAATTATTTGTTACTATAATGCAATGATTTTTTAGCAAACAAATTATTCCTAGCTAATATTTTCCATTTTATTTAATAATTTCATTAGATTAAAATAACTTTAGATACAATAAAAAAGGATTTATTTATCTGTAATCACTGAGATTTGAACCTAAGACCTATCACAAACAGCCCAACCATTATTACCAACAGATCTAAAGTACTTATCTATTTGTAAATGACAATATTTATACATACATAAATATTATATACATATTTAAGCATTTAATTAATTATAACACTTCTTTGCTTTATAAAATTATATAAACAAATATAAATATATAATACATAAATATATATTTATAGTTCGTTATATAACTATATATATATATATATATATAATATTCTTTTATATTTATAATATATATTGTTCTTTATAATATATATTCTTTATATAATTTATATATTTATAATTATTTTATTGAATATTAATAATTTATATATATATAAGTACTTAAATAATTTATAAAAATATAAATTATATAAAGAATTAAATATTTTTTTATTTTGTTAAATATAAATAATTGATACTAATTTATAAATATATATAGACAACAAATATGTTTTATGAGAGGGGATAGAAAAATAAAAATATTATTATTTATAAGAAGGAATAAAATGACATTTTTTGTAAAAAAAATATATATATTTTTTCACAATAAATATTTTGCAATAAAAAAATTTGTTGCTATTTTGCAACAAAAAATATCGTTATTATTCCAGTTTGGCAGCGATATTGCACGGGAGAGAGAGCAGATCGACGAGATTTCACGGGAGAGAGAGGAGCTCGGCTTGATTGAACGGAAGAGTGAAGAGTTGAGCTTGATTTGGGGACAGCCAACACTAGGTCTTCCATTAAATATCTTATGCAATTTTTTTATTAAAGAGGCTAGTGAAATAAAATTGGAGAGAAACAAAAATTTCCCTCCATAAATATTTTAATGCAAAAATATTAGCATGAGATTTTTGAAAAGAAAAATTTTGATGTAATTTAGCAGCAAGTATTTAACAACAAAATATTTCATTGCTATTTTTGCAACAAATTTTTTTTTTGCTATTTTTGTAGCTAAAAACAAATATTTTATGTGTTGCTAAATTCGTTGCTAATTAGCAACAAACTAATTAGTCTTTCTAATTTTCGTTGTTAATTCATGTTTTTCTTGTAGTAATCCTCCAGAGGAGCTTTCTCGATCAGGTAGCTACATGATCAAAAATAATTTATATTTGGGAAAATGTTAAAGGCATCATATTTTTGGGCAATTTATTCTTGTTAAAGATACCTAATATTATTAATTGTAATTTAAATGTCAATAAAAAGAAAAAAATCATGAAATTGCAGTCATAAACTTAAGCAAATAAAATAAATTATTACAAGCAAAAAATCATTAATTTTATTGTTCTTAATGATCATGATGTTTTTATTGTTCTCTACCAGCAAGCGTTTTGCACGCTCTCCTCTAAAAAGCGTCTTGTGCGCTCTCCTCCAGCAAGTGCTCTGCGTGTTCTCTAACATCTAGCGCTCTGTGCGCTCTCCTCCAGCAAGCACACTGTGCGCTCTTTGCCAACAAGCGCCCCGCACTCTCAAGAGCAAGCGCTCCATCCACCGATAAGACAACTGCACCACGCTTCTCCAAAAGACAATCAAAGACATGACGCAGAGGATAAGGCGCATTGAGAGCGCCCTCGAGCTTCAAGCCCCAGACATCAGAACGAGTGCAGCAAGCTGCTCCCGTCTCCAAGAACTATCAGTGGACTCCAGAATATAACGAGCGCATCGCTCCCCGCAGCACACAAAAACAAGTAATTAGCTCTATGAACGGTGGCATGTCACCCTCTGAGCTCTCTCTCTCCCCAATAATTGTAATGAGAGGAGGTTTGTCGCCATCGGGTTCTTGAAAAAGCTCTGTAACACGGCAATAAATACTGAAAGTTTGGTCGGCATAGATCCGACCACATGATTTTTCATCCAGTTGACGGGTTTTTCATGTTAAAAAAATTGACTTCTCATTTTTCAATTTTTTGTGACTATGTGCGCACTCGACCGCTCCCCGAATAAAACAGTTCAATTTAGTGCAATCTAGCAAGAAAATTGAGTTGGCCGCAACAATATATAATATAGATATTTGGGTTTGGTCTGATTTTTGAAATGTTGATAGTATTCATTTTTCCCCCATATAGCATCGAGAGCGTCTGCAACAAATTGACTTGGTCCACAATTTCATAGCTCTCCTACCCCCGCCACCGCACTCTTTCTCTCTCCATTCTAATGTCAGCAAATTCTATTTTAGGGGAAGCCCGGCCCAAGTTAGCAAGATTTACGTAGTGGGGGCCAAATTCATCGATCATCTGACCGCCGCGCGTCCCATCCACCGGCTGGCCCCCTCAAACAGCTCATCCCGGCCATGGCCCGTCGGGATTCCCCCAACTCCTCCATCTCCGCAAGTTCCCAATCGGCCACCTCCATCACCTCCGGCGACAGCGACATCGACTGGCCCTTCGGGGCCCGCCTCGACACCCTTCGCCACTCTGAAATCCGAGAGACCGCCTACGAAATCTTCTTCATGTGCTGCAGATTCTCACCTGGATTCGGTAGTAATAAGGGTGTCATTGCTTACGTTGGAAGCACCGGCGATGTTGTCGAGGCACCGTCGTCTTCTACACCCACGCGTCCGGCAGTGGCGTGCAGGGGTGGCACGGGGATGATGACGGTGACCAGCAGGGTCAAAACTACACTTGGCCTGAGGGCCGGACGACCTCCACCAATGCGAACAATGAATTATTCCATGGGGCTGACAGCGTTGGCCGGCGAAAGCCCATATGCCTTCATGCCCAACTCCCCCGGGAGGATCACCTTACCAAGCTTCCCCAACAAGGCCAAGCGTCCAATGACCTCCGCCGAGATCATGCGGCGGCAGATGCGCATAACAATTCAAAGCGATAACATGCTCAAGAAAATCCTCCAGAGGAGCTTTCTCGGTCAGGTAGCTATATGATCAAAAATAATTGATATTTGGGGAAATGTTAAAGACAATATATTTTTGGGCAATTTATTTTTGTTAAAGACACCTAATATTATTAATTGTAACTTAAATGTCAATAAAAAGAAAAAAAATCATGAAACTAGTCATAAACTTTAGCAAATAAAATAAATTATTACCAACAAAAAATCATTAATTTTATTGTTCTTAATGATCATCATGTTTATATTCCTATAAAAATAAAAAAACAAATCAAAATAAAAAGTAAAAAAATAATATTAAATAATGATTTCTAGTCTTTATCAAAAATTTTGAATAAACTCGGTCTTTAAGAGAGTACAGGACAAATTACTGCGGTGTCATTGATATTTTTAAGAGACTAATTTTAACATTAAGGCTTTGTTTGGGAGATTTATTTTCATCGATCAAGCAAATACGACCGCATGAACTGGATCTTAATTAAGGTCCAATTCTTTAAAATCCGGTTCATGCGTAACCGTTTGACCGATGAAAATAACTTCCCCAAACAAAGCCTAAATTAGCAGAAATTACAGTGCCTTCAACATTTCCTTAAAAAATCTTAAATTTCTATGCCTAGATGGCTTAAGGGTTATTATTTGAAATTACTAATATGTGTAAACAAACAAACAAAAAAACAGAACGGGAGAAGAGCAGAGAGCTTCATCCTCCCGCTGGAGCTCCTCCGGCACATAAAGCCGTCCGAATTCAGCGATAACCAAGAGTACCATCAATGGCAACGACGACAGCTAAAGATCCTCGAGGTCGGCCTCCTCATCCATCCTTCCCTTCCTCTTGACCGCCTGAACACCGCCGCTCTTCAATTCCGTGAAATCCTCCTTCACAGCAAAATGAAGCCCGTCGACACCAGCAAAAATTCAGATATCATGCACAGACTAAGCAATGCGGTAACGGCCCTTGCCTGGCGCAATTCCAACACCGTCCGAGGCTGCCACTGGGCCGACGGTTTCCCCGTCAATGTCCATCTCTATCTTGCTCTGCTCAAGTCCATCTTCGACATGCGGGAGGAGAATGTCGTCCTCGACGAGGTAGACGAACTCTTAGAGCTCATGAAAAAAACATGGCCAATTCTGAGAATCAATCGCATGACCCACAATGTGTGCTTCACCTGGGTTCTGTTTCAGCAGTATGTCATCACAGGGCAGCTCGAGCCCGACTTGATCAGGGCGACATTGAACCTTCTTGTCGAAGTGGCGAATGATGTGAAGATGCAGGCAATGGAAAGGGATCACAACTACGCGAAGGCGCTCGACGGCGTGATCACCTCAATGCAGGGCTGGGCTGAGAAGCGCCTTCTTGATTACCACGAGAATTTCAACAAGGGGAATGTCGAAAACATGGGGAACATTCTTTCGCTCGCGCTCGCGACAACGAAGATCGTTGTAGAAAACATCCCGGGGATGGCGGCCGGAAATACGCCGGGGCTGGCTGAGAGAGATGCGGCGGCGGCAAACAGGGTGGAATTTTATATCCAAAGATCCATGCGCAATGCCTTCACCAAGATGTTGGAAACAGGGGCGCCGGGGCACATTGACAGCATGATTGTGGAGGTGGATGAAGACCCCGGCGACATCTTGATCCAAATGGCCGCGGATGTTGAGGCGCTTGCGGTGGTGGAGAGAGAGAATTTCAGTCCGGTGCTCCGGCATTGGTGTCCGGCGGCTCTTGGGGTGGCGCTGTTAACGCTTCAGGGTTGTTTCGGTGTGATTTTTAAGCAGTATTTGGCTAAGGTGAGCAGCCTCTCCAGCAACCTCGTGCTCGTCCTCCAGTGTGCTGGGAAGCTGGAGAAGCAGCTGATGCAGATGGCTGCTGATGACAGCGCCGACTATGATGACGGAGGCCGGAGTAGTGTTCTAAGAGATATGATCCCCTACGAAGTGGATACCATTGGCGCCGGCCTGCTGAAAACATGGGTGGACGAGAGGCTGGCTGTTGGGAGGGAGTCTGTCAGCCGTGCCAAAGAGACTGAGGTTAGTTAGGCTTCGTTTGGGGACTTATTTTCATCGATCAAACGGTTATGATTGCATGAACCGGATCATAATTAAGGTACCGTTCTTGCGATCGTAACCACTTAACCGGTGAAAATAAGTCTCAGCCTTAGTTTATTATTGCCTAGTTTAAATAAATAAATAAAAGGAAGGGGGCTATTTATGTGGTTACAGATTAAAGCATGATTTATTACTACTTAATTACCTAATTTCAATAAAACAGAACTGGATGCCAAAATCCAAGGGCGAGCAATTCACTGAATCGGTGATAGAACTGATAAAATTAGCCAAGGTGACAGTGAATGACTTCTTCCAGATTCCGTTGATGTCGGCCAGGGAGGAGATGGTGCATGATCTGGCGGATGGGCTTGAATCCATTTTCCAAGATTACGCCAACTTTGCGGCTTCATGCGGTACGTGATTTTTGGTAGTTATGTCTGTTTCTATCTGAGCTATCTTAAAATTGTTGAAGGGAAATGAAAAAAAAAAACAACAAGAAGAAATGAAAAAAATTTAATATATGATAAAAATAAAAATGTTACAAAAAATCGGTGGTGAAACTTAAAGATGTAAAAGTAGTTTGTTTTCAAGAAAATAATTATGAAACAACTAGTTGATGACTCTTATATTGATCTTAATGTCTCATGGAGAGTTATGTTTTCACATTTAAGGATAAATGTAAAGAACGTGCTTGTAGTATCAAAAGGTCATGTGCTCCAAAACAAAGAATCTTGGTGGTGGAAAAAGGAAGTATCAGACAAAGTGAGGGCAAAGAGGGTCGGCTATAAATCACTCTACGATTGCAGGAATGATGAAAACTTAGTCAGAATAAAGCCGCCAAAAAAGATGCTAACATGCAGTATGTAAAGCAAAAAGTCAAGCTTATGAAATTTTTTATAAGCGACTAGATACCAAAGATGTAGAGCGTGACATATATAAAATTGCTCGAGCTAGAGAAAGAAAAACAAAAGATTTAAATCAAGTAAAATATATAAAGGATAAGACATATATAATTTTAACGGTTGACGTGGATTTTTAAGAGCGATGAAAAAGATACGTTTATCAACTTTATAATGAAACAAAGGACAATGAATTGAACTTGAAAAAGTTAAATAAATCGGAAGAATATAAGAGAACATTTTATCGTAAAATTCAAGTATCAGAGGTAAATGCTCTAAAAAGATGAGAAAAGTAAAGACGGTTGGGTTAGACGATATACTCATCGAAATATGAAAATGTCTAGGAAATGAAGGAAGTTTGTGACTTAAATGTTTTTTCAATAAGATACTGAAGTCAAAGAAGATGCCAGACTAATGGAGAGAAAGTATCTTCTCTTATAAAAAAATTGTGTGACGTATAAGAATAAAGGGGATATAAAAAATTATGTTAATTATAGAGGAATTAAATTGATGAGTCATACCATGAAACTATGAGAATGAGTAACAAACAGAAGATTAAGACGAGAAACTAACTTCTCAGAGAATCAATTTGGATTCATGTCAGGGAGGTCGGCCATTGAAGTTATACATCTCTTGAGGAAACTCATTAAAAACTATCGAGAAAGAAAACAAGATTTAGATATGTTATTTATTGATCTTGAGAAAGCTTATAATCGAGTTCCAAGAGAGATCTTATGGAGAGTCTTAGAAAAGAAAGATGTAAATATATTATATATTGACACAATCAAATATATGTATACAATTTCAGTTATAAGGGTGAGGACATCTGGAGGATTAACACAAGAATTCTCTATCACTGTTGGCTTACAGCAAGGTTCAGCTTTAAGCCCTAATCTTTTTTACCCTTATCTTAAATGAGCTCACCAGACATATCCAACAAGCAATACCTTGGTGTTTATTGTTTGTGGATGATATCATTTTGGTTGATAAGGCGCGCAAGAGTGTAAACGCAAAACTTGAATCTTGACGAGATATTTTAGAAAAGAAGGGTTTTAGGTTGAGCAAAGGAAAGATGGAGTATACGGAGCTTAAATTTAGCAGTTGTTGAAACCAAAAACTTGGTCTTTTGTGGAGTTCGGGGTCCCAAGAAAGGGGTGACCTCACACCTATTACACTCAGGAGAACGTAGCAGGTCAAAGACTCAAGAAACTAGGAACAAACTCTCGGCTCTAGCATGGAGGTCTCACCTTACACCCGGAAGACCTTTGAGGTCTCCCCCTCCCTAGCCAATGCTTAAGCTAGGTGACTTGGAGAAAAAAAAAGTAGAGGGATTTAAGTGGCTAAGAAGCAATGCTCTCCAAAACACTCTCAAGGTTCTATTTATAGATTTCCCAAAGCTGGGGACCAAAATGTTAGAAATACCCCTAAGACAAATAGGTCCTGGGCCAATAAAAAACATCCACACCGGAGGGTAAAGAGGTAATTCCGCCCCCGGGGGTACAATGGTAAAAGCATGGCCAAAAGAGGTCCAGGAGAGCTGGCTGCTGAGCGAGCACAGGTCGGGCGAGACCGACAGCCTGGGCGAGAAGGCGGCCTGGGCGAGACTGGCGGCCTGGGTGAGACCGACGGCCTGGGCGATAAGGCGGCCTGGGCGAGAAGGCGGTCTAGGTGAGACCGACGGCCTGAGCGAGAAGGTGGCTGGGGCGAGACCGGCGGCCTGGGCGAGAAGCATCCTTGGCGAGATGCGGCCTAGGCGTGACCGGCGGCCTTGGCGAGAAGGCGGTCTGAGCGAGACCGCAGCTTGGCCGAGACGCGGCCTGGGCGAGGTGCGGCCTGGGCGATATGTGGCCTAGGCAAGCTACGGCCTGGGCGAGACCGGCGGCCTTGGCGATAAGGCGGCCTGGGCGAGACCGGCGTCCTGGGCGTGACCGGCGGCCTGGGCGAGACGCGGCCTAGGGGAGCTGCGGCCTGGGGGAGCTGCGGCCTGGGCGAGCTGCGGCCTGGGGGAGCTGCGATTTGGGCGAGCTACAGCCTGGGAGAGCTGCGGCCTGGGCGAGACCGACGGCCTTGGCAAGAAGGCGGCCTGGGCGAGACCAGCGGCTTAGGCGAGATGCGGCCTAGGCGAGCTGCGGCCTGGGCGAGCTGCGTCCTAGGCGAGCTGCGGCCTGGGCGAGCTGTGGCATGGGCGAGCTGTGGCCTGGCGGGCTCGACGACTAGGCAAGTACTGGCCGGGGAGACCTCTCAAAGGGGCCGGGGGAGGCAAATTTTTTATCTCCCTGCTAGTATATTATGCAGGTTGAGCCTAAATTGGCCACCAAGAGTGTCAAACCCCTCAAAAAGCTTAAAAATGCATAGCTAGCCCCACGGCCGCTAGAGGGACCCCACTCTGTGAATACGGTTTTGTACACAATTCCCGCTCTTTTCTAGCGAGTTCCACGCTCGGAAAGAAACATCCAACCCGACGTATTCGCTGAGTATAGTTCTATTGCGCGGTCAAAAAGATACTTAGCCTCTCTGACATTTGGCCTCCCCGATGGGTCAATTTGTCATGCTAGCTGATGGGAGCCTGGGTGACGAGACGACCCCGGGGTAAAAAAACACTTGGCCTCCCCGAGGGGTCAACCGGTCATGCCAGCTAATGGGAGCCAGAGTTACGAGACGACCTTGGGATAAAAAACACTTGGCCCCTCCGAGAGATCAACCTGCCCTGCCAGTTAGTGGAAGCCTGGTCAGCGGAATCATATCGGGGTAAGGTCTACTCACCCCTCCGAGAGATCAACCTGCCATGCTATCTAGTGGGAGCTTGGTCAGCGGAATCATCTCGGGGTAAGGCCTACTCACCCCTCCGATAGATCAACCTGCCCTGCCAGCTAGTGGGAGCGTGGTCAGCGGAATCATCTAAGGGTAATGACTACTCAACCCTCCGAGAGATCAACCTGTCCTGCCAGCTAGTGGTTTCATAGTCAGCGGAATCATCTCGGGGTAAGGACAACCCAACCCTCCGAGAGATCAACCTGTCCTGCCAGCTAGTAGGAGCCTGGTCAGCGGAATCATCTTGGGGTAAGGCCTACTCACCCCTCTGACAGATCAACCTGCCCTACCAGCTAGTGGGAGTCTGTTCAGCGAAATCATCTCGGGGTAAGGACTACTAAACCCTACGAGAGATCAACCTACCCTGCCAGTTAGTGGGAGCCTGGTGAGCGGAATCATCTCGGGGTAAGGACTACTCAACACTCCGAGTGATCAACCTGCCCTGCCAGCTAGTGGGAGCCTAGTCAGCGGAATCATCTCGGGGTAAGGCCTACTCACTCCTCCGAGAGACCAACCTGCCCTGCGAGCTAGTGGGAGCCTGGTCAGCGGAATCATCTCGGGGTAAGGCCTACTCACCCCTCCGAGAGATCAACCTGCCTTGCCAGCTAGTGGGAGCCTTATCAGCGGAATCATCTCGGTGCTATTCATGGATCACAAAAACTTTCTGGCGGTCCCTTTCATCAATCATAGTTGATACAATGCAAGCAAAGTTCATTACAAGAGATGATCCACTTCTTCACTACCTCCCTGTTCCCTCGTGCATCATCGGATCCCTCCCTGGGTACCCACATCAACCCTGTCCTCACACGTCTTCCCTGCCGCCTCGGGTTGGAATTCTCCAATCTGTACCGAATCTTGTGGTTGTTGAGGCTGTAGTGCTGGAGCTCTTATCCTTCTCAAATCCAGGAACTCGGGGCAAGTAGCTGTTGCATGGCCCTCCTCCTGGTGGAACTCACAGTAGGGTAACTCTACTCTGACTCTTCCTCTTCCCGTGTAGTTCCTCCTCTCCCTTCGACCAATCGTCATCGCTTGTTACGGTGGGGGTAGGAGCTGCCTAGGAGCTTTCCTTTGGAAGTTGAACCTCCCTTGGCCTCCATGATAATCCCCCCCACCCTGGATGAGACCTCTCCCTGGATCCTGAACGGGCCCTCCCTACTGCCTCCAACCAGGTTCCCGACCTTCCTAAGGTCCCTGGAACCTCTGAGCTCTCTGTTCTTCTCTCCTCCTTCCCTCCTGATGTCTCGAGCCAACTTGCTCCTTTGACTCCGCCTTTATCAACCTTGCCAACTTCTTGACAAGTATCGGGTTGGCCGCCTCCATGTCTATCTCCTCTGTTGTCCTTTCCATCAGCTCCTCGAAGTAAAGGGGGGCCTTTTGGGTCAGGCTCATCTTGAATAACCCCTCGCACAATCCCACCGTGAATGCCATCTGGAGGGCATACCACAGCATCTCCTGGATATCTAGGATCTCCTCTTGGAACCTGTCAACGTAATGAGCCAGTGACTCCTTGTCCCCTGCCTTATCAGGATGATGGACTTAGGACTCTTCTTCCTCTTCTTGGAGGTGGAGAAGCGAATATGAAAGCCCCGGCTTAAGTCCTCGAACCCATAGATTGATCTCGGTGGGAGTTAGTGGAATCATTCCTTTGCCTTATCCTTCAACGTGATCGCGAAGAGGTGACACTTGAAAGCATCTGTCATTGGCTTGATGGATACGACATCCTCAAACCACTGTAGGTGCTGGACGGGGTCATCCTTCCCAGTATAGTAAGTCATGTCAGACTCTCTGAACCCCTCGGGAATGAGAGCTGAGATGATCAGCTCGCTGAAGGGTGACCCCGTGAGTGGTGGTATCGCAACCTCTACTCGCTCGACCTGCTCGCCTGGGAGGCTAGCACTCGCTTGGGAGGCTAGCACTCGCCGGGCTGAGGAACAGCTCTCGGCCGGTGAGGTCTCGCTCGACCCCATCTCCCATCCTTTCCTTCCCGGGACTTCTTCCAGGTGCGCTTCCCTCTACCCCCCCTGGGGTCATCTCGCCTGGACCACTGGGAGTCGACTCATCGAGAGGGGGGGAGCTAACTCCTGGGGGGTTGGAGTGGAGCTGCCACCCCGAGGAGCAATACTTCGCAGAATCTCCATGATGCCTTGGATGGATTTCATGAACTCTTCCCTCCCTATAAATGGTCCTGAGTTGGGGAGCTCATCGAGATCATCACCACCTCCCTGATCTCTAGCCATGACACTCTCCCGTGATCATCTGTGCTGGTCACTCTCCACACTGACCGCACCAAAATGTTGAAACCAAAACTTGGTCTCTCGTGGAGTTTGTGGTCCCAAGAAAGGGGTGAACTCACACCTACTACACTCAGGAGAACGTCGCAGACCAAAGGCTCAAGAAGCTAGGAACAAACCCTCGACTCTAGCGTGGAGGTCCCACCTCACACCCGGTATACCTTTGAGGTCTCCCCCTCTCTAGCCAATGCTTGAGCTAGGTGCCTTAGAGGAAAAAAGCAGAGGGATTTAAGTGGCTAAGAAGCAATGCTCTCCAAGGCACCCTCAAGGGTTTATTTATAGATTTCCCAAAGCTGGGGACTAAAATGTCAGAAATACCCCTAAGACAAATAGCTCTTGGGCCAATAAAAACATCCACACTGGGGGTAAAGAGGTAATTTCACCCCCGGGAAAACAACGGTAAAAGTATAGACAAAAGAGGTCCGAGCGAGCTGGCTGCTGAGCGAGCACAGGCTGGGCGAGACTGGCGTCCTGGGTGAGAAGGCGGCCTCGACGAGACTGCGGCCTGGGGGAGACCGGCGGCCTGGGCGAGAAGGCGACTTGGGCGAGATCGGCGGCCTGGGCGAGAAGGCGTCCTGAGCGAGACTGACAGCCTAGGCGAGAAGGCGTCCTGGGCGAGACCAGCGGCCTGGGCGAGAAGCGGCCTGGGCGAGCTGCGGCCTAGGCGAGACTTGCAGCCTTGGTGAGAAGGCGGCCTGGGCGAGACCGGCGGCCTGGGCGAGACCGGCAGCCTGGGCGAGACGCTGCCTGAGCGAGCTGCGGCCTGGGCGAGCTACGGCCTGGGCGAGCTGCGGCTTGGGCAATACCGGCGGCCTTAGCGAGAAGGAGTCCTGGGCAAGACTGGCGGCCTGGGCGAGACGCGGCCTGGGCAAGACGCGGCCTAGGTGAGCTGCGGCCTGGGCGAGCTGCGGCCTGGTAGAGCTGCAACCTGGGCGAGCTGCGGCCTGGGCGAGACCGGCGGCCTTGGCGAGAAGGCGGCCTGGGCAAGACCAGCGGCCTGGGATAGACGCGGCTTGGGCGAGCTGCGGCCTGGGCGAGCTGCGGCCTTGGCGAGCTGCGGTATAAGCGAGTTGTTGCCTTGCGGGCTCGAAGACTAGGCGAGTAATAGCCGAGGCGACCTCTCAAAGGGGCCGGAGGGAGAAAAAATTTTCATCTCCCTACTAGTATATTATGCAGGTTGAGCCTAAATTGGCCACTAAGAGTGTCAAACCCCTCAAAAAGCTTAAAAATGCATAGGTAGCCCCACGGTCGTTGGAGGGACCCCACTCCACGAATATGGGGTTGTACAATAGTACAAGAAGGACAGATGACTTCGTTATTAAGTTGTGTGATCAAGATATTTCTCGCAGTGAGTGTTTTAAATATCTTCGATCGATAGTTCAAAAAGACATATGTATTGATAAAGATGTGACACATAGAATCCAAACGGGTTGGTTGAAGTGGAGAGGCCCGTCAGGGATCTTATGTGATTGTAAAATACCACTAAAACTTAAGGGCCAGTTTTACCGTACTACAATTAGACCCGCGATGCTCTATGGTTCTGAGTGTTGGGCAGTAAATTGTGTACAAGAGCAAAAAATTGGAGTTGCGGAGATGAGAATGCTTAGGTGGATGTTTGGACACACGAGATTGGATAAAATTAGGAATGAAAGTATCAGGGATAAGATATGCATAACACCAATTGCAGAGAAGATGGGAGAAGCTTGTCTAAGATGGTTTGTACACGTACAAAGGAGACCATTAGAGGCACCTGTTAGGCATTGTGAGAGTCTAGTCACTTGGCAAGTTAAATGCTGAAGGGGTAGACCAATAAAGACTTGGAATGAAACTGTAAGGAAAGACATTATGTACTTAGGCATTAGTGAGATTATGACAAAAGATAGGGCACAATGGAGACAAAGGATCCATACAGCCGACCCCACTATAGCGGGATAAAGGCTTGAGGGTTGTTGTTGTATAATTCCATTAATTACTTCAATTTCATATCAAGTCTCCGTTTGGCGCAGCATTTTCGTTCTGGTGAGGTCATGACCACCACCAAGAAAAGAAAACTGGATTGGAGCATAAGAGAGCGGATGAATTTCATTGGGGTTGGGCGTTCATGAATGATGGTTCGTAAACATAGCGTTCACGAATGATGGTTCGTAAACACAGCATTTATGACAGCGATTGGTTATTAGTTCTCTTGTACACCATGCAATATTATTAATGTTTGTTTAAATATATAGAGAGAGCCTGATTCAGGTGCGAAGAAAAATCGTGCGAAGATGGTGCAAACACAGCGGCTTCGGCGGCCTCGGGCTTGCCGGCCACCGGCCGCCCGGGGTTCATCGGCCAGGACAAATCATGGTATGCACGACTTTAGGTTTAGTATAAGTATGAAAATAGTCTTTACGTTAGCTAGAAGATAGTGATTTTGGTTTTAGAAAGATGACATGTATGAAATACTAGTAGTAACGTTTTTTATAAGTTAAATTAACTAACATGCAACCTAGCATAAAATATTCCCCAGAGAGCAAGTAAAAACAACCATAAAGAGGCAAACTAAGCAGCTTAGCAATGTAATTAGCATTCCAAAAGAAAACCACCAGTGAGCGTCAACAACCTGACACGAACCCACTGGAGAGCATATATGTCTTTACTAACAAGAAGCGACAAAACACTACCTCACAAGGGTGAGGAAAACCTCTGCGACACAGCAGTCCACTAACAACACCAACCTAGCCGCTCAACCGGCTATTGCACCGAACGTGAGGCATTCAAAGAAAGAACACCTCAGCAAGAAAATACAAGTGACAAAGGAAAATAATCAGGTAATAAGTGCAAAGACAAGTAAGGGTTTACCAAACCCGAGTATAAGAAATGCTGAAGACCACAACTGATTAGCCAAATAAAATACAAGTACAGTAAAAGTTCGTAATAAAGGAGTTAATTGGATAAATGCACCAAGTGCGGAACGAAGTCATGCTTCGACAATATCTGCAAGGATTAGCATAAAAAGCATAAACCGATCTAAGAAGCAAACTGAGCACAAAATAGCTCGAAAACGTGAATCATTAACACTTGGTAATATCAACCGGGCCGGAGTCGGTGACCAATTGTCCCATACCAGGCTCCCAGACCCAAAAGTCTTAAAAAAAAGGAGGCCCTGTGATGGTGACCATTTGTCCCAACCCAAACCAACTGTCCTCAAAACAAAGACCAAATAACCACCAAGTATATTAATACACAAACCGATGCCCAGTTGATGGTCCTTTATCCATTGCCAACCTTCACAGCCGAAGATACATCAAACCTAACCAAATCCCAAGTATAAACCCAAAGAAAAACTTAAACAAGTCCTAAAATCACCCTAAGGACCATACACGACGAATCGGGCTAAAAATAGCAAAAAATTCTAAGTCCAGGCTAAATTCGGCGAGTATACCCGACGAACCTCAACGATACTCGACAATCGGAAGATGATACTCGACGAATCCTTCTATACTCGGCGAAAATGACTTGCGACCTTCGGCGATACTCGACGGATTCCTATCAATACTCGATGAACAGACTTGCGATACTCGCCGAACTGCCTTAAGCCAACCTATGATATTCGACGGCTTGGCCTTAAGGACTCGGCAATACTCACCAAAATAGACTTGGCGACAACCGGCTTCACTCAGCGAATTCTTACCTTGGTCATACACGACGAATTCTGATACTCACCGAAAAGACTGCCGATACTCGATGAATTTCCCTTACCCAAACCCGACAAATTTACCTTAGGCTAGTCTACTATACTCGCCGGATCCCGATACCTATACTCGACGAATTTCTACCTGATACCCGCCGAATTTCCCTTGAACACTAAACCTAGTTTCTATGACTTGGCCTAAAATCAAGCCCTAACCTAGGGGTTCTCTTCTTGATTCATCTATACTACTCCTATTCTCTAAGGAAGGAGGAAAAAGGGAAGAAAAATCAAGTAATAAACGGACAAGCAAGGGGGAAAGATCCACTTGCCTTGGAATCTTTGAAAAAGCACCGCCCGCCTGCGACACAGATCGACCATAGAAAGGCCCTAACAACGTTTCCTGAAACTTTTGGAGGGGAAAAGGGGTCAAAATTGCTAACCCTAATGTATAAAAATTGAGGAATCGGGTAAAACTTACCACAATCGTGAAGCCCTCGCCGAGAGCTTTCCAAATCTCCTATCAAACGACGAAACTGACCACCGGAGCTCTTCCTATCGTCGGACGAACATAGGCTCCGTCCGCCGAACTCCCTCTTTTGTGAAAATTCTGCCACTCGGGTTTAGGAAGACGGTGAATAGTAAACCGTGTGACCTAATTCCGGCTATGCAGGTCAGTTGGTGATGAACTCTGTTGAATGAGAGTGTTATCAAGGTTGCGGGTTCGAAACCTCATGGCAACAACCTGCCACAGGCCTTGTAAGATTTTGGTTGGGGTGTACGACCTGCAAGCCTTGTAAGATTTCGGCTATACTACTCAGCCTGTGTGTGGTGTCGTAGTAGGCCGGCGCTGCTGGGCTCGGTGGGTCTGGGCCGTTGCACTTTTTTGTAACGGCCTGCCTTGCATTGGCCCTACCGACACGTTACCGGGTTGCAGCCCAAGCACCCCAAATCCTCTCGCGCCTGTTTATCGGTCGCGGGCATTGTTGGCATTGGGTCTTGATCCCGCAACCCTTGATAAAGAGCCTTAATACCACTCCTCATCACCAATTGAGCTGCAGCTCAATCAAGGGTTGCGGGATTGAGACCCAATGCCAACAATACGCGCGGTCGATAAACAGGCGCGAGAGGCTTTAGGGTGCTTGGGCTATAGCCCGGTAACGTGTCGGTAGGGCCAATGCAAAGCTGGCCGTTACATCATTCCCCGTGAAGCTGGGAAGGCGGGGCTCTAGAAAACCGTTTGGAGCGATTTCCCTAGTGATGCCCGGGGATAATGGAGAGAACACTTCTACTCCTTCGACCGGTGCTTGGTCATCGAAGTTGAGCACCCTTCCGATTTGCGCGGCCTTCTGGAATAGCCACTGACAAACACACTCGGCGTCCACCTGGTCCTGAGGCGGATTCACAGGCATCACGGGCTCTCCTTGATGATTAACATCGTGCGCTCCCCCTCGATGTGTTACCAAGTCGTTTACCAGATTGAAAAGCCGGTCGAACTCGGCCTTGCTGGCGGCCTAGTCAGGATCTGGGGTATGTCCACCTTCCATGGGTTGATTTCTCCGAATAATAATCTGAAGGTCGGGAGGGCTTGTCCGAACGTTCGAACGCTCCTATTGGCTCTTGACGGTGGGATCGATTTCACCAATCACTTGGTCCACGCTCACCGCACAGAATTCTGTTGGAACCAAAAATGGTCACAAACTCTCTACACGTTATTCTGGGGTAGGATGTTTGACAGAGGGAGGAAAGTGATTTGCAAGTGACTGACTACTACGGACCGTGCAAAGAACGAGAAAGGAGGAGGTCGTTGGTAGTACGATACACCTAATTGGACCTGCTGTGGCAAATGTCTCTCTTGCGACAAGCCTCTCTTTATTTATCTTAAGATAGTATAACAATGTGGTGCGGCCACCCGTGGGGTACGCGCGCGTACATAGACAGAGAGAAAATATTTGAGCTTAGTTTCTGCACCTACAAAGGGGCACGTTTTTGGCTAAGTCCGGCGTGTCCCTCCAAGCCCCTTGGCCCCCCTTTTTTACTAGAGGGTAGGCGGCGTGGACGATTCACGAACCGATAGACATTCAATGCCTTTTAAATTATGATATTAAATGTGCATCCACTCGAGGAACATGAAGAGTCTGGTGATGAACACTAAAGAAGATGCCGCACTAAACCACACGGGGATGCCTGAGGTTAATCCAAATAGGAGGATTCCACACAGTATTGGCTAAATCGCCTGCACACACTCCCATCTGGAGCTCCCGCACCATATCCTGAGAGGCCGCCTAAAGGCCGCTAGCTGCCTATCCTTGCCAAACATTGTCACGCTCCCAAGAATGCTCGCGAGACCTACGTAATGTATGCCTGAGAGGCCAGCAAACTATGAAAATAATTGCTTGCTGACTTTGTTCGTTCCTGAAAGCTCCTCTGTCATCGCAGGATTTGAGTTAATAATCCCCTCTTTGCATCTTCGCACCACCTATTTTTTCACATAGGAATCAAACCATATATATATTATTTTAAAAATTACTTTAAATTACTGAGAAAATTAAATTGGTGAGAAAAGAATAACAAAATTTAATTGAATATTCTAAAACCGATAACCGTAGGTGTTCAAAATTGTGAAAAAGAGCTAAATAAAGGAAAATTTTATTGCTCCAAAAAGATAATCATTACATAGGTATGCCCCCTTATTTATAAAAAAATGGGGGAGATGAGAGAATAAAACAAGGGATGTGGGACTAAATACAAGCCGCGCGGGTTGAGCATGCCTGACTATACAGAATATATAAACAACAACCCCTGAATCCTTGCGGCAGCTAACACCAAGACCGAAGCTATGGCTACCTCCAGACCACTACGGCTACCTCCAGACCGTTGCAACTAACATCCAGTCTGCTACTGTGGCTCTCTCCAGACCAGCTACGGCTACCTCCAGACCGCTGCAGCTACCTCCAGACCGCTGCAGCTAACATCCAGTACGCTGCTACGGCTATCTCCAGACCAGTTGCGGCTACCCAGACTGCTGCGGCTAACATCCAGACCGCGGTTGCACCTAATATCCAGACCGCTGCTGCGGCTAATGGCCAGACTGTTGTTTTGGTTAATCACCAGATCGCTGCTGGGCTAATAGTCAGACCGTTGTTACGGTTAATCACCAGACCGCTGCTGCGGCTAATTGCCAGACCACTGCTGCGATTAATCACCAAGCCGCTATTGCGACTATACCTAAGACCGCCATTGCTGCTCCTGACCGCTAGCTGAGATCACCACCAGACCGCTAAGCCAAACCGTCAGACCTCTAAGTGAAGCATACAACTAGGACTAGAAATAAAACCACCTAGTCTCCTCATGCTCCGACACTCCCCCTCAAGCTAGAGCATATATATCTACCATGCCCAGCTTTCTACAAACCTCCCCAAAAGAAGTAATTGGCTTGGTGAAGAAATCAGCTAGTTCTCTCTCTGAGGTAACAAACGGAGTGCGGATGTGATTCTTTAAATCTCCTCTCTAATAAAGTGGCACTCAACCTCGATATGCTTCGTTCTCTCATGAAAGAAAGGATTCCTCGAAATATATACGGCTACCTTATTATCACAGAATATTGACAGAGGATGATCATAAACCTCTCCAAAATCAAGCATAAGTGTCAGTAACCACTTCAGCTCGCAAGTAGTCAGATCCATGCTTCTATACTCGGTTTTTGCACTTGACCTGGAGACAATAACTTGTTTCTTGCTCTTCCAGCTAACCAAATTTCCTCCAACAAAAATACAAAACCCTGACGTAGACTTCCTATCTCCCTTATCATATATATAGTTAGCATCAGAGTATGCCTCAATCTTCAATTGTCCCCTTTTCTGAAACAAAAGTCCTTTCCTTGGAGAACCTTTCACGTACTCTAGAATCTTCATTATCAACTGAAGATGACACTCCTTAGGAGCTTGCATAAACTGACTCACTCTTCCCACTATATAACAAATATCCGGTCTTGTGACTGTCAAATAAATGAGTTTCCCCACAAGTCATTTGTACCTGGTGACATATTCAAGAAGTGGTGAGTCCTTACTCAAACACTTGTCATCTCCAATAGACATCGGAGATCGTACAGGTTTATCCCCAAGGAGACCTGTCTCTTTTAAGATATCCAAGGCATACTTCCGCTGTGATAGAACAATAGACCTTGGTTTTTTAGATATTTAAATTCCCAAGAAATATTTCGGAGAGATCATATATTTAGTAATAAAATGCTGAAGAAGATGCTTATTTATCATATTCACACCTTCTTTATCATCCCCTGTAAGAAGAATGTCATCCACATAAACTGCAAGGATAATAAGACCAGCCGATGTTTTGCGAACGAACAAGGAGTGATTTACAGAATTCGAGCAAATCCAACCACAGAAATAACTTCGTTGAACATGTCAAACCAGGCCCTAGGACTCTGCTTAAGACCATAGATTGCCTTTTGCAGTTTACAGACCTGAGACTCCCCCTGAGCAACATACCTAGGAGGTTGCTTTATATAGACAGTTTCCTGCAAATCATCATAAAGAAAGGCATTCTTCACATCCAACTGAGATATTTTCCAGTCTCTGTTGACAGCCACCGAAAAGATAACATGGTTTATAGTAATACTAGCCACAGGAGAGAAAGTATCAAAGAAATCCACACCATAGGTCTGCGCAAAACCTTTGGTAACAAGTCGAGCCTTGTAACAATTAATAGAATCATTAGGGAGAAACTTGATGACAAAGACCCAACGACAGCCAACCACATCAAATCCTAGAGGAGTAGGAACAGGAGTCCAAGTACCCCTTTCAGTAAGAGTGTTCATCTTTTCATTCATAGTAGCCTTCCAATGAGGAATAGCAAGAGCATCTTGATACGAGGATGGAACAACATTTACCGAGAGGGCAAGAGCAAAGCTTTGAGACAAATGAGAGAGCTGAGTATAAGAGACCACAATGTGAAAAGGATGTTGAGTGCAGGAGCGAACACCTTTTCAAAGAGCGATCGGAAGATCAAGATCTGTCATGTCTACTGTATTAGCCCCATCCAAAGAAGAGACTACTGGCCCGATAGCTGATGGCAGCAGCTCATGAGAAGAATCGAGTATAATAGAAGAATCAGAAATAGGAGGAGAAGAAAGAAGGGCAGACTCAGGAAGAGGTACCGATACATTAGGAACAAAAGAAGAATCATCAGAAGTAGGAAGAAGAGAGGGAGAAGAAAAGAATGAAGCATCCTCAAATAAAGTAACATCCGCAAGGCATAATGTCTCTGAAGAATATGATCAAAATACCGATATCCTTTTTATGTCAGACAATAGCCCAAAAAGATGCACTTGATAGAACGAGGAGAAAGTTTGTCACGTCCAGAAGTAGGAGAATGGACAAACGCAGTGCATCCAAAGACACAAGAAGGTAATAGAAACGGTGCCCCATCAGGATAGAGAATAAAAAAAAGGAGTCTTGCCATTGAGAACCGAAGACAGAACTCAATTAATAAGAAAATAGGAAAGAAGAACTGCATGACCCCAATAAGACCGGGGAACATGCATATGAGTAAGAAGACTACGAGCCACATCCAGAAGATGACGATTTTTACGTTCAGCAATGCCATTATGGTGTGAAGTGTAAGGGCAAGTAGTTTGATGGACAATGCCATGATCCAAACAAATGATGTAAACTGATGACTAAGATATTCCTTAGCATTATCAGTGCGAAGAGTTTTAATATGGGTATCAAATTGTGTACGAATTTCATTATAAAATGAAGAAAAAATTGAGAAAATCTTAGAGTGTTCTCGTAACAAATACAACTATGTACAGCGAGAAAATCATCTATGAATGTAATAAAATACAAACTACCACTACCAACAGTTTTAAGGGGAGCAGGACCCCAAATATCCAAATAAACTAGTTCAAAGGGACGAGAAGAACTACGGTCATGCTTAGCAGGAAAAGTAGACCGGTGATGCTTGCCAAACCGACAAGCTTCACAATCAATAGAAGGGTCACCGCGAGGTAGATAAGGCATAAGCTAATAGAGAATCCAAAGAGGAGGATGCCCAAGACGAAGATGCCACGGAAGTAGAGAAGAAGATGCAGAAAACGTAGAAGTAGTATCAAGATAGAATAAGTCGCCACTCTCAGTCCAAGTAGCAATCATCTCTTTGGAATGAGGAATATGAAAAGCACAAGTAGAGGCAGTAAAAATAGCTTCACAATTCAACTGTTTGCAAAAAGCAGTAACAAAAAAAAGGTTGCACGGAAAATTCGGGACATAAAGAGTGTCCTACAGCTGAAGAGAGTGAGTAACGTGCACGGTGCCAGAACCACAAACAGGAGATGGAGAACCATTCGCAATAAGAATCGGAGGTAACCGGTTACTCTTGTAAAGATAAGAGAAAAGACGAGCATTGTCTGTCATATGATTAATAACACCAGAATCAATGAGCCACCTACCTGTCATAGCCAACTAAGCAGCACCAGAAGTAGTTAGAGAAGAAGTAGACTGCTTGGAGGAATCAGCCGATATTGGACTAAGATGTGGATGTTTGGTCCAACAACGATCAACCAAGTGACCAAGTTGGCCACAATAAGAACAGAGATACTTAGAATAACCACGATCACCACCATGACCACCAGTACGGCCTCTACGGCCACCAGAGGTGTCACGAAGAGCAGGATGAGCAACAAGATCAGGAGACGGAGACGGAAGTAACGGACGCTGAAGAAGAGTAATAACAACAGAAATTCTGGCAGCAGTAACATCCAGAGTTGGAGTATCCGCCTCTCAAATAATTTGCTGACGGATCATATCATAAGAGTCCGGTAGATGAAGAAGATAGCAAATAACAAGAAGCTCCTGGAAATTCTTATGTTGCTCAGCCAGATCAGCAGAAAAAGCTCTATGCTGAAGAAGTTCAACACCAAGAGCCTGAACCTCTTAATAGGCAAAAGCATGAGTCATGACTGGTTGAGCAAAGAGATCAGCATACAAAGTATAAATATGCGAAGTTTGGGATCCCTTGGAATATAAAGCGACAAGATGATTCCAGGCAGCCTTGACCGTCGGATCATGTCGAATGATAGGAAGGCATTCATCAGACAAACTATTGACCAATCAAGTACGCATCAAGGCATCAGAAGCATCCAAATCATCAAAAACAACAAAGCCAAAAGGAGGGGGATCATCAGTCAAATGATGACGCTTGCGCTGAGAACGTAATAGAAAAATGAAAGACAAACTCCAGTCAGGGTAATTGGGACCTGTAAGCTTCAAAGAAGTACCCAGATTATTAGAAGCAGAGAAAGAAGAAGTAAAAAGAGAAGAAGGGGCAAAGATATTAGAAGAAGAAGATAGAGCACGAGTGTCCATAGAAAATAAGGGGAAACCGCATGGGTAGAGCAAACAACCCGCACGAACACAACAAGTCGCAAAGCAAACCGCGCGATTAGAATAAAAGCCACGCAAACAGAACCAACAAGGGATGGCAGGGAGAGAAACCACACGAATAGAAAAGAAGCCGCGCGAACAGGAGCAAAAGACTGATTAGCTCTGATACCATGTGAAAAAGTGCTAAATAAAGGAAAATTTTATTGCTCCAAAAAGATAATCATTACATAGGTATGCTCTCTTATTTATAGAAAATGGGGAAGATGAGAGAATACAACAAGTGATGTGAGAAAATACAAGCCATGCGGGCTGCGCGGTTTGACTGTGTCAACCGCCTGACTATACAAAATACATAAACAGCAACCTCTGAATCCTTGCGGCGGCTAACACCAAGACCGCAGCTGCGGCTACCTCTAGACTGTTGCGGCTACCTCTAGACCGATACGGTTAACATCCAGTCCGTTGCTGCGGCTATCTCCAAACCAGTTGCGGCTACCTGTAGACCGCTGCGGATAACATCCAGACCACTATTGCAGCTAATATCCAGACCGTTGTTGCGGCTAATGGCCAGACCGCTGCTACGGTTAATCACCAGATCGTTGTTGGGCTAATAGCTAGACCGCTGCTGCGGTTAATCACCAGACCGCTGCTGCGGGTAATTTCCAGACCGCTACTGCGGTTAATCACCAGGACACTGCTACGACTATCCCTTAGACTGCCACTGTTGCTCCTGACCTCTAGCTGAGATCCACCACCAGACCAGTGAGCCAAATCGCCAGACCACTGAGAGAAGCAGATCACTGCGACTAGATATAAAACTGTCCAGTCTCCTCATGCTCTAACAAAAATATTCATAGCAAATCTCAATCAAGGAGCCCCTTAATTTGGAGTCCTAGAATTTATAGTATTAAAATCAATATTAAGTTCAAAATTTGAGAATGGACATTAAAAGTAGTTGGTCACGGGATGTAGTAGCACGTTATTGGATTTAAAATTAGTAACACTAAGATATATTCAAATAATCCCCCGTGACAAATAATTTAGACTTTTTTTGGTGCGGCGGTGGCAGCAATCCACTGCTCTTTTTAGATTGTTTGGATGAGGAGCACTTTCAAAAGAGCTTTTATAGAAAAATGTGTTTTGGTATTCTTTTTAAGAAGCCGGTCCAATATGACTGAACATTATTATGAAGACAATATAAACTATTCTCCCAAAAGATTCGTAATAGCTTTAGATTTCATCAGGTTGAACTTTTCCAATATCATCTGAATGTAACCAGTCTGAGAAAGCCATAAAATATTTTGCCTAATCTCCATCTAATGGATCTTCTAAGTGTGACCAAAATCTTTTATCTCAAATTTGGTATGCAATTTCTGCTTCAGTTTCTGAATCTCTCAGTCCGACTTGCGGATGATTAACATATTATCAACGTAGAGCATCAAAATCAGAATAATATCATCTGCGAGAAATCTGTAGTAAACACAGCTATCATATCGGCTCCTGCTATAGCAATGTGATGTCATGATGGCGTCGAACCTTTTGTACCACATCTTCGGGGCACGCTTCAGACCATAAAAAGATATTTTTAGCTTGTGCACCTTTTTCTCATCACTGGGTCAAATGAACCCCTCAGCCTATAGTATATAAATCTCCTCTAGGCTATCATGAAGAAATACAGTCTTCACGTCCATCTGTTCTGGCTCCATATCCCACATGACTAGTATAGCTAGTAGTACTCTGATCGAACAATGCTTCACCACAGGTGAGAAGATTTTATTGAAGTCAACTCCCTTCTTCAGTATGAACCCTTTGACTATGAATTTAGCTTTGTATCTCCATTAATTTTTTTATACAGACTCTTTTTTTTGAACATCCATTTAGAACTGATTGCTTTAGCCCCCTTTGGTAGACTTACCAAGTCCTAAGTCTTGTTCTTATGAAGAGATTTCATCTTTTCCAACATAATTGTTTTCCACTAAAAACTGTCTCTACTTTCTATAGCTTCTTAATATGAACAAGGATTTGAGGAGATCACCTAAAAGATATATGTTATAGCGTCCTTTAGCAATCAAGTATGACTCCACTTTGGCAGGTTACATAGTATATGTCCCATCAGAGCTAGATGAATCATCATGATCATCTATTATATTGCTTCCATCCAGCTCCACATCCACTGGTGAGTCTGTAGTCTTCTCCACCTCTTTGACTTGAGACTGAGACTTCTTTTGCATAGAAACCATATCAAAAATAACATCATGCTACAACTCAACCTTCTTAGTTTCAGAGTTTTATAGCTTGAACTTTTTGGTGTCGGCCTTCTAGCTCAGATAGATGCATTCCTTAAATTTAAAATCTTGTTTTATCCATTAAATAATATAATAATACATAAACATGACATCCAAAAATATGAATGTCAGCATAATCAACTTATTTACCTGACCATACTTCTTGTGGAGACTTCAGATCTAGTGACATGGATGGTGAACGATTCACTAGATAACAGGTTATATTTATATCTTCAGCCCAAAAAGACAGATAAATTGGCGAACAGTCTCATGTACCGAGCTCTTTCCAGGCATGTTCTATTCATTCCTTATATAACACCATTCTGTTGTGGTATACATGGGATGGTGAGATATCGAGTGATACCTCCTTGACTGCAGTATGCTTGAAACTCTGCTGAGGTGTATTCACCGTCATTGTCAGATCTGAGGTATTTCACCTTTAGCCCGATCAATTTTTCTACCATGGTATTCTAGATCTTGAAATTTTTGAATACTTTGGATTTGTGTTTAAGGAAATAAATTTAGATCTTCCTTGAGAAATTATCAATGAAACTCACAATGTACCTGCCACCTCTAGATGATGGCTCTAGGGTTGGACCTCAAACATTTGAGTTTATATACTCCAGAATTTGTCTGTTGCGCTTGTTTGATATCACAAATTTCATCTTGCATTGCTTCCTAAGAATGCATGCCTCACATAATTCAAGCTTGCACGTTTTGACCCCTTTTAGTGAGCCATTCTTAAGTAACTCTAGCAGTTCTCTCTCTCGCTCATGTGCTCAAGCCTGACATGTCATAGCAAGGAGGAATCCTCATCTATACATATAGAAACTACTACATCTCCAGCTATTGTAGTGCAAATCAATCTATAGAGAGTACCTGAATGCACTCCTTTCATCACCACTAAAGTGTCTTTCTGGACTTTCAAGTATCCACCATCACTAATGTTGGAGTATCCGACCTCCTCTAAAGTGCCTAAAGAAATCAGACTCTTTCTTAGATTAAGCACATATTTAACATTCGCGAGTGTTCAAACAGTTCCATCAAATATCTTGATTTTGATACTTTCAAACTCAAGTGTTTTGCACTCTGAATTGTTTTCCATCAGAACACGACCACGATCACATGACTTAAAGTTGTATAACCATTCTTTGTTTGGACATATATGATAGGAGCATGCAATATCAATGATCCATGTATCTGTAGTGTCAAGACTTGATGAGACATGAAGTATATTAGTATCGATCTCATTATCATATGTCATTGCTGTCTGTTGTGGCTCTTGTGACAGTTAGCTTTCTAGTATCCATCTTCCTTACAGTAATGACATGTGTTGTTTCATCCTTTAGACTTATACTAGGCGTGTTTCCCTTCTTGCCACTACCCCTAGATCTGCCTCTAATCGGGTCATTACTTTTCACCAATAGACCCTTGCTAGTGCCTGACTTGCTTCTCATTTTATTTGACAACAGCGTAGTCATCACCTCTTCCATCTTTAGAGTATCTTTTTTGTAAATAATCGTGGTGACTAAGTGATCAAAGTATTTCGGCAATGAGAACAACAAAAAAGAGCCATTTCTTCTTCTTCAACCTTCACGTTCATACTATGCAATTGAGAGATGAGTTTGTTGAACACATTCATATGTTCCAACAACGGAGTACCTTCAAGCATCCTCAAATTATAAAACTGCTTCTTGATATGAAGTTTATTCGTGAGTGAATTTGACATTTAGTACTCCTCTAATTTCTTCCACAGTTCTGACGTAGTCTCAGCGTCGACTGCATTGTATATCACTTCGTCTGCTAAGCATAACTAGATTGTATTGATGGCCTTCCGATCCAATTCCTCCGATTCATCGCCATCTTTCTCGTACTTCTTTTGAAGAAGTTTCTTATGGAAATTTTGTTGAACGAGAACCACCTTGATCCGCTTTTGTCATAGACTGAAGTCGATCTTGTCATCGTACTTAAGGATCTCGAACTTTATCATCATTGCTTTTGCTTAGGAATTTTCGAGGACTAGAATCTCACTTTGATACCAATTGATGTGAAATTTCCTACAATGTCTCAACACCGTGGAACGCAACAGAGTAATAATAAAATAATTATAGCTACAAAATTAAGTAAGTGTCGAAGCCAAGAAAATCTCGACCTCAGAATCGGACTAGGCGACCTAAGGTTACCGGTCTCGCGGTGAAGTCAGACGGCCCTCAGATGCGAAAGGGATGAGCTAAAGAAACAAGACCCCAAGCCGCTGCAGCAGGAAGGTCCCACCACGTACCCGGTTACTTGGACAAAGCAACCCCTTCTCAACCAGAATGGTCGAGCTAGATACGAAGGAGGTGCGCGAGCTGGGGTTCGCGAGTAACTATCCGAGAATCTCCGGTCTCTCCTTCGTACCCCTGGGGTCCTATTTATAGGGAAATCCAAAGAGAGGGGGGGTCTTACTTATACCCCCACCCTGGCGATCGGGCGACTTTCTAGGGAGCTCGCACGGGACAGGCGAGTATCTCGCCTTAGTCACCACCTGGCGAGTAGGCCTGGGGAGCTCGCCATACTCGCTCGAGTCTTCTGCGGCCTGGGGCGCTGATCTTGACCCCCTTCTTGACTTGTTGACCTTGACTTCTGATGACCTAGCGGTGGTAGGGTCTACCCTCGTCGAATACGGGTTGTACACAATCCCCGCTCTTTTTGGGCGACATAGGAGCCCTGAAAGAAACATCCAACACTTATTCGGTGAGCACACCTGCCGAGTATCCGGATTGCTCGCCTTGTCACGGGCTTGGTGGAGTCTATAAATAGGGGGGTTGATTTCCGAGACGAACTTTGAAGCTCGCCGAAAATGTCGGATGCCAACGCGAAGATGCTTCAGGACGGCCTCGCCGCCTTGTCTGGTCTCCTCGGTATCGCAAGACCAAAAAGGCCGCGTGAGGAGGATGCCACCTCCGAGGTTCCGTCGTCGAAAAGGAAAAAAGCTAAGAAGCCCAAATAGCCCGCCACCACGGTGATCGACTCGCCTCCACCTTTTGAGCCAGTCGCAACGGCGACTGGGAATCCCACGCCTCCTGCCAGCACCAAGAAACTTCTGAGCGACCTCGGGCTCGACAACATTCTCGAGTCGGTCATGAACAGTCCGCCAGAGAATCCTGTGACGTCCCGGATCGAAGTCGTCACCGTGGCAGGTCGAGGTTCTTCAAAGTTCCATTCCTGCTAGCTCGTCGTCGCATGCTTCTCGCTAATTTTCTTTATTGTGCATATTCTCCTCCGAAAGTCGCGGATGCGCCCCTTGACGTCGCCCCCTTGAGCTCGACCCCCTTGCTCGTGTTGGCAGCCGACAGGCCGCTCCGGACCGCTCACACGGTTCGGGTGACTCTCGGCTCGAGGAGGGTATAAGGGGCTCCCTTAGCGAAGGACGTCCCCTCGGCGAGCAAAGAACTGCTGAGGAAGGTCCTCCCCGCCAAGGAAGTCACACCAGTAAGCAAGGACCCCCCGGCGAGTAAAGTCGCTTCTGCTGTCGTGGGCGATGCGACGCTGCCAGCGACTAGCGTCTCTTTGACGCCACCGCCGCCCTTGGTCGCTGCTCCTAGCCAGGCGTCGGGTATCGTCTTGCCTCCGCCGCCGCCTTTTTCTGCTCAACAGAGAGCGGACCTTCCGCGACATCCTCCGCCTCCTGCATCGAAGACCCCGGATCAACTGGCCAGTTCGTCTCAAGTTCCATCGCCGCTGAAGAAGCTGAATAGGCCACGATCGGCTTACTTCCCCCCGCGAGTTGGGGATTCCGATTATGGCGGTCGCGGATCGGGAGGATGCGGGTAGGGCAGATCTTCCGACAACCCTGGCGGCTCGTCTTCGGGGAGGCGAGATGCTTCTGGTCGTGCTCTTTCGCCGCGCCGGTCCCGATCTCCTCATCGCGGTGAGTTTTTTCACCTTTAATCATGTCATCTGTCTTTGTCCTGACGACTTGTCTTCCTGTTTTCAAGATCGCTCGACGACCCCTGGGGCAGCTTTTATAGATTTCATCGGTCTGTCAGGGAGCGAGTATCGCCATGCAGCAGCCCGCGCCTACATGGAGCTAGAGAGCAAGTTCGATCAGCTCGCCATCTGCGACCCTCATTGATGAATCTCGGCTCTGGAGGTGAGGATGGCCAAGATGGAAGGGCTTCAGGTGACTTTGGAGAGCTACGAGGCTCGCTTTCACATGGTGAAAGAGAATGATCGCCAGCTGGAGCTGAACAACCATCGCCTGCAGCTGGTCCTTGACGAGCTAGCCGGCATCCGGGCGAGTATGGGTTCCGTGGGGCGACTGGCGAGGATGGAGGAGCAGCTGAGGCTTGGCGATGACGCGACGGCGCTGGCGACGGAGCACTACAGGCGAGCGCGCGAGATGGGTTGGGCCGGGCGACATCCCCATCCTCCGGAGCGGCCACGTAGGACAGTTTTTTTTCTTTCTTGAGTTGGGCTCGCCATTGGCGACTTTGTAGTTATTCGGATATTGGTGACCATGCTCTTCGTTTTCTCCATGCGCGATTTTCATTTCTTCGATGTGTCGAGTTAGCTTATGCAGGTTCTGGCGGATATCGCATCGCCTTCACTACATTGCGCGACCTTCGTTGCTACTTGCCGAGACGGGCAGACCCCCCCCCCCCTTGTCTTTTCCTTTGTATATAAATAGGAGGGGTTGGTGGGTCATAAGTGTGCTGCGATTAGCTCTTCCCCCGGCGAGTAGCCTATCTTCTCGCACTTCTTTCTCTCTTCTTTGTGTGCAGTTCGCGGACATGGTTGGTGACGACGCTAGCGCTCGCCGACAGGCTCACGCCATCAACTTCGCTGACGCGGCGTTTAAGAAGTCAATCACCACAGAAAGGGATCTGGCGACTTTCGGAGAGCGCCTATTGCCAGAGGGATACTCGACGAGACTCCCTGCTCGCGGCGAGCAACTCAACACGTATGTTGAGGGAGCGCTCGTCTTGTTGCTGCATGATTTTGACGCTGGCTTGCGGCTTCCCTTCTGGCCCGAGTTTTGCGAGATCCTCCGATATTTTGGGATCGTCCCCGCGCAGATCAATCCCAACGAAATGGCGATAATCATGGGATTCCTCTGCTTCCTTCGGGAGGAGAGGATTGCCTTTGACCTCTCAGTATTTCGCCGAGTATTCTCCTTCGCCGCGACTTCGGAGGGGGTCGTATTTTTCAGCAGCCATGTCTTCACTTTGGTGGGGACCGCGAACAAAGTCCACTGCTGGAGCGAGCAGCTAGTGATTGTTCACGGCGACTTCGGAGGTACCCTTGGGAGGCCGCACCAACCCGCCGATGTCGTCTTCCTCCCGCCGATCTTAGAGGGTGCTCGCGAGCAGCTCTTTGAATCCTTCCGGGGTCGTCGGTTCGACGTGATCTTCTGGCAACTCAACGTCAACTCGCTGGAGGCGATCCATCCCCACGAGGGTAAGGCGAGAACGAGATGCGACCTACTTACTTGCTCGCTCTCTTTACTGAAGCTCGTGCTAACTTATTTGGTGTGCATCTCGCAGTTCTCAACAAGCTTCCAGAGAAGCCTCTCCCTTTAGCGAAGGAAGTCGCCACCCCGCACCTCGAAGCTCGCCCTCCGGCCGACGTTGGGGAGAAGAAGAGAACGACCAAGGGGAAGGCGAGGGCCGGGTCGTCGGGGCCTGCGAGGAAGAAAGCGAAGGTGTCGTCGCCTCAGTCTGACGATCATGAATCGCCGATGGACGCTCGGGCACCTCGCTTCCACCCCAATTACAATCTTGGGCACGGGGTGGTGGACTCCCATGGTCGCCCGCTGGTGACCTAGTCGGCGGAGGAGAATTTGGTGTCGTTGAGCACCAACCTACCGTCCTGGTCGACGGACTGGGAGGATAAGGGGGAGGCCTTCGCCGTTCTCCACGCTCTGTACGAGCGAGTGGATGCGGAGTCGATGTTGGAGCTTATTCCGTCAGAACTCGCCCACCAATCCGCCTGCGCGCTCGCGCGATCCGCCGAGCTAGGGAATTACACGGCGAGAAAATTGCTGGAGACGACGGAGGCTCTGAAGGTCGTCTCCAAGAAGGCCATAGATCTTGGCATGCAGTCGGCCCGCTGGAGGGACTTCAAGGTGAGTCGTCTTTGGGTAACATCTGATTCGTCTAGTCGGTAGGTCCTGATGTCTGATATCTCGCAGGCTGCCGAGATCGAGGCTGCAAAGAAACTGTCCGAGTCTGAGGAAAAACTCGCCACCTCGCAAGCTGAGCTGGAGGCGGTCCAAGTTCATGCAGCCGAAATGGAGACACGGCTGGTCGCCGCCGAGGGACGTGCGAGCTCCTCTGCTGTTCTGCCGGAGGCGTCGCGGCCAGAGGACGATCTGGCGTGGGCAGTAAAACGGTCCCGCCTTCTTTGGGAGGAGAGATCGTCCGTTCGCCGCGAGATTGTACGGGCAGCGGGGAACGTGATACTCGCGCGGCTCAGGCTCAGTGGTCAGCTCGTTGAAGGGGAGAAGCCGCTCACCGTTGACGAGCTCATCCCTGAGCTGCTTGCTGAGGGGAAAATCTCGCCCGATCGTGTCCCGTCCCCGTTTGGCTCAAGTGACTTTAGCGGCAGCAGTAGCGGAAGTAGCAGCAGCGGGAGCGGAGAGGATGACGAGGAGGAGCAGGTAGATATTGGGGATGAGGAATATCGGCCAGATACTGGCGACGATGAGTCCTAGTTGCTCGTCGATATTCATTCGTGTACTGATTTTTTGATGTTTGTAATACATCTCTTCATATAAATTTATACAAGCATTCTATTCTTCACTAGTCTGATATTGCTCGCTAGGCTCATAGGCTCGGGGAGGAGTGCTCGCTAGACGACTGCTTATCTCGCGTGTATGTTACTCCGAACACCAATCGCACGCTCGCTGTGACGTGCTCGCCCGTACGCCTAAGAAACGTTCGCCCGCCTGCCCGAGAGAAACTCGTCTACCCGCTCAGGGCATACTCGCCTACCCGCTCGGGGCATACTCTCCTACCCGCGCGGGGAAAACTCGTCTACCCGCGTGGGGCATACTCGCCTACTCGCCCGAGGCAAAATCGCTCCTCGATACGAATCTGGGGTTAGCAGGCGTCGAGTAGAGGAGCTCGATCGACCGATTCCCGAGGAGAGGAGCTCGTGGGGATACCGGTCTTATGACGCTGCTCAACTCGAAGTCTTGATTTCAATCGAGGAGATTGGCCGATTCCCGAGGAGAGGAGCTTGTGGGGATACCGGTCTTACGACGCTGCTCAACTCGAAGTCTTGATTTCAATCGAGGAGATCGGCCGATTCCAGAGGAGAGGAGCTCGTGGGGATACCGGTATTACGACGCTTCTCAACTCGAAGTCTTGATTTCAATCGAGGAGATCGGCCGATTCCCGAGGAGAGGAGCTCGTTGGGATACCGGTCTTACGACGCTGCTCAACTCGAAGTCTTGATTTCAATCGAGGAGATCAGCCGATTCCCGAGGAGAGGAGCTCGTAGGGATACCGGTCTTACGATGCTGCTCAACTCGAAGTCTTGATTTCAATCGAGGAGATCGGCCGATTCCCGAGGAGAGGAGCTCGTGGGGATACCGGTCTTACGACGCTGCTCAACTCGAAGTCTTGATTTCAATCGAGGAGATCGGCCGATTCCCGAGGAGAGGAGCTCGTGGGGATACCGGTCTTACGACGCTGCTCAACTCGAAGTCTTGATTGCAATCGAGGAGATCAGCCGATTCCCGAAGAGAGGAGCTCGTGGGGATACCGATCTTACGATGCTGCTCAACTCGAAGTCTTGATTTCAATCGAGGTCTTGTTGCTGGAAGGATGTCGAGGATTAAACACCTAGATATCTTGGCAGGAAGATGATCTTTCTCCTCGGAGGGACGCTCTCAAACCTGTCAAATCGGGAAGCTAGCGTCCAGACCCGTTCCTAATAATTTCTCCAGTCGAAAGAGAGATGCACTCGGGGAGACATAGGCCGACATGCAAGGGGGGAGTTGATCTCGACCGACAATGCAGAGGCTTGGTCTTACAAGAACGCTTAAAGTCCCGAAGCATCGTCCTATCATCCGTACTGGGCTATTTAGGAGGAACGGGTTGAAGGCTTGTATCCCGGATAGCGAAGATCACTCCCGACCGCGCTCAATGGCCAGAGTGCCAGCGCATGGGCGGAGGGTGTTGTTCATCGAGGGTCCTTTTCGGACGCACTCGGAACCAACACACTCCGCAGGGCTCGTCCCTGTCCCTTGCTCGGCAGGTTATCCTGCTTTGTTAATAACTTGAAATCCTCTCACGGTTGCTCAATGAGATCGGCCTCTTATCGAGTCCGGGAGGCTAGGGTACAAGTTTGTTCCTGGTAATTTCTCCAATCGGAGGAGAGATGCGCTCGGGGAGACATAGGCCGACATGCAAGGGGGGAGCTGATCTCGGCCGACAACGCAGAGGCTCGGTCTTACAAGAACGCTTAAAGTCCCGAAGCATCGTCCTATCCTCAATCCTGTGTAATTTTCGAGGAACAAACTGACCACTGCTTCCCGTAGCCGATCGCGGGGCTGATCCTGGAAGCACCCAGAAGCCTCGATGCATACAGCACAAATCATCAGCACAAAAGGGGAGAACAAACCAGTCGCCACTATACATCAAAAAGCATTCTTACAAAGTAATTACAAGTGTCACCACTAGGGGCAGAACCTTTTCAGGTCGTCTCCACTCCAGGTCCCATTCAGCTGCTCTCTAGCTTTATCTTGCAGGTAGTAGCCCCCTGTGGTCAAGAAATAATTTTTGGCTAAGGGTAGCGTTCCTAGAGGAAGGAGCACGAGTAGCCTGCTCACCGTTGGATAAATCCTGCTCGCCGTCCGATCAAAGTGTTTACTCGACTTTTTTTAAAAAAATTTCTCGCATTTATTGCTGATGGTTAGATCTGTCATCCAACGGTGAGCAGGCTACTCGCTCCCAAAGCTAGGAATGCTACCTGCACGGAAAAAGTTTTTGTGGTCAAGGCCTCTTGGACAATGAAGGGCCCTTCCCAGTTGGGCTGCAGCTTGCCGACGGTGGCCCCCCGTCCCGCAGCGTCCACTTTCTTCATGACCAGATCTCCCGCGAAGAAATGCTTGAGGCGGACGTTTTTTTCAAAGTACTTCGCCATGCACCTTTTGATCTCTTCTTGGCGTACGGAGGCCAAGTCCCGAAGCTCCTCAACGTAGTCTAGAGAGAGCCTCTGGGCGTCTTCGTTCTCCAGACACCACTCTTCGCTGCCATCTTCCGCTGCAACTACTCTGGGGCTCCACACCTCGAACTCCACCGGGATTAGTGCTTCAGACCCGTGGGATCACTTGAACGGCGTTTCCCCCGTGGCTGAGTTTGGGGTTGTTCTCAGAGCCCATAGGACCGAGGGGAGCTGCTCGGCCAAGTTTCCTTTGAGATTGGTGACCTTTTTCTTCAGCAGGTTGACGATGAGCTTGTTGGCAGCTTCTACTTGCCCGTTGCTCCGAGGATGGTGTACTGAAGCGAACTGAAGGTCTGTACCTAACTATTTGCAGAAATCCTCCAGCTCCAAGCTGGCGAATTGCGGTCCATTGTCGGTGACGATGGCCAGCGGGATCCCAAACCTGCACGTGATTTCCCCCCAGATAAAGTTTTTGACGATCTGGGAGGTGGTATTGGCCAAGGCTCTGGCCTCGATCCACTTGGAGAAGTAGTTAATCATCACCAGTATGAACTTACTCTGCCCACTAGCTTGAGGGAACGAGCCGATCAGGTCCATTCCCCAGATGGCGAAGGGCCACGGAGCGGTGATCGAGCGGAGGTGTTGAGCTGGTTGAAGCTGGAGGGGCGCGAAGAGCTGACACTGGGAGCACTTTTTGGAGAAGGCCTCCGCGTCCTTTCGGATGGTGGGCCAGAAGTAGCCATGTCTCAGGATTATCTGCTCCAGAGTACGAGTCCCGGAGTGGCTGCCGCACTCCCCTGAGTGGATCTCCTCGAGAACTCGGGGGACCTCGATTTCCGACAAGCATCTGGCTAGGGGGCCCGAGATGGTCAAGCGATAAAGCTCGGCATCTTGTAGCAGTTAGTACGCAGCCTTGTATCGGAATTTCCTTCGGTCCTGCCCGTCCGAGGGCAGCTGACCCGTCGTTAAGAACGCAACGAACGGATCCTTCCACGAGGGCCGCTGCTCGATCTCCATCATTTCTCATTCCTCAATGGATGGTCGAAACAGCTCGGTGACCGCTCCCCCGGCCCGGGGACCGTACTTGACAAGGTAGTCAGCTTCGGCATTGTCTTCTCGGGGCACATGCTCGACGAAGAAGGACTGGAACCCCGCCCCCCGCCCCCCCCCCCCCCCCCCCCCCCCCGATCAGACCCTTAACCTTGACATGCAACACAAAATATACGTAGTTCTGAGAGAACTTCTACATTCATATGACAAAATCGCTTCCGGGTGAAAAAATCTCGCCCGAGCAAAAAAATAGCATTCAGGTTAGCAACCATATGCTCCTAATATACTACAGTTAAAATTTGTATTAGAGCATGGTTATTTATTTTTAACAAATAAAAATCTAGTAAATACAAAATAATGAGTTTAAACTTATATGATCATGGTATTGATCATAGCGTGGAAAGTATTATAAAAAGAATTTACAAATAATACTAAGTACATAAATATTTGTCAATAAAACGTAGACATTTTAATCAGTAAAAATAAGATACTAAAAGAAATATATATTAATCAATAAAATATTAAAAATCATTTGATTAGTATATTAGAAAACTTCAAGAAATAGAACATCTTAAAAATTAAGAAAAATATGATCTAAAATTATAATAGTCTAATAATCAAAAAATTTTTGATAAAGAACTCTTAAGACATTAGTATTGCCATAATGGAAAGTGGAGACTATAAAGAAGCAGCATGACATACTAGCCAATATTTACTTAAGCTTCATTTGGGGAACTTATTTTCACGGGTCAAGCGGTTACGATCGCATGAACCGGACCTTAATTGGGGACTTATTTTCACTGGTCAAGCGGTTACGATCGCATGAACCGAACCTACGTAACCGCTTGACCGGTGAAAATAAGTCCCACCAAACGGAGCCTTAATCTGAAAGGATTTTCTACTTATGATACATCATCTATAAATGATAAAACTATAATTAGACACACTAATACTGTAATGTTAGAATTAATCTACGTGAACGACGATCTTAAATGCGTAGTATGCGGAATAAAAATGTATGTGGAAGTATAAGATCAAACCTCCGGCCATTGATGCTTTCATCGAACAAGGCTTCGATGCGAGTAGCGATCTTCTAAGCCCTCGATCACTCCCTCTCTGTAGCGGAACTGAGATTTTGATGTCGCACAGGCACAATCTAAATACTGGCAATTTGGGGGGTTCGGGGGGCAAGGCCCCATGAGCGGGGGTTCGGGGGCAAAGACCCCGAATTTTTTTTTTGCAAAAATATTTATGTAAGGAAAATATTGAACACAATATTACAAAAGAAAGGTTTAAATCTGAAAAACTTACAATTCAACAAGATAATTTCCGTTGACACATGCTCTGAAAACGTGAAATAATAGTTTCTGTTGTAATAGTATCGGCAACTTCTTTTTCAATGTAAGCAACCAAGCAATCATTCATCTATTCATCCCTCATTCTATTTCGCAACTGATTCTTTATGATCTTCATTGCAGAAAACGTTCTTTCAACAGTAG
Source organism: Platanthera zijinensis (assembly GCA_039513925.1). NCBI lineage: Eukaryota > Viridiplantae > Streptophyta > Magnoliopsida > Asparagales > Orchidaceae > Platanthera > Platanthera zijinensis. The sequence goes on from CM077080.1 coordinate 201,271,581, forward strand.
TTGTAGCAACTGGTAAGAGGCAAGCCAACTTCAACAATCTAAAAATTAAATGATAGTGATTATCTTTTTTTATTTCAACAATTTTTTTCAGAAGATCACTGATCCCTTTAACATCAGAAAATGTGTCCGTTGATGTAGATCGCATATCAAAAATATATATGTCAAGTTGTCCTTCAAGTAACTGCAACTCTATTGGCGTAAAATCATACTGATATAATGCTGCAAGATGTAGTAATTTTTGTTTATCATAAGAATTAAAATGATCCTTTGGGTCTAGACAAGCAACACATAAGAGTAATTCTGTGTTTACTTCATCAAAACGATCATTTAACTCATTTAGCATCCAATCAAGCACTGCATTAAAAATTTCAATCCTGAAATAATATTTATTTGTAATCTCACGTGCATTGCGTCTTGATCTATCTTGCTAAACAAACTTCTCTTCCATCTTAACAACTTCTATGTCATGTTTTCTACAGAAAGTTGAGACTTCGGCCTTAAATATTTCCCACTCGGCTTCATCATTTCTCATCTTCAATAATAAAAGTTTTGATAATTTTACGAAATGCATTGCATTTACAATATCTTGATCTTTTCTCTGCAGTGCTTTGGATAGTTCATTTGTTTTTGACAAAAAAATTTTCATCAAATGCATAATAAATGCAAATTTGAAAGTCAAGATAACTTGGACAAGTGCGCTTGTCATTCCTCTTTGGTTTCCAACTGCCCCATCAACTATGATAATCTCCAGCACATCAACGATAGAAGAGAACATGCGAATAAAATTTAAAGTTGTGCCATAATGTGACCCCCACCTCGTATCACCGGCGCGTTTGAGCTCTAAAGGTTGATTCAACTCTCGTCCACTTTCCAAGTCCCCACATCCAAGCTCTGTAGCAACTCGATCAACTTCCAAGGCTCTAAGAGAATCACGACGTTTACAAGAGCCACCACCAACATTCATTACTGTGTTAATAAGTGTGAAAAGCTCAGCAACATCAGAATTTTTTTCTGCAACAGCTACCAGTACCAATTGCAGTTGATGTGCAAAACAGTGAACATAGAAAGCGCAACTGTTCTAATTCAAAATTAAAGCTTTTAACCCCCTGAACTCTCCTTTCATATTACTAGCACCATCATATCCCTGCCCACGCAATTTAGACATACTAAGACCATGTCTCATAAATAAATGATCTATAGCTGCTTTAAGAGATAACGCGGAAGTATCTGCGACATGAACAAACCCAAGAAGACGTTCTGTGATCGTGCCATTGGAATTAACATATCGTAAAACAACAGACATCTGCTCTTTTGTAGATACATCACGTGATTTATCCACTAAAATTGTATAACAGTCTTCTCCAATTTCTTGAACAATTTTATTTGTTATCTCTATTGCAATTGCTGATACTATTTCTTTTTGAATCTTAGGCGATGTAAGTTGACAGTTTTGAGGAGCATTTTGTAACACAACTGAGTTGATGTCATTATTATGTGATGCAAGAAACTCCAAAAGCTCAAGGAAATTTCCTCTATTGGTAGACTCTTTAGTCTCATCATGACCACGAAAGGACAATCCTTGTCGTAAAAGAAATCTAACACAATCGATTGAAGCATTTAAACGAGCGCGATAATCCAAACTTTGTTGTTCATCTTGTCTTGCAAAAGCAATTTGAATACCCTGTTTTTGATTCATCAATGACTCGCAGAGTTTTCTAGAAGCATTGTATGGAGTAGTATGACTTTCGACATGTCTGTCCAATACTGATTTATCTTTTCAATTTCTGAAGCCTCTCGTGCTAAAAGTAGGCTCACAACCCCTTTGAGGAAAAATATAACAGTAAAGGCAAAATGCTGCATCTTTTTCTTTGTTATATTCTAACCAGCCCTTAAACTCGTTAAACCAATTCTTATTAAAGTGTCGAGTTTTGTTTCCGATTTCTATTTGGGGAAAAATTTCTAGATTAGATTGACAAGGAGTCTTTTGCAAATAATATCTTTCCAACTTTTTAGATGAGTTTTCTAACAAGAAATCTGGACTGAAATCAGTCCAGATTTCACAAAAAATCTGGACTAAAATCACTCCAGATTTCTTGTGAAATTTGGACTGAATTTCAGTCCAAATTTCACAAAAAATCTGGACTGAAATCAGTCCAGATTTCACAAAAAATCTTGACTGATATCAGTCCAGATTTCTTGTGAAATCTGGACTTAATTTCAGTTTAGAACAAACTAACTAACTATCAATTAACTAACTATCTTAACTGTTAAACTAACAACTAACTATCAATTAACTTATCCACTGTTAAAGAAGAAGAACTATTAAACTCATTAACTGTTAAACTAACAACTAACTAACAATTAACTGTTAAAGAAGAAGAAACTAACAATTAAATGTTAAAGAAGAAGAAGAAGAAGAAGAAATGACCTAAGGGGCCGGGATCAGGATCGGGACGGAGCAGCCGAGCACAGGGGGTCGGGATCGGGACGGGGCGGAGCAGCAGAGCGCAGGGGGCCGGGATCGGGACAGGATGGAGTAGCCGAGCGCGGGGGGCCGAGATCGGGACGGGGCAGCCGAGCGGGGGGAATGGAGGAGACGGGATCGAGAATGGCAGAGAAATGACCTAAGGCGGACCGCAGAAATATCGGTCGGGCATGTGCCCTACCGTGCCCGACTATAGTTCTGTCCGTGCTCCCTCTAGATGGTGTAGGATGAATGAGTGATTGAACTTAGGGACCGAATACCCCTTCATAGGTATTTATAGATGTGTTGTCATCAATCATATCCACTCAATGGGTAGTTACCACTAGTGGGTAGTTTTCACTTAAGTGGGTAGTTATTCCCCATAATGATTAATTATTAACTATTCATTCTAAATGAGGAGTTATCCTATAATTAGTAGTTTATTGACCGTAACAAAATTGGGAGTTATTGACCATATTAATAAATAATTTCGGAATTAATTAATTAATTTAATATTATAAATCTGAAAATAAATTAATAATTAATAAGTAAATAAATTATTTTAACATTCTCCCACTTGGTCAATACTTCTAGTTAGTTCAATCTGAAAACATACCCATCTAAGAAATATGATACATGAATCATGGGGACAAGTCCTCTAATGTATTGAATAATATCATATCACATGTACAATATCTCTTAGATATAATCTAAATATGGTAACATTACTTAATAAATAAACCATATGTTTATTCAAGTTCCTGCACAGAATAATTTTTCTCAACAATATTAAGTGTACACATTCATATGAGAAAAATACCATAAAAATAAGAGTTTCGTCAATCAAATTGTTCATATAATAAAACAATTACATAATGTGACTCAATCCCATATTAGTCACATGATCCTTAAATTTAAACGGTGACATGCCTTTAGTTAAAGGATCAGCTATCATCAATTCAGTGTTTACGTGTTCTATGACCACTTTACCTTCTTTAACACGTTCCTTTATGACTAAATATTTAATATCGATATGTTTACTTCGACTACTACATCTATTATTTTTAGGCATAAAGACAGCAGGTGAATTTTCACAATATATCTTTAGTGGTCTAGAAATAGAATCAACAATTCTAAGCCCTAAAATAAAACTCTTCAACCATACACCATGAGATGTAGCCTCAAAACAAGAAACGAACTCTGCCTTCATAGTAGAAGTAGCAGTCAAGGTTTGCTTTGCGCTTCTCCATGACACGGCTCCGCCAGCAAGCATAAAAATATATCCTGATGTTGATTTGTGAGAATCAGCACAACCAGCAAAGTCGGAATCAGAGTATCCTACTACCTCCAAATGATCAGTCCATCTATATATAAGCATGCAGTCTTTGGTTCCTTGAAGATACCTCATCAACTTCTTTGCAGCTTTCCAGTGGTTCATACCTAGATTACTCTGATATCTTCCTAACATTCCCACAGTATAAGCGATGTCAGGTCTAGTGCAGACCTGAGCGTACATCAAGCTTCTAACAGCAGAAGCATAAGGAATGTTATTCATTTGTTCCTTTTCAAAATCATTCTTAGGGCATTGGTTCAAATGGAAATTATTACCCTTCACAATCGGTACTACACTTGGAGTGCAATCTTTCATCCGAAATCTCTCTAAGACTTTATTAATATAGGTTTCTTGAGGGAGACCTAAAACTTCACGAGGTTTATCTCTATGTATCTTAATGCAAATGACATAAGATGCTTCACCCATATCCTTCATGTCAAAACTTTTAGAGAGAAATTATTTCACCTCATGTAACAACCCTTTATCATTGGTTGCAAGTAAAATATCATCTACATATAACACAAGAAAACAAATTTTACTCCCACTAATCTTTTGGTGTATACATTGATCCATGACATTTTCTATAAATCCAAAAGAAGAAATGATGTCATGAAATTTTAAATACCACTGGCGAGAGACTTGTTTTAATCCATATATAGACTTCTTAAGTTTGCATACCAAATGCTCACCATTATGAGAGATGAATCCTTCTGGTTGTTTCATGTAAACCACTTCATCTAGATTTCCATTGAAAAACGCAGTTTTCACATCCATTTGGTGTAATTCCATATCAAAATGTGCTACTAATGCTAATATAATCCGAAGAAAATCTTTCTTTGACATGGGAGAAAAAGGTTTCCGTGTAATTGATCCCTTCCCTCGAAGTAAATCCTTTGGCCACAAGTCTTGCTTTATATCGTTCAGTGTTTCCTAATGAGTCCTTTTTAGCCTTAAAGACCCATTTATAGCCAATGGCTTTCACCCCATTGGGCAACTCAACTAAATCTCAGACTTCATTATATGTCATAGAATTCAACTCTTCTAACATAGCATCGTACCACAAATTTGATTTATCACTATTCATTGCATGTGAAAAGGTTTCAGGATCATTCTCAGCTCCAACATTATAGTCAGATTCATATAGATATACGATATAATCACTAGAAATTGCTGACTTTCTTTCTCTAGTAGATTTTCTTAATGTTAGATTAACATTCTCTATAGGAGGATGTTGTTCAACAGGCACTGACAATTGTTGAATATTATGATCTACTAAATCAATGTCAACATTTTGTGGAATATCAATGCGTGGTTCTTCAACACTTATTTGAACTGTAGGAGTGTTGTGAGTAATGATAAAATTATAATTTGAGGTGGAAGGTTGTGTATCAAAATGATCTTTTTCTGGAATTGGATCCCTAAGAAGATCTCTCCCACTAATTAAATCATTCTCAAGGAATTTAGCATTTCTTGATTCCACAATTCTAGTCGTATGAGATGGACAATAAAATTTATATCCCTTGGACTTCTCAGCATATCCAATGAAATACCCACTGATAGTCCTCGGGTCTAACTTCTTCTCTTGTGCATTATACACTCTTACTTCTGAAGGGCAACCCCATATGCGTACATGTTGCAAACTCGGTTTCTAACCTTTGAAAAACTCAAAAGGCGTTTTGGGAATAGCCTTGTTTGGAACACGGTTTAATATGTACACTGTCGTTTTCAAAGCTTCTATCCACAGAGACTTAGGAAGTTTTGAGCTGCTAAGCATGCTCCGCACCATGTCTAATAATGTTCGGTTTCTTCTTTCCGCTACATCATTCTGGTCAGGAGTACCAGACATTGTATACTAGGCAACTATCCCATTTTCTTGAAGAAACTTTGCAAAAGAACCAGGTGTTTGTCCATCCTCAGTATATCTATCATAATATTCACCACCCCTATCTGATCTCACAATCTTTATTTGCTTATCGCATTGTTTCTCTACTTCTGCCTTAAGCTTCGAACTTATTATGAAGCATGCAGAGATACATAAAACGTGAGTAATCATCTATAAAAGTGATGAAATATTTCTGATCATATGTATCCATATCTAGGCAACATATATCTATATGTATGATCTCTAGTATGGTAGTAGTACTCCTCTTGGCACCTTTATTCGACTTGTTTGTCTGCTTTCCATTAATGCAGTCAATGCAATTTGCTTGATCAATAAAATCCAAAGTACTAAGTACTTTGTCTTTTACTAATCTTTTTATTCTTTCCATGGAGATATGTCCCAATCTCCGATGCCACAACATGGAGCATTCTTCATTCATAATATTTCTTTTAATTCCTGCAATATTGTAAACATGCATTGCATTATTATAGTCATCATTTTGTAAGTTAATTATAAAAAGACCATCAAACAAAATACCATTTCCAATAATTTCAGATTTATAAGATAAACTGAAAGATAAATCTGAGAATGTAAAGGAGTAACCCGAAGGTATAAGTCTTAATACATAAATCAAATTTCTAGAGAAACTTGGAATATAAAAAGTCTTTTCAAGATACAAAAAATAACCACTATTGAGAACTAATCTACATGTTCCAATAGCCTCCACGTGCGAGCGCATCTTGTTTCCAGAATAGATACACTGCTCACTTCTCAATGGTTTCCTGTGGCATAGAAAACCCTGCAAGGAATTTGAAATGTGAATTGTTGATCCAGAGTCAATCTACCAAGAGTTATGACTTACATCTACCATATTAGATTCATAACAAACACAAGAAAGTAGATTACCTTTCTTTTCAAACCAGGCTTTAAACTTAACGCAATCCTTCTTCATGTGTCCTTTCTTTTTACAGAAAAAACACTTAGATTCCTTCTTTATGTCAGCCTTAGGTTGAAGAATACCTTTTTGCTTTCCTTTTGCCTTGATCTTTATACTTTCCATGTGTCACCAAATGAGCGCTCTCTCCCATTTCCATATTGAGTTTTTTTTCCCCTTGAACACACATGGTCATAAGTTCATTAATAGACCATTTCTTATTATGTGTGTTATAAGAGATCTTGAAAGGCCCATAGCATTGAGGAAGAGTGTTCAGAATGTAATACACAAGAAAGGATTCATATATATCCACTTCCAAGTTCTTTTGCTGAGTAACAATATCTCTCATCTTCATGATGTGCTCACGCACACCTCTAGTATTGGTGAGTTTTAGAGATGAAAATTTCATAATTAGGGTCATGACATGAGCTTTTGCGGATGACTCAAATTGTTCATCGACAGCTTTTAATAAAGCTCTAACATTTATATGTTGTTCAACTGGACAACGAATACTAGTAGGAAGTTTACTCTTAATGAACATCACACTGAGACGGTTTGACCGCTCCCACTGTTCATAAAGAGCAACTTGAGCCGGAGTGCTAGCATCAGTTACTGTAGGTGATTCGTTTTTTCCTTATAGCATAGTCAATGTCCATCTATCCTAATTGAAGGAGAACTGAATCCTTCCAAACTTTATAATTATCACCTCTTAATTCAGGAACATCATGTTTCAAATCAGAAGTACTAACCGGTTGAATAACTGTAAAAATAAATAAATATACACACTTACTTTTTAATAAAAGGCTACAAAACTTTATATATAATTTACCAATGTAAATTATATCATAAATCGAATGACATAAAATTTACCTGTGGGCTAAAATTTTAATTCAAATGGATTTATGTTCAGAGACTTTATGAAAAAATCATCAAATTTCATCAATTTTAATTCCTGTGGGCAAATAAAAATGATATATTTGATATTTATCCTAATTAAATATATTAAATATAACAAAATTCTCGTGGGATAAAATCATTATATTAATATAATTAATTTACATTATATCTCTTGATCTAAATGTGATCCAATCTATTTATAATACTTAATGTACAATTTTAATATAATCGGGTTGCTTTGGCTAAGCCCAATTAATCAAAATGATACGGATCATCGAGATATTAAACTAAATATTTTATGCATAAATATGTCATAATTGGACAAATTATATTTATAACAACACACAAATGTGTGTCGAAATGCATTGACATTCAAAAATTGAATGACGAGATCATATCAAATCGGCGCGCTAATATGCACCGATCGATCCTCCTACACTTTGACTTTTTGAAGCATGTCTTTATTATACATATATTCATTTAAAATAAATAAATATATGTATATATAATGATAATATATATAAGGATATTTATTAAATAGTCAATTGCAATAATGAAATATGCAAATGAGGCAGTTGCAACTTGCGGAGGATGAAGTCATACCTTCTTACACCGTGCCTCCAACAATCTTAGAACATTTACCCGGCATGGACAAATTTTATTATTCCGAAACTCCATCCGGCTTTATGCAAGGCTTTCGTGCCGGAACCAACTTCGTCAGCCATCATATTATTTTAACATGATTGAAAAATAAAATCGGATAGGAAAAGATCACCGAAAAAAAAATCACGATGAATTTAATGCATGATTTTTGCATCAAGGCAGAAATTAAAACCTCTCTCTGATACCAAATGTTAGAATTAATCTACGCGAACGACGATCTTAAATGCGTAGTATGCAGAAAAAAAATATATGCGGAAGTATAAGATCAAACCTCCGGCCATTGATGCTTTCACCGAACAAGGCTTCGATGCGAGTAGCGATCTTCTAAGCCCTCGATCACTCCCTCTAGATGGTGTATGATGAATGAGTGATTGAACTTAGGGACTGAATACCCTCCATAGGTATTTATAGATGTGTTGTCATCAATCACATCCACTCAATGGGTAGTTATCACTAGTGAGTAGTTCTCACTTAAGTGAGTAGTTATTCCCCATAATGATTAATTATTAACCATTCATTCTAAATGAGGAGTTATCCTATAATTAGTAGTTTATTGACCGTAACAAAATTGGGAGTTATTGACCATATTAATAAATAATTTCAGAATTAATTAATTAATTAATTAATTTAATATTATAAATCCGAAAATAAATAAATAATTAATAAGTAAATAAATTATTTTAACATGTAATACATTAGTTAGTTAGGCTACAAAAAAAAGAAAAACTTATTACAAACAAACAACATTGAGCACAAAGAAGACCAATATTGTTAAAATATGGAATTAGTTAATAAGTTCAAAATTCTCATAATCTATAAGCTAGGGTCTGTTTCTTTGGACGAAATTGAGATGATGAAATTGGAATTAAAGTTCTAATTTCAATTTTGTTTGTCGTTTTCACCGAGGCGTGCATGTTTCAGAGGAGTGCGCGTTTTTGTTCGGATACACGTTTTGCATTTGGGTGGACACATTTTTTTTTGCCCAGGCGTAATTTTTTTCTTCGCATGAGCGCGAATTTTTTCCTGGAAGTTCATTTTTTGATCGGGCACATATTTTTTGCCCGGTCGAAAAAGGGATTCTTATTAAATGCATTATGCTATAATTAATGTCGATATATGTGAGAAAATGTTAGGTTCTTCGAAATATAATGCAAGTGAATGTTAGATTTTTCATATTATATATGTGAGAATGTTTAGTTTTTTATAGACAATAATAAAATTAATAAATATTAGATTGAATTATAACTTTAAATAATAACGACACAACTAAGTATAAGGTGAATATTCAATGACTATAGTCCCCTTATTATTGGGAGAATTAAACTAGAATATTAGTAAAAACAAAAAATTTAATAATACTCGGTTAATACAATTTAAGATTTTGTGAATCTAAACCTGATAAGGCTACTAATTAACAATTACAATAAAATTGATTAATTTAGATTTGCAGTCTATTAAAAATAATTAGAGAGATTAAAAGGTCATATAGTTGAACATAATTATTGTTATGTCGCTCGAAGTATTTTGGGTGATGGTCAAAGTGAAACTATCTCCTGGTTGCCCCCAGCTTGAGTTTTATTGGGAAATCATAGGTTTAATACGGGTATCAGATATTCGATATCTGAACCAAACCCGTCAAGCATCTGAATCCATCATATATCTAAATATATATTAACAATTATAAGAGTGGCTATGTTAAAAAATAGAATGACAACCTTAAAATTCATGTATGAATATGATATAGTAATAAATAAATGAATTAGCACATTTGCTTAGAGATTTTCTTCCTCAAGAAGATTTACATCAATATTAATATTTTTTTTCATGTTTTAGCAAAAAATTTAAGCTCAACAACAAAATCAATAACTAATTTTTTTTAAAGCTTGCAAAAGTAATTAACAACAAATTAAATTTAAAGAATATAAATCTAAATTACAAGTTTATAACTTTTTTCCCTAAATAAACAATATTGCAGCGATAAGTTTTCATGCAAGCATATATATGTTAAATTTTTAATAAGTTTTTTTAAAAAAACAATAGTTTTTTTAATAAATGCTAAAAACTGCGTTTTTTAGTTAAATAAGAAGGGTCAAGCCTTTTAAATTGGCAACAATTATATGCAGGCCTACTTTGAGTATGAAAACCGCACTATTTCATAATAGTGATGGCAGGCTAAGGCTTCGTTAGGGGGGACTTATTTTCACCGGTCAAGCGGTTACGATCACGTGAATCGGACCGTAATTAATGTCCGGTTCATGCGATCGTAACCACCTGACCGGTGAAAATAAGTCTCCCCAAACGGAGCCTAAAACTTCCTATAATTTTTTAAATTTGGTCTGTATTTATCTTTAAATTGCACATAGTTAAAAATGATTTGCATATAACGTCATCCTTTAAATTTTGAGCCTGAATTAGATAGGAGTAACTAACCCAATATAGAGAAAGATGATGAAAAATTGTGAGTCATCCGATCAACAATCTGATGGTTCACAAAATTTGATTGTATTTACTAGAAAAAGAAAAAAAATAATACTTAAATTTTGTGAACCGTCTGATCATGACCGACCCATAATTCTTCCCTATTTTCCGCTAACCGGATTACTCCCCCACAGTTCTTCCTACTTTGTAGTGGCACGAAATTTTGTCAGCAATTTATGCAATTTTCTGATTCGGCAGGTACTCGGCAGAGCTATTTGCCAGTGTTGCCGCCATTGACGCGGTGCAATCAGGACTCCCGCCTCACGAAACTTTGGAATAAGGCGAAACCCTGCACATCGGGAACGGACACCCAACAGGTCGCAGTAGCCGGCGGAGGGCCGGTGGCGAGCACGCCGGCGGGGGGAGAGACCCGTCGCCCACGACCGTCCACAAGCAGGGGCACCCATCGGCTGTACATCCGAATCAACACCCTGCACTACCTCCACCACCATATCCACTTAATTGACAAGTCCCTCTCCTTCTTCCCAAGGGGCGGAACTTCCGCCCAGCCGGGCCCCTCTCCCGCACTGCACCACCACCACCACCAGCTTTATCTAAACCGCCGATTGACTCCGGCGACACATTTCGACCTAATTCGCGCCTCCATTCAGGTCTCCATCCAGCGAGTCTCGGAGGTTGCTGCCTACCGCCTCATCTTCTCCGACTCCGAAAATTCCTTCTACAGAGGCCTCTACGCCGACGACGTCGCAGGGTGTAGAATCGATAACGCGTTGAGTGTTTTGAAGCAGAACCTTAAGCACTTGCTTAGCGTGCTGACGGATCGAGCGCAGCCGCCGGCGATGAAGGAGGTGATGCGGGCCACATTCCAGGCATTCTTGATGGTACTCCTGGCCGGGGGACCCGACAGAGCTTTCGTCCGATCAGACTACGAGATTGTGATGGAAGACTTGAGGCAGTTGAAGAAAATGTTCTGCGCTTCCGGCGAGGGATTTGTGCCGGAGGACGTGGTGGATCGGGAGGCGGAGGTCGTGGAAGGGATTGTTGGGCTCATGAGCCTGCCGACGGAGCGCCTAATCGAGGATTTCACCATTGCTGCCTGTGAATCTAGCAGCGCCGCCGAAGATCAGCGGCTGCTGATGCCGCCGACCACCGGTATTTGGAGCCGCTCGGATCCCAACACAGTGTTGAGAGTCATCTGCCATCGGAACGACGACACGGCAAATAATTTCTTGAAGAAGGCTTTTCAGTTGCCCAAGAGGAGATGATCGCGATTACTACTTTGATTTTTTTTTTTAATTATGAGATCCAGTTTGTACGGTCGTAACAGTTTGACTGGTGAAAAAACGAAGCCTCAGAGCGCGTGATAATCTGTTTGGGGGCGATGGTGGCCGTGGCTGTCGAACGCAATTGAGGCTCCTTTTGCCACGGTGATGGCGGTCATAAACATGGGGGTTAAACTATATTTCGCTAATGCTCACATAAGAAATTTCATCTACTTTTATGTTTAAAAAGATGAAGTTTCTTAGGTGGTCCTTAACAAATGCAGATGGAGTTTCTTGAGTTGTTTGGATGATCTGTGTTTTTAGGTCAGGCATGAAAATAGTTAATTTGCTTGATAGCATAGATATGCAATTACTGTTTATATCAAAATTCAAGACATCTGGACTCTTAATATTAAGGGGAGAAGATTGTACATGTGCATAAATTTACACTTTTTTCACAGCTAAAATATAGGAAAAAAATGATGAAAACTATATGAAAATATGCATAATGAGCCATCAAGATTAGATAGAAAATCTGAAGCAACAATATAGAAGATAAGCATTTATTTTTATATCTCGAAAAGAATTAAAATGGGATTTTGAAATAATTTTCTCATGAACAGCAGGATATAGGTCATACTTTCGATTTTGGAGAAGTGCACAGGTCAGGCTTATGAACACGAGACAAGCATTGTGCAAAACCCAAGTGGTCGGCATCAGCGAGCCAACAAAAGGTCGGCAATCCAAGGAATGGTGATCCAAAGGTGGTCAGCATTCCTGCAGTTGTTGGCCCTGCTGGGAGAATCAGGAAGAGGGTAGGGGAAAATCATGAGTTTGGTGATCTAAATCATGTAATGATATGATAGATGCTGCAGAATAAACATATAGAAAGCGTAGGCATGAACAATGATAATCAAGAAATCATAAATCAAAGTAGCACAAAAAGAAGTTAGAAGGGTGGAAATCATAAATGATAATCCTCAAGGATCAGATCAGTGAAGACACCAATATTTAAGAATTATTAGATAATACTACTTGTTGAAAAATAAATTTCTTGATTGATCTCAAGCTGTAAACACAGTGCAAAGTATAATAAGCATTTTTTAGAAAATAAATATTTTAAAAAAAATGATATCATATAAAAGGTAATGAGTCGTAGACCTATTAATAAGATGTTTTGAGTTTTCGCACATGAGATGTTATTCATTTAAAACAACGCAACTTTGATTTTGAAATATCAAGAGAAGATACATAACTACAATGTCATAATATTTGTAATTTAAGTAAAATTAATCATTGTATGAGTCGTCATGCTTTACAATCTAGTGCATTTTGATGGCCCCCCCATCCCCTTAAATTTCTAAGTCAGACCGGGATGGTTCGGACCGAGAACGCATGGGGAAACCCAACCCAGTCGGGCAAGACGCACGCATAGAGCCGCGCTCCCCCAAGTCCCAGAAGCGCCCGGGAGGAGGGTCGAACCCGCGCACACACGCGAGCAGCACCCCCGCGCGCACACGACCAAACCGTGTAGACGCGCACGGACAGCGCGTGCCGGGCCACACCCTGCGCGGCAGGCCCGCGCAGCCGGTGCGGCCGCGCATGGCTGGCCCACGCGGTTGCACCCCGCTCGACTGCACCCCCTGTGGCCGCCCACGGCCAGCACGTGCGGTCGCGCCCCGCACGACCACACAGGCCAACCCGCGTGACCTCCCTCCGCAAGGCCGCGTGCGGCCGGCTCGCACGGAAGCACCTCGCACGGCCGCGCGCAGCCCGCACACTATGCAACCCGCGCGGCCGCACCCCACGCGGTTGCGCCCTGCGCGCGCATGCACCCCGCTTGTGCGGCGCGCCAGCCATGCACGTCGTCGGCCCCGGCCGCCTCCGTCCGCCACCGTCTTCGGGCACCCTTGTCACAACCCGCATTTTCCCCGAATTAAATAATTATCAGAGTATAAGAAAACGCACGTCATGATGCCACGTCAAGCAGGGGATAACTGCTGACGCTCAGGCAAAACCAACTACTACTCTTTATGAAAGAAAATCATGAGCTTAATGATTAGAAAATTAGTTATATTATAGAGGTCGTATCCCTCGGCTCGGTGGATCACCTAGTCCACAGTTAAAAACTATACTTACGCGCTGCGGAAAAATACTTTATTCAGGTTTAGCATCCTAAAGGGTGTATAAGAGTTCCAAGAGAACCACTCATACTATGCAAGACTCTACATTTAATTGATATTATATATAAGAAAACGATCTTTATACGCTGCTTGGAAATAGTGATTTACTTTTATAAAACATGCTGATCATGAGCTTACTTATAAGAATAATTATGGTTTAAAAGTAACTAGCAACCTAGCATAAATCTTTCTCAGAACAAGTAGACTATCTCCAGAGAACGGTAGCAGCATAAGTAATATATCCAGTACAAAGGTAAAAACTACCAGTGGGCGCCAACAACCTGACACGAACCCACTGGCACATATGTATGTCTGTAAGAAAGTACTGAAAACTATCTCACCAACAAGGCAAACGGATCTCCAAAGTCCAAGAGACCACCAACACCACCACTGCAAACTAGCCACCCAACTGGCTACAGCTCAGATCTTGAGGCATTCCAAAAGAAAACAAAATACCTCAGCAAGCAAAACAAGGTAAAAACTGCATGAAGGAGTCAACCAAAAGGGGGAAAAGTAACTGAAAAATATGCCGTAGAAAGAGTCACAACTGTCCAAAATAGGACGACAAGAAATGCACTACGTGCGAGGAAACAACAAAAACCCAGCCCAGGAACTACATCCTGCAGGGCCTACTAGGCTACCAAGAGCCCAAAGTACTGCAATCTACCAAGGAAGAAACTTCTAACACCCTAAGCTGTGAGAGATGGTAGTAGCAAAACAACAGCATAGATCCGGGTTGGAGGCAAACTCAGTCCCCCAACCACCAATTTCCATGCCAACAAGCTCAGGGGTCTACATGATAAAGCACAAGGGACCTTCCACCCCCTTGCCCAGCCCGTACCTGGAGCAAGATAGAAGAATAAGGGTGGCCTTGGCTAGATTACACAACACCTCCCCCATGAAGAGCTTCAAACCACCACTACTATCCACATCCCACGATTCGGCCTTTAGGAAAGAAAACATGGCCGACAAGGAAACTACAAATATAATCAAGGAAACTCACTCGGGAACATAAATCGAGGAAAGAGAAACAGTGTTGAAGCTACTCAACACGGCTCGGCGTTGGGTGGAATCCACTCAGTGCCTAACCAGACCTTGGCGTTTGAGTGAGTTAGCCTCAATCAGCGCCAGAACAGCCATGGCGTTGAGTGAGGTCCACTCCCTTAACGCCTTCAGCAAAACCACAAAACCTAACAGTGGCGTTGAGTGAGTCTACCTCCCTCAACGCCAAAACAGCTTTGGCGTTGAGTGAGGTCAACTCACTCTACGCCAAAGTTCACTTCAGCAGGAGAACCCTAAGCCAACGCCAACAAGAGAAGGTCGGCGGGAATGCCGACTGATTCTCGCCGAATCGGAGGGAATGCAGGACGATTCTCGCCGAATCGACGAGAATGCAGGACGATTCTCGACGACCGGCGGGAATCCAGAATGATTCTTGCCGAATCGGCGGGAATCAAGGATGATTCTCGCCGAATCGGCGGGAATCAAGGTTGATTCTCGCCGATCGGTGGGAATCACTGACGATACACGTCGAAATCGGCGGGAATCACTTGGTGATTCCCGTCGATTTTGACTTAGACGAAAATTTTCACTCTATCACCCCACCACTCAGCCGCAAAGAACAAACCGAACTATGGCTTTGAGTGTGTCCACCACACTCAACGCCAAGTCCGGGCGGCTTTTGGCTTTGAGTGTGTGCACCACACTCAACACCAAAACTCGAGAGTCTACCAAGACTAGTTCTAACCAGAGCCCTACCACAACAACCTCCCTCACTCTCTCTCTCGGCTCCACCCGCAAAAGCACCCAACTAGAACTACAAATCTGGAGTCTAAATGGTGAACACAACTAGCACGAGGAGCAAACAGCCCAAGGAGGGGGCTCATAGGAGAATCTAAGCCCTAAAACTTAGCAAGATAATAAGAGAATAAGCATGGTTTCTACCCTAGGGCTAACCGGGAAACATTCCAAAATTCAAAAGAACAACAATGGCAAGGGCAAGAATACCACTTGCCTCGATTTCGGGCGAAGCTTGGTCGGCTTTCCCTCCTCTTCGTTCTGCACTAGAAGGAGAAGCACCTAACAAGCAAACCATACATTAATGGCGGAAAATCACAAGAACCGGAAATCCAAGTCTCCTAAAACTCCACGAAAATCAAATATCTTACCGTCGAAATGAAGATCTGAGCGAGAGCAAGACAACGCCGCTTTCGGAATCGAAATCCGTCCACGAACAAGCCCGGAATCACCGTCCGATGGGGAAGCAGGCCGGCGGTTTTCCTCCGTTTTCCGCGAACAGGAGGGGCGACGGTTTCGGACTGGTCTCGGGAAGGAGGAAGGAGAAGTGGGTCCGCCACTTCTTAACAAGGCTTTTATAATAAAAGGACACGCCTATTCGGCCCTAACCGCTACCTAAACTGCCGGTTCACTTAATTTAAAAAGGGTTTCTAATTTGTTTTTACTAATAACACACCCAAAACGACTCGAAAACCGAACCACCTCGGAATTCGACGAAATTCGCACCGTAGCTAAATATCCACGCTATGAACACAACGGCGAAGTCGAAATTAACTTCCGACGAACAGAACTAGAGTTATACCCAAATAAAGCCAAACACAAACATTCCCCCGAGAGGCCACACCGGGTCACCCAAAACGACTCGGCTTGCTAGGGAGATATTGCCAACAGGCTACAGAATAGGGCACTTAGTTCTAAGGAGTTAAACCACACTCCACAAATGGCACAAGCCACGGAAACGCGTCATCGTAACGCCAAACGAGAATTTTAATAATCGCAGAAAAATCGGGGGTGTTACAGCCACTCCCCCTAAAAGAAAGTTTTGTCCCGAAACTTTACGCACAACACTTCTACTAAAGAAGGAAAGTAATAATCCAAACATTACAAGAAAAAAAACAAACCAACCTAATCAGGGAAACAGCTGAGGGTAAGCCTCCCTCATAACCGACTCTAACTCCCAAGTCGCGCTCTCCAAATCCTGATTCCTCCAAAGAACTTTTACCATCGGAATAGACTTCTTTCGCAGCACTCGTTCCTGAGTATCCAAAATACGGACCGGCACTTCAATAAAAGAGAGGTTGGGCTCCAACTGGGGCACAACGTCCAAGACTTGCCCACTGTTGCGCACGCACTTCCGCAATTGGCTAACATGGAAAACATTATGAACACCTGGGAAGTTTGCTGGCAAATCCAACCTGTAAGCTGACACGCCAATTCGTTCCAAAATCTTAAACGGGCCCACATACCTCGGGTCCAATTTCCGATTCTTACCAAACCTCTTTACACCCACCATAGGGGAAACCTTAAGAAATACAAGGTCCCCCACAGAAAACTCCAAGGCAGACCTACGCCGATTGGCGTTCTTCTCGTACCTCTCCTGAGCTATACGAAGCTTTTCCCGAACAAGCTTCACTGCGACTTCCATTTCTTCGAGCGCATCAGGACCTAACAATGGCCTCTCACTAGCCTCAACCCAAAACAACGGAGTTCTGCATCGCCTCCCATACAAGGCTTCGAACGGAGCCATCTGCAAGCTCTCCTGATAACTATTGTTGTAAGCAAATTCCATAAGTCGCAGCCGCTCATCCCACGCTCCACCGTGGTCTAAAGTGTAGCATCAGATCATATCCTCAACTATCTGATTCACCCGCTCCGCCTGCCCATTAGTCTGTGGGTGGTACGCAGTAGAATACCTCAGATCCGTACCCAAACCCTCTTGCAGACTCTGCCAAAAACGAGAAGTAAACCGGGAGTCTCGATCAGAAATGATGCTAACCGGCACACCGTGGAGTCGGATGACTTCATTCAAGTACAACTCTGCTATCTTCTTCATAGGGTAATCAATCTTATATGGCACGAAGTGAGCACACTTTGTCAATCTATCCACTATAACCCAAACAGAATCAAATCCCCTCGGGGATCGCGGTAAACCCGTGATGAAATCCATAGATATACTCTCCCACTTCCAAGTCGGGATCTCTAGCGGAGTCAACTTACCACCAGGCCTTCCATGATCGGCCTTCACCCGCTTGCAAGTATGACACTCCGCAACAAATCGGGCTATATCTCCCTTCATGCCATACCACCAGGCAATTTGCTTTAAGTCACGATACATCTTCGTAGATCCTAGATGATAGGCAACGCTGGATCCATGAGCCTCTCTGCAAACCATACCCCGAATGTCCCCAACCGCGGGGATGCAAAATATGCCACGGTACTTCAAAGTTCCCGCATCATCGATGGAATAATCCGGCAACTCTCCTCTCTCAGTCCTGGAGTACAAGTGAAGAAGATCCGGGTCGTCCTTCTGGTGAAGTCTGGTCAAAAAAATCCAAGACGGCTCTGCCACTGACAAACTACTCTGCAGGCCACCGCATTCCACTGATATATCCATAAGGAGGAACTCTTCCACTAAACGGTCGGCGGAGAGATTAAAGATTTTACCCGTCCTCCGACTCAGGGCATCGGCCACCACATTGGCCTTGCCTGAATGATACTGGATCTTTACATCATAATCGGCCACATACTCTAGCCACCGACGCTGGCGCAGATTTAACTCCTTCTGCGTGAACACGTACTTCAGGCTCTTATGGTCAGTGAAGATCTTGCACTGAGCCCCATAAAGTAGGTGTCTCCACAGCTTCAACGCATAAATAATTACTGCGAACTCGAGGTCATGCGTAGGATAATTCTTCTCATGAGTCTTCAGTTGCCTTGACCCATAGGCAATCACCTTACCCACCTGCATTAATACGCATCCTAGACCAACCTGCGAAGCATTCACGTATACATCATAATCCATGCCCTCGGTAGGCAGGGTCAGGACAGGAGCAGTGCACAATCTCCTCTTTAACTCCAGAAATGTTTCTTCGCACTTCTCGCTCCAATCAAAAGCCACGTTCTTTTGAGTCAGCTTAGTCAGAGGTGCAGCTAGGGTAGAGAAACCCTCCACAAACCTCCTGTAGTAGACAGCTAACCCTAGGAAGCTCCTGATCTCTTTGGGCGTGCCCAGCCTACTCCAATCCATCACTGCTGTGATCTTTTCCGGGTCAACCGAGATCCCATCCTCATTCACCACGTGGCCCAGAAACGAGACCTGAGGCAACCAAAATTCGCACTTGCTTAACTTGGCGAATAACTTATGGTTCCTTAACTCCGATAGAATCAAGCGCAGGTGCTTCTCATGCTCCTCAGCACTGCGAGAGTAAACCAACACATCATCGATGAAGAACACCACAAACTTATCTAGGAAATCTTTGAACACCCGGTTCATTATATCCATGAACGCTGATGGAGCGTTGGTCAATCCAAACGACATCACTAAGAACTCAAAATGTCCGTGCCTTCATCTAAACGCAGTCCGTGGAATATCTGCATCACGGATCCTAAGCTGATGATAGCCTGAATGAAGGTCAATCTTGGAGAAGACCGTACTACCACGCAACTGGTCAAATAAGTCATCGATCCTCGGCAGAGGGTACCTGTTCTTGATTGTGACCTTGTTCAGCTCCCTATAGTCGATGCAAAGCCGCATTGACCCATCTTTCTTCTTCACAAATAGAACAGGAGCACCCCAAGGCGATGAACTCTGCCTGATAAACCCTTTCGCCAACAACTCATCTAACTGAACTCGCAACTCCTCTAGCTCTCGAGGGGCCATCCGGTACGGCGCCTTAGCAATAGGGTGCGTACCCGGCTCCAAATCGATCACAAACTCAACATCTCGCTCGGGAGGAAGACCAGGAAGGTCATCAGGAAAAACATCGGCGAAATCTCGCACAATTGGAATCTCCTCTAAGCGCGGTACACTAACAGCGGTCCCAACCACCGAGACCAAACAAGCAGAACAGTCCGAAAGAAAAAACTTCTGAGCACATACCGCAGAGATGACAGGAGAATCCTGGCTCATATCCGCATACACGCTTCCTGGCTGACCGTCGTCCCTGATGAAGTCCAAGCGCTTCCCTTTGCACTGAATGACTGCATCATACCTGGACAGCCAGTCCATGCCCAAAATAACATCGAAGTCCTCCAGATCAATCATCTTCAGGTCTGCCTTCGCAAGGAAGTCCCCCAACAAAACAGGGCAATCCAACATGACCACATCTGACAACACAGATTCACCAGAGGGGAACTTAACACGAAAGGTATCCCGAACTCGATCTAAAGTCAACCGATGTCGCTCTACAAAGGCTCTAGCCACGAACGAGTGGGTAGCGCCGGAGTCAAACAGAACACGCGCCCAGCGGTTCTTCACCTTAAACTTCCCTATATGAACATATATAACTAAGGAACTACCACAACAATACTACAAATTGTTGGGATTTGTCTCCACAATACCTCAGATTTGTAGGAAGTCAGACCTTGAACTAAGATGAATTAAGGTGTATTTGATATTGTGTTTAAGTTGTATGTGTGCAGGTTTTTATTGCCAAGTGTAGACCAATGTCAGTCTATAATGGGTCACCAAACACAGGACCATACAATGTAATCCCTCATTGTGTGACCCATAGTGTTGGCCCATGTATAGCCTCTCTATTGGGATACACTTCCTACATGCACTTGGATTGGTGGACTGAAGTATTGAAGTTTATTTTTTTAGAAGAATTTTTTTCTCCAAGTCCACATACTCGAGTAGCTTCCTTCATATACTCGAGTAAGTGACTTAGTACTCGAGTAAATCCTTAGACATACTCGAGAAGACTCTGTATACTCCTGTAGATAAGCTTACTCGAGTAAGATAGTTAGTCACTCGAGTAGATCATATTTTATACTCGAGTAGATCCTTCTGTTCTTAGATCCGAAATTTTCTCTAAGTCCACATACTCGAGTACCTCGTTTGTACACTCGAGTAAGTGAGTCTGTACTCGAGTAAGTTGGATTACATACTCGAGTAGACTGTATTGTACTCGAGTAGGTGATAACTTGTACTCGAGTAGTTGGTTAGTTACTCGAGTAAGTGCTCTGTTGATACTCGAGTAGATCTGCACTTTTCATCTCAGTAAGTGCTCTGTCTACCTACTCGAGTAGTTCCCTATATACTCGAGTAAGTGACTCTGTACTCGAGT
The DNA here is from genome assembly GCA_039513925.1 of Platanthera zijinensis. Lineage (NCBI taxonomy): Eukaryota > Viridiplantae > Streptophyta > Magnoliopsida > Asparagales > Orchidaceae > Platanthera > Platanthera zijinensis. The sequence continues at coordinate 201,292,723 of CM077080.1, forward strand.
AGTAGTTTTTCATACTCGAGTAGCTTAGTGATTACCCGAGTAATCTTCCCCAGATACTCGAGTAGTTCACTTTCCCCTCACTCGAGTATCTCCAACTCTTCTACTCGAGTAGTTCTTCCTATTTTATCTGAGAAATTTTCTCTAAGTGTTTTTACTCGAGTATATACTCTCATACTCGAGTAGTTCTAAAATCACTCGAGTGTTGATCTTTGAATCACTCAAGTAGCTTCTCTTCTTATACTCGAGTATGCTCCTCCTATCCACTCGAGTATATAACATCTTGTACTCGAGTATGTCTCTTCTCTGTCTCGAGTATATCTGTTCAATTATTCCTGAAATTCTCCAAGTACAATTTCGCTATGTATTTCGAATTAATCATTTCTGATTGGTCCACGTGTCATCCCTAATTAAATTTCTGACCGTTGGAGTCCACCTATAAATAGGTCCTTTCAGATTTGACTAATAACAAGTTTACAGAGATTATTATTTTAAGAAAGAGAAAAGTTCCCGTGAACCCTAATTTCTCACGCCGCCGCCATTGCCGTTCACGGAAGAAGGTCTGGATCGACGATCTCCGATCGCTGCTTTCAACTTTGTTCCTCCAGCGATCCAGACGAAAGATAATCACTCAATCTCGCCGAGCCTCAAAGATTTCTGATCTATTTTCTCGATCGAGGTGATTCCGTTTTTCAGATCTGTGGATCTCTCTCAAGTCATCTTCAACATATTCTGATCAATCCAAAGTTCTCAAGGAAGAAGACTATCAAAGATCCAGATCTGTGCAATATATTGTTTGTATTTTCTTTTCAAACAAATTTCTTTGTAGGAGTTTTTCTCCGAGTTTTATAGGAAGGCTTTATCTTCCGAGTGTAGATCCGATTTGGATCGAGTTTTGTAGGAACGTGGTTCCGAGGTGTAGGATTGTTTTCAATCCGAGATAGTGGAGTAGCCGAGTCTAGTGGTTTGCTAGATCGGTGAGGAAAGTGGACGTACCCAAGATTGGGGAACCACTCTAAATCTCTTGTCGTCTGTGTGATTGCTTGATCTGTGCTGTGTTAATTTTTATTCCGCATTTGACACGCATTTCACCTATTCACCCCCCTCTAGGTGATATAGGTAGACAACTTAGTTCTCTCAATTGGTATCAGAGCGAGGTTGATCGTTAAAATGTTAACACCTTGATCTAATCCTTACCAAGTTGTCTCAAGAGAAATTTCAAGCATGAGTAAGACCAAGGATTTTGCTAAGCTCCCTATCTGCACCAAGAACAATTTTCCTATGTGGAAGGAAAGAGTTAAATTCTTTATGGAAGCAGTAGATCTCCGGATCTTCATGATTGTTGAAGAAGGTCCCCACATTCCTATGACCACCTCCACCATAGATTTATATAAGCAAGTTCCAAAGAAATTGATGGATCTGGATAAGGACGAGATTGCACTTGTCTCTTTGGACAACAAAGCAAAAAATATTATCGCAAGTACAGTCGATGACTCAATGCTGCAGAATCTGATTCATTGCCAATCTGCCAAGGAGATGTGGCAATCCCTAGTGACTCTAATGAAAGGTACATAAGAAGTGAGGGATGATCGAAGGTCCCTACTGAACCAGAAATATGAAGCCTTCAGGCAGGGTCAAAAGGAAGCCATAGCTGACACTTTTGAGAACTTCTTCAAGATAGTAAATGGCCTCAGAGTTTATGGACGTGTCTTCACCAATGGGGAACTCAATGACAAATTCTTAAGATCCCTAACCAAGGAATGGGACAATAAGGTATGTGCCATTCGGGAGTTTGGAAGGTTAGCTGAGACAGACCCGCAGAATCTGTTCGGAAAGCTTATGTCTTACGAGCTGCAAATCAACTCAAGAAAAGCTGAAGAAGAGATAAGCAGGTCCGCATCCAAGGAGAAGTCTGTCGCTCTAAAGGCAGATAGCTCAAGGAAGACAAAGGCTAGCTCTCCTGCCCCAGTTCCTGAAGCTAATGAAGAAGAATCATCTGATCCAAGCTCATCTGGCTCAGAACTATCTGAAGGAGAGTTCTCATTGCTCTCCCGGCAATTCAAGAAATTCTTAAATAAGAAGAAGCAATGGAGAGGCAAAGATGCCTCATTCAGAAGATCACGACGTGATGGTGATCAGCGAAAGAAAGGCTCAAGTAGCCATGACAGGTATAACCCTAAACAGAACAAACAGATTTCGACTGACATCGTTTGTTATTGTTGCAATAAGCCAGGTCACGTCATTGCGGACTGCCCTCACAAGAAGAAAGAGGGGGGCAGACGAGAGGAAAAGAAATCCTCATACCACAAGAAGAGGACAGAGAAGAGTCTAGTAGCCAAGAAGAGCAAAACTCTCAGCGACTCCGACTCATCTGAGTCGAGTGAAGAAGATGAAGCTTACTTTGGGCTCATGGCTCACTCAGATGATGAACAAGTCCCCCAGTTCACTGGAGAGGTAAAATCTCACACTCCTCTCTCTGATTCTGATGATGATAATGAGCAAGAGGGCTATTCCTCTGAAGATGAATCTGAACTCATGGCCCAGTACAAAGAGTTGCTCATGACCTACGAAAAATGTCGTAGAGTAGTGAAAACTCAAGCCAAAGAGATAAAATCTCTACAGGCTAGTGAGAGCAACTTGAGAGAAGAAGTCGCTAAGACTAACTCTCTTCAAGAGAACTTTAATAGTGCTATGGATGAATACAATCAAGCTCTCAAGCACCTCGACCTTAAAGAGGAAATCATCAAAGAGTTGGAACAACGACTTGAGGCTGAGAAGAAACTTGTTGAGAGTTTCTCAAAGCCTAAGACAGTTCTTCCACTTGTTGCTGAATTCTCAGCTAAGTCCAAGGGTGCTGGTTTAGGCCACATTGGTTCTTCTAGCAAATCCTCTAGGAGAAACAAGGCCAAGAGAAAGAATAAGGCTGCCCAGAAGGCTCTAGCTGAAGAAAAAGGGAAAGCTCCCTTGGAACCTGTTCTGTTCAAGAAAGTTATCTTTCCTACGAACGAACTCGACTATGAGTCTACCTATGGACACTTTTCTAGGCCGATCCCTGAGAAGCCTAAGTCAAGATACCAAGGTTGGACTCGTCCTCGTAACTTTGGCGAGAGTGTCTTCAAAGCACCCTATGAAGAGATTCAACTTCAAAGCTATGGACCTTATGCTCATGGTCATAACATCAAGAAGATACCAAAGGTAAAACCTATTGTGGAAAAGCCTATGAAGGAGAAGACTTCATGTAGATGTCTTCATCATGAAGCCTCCTCCTCCAAAAACAAGGTTCCTGCTAGACCATCACTTCAGAAAATCAAGCAGGAATACACTAGGCAAAGATACAACAGGTTCGACTGTTGGTGTTGTGGCAGAATTAGTCACTTTGCCATCGATTGTTGGTTCAATCCTAGTAATGCTGCAACCCCTCAAGTTAGCAACGTGAGAATGACCACTCATGAGGCTAATACTCGTAGGGGGAGTTTTCTAACTCGAGACCAAGGACCCAAACGTGTTTGGGTTCCTAAGGCTAAGTGATTGTAATTGCAGGTATGTCCAAAGGCCACCAAAATGCCAATCTGGTATTTGGACAGCGGATGTTCTCGGCATATGACCGGGACAAGAAGCCTACTCCAGAATTTCACCTCAGTCTGCAACGGACCAAAGGTCATCTTTGGAGGTTCAGATCGAGGGATAACTAAAGGCTATGGTATGATTTCTAACGGTAGCGTTTCCTTTTCGGATGTAGTCTATGTTGAAGGATTGAAACACAATCTCATCAGCATAAGCCAACTATGCGATAAAGGATATATAGTTGAATTTCATGCTGACAAGTGTTTGATAAAATCGGTTAATAACCTGGAAACTATTTTATCAGGCACTCGAAACAGAAATATTTTCTGTTTAAATTTCATTTGTATTGACACTTCTACACCAGTATGTCTTTTAGCAAAAAGTAGTGCATCTCTTGCTTACCAATGACACAAGAGACTAGCACATATTAATTTCAAAACTATTAATATATTATTCTCTCAAAACTTAGTACGTGATGCCCCCAATGACAAGTGCGTTACGGACAGCCCTTGTCATGCCTGTATCAAAGGCAAGCAAACAAGGAGTTCATTTAAAAGCATAATAGGCAAGGATTCCAATAGAAGCTTACAGCTTCTCCATATGGACTTGTTTGGTCCACTGCAAGTTAGAAGTTTGGGAGGTAAGGAATATACGTTGGTTATTGTGGATGATTACTCACGCTTTGCGTGGGTATTCTTTCTGAAACACAAGTCAGATACCTTTAGTATTTTCACAAAATTTTGTTAGGCAAATCCAGAATGAATACAACTGTTCCGTAGTCAAAATCAGGAGTGACAATGGAACGGAATTCAAATCTGGAGCCATGACAGAATTCTGCGAAAGTCAAGGTATCTTTCATGAGTTTTCCTCTCCTCGCACTCCACAACAAAATGGAGTAGCTGAGAGAAGGAACAGAACACTCATAGAGGCTTGCCAGACCATGTTGAGTGATGCCTCACTTCCAGAGTACTTCTGGGCTGAAGCCGTCAACACCGCTTGTCACGTGCAAAATCGAGCTCTCATCAACAAGAACCATGATAAGACTCCTTACAAACTTTTAAAAGGCAGGAAACCAACCATTTCGTATTTTAGAATCTTTGGCTGCAAGTGCTTCGTACTTAACAACGGTAAGTATCACACTACCAAGTTTAGCGAGAAAAGCTTTGAAGGTATTTTTGTAGGTTATAGTAGCCATAGTAAGGCCTATAGAGTATTCAATAGAAAAACTCTGGTAGTAGAAGAGTCGATACATCTTGTATTTGATGAGACGAGTCTGCTGCACAGCAACTCGTCTAGTGTGCCTAGTGTAGATGCAGGTACAAAGTTGAAGGAACTTAGCTTGGATGAAACTACTAAAGATAAAGACGAGACGTTCATCAAGATCACCTCTACAACCCCTATTGGAGAGATAGATGATCAAGATGAAGAACACATCCAAGCTGAAGATGCAACTCCAGTGGCTGAAGAGATCCCAGATGCAAGGACTTTAGAGTTCAGACACTTGAAGGATCATCCCGTTGATCAAATCATAAGAGACCACCCTTACCCTTCCCTTCCCTTCCCGCCGCGGGGGGTTTTCCCTCGGGATGGCGTCAGAACTCGTCGAGGTACAACTAACGAGAATTTACACTTAAGTTTTCTTTCACAGGTTGAACCAAAGAAATTTGAGGAAGCCAACTCCGACGCATCCTGGATCCTATCCATGGAAGAAGAACTGAATCAGTTCAAATGATGCAAAGTTTGGACACTTGTTCCTAGACCCAAGGGTAAGAACGTCATTGGTACAAAATGGGTCTACCGGAACAAGATGGACGGAGATGGAACCATCATAAAGAATAAAGCCAGACTTGTCGCGAAGGGATATCGTCAAGAAGAAGGAATTGACTTCGACCAGACTTATGCTCTAGTGGCAAGACTGAAAGCGATCAGGTTATTTCTTGCCTACGCTGCACTTAAGGGCTTTACCGTCTATCAGATGGACGTTAAGTACGCCTTCCTAAATGGTGACATAAAGGAAGAAGTGTATGTAGAGCAACCACCAGGTTTCGTTGATTCAACTTATCCTAATTATGTTTACTTATTACAAAAAGCTTTATATGGTATTAAACAAGCTCCTCGAGCTTGGTATGAGACGCTGTCCACCTTTCTTCTTGAGAACAAGTTCACAAGAGGAAAGATAGACAAGACATTATTTCTTAGGGAAATAAAAGGCAAGATTTTGCTAGTGCAAATCTATGTCGATGACATTATTTTTGGCTCTATAGATAACAACCTCTGCAAGAAGTTTTCTAAACTTATGCAAGGGAAGTTTGAAATGAGCAGTATGGGAGAGCTGAAGTATTTCTTAGGGCTTCAGGTGAAACAATCTGAGGATGGAATTTTCATCTCACAGACCAAGTTCACCAAAGAGCTACTCAAGAAATTCGGAATGGAGAATGCAACCTCTATGAGGACTCCAATGGCCTCAGCTATGTCTCTAGACAAGGATGAGAAAGGGAAACCTTTTGATGAAACCAAGTACAGAAGCATAATTGGGTCCTTGCTCTACCTTACCGCAAGTAGACCAGAAATAATGTTCTCAACATGTGTATGTGCTAGATTTCAGGTGAACTCTAAGGAATCTCATTACATTGCTGCAAAGCGAATCTTGAGATACCTCAAAGGTACACCAAATCTTGGCTTATGGTACCCAAGAAGTAATGATAGTGAACTAATTGAATTTTCAGATGCAGATTTTGCAGGAAGCAAAGACGACAGGAAAAGTACTTCCGGGACTTGCCAATTCCTCGGAAGGAGACTTATTTCCTGGAGCAGTAAGAAACAGAACTGTGTTGCCATCTCAACAGCTGAATTAGAGTACATCTCTGCAGGCAGCTGTTGTGCACAGCTTCTCTGGATCAAAAATCAGTTTGAAGACTACAACATGAAGTTCCAGAACATTCCTTTGTTTTGCGACTCATCCAGCGCTATAGCAATCGCCAACAACCCAGTCTCCCACAGCCGGACCAAGCACATAGAGCTTCGTTATCATTTCATCCGGGAGCATGTGGAAAATGGAGACATAAATCTACAATATGTCTCCACAGACAGACAAGTTGCAGATATATTCACCAAGCCGCTGGACGAGTCCAAGTTTTCGTTCGTCAAAACAGAACTCGGGCTGCTCAACAAAGAAGACTAGTGATGGACTCACAAATCAAGAAGATATCAGTGGTGTTGGCTGCTCAGAGTAAAAGATTTCAGTGGCAATATACATCTCCCAAGGAAAATTGTCTTTCAAGTAATATATACTCGAGTATATCCAGACAGATACTCGAGTAGACGGAAATTACTCAGGTAAAAGGATTTACATACTCGGGTACTTGACAATGTACTCGTGTACAAACTTGCCCTACTCGAGTATGCTCTGTCTAATACTCGTGTATGATGTTACCTACTCGAGTATGCTATATCTAATACTCGTGTATAATGTTACCTACTCGAGTATACGGCATTCATATCATGGATTTCTAATTTTTCTATTCGCACCGAGCTATTTGCCGCTTGATTCAGGTATGAATTTATTTTCCTTAACCTAATTAGAATCATATATATATCTAGAAAAATCGGAAAATCCCTTTCCACTTCTCATTCTCTCGAGTAGCCGCCGACTCTTCATCTTCCGGAAAACCGCAGAGCATCGTCGTCTTCGCCTCTCCCGTCCTCCAGAATCGCAGATGGCCCCCTCTTCTAAAATCGACATAGGCTCAGAACTTGCCCCCGCGGGCATAGCCGATCTTTCAGATGATTTCTGAAATCTTCTGATTTTGTTCGAGACCGCCGGACTGTTGTTCGTTCTCCAGACGCCGTGCCAAGTTATTTTCCCAGCTGTTGAAGAGTTCTATCAGAATCTGAAGGTAAAACGCAATGGAAAGCTCCTGAAATCCAAGGTCAGAGGGATAAAAATCCGACTGGACAAAGGCGCATTAGCTGCTCTGTTAAAACTACCAGTAGTAGATGACGATGACGAAATGACTGCTGAAGATTCAGTAAGAACTAGTTTATTCTGTAGAGCTAACCCTCAAGCCCATTCCTTTAGCAGAGCTGATTTCAACTTAGAAGGAAAGTTCCTAGTGGATGTCATTGCTAAGGTACTGCTATGCAAAACTTACTCCATTCGAGACATTTCTATGGAAATATTTGATATAATGCAAGCCATTATCTGCCGCAAACGATTCCAGTTTGGACTGTTGATCCTAGATAAAATCAGAGAAAGCATTAAGCATCCTAGTTTTGCAAGAATTATTTCCCTCCTTCTTCATGAAATCAATCCTTCAGTCTTTAACTTATCCAAAGGGACTCCACTGCATCACATGAAAAAAGTTTCTATATCCTCCATCCAGCGATATGAAATTAAAATTCTGAACTCTGCCCAAGCATCCAAAGCTGCTGTCCCTTCAGTAGATTCCCAAGAAACCAGTGTACCTGATGACAGGATTCCATCTCCTCCTCCACATCAAACTGCTGCTACCTCTGGTGCAACAGTTGAGGGGGAGCCTGCCTCATCTCATCCTCAGTACCCAGCTTCATCAGAACCCTCACAGCAAGCAGAAGTCAGGGACTCTCTCCCTCTAGTTTCTCCTCCTCCAGCAGATCCCTACTCAGAGATTCCAGATCCAGCAACCCTACTGTCTACTGCAGAAGATATCAATAAATTGATTGATGAGCTCAGCTCAGATGCACCCCTGTTTCAAAATGAATCAGTTGTACTGACTCCAGAAGCTCAGATTCCTGCACAGTCTCCTGTCCAGTCTCCTGCTCAGTCCTCTGCTGCAGAGGAAAGCCAGCCTGAAAATACTCTTTTGTCTGATGATGAGGAAGTATCTCCAGAACCAGTGGAGGCTCCTCTGAAGACTTTGGACTTCTCTATTCCCTCCTTCATTAATACAGAAGAATCTGCTCAGATAGGATCTTTCAAAAGAGCTGAAAGCTCAGTGGAAATTACTGAAATCCCTCCATGGGTTGTTCCTGCTCCTTCAGTCCCTGTCCCAACTTCAACTCCTTCTACTTCTTCAGATCTGGTAAGCAAGATTGAACAGCTACTCAGTGAACAAAGAAAGTACTTTGATGACTCTCTAGCCTCAGTAAATAACAAAGTTTCTACTCTTGAAAAGGAGATGAGTAGAGGCTTTGCTGAAATTCAAGCCAATACTGATGAGCTCAAGAGATTGTTTCAATTGGGTGGAAAAGCTTTAGATCACACTATTACAAGTATAGGTGAACTAAGGAATCAAGCTGAAACTGTTGCACATAATCAGATAATATTGGACAAGAATGCTGAAGCAAATGTGATGAAAGTATGTGAAGAAGTTGGCACTTTCAGAGATGAAGCAATTGCCAAGCTAGCTGTAGATGTCAGCAAGGGGGAGAAAGTAGTCAAAGAACAAGTTGAAAAAGTAGTTGAAAAACTGTCTGAACAAGCTCAAACAACTGTGAATGATCTAGTCAAGAATATGAAAGCAGATATTCTATCTCAACTCCAATCTGTCAAATTCTACATTTATGATACATCTATATGGGTAAATAATCAGAACTTCCCAAATTCTCAACTCAACCCTACCATCATTCCCAAGTTCTTGGACCCTCTTGAAGAACATCCTCCAGCAGATGCTCCAGCTCAGGCAAACATTCCAGGAGATGTGCCAGTCTTTTCACCCAGACCTGCTGGTGATGTGACTGAGCCTCCTCTCTTTTATACTGATATTTGGCAAGATGACCTTCCTCCTAGTTCTCAAGGTGTCCCAAAGAAGAAAAGGAAATATGGTGACGGCGCTTCTGCCAGCCATTCTGCACCTAGAAAAGAGCCTGCCCCAGCTTCTAAAGGTAGATCAGAAATTGTTCATACTGAAATTTGGAGTCCAACCTCCAAATCTCTGATCCTTGATACCCTGAAGCTAGTAACAGATCTTGGTGAGCACAGAGATCAGTATTACAGTTATTCAGAATGGAAAGCTTATGAAGCATCCCAGATCAAGATCAAACTTCATGACAGAAGTTGGGGATACAACAATCCAGCTGCTCCTCCTAGGCCCAGAACATATTTTCCTAAACCATTCAGTTACCTAGAGAGGCAAGAGCTGAAGAGAGAAAGAATGCACAAAGGAGCCCCTTCTTGAGTCAATGAGAATGTGGAAATGGACTTTTTAATATGTTAAAAACATTTCTATATATATATATATTTTTGATTCTGATTATGGCTATCTTATTATTTATCCTGCTTCAGTTTATTTTTTTTAAGTATATGTGTGTTGTTCTTTTTACTCTAAGTAATTCACCTTAGTCTAGAGGGTGCTGACATCTACAAATAAGGGGAGATTATTGGGATTTGTCTCCACAATACCTCAGATTTGTAGGAAGTCAGATCTTGAACTAAGATGAATTAAGGTGTATTTGCTATTGTGTTTAAGTTGTATGTGTGCAGGTTTTTATTGCCAAGTGTAGACCAATGTCAGTCTATAATGGGTCACCAAACACAGGACCATACAATGTAATCCCTCATTGTGTGATCCAAAGTGTTGGCTTATGTATAGCCTCTCTATTGGGATACACTTCCTACATGCACTTGGATTGGTGGACTGAAGTATTGAAGTTTATTTTTTTAGAAGAATTTTTTTCTCCAAGTCCACATACTCGAGTAACTTCCTTCATATACTCGAGTAAGTGACTTAGTACTCGAGTAAATCCTTAGACATACTCGAGAAGACTCTGTATACTCGTGTAGATAAGCTTACTCGAGTAAGATAGTTAGTCACTCGAGTAGATCATATTTTATACTCGAGTAGATCCTTCTGTTCTTAGATCCGAAATTTTCTCTAAGTCCACATACTCGAGTACCTCGTTTGTACACTCGAGTAAGTGAGTCTGTACTCGAGTAAGTTGGATTACATACTCGAGTAGACTGTATTGTACTCGAGTAGGTGATAACTTGTACTCGAGTAGTTGGTTAGTTACTCGAGTAAGTGCTCTGTTGATACTCGAGTAGATCTGCACTTTTCATCTCAGTAAGTGCTCTGTCTACCTACTCGAGTAGTTCCCTATATACTCGAGTAAGTGACTCTGTACTCGAGTAGTAGTTTTTCATACTCGAGTAGCTTAGTGATTACCCGAGTAATCTTCCCTAGATACTCGAGTAGTTCACTTTCCCCTCACTCGAGTATCTCCAACTCTTCTACTCGAGTAGTTCTTCCTATTTTATCTGAGAAATTTTCTCTAAGTGTTTTTACTCGAGTATATACTCTCATACTCGAGTAGTTCTAAAATCACTCGAGTGTTGATCTCTGAATCACTCGAGTAGATTCTCTTCTTATACTCGAGTATGCTCCTCCTATCCACTCGAGTATATAACATCTTGTACTCGAGTATGTCTCTTCTCTGTCTCGAGTATATCTGTTCAATTATTCCTGAAATTCTCCAAGTACAATTTCGCTGTGTATTTCGAATTAATCATTTCTGATTGGTCCACGTGTCATCCCTAATTAAATTTCTGACCGTTGGAGTCCACCTATAAATAGGTCCTTTCAGATTTGACTAATAACAAGTTTACAGAGATTATTATTTTAAGAAAGAGAAAAGTTCCCGTGAACCCTAATTTCTCACGCCGCCGCCATTGCCGTTCACGGAAGAAGGTCTGGATCGACGATCTCCGATCGCTGCTTTCAACTTTGTTCCTCCAGCAATCCAGACGAAAGATAATCACTCGATCTCGCCGAGCCTCAAAGATTTCTGATCTATTTTCTCGATCGAGGTGATTCCGTTTTTCAGATCTGTGGATCTCTCTCAAGTCATCTTCAACATATTCTGATCAAGCCAAAGTTCTCAAGGAAGAAGACTATCAAAGATCCAGATCTGTGCAATATATTGTTTGTATTTTCTTTTCAAACAAATTTCTTTGTAGGAGTTTTTCTCCGAGTTTTATAGGAAGGCTTTATCTTCCGAGTGTAGATCCGATTTGGATCGAGTTTTGTAGGAACGTGGTTCCGAGGTGTAGGATTGTTTTCAATCCGAGATAGTGGAGTAGCCGAGTCTAGTGGTTTGCTAGATCGGTGAGGAAAGTGGACGTACCCAAGATTGGGGAACCACTCTAAATCTCTTGTCGTCTGTGTGATTGCTTGATCTGTGCTGTGTTAATTTTTATTCCGTATTTGACACACATTTCACCTATTCACCCCCCTCTAGGTGATATAGGTAGACAACTTAATTCTCTCACAAACATTCTAGCAAGACAAGAACAAAACATTCAGGCTGGAAAGACAACTAACCTGAGATGACCAGAGTCGAAGCTTCAGCCTCCTCAGAAGAGATCACGTTTAGCTTTCCCTTTCCCTTGTCCACACGCTGAGGTGGAGGTAATGCCTGAAGAGGCACTGCTTGAAGGGCAGGCTGGACCTGAGGACACCTAGACTTAATGTGTCCCTTCTGCCCACACTGAAAACAGACCTTATCCTTGGACCAGCACTGGGCAGCATCATGCCCGGGTCGCTTGCAAACAGAATAGGAGACATCTCTCCTCGGAGCACTCTGAATTGCATGAACCTGCTCCTTCCTCTGAGCTGCTGCTCTCTTGAAACACCTCTCGACAGGGTGGCCTGACCGGCCATAGAAACTACATACCACTTTGCTCTTCTTCCCCGGAACTGCATCCGGTACCCGGGGTTTCTTTTCCTCCACAGACTTCCTCTTATCCTTTCTACTTTGCTGTCCTCTACTCTTCGCGGTCTCAATAGCCTCCACCTTCAGAGCAGCCTCCACTACTCCTGCGTAATTTTCTGACCCATAAGCACTAGTCAACTGCTGCACCTCACTCCTCAAACCACCGAGAAATCGCTTAACTCGATCAGCCTCAACGCTGACCAATCCAGGGGCAAAACGGCTCAACTTGCTGAATTCTATCTCATACTCACCCACCGTGAGCTGCCTTTGCTTCAGATGGAGGAAGTCGTTCATGAGGCGGTCACGCTCGACCGAGGGTAAGAACTTCCTCAACAACATCTCCTTGAACACTTCCCAAGAGCATCCAGCTACTAAACTCTCCTTCTCTCTCAGCCACCAACTCTTAGCCAAACCTTTAAGCTGATAGGCGGCTATCATCACCCTCTGATCATCTGCAATCCCTGAATACGAGAACATCTCCTCCATGGAGATCAGCCAGTCGTCTATCACCATGAAGTCTGCCTTCCCGTCATAAGTGGGAGGGCTCAGCCTCTGAAACTACGAGATGAAGGCCATCTCTGCTGGCACCACCACTGGAGGTCTTAAGGGTGCAGGAGGGGGAGGAACATCAATCCCCCCTGCAGGGCCTTGCACTCCCTAAGTCTGACCCGCTACAACTGCTACCAAAGACTGGATCTGGGCTCGCACCTCCACCAACTGCCTGCTCAAGGAATCGCTACTCTGCCGCAAGCTTTCGATTACCGCATCATTCTGAGCTCCAGAAGACTCACCCTCAGACAGGGGAGTTGATCTAGTCGAAGGACGTCTCGCCATCCTAAAGTCATAGCAACACTAGTTAGATCCTAGTACAACAGCTAGACTCAACTACTAGTACAGACAATACATATATAGATATGAACTTAAAGCTGCTAAACTTGCTCTGGGAGTTTATCTTTTTAACAAAAATTTATGTTATGCCCTAACCTAGGATGGTTAACCACCACCATACTAATTCTTGTGCCTAGATCGGGAATGCATGATTTTATATTATTTTTGACTCGAAAACTTATGTGTGTACATATGTCATCCTGCCAGTCTTTAGCTTGGCACATTGTGCTTATGCTATGTTATGTTATGCATGTTTGTGCTATGCATTCTAAAAAGGCCCTAATGCATGTTATGAGCGGCGTACACATGAAAATGTTATGCATCCCATACTACATAACATTCGCATGCAACGAAAAAGAAAACGTGCTAGTCGCAGCCATGTGGTGAGGTTATGCATCCCATACTACATAACCCTCACATGTTGCCCCTATGGTGGATCCATATATGAACACATATTATGCATCACATACTACATAATATGCCCCGTATACTTCATGTTATGCTATGAGTGTAGTGTTCGTGCTTTTGCCAAGACGTGCTGATGACATATCGGTGTGTGAATGACATGATGCTGAACTACTAAAACAATCAAAGAAAGGTTGCCTTACTAACTTGTCAAGCAACCTCCCTCTGATACCAACTGTCACAACCCGCATTTTCCCCGAATTAAATAATTATCAGAGTATGAGAAAACGCGCGTCATGATGCCACGTCAAGCAGGGGATAACTGCTGACGCTCAGGCAAAACCAACTGCTACTCTTTATGAAAGAAAATCATGAGCTTAATGATTAGAAAATCAGTTATATTATAGAGGCCGTATCCCTCGGCTCGGTGGATCACCTAGTCCACAGTTAAAAACTATACTTACGCGCTGCGGAAAAATACTTTATTCAGGTTTAGCATCCTAAAGGGTGTATAAGAGTTCCAAGAGAACCACTCATACTATGCAAGACTCTACATTTAATTGATATTATATATAGGAAAACGATCTTTATACGCTACTTGGAAATAGTGATTTACTTTTATAAAACATGCTGATCATGAGCTTACTTATAAGAATAATTATGGTTTAAAAGTAACTAGCAACCTAGCATAAATCCTTCTCAGAGTAAGTAGACTATCTCCAGAGAACGGTAGCAGCATAAGTAATATATCCAGTACAAAGGTAAAAACTATCAGTGGGCGCCAACAACCTGACACGAACCCACTGACACATATATATGTCTGTAAGAAAGTACTGAAAACTACCTCACCAACAAGGCAAACGGATCTCCAAAGTCCAAGAGACCACCAACACCACCACTGCAAACTAGCTACCCAACTGGCTACAGCTCAGATCCTGAGGCATTCCAAAAGAAAACAGAATACCTCAGCAAGCAAAACAAGGTAAAAACTGCATGAAGGAGTCAACCAAAAGGGGGAAAAGTAACTGAAAAACATGCCGTAGAAAGAGTCACAACTGTCCAAAATAGGACGACAAGAAATGCACTACGTGCGAGGAAACAATAACAACCCAGCCCAGGAACTACATCCTGCAGGGCCTACTAGGCTACCAAGAGCCCAAAGTGCTGCAATCTACCAAGGAAGAAACTTCTAACACCCTAAGCTATGGGAGATGGTAGTAGCAAAACAACAGCATGGATCCGGGTTGGAGGCAAACTCAGTCCCCCAACCACCAATTTCCATGCCAACAAGCTCAGGGGTCTACATGATAAAGCACAAGGGACCTTCCACCCCCTTGCCCAGCCCGTACATGGAGCAAGATAGAAGAATAAGGGTGTCCTTGGCTAGATTACACAACACCTCCCCCATGAAGAGCTTCAAACCACCACTACTATCCACATCCCACGATTCGGCCTTTAGGAAAGAAAACATGGCCGACAAGGAAACTACAAATATAATCAAGGAAATTCACTCGGGAACATAAATTGAGGAAAGAGAAACAGTCTTGAAGCTACTCAACACGGCTCGGCGTTGGGTGGAATCCACTCAGTGCCTAACCAGACCTTGGCGTTTGAGTGAGTTAGCCTCAATCAGCGCCAGAACAGCCATGGCGTTGAGTGAGGTCCACTCCCTCAACGCCTTCAGCAAAACCACAAAACCTAACAGCGGCGTTGAGTGAGTCTACCTCCCTCAACGCCAAAACAGCTTTGGCGTTGAGTGAGGTCAACTCACTCTACGCCAAAGTTCACTTCCGCAGGAGAACCCTAAGCCAACGCCAACAAGAGAAGGTCAGCGAGAATGCCGACTGATTCTCGCAAAATCGGCGGGAATGCAGGACGATTCTCGCCGAATCGGCGAGAATGCAGGACGATTCTCGACGACCGGCGGGAATCCAGAATGATTCTCGCCGAATCAGCGGGAATCAAGGATGATTCTCGCCGAATCGGGCGGAATCAAGGTTGATTCTCGCCGATCGGTGGGAATCACTGACGATACACGTCGAAATCGGCGGGAATCACTTGGTGATTCCCGTCGATTTTGACTTAGACGAAAATTTTCACTCTATCACCCCACCACTCAGCCGCAAAGAACAAACCGAACTATGGCTTTGAGTGTGTCCACCACACTCAACGCCAAGTCCGGGCGGCTTTTGGCTTTGAGTGTGTGCACCACACTCAACACCAAAACTCGAGAGTCTACCAAGACTAGTTCTAACCAGAGCCCTACCACAACAACCTCCCTCACTCTCTCTTTCGGCTCCACCCGCAAAAGTACCCAACTAGAACTACAAATCTGGAGTCTAAATGGTGAACACAACTAGCACGATGAGCAAACAGCCCAAGGAGGGGGCTCATAGGAGAATCTAAGCCCTAAAACTTAGCAAGATAATAAGAGAATAAGCATGGTTTCTACCCTAGGGCTAACCGGGAAACATTACAAAATTCAAAAGAACAACAATGGCAGGGGCAAGAATACCACTTTCCTCGATTTCCGGCGAAGCTTGGTCGGCTTTCCCTCCTCTTCGTTCTGCACTAGAAGGAGAAACACCTAACAAGCAAACCGTACATTAATGGCGGAAAACCACAAGAACCGGAAATCCAAGTCTCCTAAAACTCCACGAAAATCAAATATCTTACCGTCGAAATGAAGATCTGAGCGAGAGCAAGACAACGCCGCTTTCGGAATCGAAATCCGTCCACGAACAAGCCCGGAATCACCGTCCGATGGGGAAGCAGGCCGGCGGTTTTCCTCCATTTTCCGCGAACAGGAGGGGCGACGGTTTCAGACTGGTCTCGGGAAGGAGGAAGGAGAAGTGGGTCCGCCACTTCTTAACAAGGCTTTTATAATAAAAGGACACGCCTATTCGGCCCTAACCGCTGCCTAAACTGCCGGTTCACTTAATTTAAAAAGGGTTTCTAATTTGTTTTTACTAATAACACATCCAAAATGACTCGAAAACCGAACCACCTCGGAATTCGACGAAATTCGCACCGTAGCTAAATATCCACGCTACGAACACAACGGCGAAGTCGAAATTAACTTCCGACGAACAGAACTCGAGTTATACCCAAATAAAGCCAAACACAAACATTCCCCCGAGAGGCCACACCGGGTCACCCAAAACGACTCAGCTTGCTAGGGAGATATTGCCAACAGGCTACAGAATAGGGCACTCAGTTCTAAGGAGTTAAACCACACTCCACAAATGGCACAAGCCACGGAAACGCGTCATCGTAACGCCAAACGAGAATTTAAATAATCGCAGAAAAATCGGGGGCGTTACAACCCTGCCCGAGCCGCCCGAACCACCCGAGGGGCACTTCCATCATTTTGCTAAAATTGGTGATCCAGGTGATCAAAATGGAGCGACTTCATTCGCTAGCACAAATTACGCCCCGACGCAATTACCAACATAACCCTCCAGAAAACAATAAATAGACCATCAGGCTTTTATTTGAAGACAAGCAACTCAGGTTTTTCGACGAGATCATGGACTTAGGTCGATTCTCCGCTTAGCAATTCATTCTAATTCCCTTTTTGCGCTAAGGCTCCAACAAGCGTCAAGTCACGACAGATGCCTTTGTGAGAGCGCTCCCATCAAGGCTTCACTTCAACAAGGGCGCTCCCTCTAAAGCTCTGTGGACTTAGAGATTTTTCTAATTGGAATGCTCTCATTCAGGTTCCGTGAAGTCAGCGTCATTCTAAGGCCGGAGCGCTACCATCGAGGTTCTAAAGACTTCGCTACTTTTTCACCATTTTTATGTACTTTGCGATTGTAACGAAGAAGCGTCCTGTCACCCTCCGAGATCAAATCTCAATTCTTGTAAACTCCAAGAAACTAGTGGATTTTGGCTCGGCACAGATCTAATCACATGGTTTTCACCCTTTCCGGGTTTTCCATGTCAAAAAAACCTCTTGTCATTCATTACTGTTTACTTTGACTGTTGACATGCCCGGTCCAACTCCGAGCTAAGGCGGTCCGATTTCTCCGGATTGGGGAAAGAGCGGGTGAGTCGCAATAGTTTGGCGCCGTCTGTGAGAACAGTGTTTCCAAAATCTCTAACAAGTTTCAGCATCTCCCTAGCCAGTAGCAATGGAGAGAAGAAGCGCGCACACTACAAATGGCATGGGCCCAAAAAAGCATCCCAAATTGGCCACAACCAACTCACCCGCAAGCAACGCTCCACTGCCCAACGGAGCTATCATCGCTGCCCCTCCCATCGATCTAGTTGGGGAGCATGTCCTACTAATGGAGGAATGTCAGGACAAAGTACTCACCCTCCTATTGGGAATGTGGGTGTCCAATCCTCCCCGCGCAGCTAATACACATCGGGCGCACTGGCAGTGGCGCCAAAGTATATCCCGCTTCAGGGCGCTGCTTGCCCTGAGGATCCCCCCGCCAAGGAGCTCTCCGACGAAGCAAGCTCCATGAATGTCGCTAGAATACCAGAGCCACAGTTTGACCCACGGCCAATGGAGTTGGATGCCCAGCAAGGCGACCGCAGGCTCGCCAAGAGATCAGGGACATGATCAAAGAAGAGTACGCCCATGAGCGGCGCCACCTTGTAAATGCGCGTCACCCCTTCCACCAAGGGTCCTCGCTCGCCCCTCAAATCCTAACACATCATGTCCCATATGGATTCAAGCTACCGCACTTTGAGGCCTTCGGGTAGAGGACCCCCTAGATCATGTAAATCACTTCGAGACAATTATGCATCTCTTAAACGCACCAGACCAACTACTATGCCAAGTGTTCTCCACAACTCTGAAGGGACAAGCACATGCATAATTTCACTCTCTGCAAGGGGGGGGGGGCAATAAAAAACTTTGGGGAACTCACCCGCTTTTTCATTGATCAATTCATAGATAACCAATGAATCTTTAGAGACCTCTCTCACCTCTCTGACATCCTCCAAAATGAGGGAGAGACGCTTAAGGAGTTCTTCCTCCACTTCACCTCTGAGGAATGATAGATCTCGGGAGTTGACCCGAAGCTTCTTCACGACGTCTTTCTTAGAAGGCTCCGCCCGAACAGATTATACTCTGCTCTGATGAGGGAGGCAGTTCTAAGCTAAATCGATCACGTTCACCGGGCCGAGATACAAATCGCGGTTGACGAGGCCATTGAGGCCCACCGCCAGTAATTCGAAGGGTCTTCCAAGCGGAAGAGAGAATCAGAACTAGCACCCCAGCACACCATCGAAATGACGACCGTCGCACCAATCCCCTCCAGGATCAAGGCTCCCGCCGAAACTAGGAGTTCACCCTATTAAACACTGCCTAGACGCAGGTACTCATGGCCATACAAGACTCTGACATGCTATGGTGTCTAAAGCCATTGCCCCCCAAATCGACGGGACCAGACGTCTTACTGTGAGTTCCACCTAAAGAATGGGCACAACACGGAGGATTGCACCCAACTGAAGGAGGAGGTAGAGCGCCTCATCCGACATGGGCATATGGGGAGGTACTTGTAGAATCAAGTACCCAATCGGCCCCCACTGCACCAACCTGGGTGGGATAATCCCCTGTCATGCCATGATGCTCAAGGGGGTAGGCAAATGGTCTGGGAAGTCGGGACCATCGCCAGCTCTCCCTTCCAAGTCCTTTCCATCGCCCAGTATGAGAGGGGCTTGGAAGACCCGAAGCCGCAAGCGGACACCACCATCATCTTCGGGGACAAAAACTTGAAGGGCATGCGCATGCCACACCAAGATCCTCTCGTCATCAGTGCAGGAATAAACAATCCGTGCTTTAGTGTAAAACTAATACTGATTGATAGTGGAAGATTGGTAGACATCCTGTTCGAATCCACACTGCTCAACATGAAGATCCATCAGGAATGCCTCAAGCCGACGACTGGATCGCTATACGGCTTTGACAGTGCACCCGTGCCCATGTGGGGAACGATCACTCTCCCAGTCACTCTAGGAGAGTTTTCAAGGCAGGCGACCAGGGACGTCCAGTTCATGGTAGTCGACTCAAGCTTGGCCTACAATGTGGTTTTCAGTTGGCCGCTCCAAAATGCTCTTCAAGGCAATCCACTCCATCCCACACCTAGCACTAAAGTTCGTCACTCCAGGTGGAATAGGTGCCATACGAGGTGATCAGGAGGTAGAACGGTTCTGCTACCTTCGTCAGGCGCACCCCGGTTAGGGCGTGGGACCAAAAAGTCTAGGCGGAGCTTAGAACAACACGTCTCCTGCTATTTATTGTTTTCCCTATTTTCTGAAGAATAAGTCGTGATAATAAATCTACGAGCGTGTGTATCTTCCTTTCAGCAATAAAGCATATGTTTTCCTTTTCACCACAGACAGGTTACCACAAAGGAAAGATTGGAAAAAGCCCTTCTGCACCTTCCAAATGAGATTGGTGAAAGCCTTTCTACAACTCCTAGACGAGATTGGCAAAAGCCCTTGTAACACCCTTATCCGTCACATGACATATAGTAGTAGGTCTGGCCGGGGCCCGACGCCATATACCACAGACAGACTGAAGGGTTACTAAATGAAACCATCCTTCTAATAACGCACGTCCTACACAGAGCACATTCTAGCAGAAGTATTTTAAATGTTGCAAAAAAAGAACCCAAATCACATCATGAATGTCCACTAAAAACCCAAAGTAGGAATGAGCGTACAAATACACAAAGTACTTGGCCTTATGGCCTTACAAGAGTTTACTTTAAACAATAAGTGTCTTCCCAACATCGGCACGCAGACCGGTCACACATGAGTATAAAAGTAAACGTTCGCATTGGCCTTCAAGGGATAGCTCAGCAACAAGGGCTTCAGCCCGCTATTTGCCACTAGGCTCCGCAGCACCTGCAATCAAAATTCCACCGCAGCGGTGGAACACAAAAGCAACGATCAGCTGAAGCTGATCAAATTATAATGACCCCACCCCGGATTTGGTGTGGCGGGGCTCCTTCCCTGCATTTTAGTAGCATAGCCAAACAATATAGTGAAAGTACAATAACAACACACTTCACCACAGGTGTAGGCACGAACGACCACACACCCCGTGCTCTCAGGGCACTTACTCGGTGAACTCGGTTTGAACCCGGTCCGTTCCGCAGTCCACCACCGCCCCTGGACGGCAAACAACGTGAGCATTAAAGTCCTTTCAGCCGAAACCTAGACTCGTTCTCCAAGCTACCTTTAATCGAACCACTTAGAGTGGGTAAGGTTCCACCAGCCCGTTTCTCACCTCGCCACAGCCATTTAGCCATCGGCGCGAGACAAGCTTCACCAAATCCCAATATATCGATCAAAAAACAGTACATAGCCCGGCTATGTACAAGGCTGGCTCCCAGGCCACCAACATGGAAGAACTTCGCTTCTGCCCAGATTTTCGGGTGCACCTTGGAGTTAATACCCAAGACTCCCAGTTGCAATCTACCGTGTAAAAAACCCGAAAAGCAAACGACACGAAGTCTTCTCTGGCACTACAAGCATAATGAAAATATCACCGATCAAGACCAACTTATCCGGGTAGGCTTCACACACCATGCCTATGTCCGTACTTCGATTCCGGACTCTATATGCAAAACAATGAGGACTATTCATGTTCACCCGAAGGAATACCTCGCACTCACCACTCACTCGCGGGAGGGAGTTTCCTATGCAAAAAAGGAAGGACTTCACATGTCCAAAAATAGAATCGTTACCCCTGCGGTTCGCTTTGGCACCATGGAGATCTAGACGGATGAAAAGCACGGTAACGGCCTCGCCTCCACAGATCTGGACTCGGCTCGCGATTTGGGGCTCCGAAGCTCCACTGGCTGCCGGATTTCTCCTCCTTCTTCCTTGCTCTCCCCTCTCTCTAACACTTTTAGAAAGAGAAATCTTTATGAGAAATAAGGGTTTCACCCCTATTCCCGGCCTTATAACAAGGACCACTCTGGACTCTTAGATCCCATTTGAAGGAAACGAACGGCCACGATTCGCCCTAAAAATAACTTTCCTGGGCCGAACACGGCTTGTGACACGCCCGTGTCATAGGCCATGTTCCACACTCACCGTAAACCAGAAAACACAGAACAGGACACGACCTCTGACACGGCTTGGGACATGCTCGTGTCAACCATGGACACGCCCGTGTCATATGCCGTATGCCCCAATCGACGTTGAAACCATCACATCTCGAACAGGACACGGCCATGTGACACGCCCGTGTCACAGGCCGTGTGTCTATACACGCCTTTGGACACGTCTATGTCCCTGACCGTGTAACACACTCGACACAACCCATCATAACACAGAGCAGGACACGGCCCTTGATACGCCCGTGTCACAGCCCGTGTGCCCGACCTGGCTTGACTCCGACTGCATTTCGTCGACCTCAGGCACGACAAGGCCCTGGACACGCCAGTGTCACATGCCGTGTGAACCTAATTAGGTACCAAATTGGCCTTAGAACGCTATCCATTCCTTAATGAGTTTTGAGGCGTTACAATTCTCTCCATCTTAAAAGAATTTCGTCCCGAAATTACAGAATGGAAGAGATACACAAAATTAAACGGTACATGTGTGAAATAACTCGGGATATTCCTCAAGCATGGTCTGCTCTCACTCCCACGAAAGCTCCTCACGACCGCAATTGTCCCATCGGACTTTGACCATCTTGATGTGTATGATACGAAGTCGCTTGACTTCAAATTTCTCAATGCGAACGGACTTGACCTTCATCGTCAACCCATTATCAATTGGTACCTGATTGACCGCAATCACTTGCGAAGGCTCTTGCACCGCCTTCCACAGCATCGATATATGGAATACATCGTGTAGACCACTCAGTTCCACTGATAACTTTAGTCGATAAGCCACTTCACCAATTCGCTCTAGAATTTCAAACGGTCCAAGGTACCTCGGGCTCAGCTTCTTCAAGCGTCGTACCCGTGAAACACCCTTGAACGGCTTAATCTTCAAATATACCCAGTCGCCAACAGCAAACTCAACGTTCCTATGCTTGACATTATAGTATTTGGCCTGCCTGTCCTGAGAGATCAGCAACCGTTCTCGTATAGATCGTACCAACGAAGTGTCATCTTCCACTTCTTACCGTTTGTATAGCTTTGACTCACCCGTTTACAACCATGATAATGACATGCGATATTTTCTACCGTATAGGGCCTCGAAGGGCGTCATTTGAATACTCGCTTGGTAGCTGTTGTTATAAGCAAACTCCACCAAGTACAGGTGATCTTCCCACCGCTTTCCGAAATCCAAGACGCATATACGAAACATGTCCTCCATCGTCCTGTTAACCCTCTCGGTCTGACCATCCATCTGCGGATGAAAGGCCGTGCTGAAACTCAGCTTGGTTCCCAACATTTGATGTACTAACCTCCAGTCATTGGACATGAAACGTACATCTCGGTCACTCACGATGCTGCGGGGAACACCGTGCAGTCGAACGATGTTATCTACGTAGAGTTGTGCCAGTTTATCCACCGAATCATCCTTCCTATTCGGAATGAAGTGCGATACCTTCGTCAATCGATCTACGATCACCCAAATGACGTCGTTTACCTTCTGCGACCTTGGTAACCCATGCACAAAATCCATTGAAATATCGTCGAACTTCCACTCCGGGATAGGTAAAGACTTCAAGAAACCTCCAGGCTTCTGACATTCTGCCTTCACCAAAGCGCAGGTTTGACACTTCGCCACATAAAGTGCTACGTCCTTCTTAAGTTCTGGCCACCAGAACAACCTTTTCATATCTCTATACATCTTTGTGCTCCCCGGGTGAATCGAGTACTTGGTATGATGAGCCTCATACATCAATTCCTCCAGTAGTTTACCCATACTTGGGACGCACAGACAACTGTCTCTCCATAACAGTCCATCCTTATCATAAAATTGGGAATTTGACCCATCCAAAGCCTCATCCATAAACTGCTTCATGCTGTTATCCCCATCCAGATCTTGTCGAATCCTATCAGCAAGGTCATACTGCACCTCTGTCCAGTTCAGTTGTGCTTCAGCACTAGTCTGCTTGTCAACACAAGAGATCTCCAATGCCTCCAAATCATGAATCAAACGATTATCATGTATCGACAACAAATTGGCCCGCGCGGGAGCCCTGCGACTCAACGCATCCGCAACCACATTGCCTTTCCCAGGCACATAATGTATCTTGAAGGTGTAGTCACCCAAGAACTCCATCCACCCCCGCTGCCGCATGTTTAGGTCCTTTTGATCCAACAAGTACTTCAGGCTCTTGTGGTCGGTATAGATATCGACCTTCACACCATACAGGCAGTGCCTCCACAGCTTCAGGGCAAATATCATGGCCGCTAACTCTAAGTCATGGACCGAATAATTCCTCTCGTGTACCTTTAGCTGATGTAAGCCATAAGCTATTACACTCCCATGCTGCAGTAGAGCACAACCCAAATCACTGCCCGAAGCATCGCTGTAGATCTTAAATCCTTTGGTCCCACTCGGCGAACATAGAACAAGCACCATGGTCAACCGACTTTTCAGTTCTTTGAAAGCTTGTGCGCACTCAGGCGTCCAAACAAACTTCTGGTCTTTCCTCGTCAAAGTCATGAGGGGTAATGCTATCTGCGAGAAGCTCTCTACGAAGCGCCTATAATAGCCGGCAAGCCCCAGAAAACTCCGGACTTCCGCGACCGAAGACAACACAGGCCACTCCCATATAGCAACTATCTTAGCCAAATCACAACAATTCCCTCTCCACAAACTATGTGACCAAGGAATGCTACCGAGGAAAACCAAAACTCGTATTTGGAGAACTTGGCATATAGTTGGTTACTCCTCAACGTCTCCAACACCAAATGCAGATGCTTAAAATAATCCTCCTCACACTGCGAGTACAGTAGTATATCGTCGATAAAGACTATCACGAAGTGGTCCAGGTACTCTCTGAATGTTCTGTTCATCAGATCCATAAACACAGACGGCGCATTAGTCAGCCCAAACGGCATGACAGTGAACTTATAATGCTCATACCGCGTGCTGAAAGCTGTCTTGGGGATGCCACTTTCTCTTATCTTCAACTGATAATATCCGGAATTAAGATCCAATTTCGAGTATACCGATGACCCAACTAACTGATCGAAGAGATCGTCAATCCTTGGGATCAGATACTTATTCTTCTCCGTTAACTTATTCAGCTCTCGGTAATCAATACAGAGTCGCAAGCTTTCGTCCTTCTTAATAAAGAGGACCGGTGCGCTCTAAGGCGATGAAATTGGACGTACATAACCCTGCTCCAATAGCTCTTGAAGTTGAACCTTCAGTTCCGCCATCTCCTTAGGCGCTAACCGATACGGAGAGCGTGACACAGGTTTGGCACCTGACACTATCTCAATAGAGAAGTCGATCTCTTGCTGAGGTGGGGCTCCAGGGAGACCATCAGGGTACACATCAGGATACTCGGATATAACCAGGATACTGTCCAAACTATGCTTAGGCTTCAAAGCCTCCACTAGTGTGAAGAACAGCTCTGCACCAGCACAGACTGCCTTAACCACCTGAAGAGCAGACATCAAAGTCTTGCTCGACCCTTTCAAGCCTGCAAATGTCATCTCACGATCATACCCCAATTTGACTTCCTTGCGGTTGCAATCAATGTATGCCTGCTACTCCGAGAGCCAGTCTATACCAAATATCACGTCGAACTCCACTAACAACAGTAACGAAGCTTGCAAGTCGAACTCCTGACTCCCAATCCGTATCTTTACGCAACAAACTCTATCTGCGCGCATTGAGCACCCATAAGGCAACAACATATCCAATTTGTCCTTGGCCATCGAAGAAGGTACTCCGATGCGTGATACAAATCCTTCGGACAAAAAGGAGTGCGAAGCTCCCGTATCGAACAGTGCCCTCGCCGGATTACCGAAAATCAAAACAAAGCCTAGCACAAGTAGTAATAAGCTAACATGTGCAATGTAATAAGTATTTAAAGCTAAACTGCTATAAATTTAAACCGTACCTGTCACCACGACAACTTGCTTTATGACCTCTTGCTGGCCAAGGTTATAAACTCTAGGTTGGGCTGGAGCAAAGTGTGATGTGGTTGACTCCACCGCCTTGCCCTTCTCCTCATAGGTTACTCCAGGTTTCTTCTCGGACTTTAGACGTCCGCTCCAGCAATCGCGGGCAAAGTGTCCCGGCTTCCCACAATTATAACATGCTCTCGGGGTTCGGCTTGTAGTCACCCCAGATGCACCAGAAGAAGGGGCTGGACCCGAAGTCCTAGCCTTCTTATTAAACTTACCTAAACCAGGCTTTGAGGAGGTTGGCACCTTGAACTCCGTCCTCTTTGCACTAGAGTCTTTCTTCGCTTGTACATTCCTCAAATCTTTCTCCAACGATCGGGTCGTATTAACCAGGGTTAGGAAGCCCTGCATCATAGGCCCCGAGAGTAGTAGCCATAGGTCGTCGCACAAACCTTCAAAGAACTAGTTAGTCTTATGCTCCTCATTAGCCATAGCGGAGCTAGTATACCGACCCAACCATGTAAATTCCGTGAGGTACTTGTCCACGCTACTGTCTCCTTGCGTCAACCTCTGGAACTCATTCTCCATCGCGATCCTTTGAGCCGAGGGAAGGTACCTTGCCAAGAATAGTCTCAAAAATTCCTCCATCGAGACGTCCGTGAGTTGCCTTCCACCCAAGTGATGTAGCTCTAAACCATCCCACCACAACCTTGCCTCTCCATCCAATAGGAAAGTGGCTATGGTGGTATTCTTCCACTCCCCCATTTCCGTAGCTGTCAAGACTCTCTTTACTCGAGAGAGCAATTCCTCAGCTTGGGATGGGGTTCCAGTCCCCGAGAACACCGAAGGGTTAAAGCCCATAACATATTTGAGCTGCTTTTTGGTCGCTCTTCTAGGTATCAACGGCTCTACCACCACTTGTTCAACCCTTCTAGGTTCTACCGCTTGGAGCGGTACCTGCTCCCCTGCAGGGGAAGGCTGCAGCATTTGCCCTCCTGGCTGGGCATTTATCATTGCAAATACCGCTTCAACCACCAATCTTATAGTTTCTGCCGAAGGAGGGGTTGTAGGCACATCATTCGGTGCGCTACTTGCCTCAGAATGCGGGTGTTCTGAAGGCCCTGCACCACTCCTGGTCACCTATATACGTACAAAATACCATTAAGTGACCAAACAAAATTGCAAAAAGCAATTATAGGAACACACTAGTTTCACAAACTTGTGTATTTCATTCCTAAGTGGACATTCATGGGTTCTTTTTATGTTATAATGATGACGCACATACATATGCTCACCACTCCTTAAAAGAATTCGCCCACGAATTCGATTAAGCAAGACCGAAATCGGTTGTTTGATACCAAATTATAACACCCCTATCCATCACATGACATATATCGGTAGGTGTGACCGGGGCCCGACTCCATATACCACAGACAGACCGAAGGGTTATTAAATGAAACCATCCTTCTAATAACACACGTCCTACACAGAGCACATTCTAGCGGAAGCATTTTAAATGTTGCAAAGAAAAGAACCCAAGCCACAACATGAATGTCCACTAAAAACCCAAAGTAGGAATGAACGTACAAATACACAAAGTACTTGGCATTATGGCATAACAAGAGTTTATTTTAAATAATAGGTGTCTTCCAAACATCCGCACGCAGGTCGGTCACACATGAGTATAAAAGTAAACGTTCACATTGGACTTCAAGGGCCGGCTCAGCAATAAGGGCTTCAACCCGCTATTTGCCACTAGGCTCCGCAACACCTACAATCAAAAGTCCACCACAGCGGTGGCACACAAAAGCAATGGTCAGCTAAAGCTGACCAAATCATAACGACCTCACCCCGGATTTGGGGTGGCGGGACTCCTTCCCTGCATTTTAGTAGCATAGCCAAACAATATAGTGAAAGTATAATAACAACACACTTCACCATAAGAGTAGGCACGGGCGGCCACACACCTCGTGCTCTCAGGAAACTTACTCGGTGAACTCGGTCTGAACCTGGTCCGTTCCGCAGTCCACCACCGCCCCCAGGACGGCAAACAACGTCAGCATTAAATTCCTTTCAGCTGAAGCCTAGACTCATTCTCCAAGCCATCTTTAATTGAACCACTTGGAGTGGGTAAGGTTCCACCAGCCCGTTGCTCACCTCGCCACGACCATTTAGCCATCGGCCCAGGACAAGCTTCACCAAATCCTAACATATCGATCAAACAACAGTACATAACCCGGCTATAAACAAGGCTGGCTCCCAGGCCACCAACATGGAAGAACTTCGCTTCTGATCAGATTTCCGGGTACACCTTGGAGTTAATCCCCAAGACTCCATGCTGCAATCTATGGCGTAGAAAACCCGAAAAGCAAATGGCACTGAGTCTTCTCCGACACTACAAGCATAATGAAAACATCACCAATCCAGACCAACTTGTCCGGGTAGGCTTCACACACCATGCCTATGTCCGTACTTCGATTCTGGACTTTATATGCAAAACAACGGGGACTATTCATGTCCACCCGAAGGAATACATCGCACTCACCGCTCACTCGCTGGAGGGAGTTTCCTATGCAAAAATGAAGAGGACTTCACATGTCCAAGAAGAGAATCGTTACCCCTGCGATTCTCTTTGGTTCCATGGAGATCTAGATGGATGAAAAGCACCGCAACGGCCTCGCATCCACAGATATGGACTCGACTCGCGATTTGGGGCTCCGAAGCTCCACCGACGGCCAGATTTCTCCTTCTCCTTCTTCCTTGCTCTCCCCTCTCTCTAACACTTTTAGAAAGAGACAGATTTATGAGAAATGAGGGTTTCACCCCCTATTCCTGGCCTTATAACAATAAGGACCACTCTGGACCCTTGGATCCCATTTGAAGGAAACGAATGACCACGATTCACCCCAAAAATAACTTTCCTGGGCCAAACACGGCTTGTGACATGCCTGTGTCATAGGCCGTGTTCCACACTCACCGTAAACTAGAAAACACAGAACATGCCACGACCTCTGACACGGCTTGGGACACGCCCGTGTCAACCATGGACACACCCGTGTCATAGGCCGTGTGCCCCAATCGACGTTGAAATCGTCGCATCCCAAACATGACACGACCATATGATACGCCCATGTCATAGACCATGTGTCTAGACATGCCTTTGGACACGCCTGTTGTAGCACCCCCCAACCTTTTCCCGGGTCGGGCTGGAGGGGTACTACTGACTCAAGACGTCCACCCAGTGCTCCTTAGGGAAAACGATCCACCCTATTTAAGCACTAGTTGGTCGCCTTGTTTGGATCGAATCATAACATTCACAACCCATTAGAGTATAGCGGAAGCATTAATAGGAAACCACTGCAGATATATATAACACATCACATAATAATACAGAGGTTCTAGGGCCGAAGCCTAAGTATTTATATAAGCCCGTGGGCTTTACAAGTACTACATATAATCCTCACACTCTCTCTCCCTATGTTGCTCGGCGGTACTCACGTCTCTAAACTCCGAGGATGTTGGGGGTGCATCTGCTTGAGTAGTCTTAGTCGTTGGCGTAATCTCCTGTGGCGGAGGGTCACTATGATGCTTCATTTCCTGTGAATGGTTATTTAGATAATTGTTAGTCACAGAACTAAGTGGAAACAAATCTCCTCCCCGGATCCATATCCTGGGAATAAGCACACATCCACCCACACAACAAAAGTAAATAGCTGAAGTAAGAGATGGTTAGCACAACATTTCATATACGTATAGCTAGGAGTAACTATAAAAGAGTGCATAATAGTATAACTGGGAAAAGTAGCAGTAATATAAATCAGTTATAACAAGGCTCCACTAGCACATCAACACATCAGGTTTTCACATCCCGTATTCTATCGCAGGCATTCACAGCCGCGCACACAAACCCTATGTCGATATAGCTTGGACCGCTTTTGTTCTAGCAGGGTAGCGAGCCCCGCGGGCCTCACCGATGTGGCCGTTGGTGACAGTGGCCAATCCTGCCACTTCTGGGGGTGGTCGTACCACACAAACCCAAGCCCTAACGTACAACCTTGTGCACTCTTGGATGTAAGCGACATCCGACAAATCGTTTTGGCCAACCAGCGGAGGAAAAACCGACGGGGAAAAATATAACAGCCAGTCACCGTGGTACCCATCTCCATGTCGCCTTGAGTCATCGACCTTCCCGCACCGGTACGAACAGTCTGCAGAAGGGACTGACCTGCCACTATTTCACCGCAAGCAATTTACAAACAATCAAACAAATGTTAATCATAATACATACCGGGTCTAGGTCGGCCTGCCCTACTAGGCTTAAACTTCGGGCGGCGACACTTAGCTCTACTTTCGAAAAGGAGTGTGGGAGCGCATTATTTGGGGCTAGGCCTGGAGGACTTCACTTCGGTTATCCCCAACTAAGGCTCAACTTTAACAACGACTGCTCGTCAGAGCAGGACCCGGGATTATAATAGTAAATTGCTATGAGGACAAGTGCGGTGATTATGCTACTTATTTAAAGTGCTGGAATGAAACGTGACCAGTACGAAACTAAAGTAGTACTGAATTGAAAGTACTTGACCAGTACGATACTGGAGTAGAACTGAATTGAAAGTACTTGACCAGTACGAGACTGGAGTAGAGCTGAATTAAAAGTACTTGACCAGTACGAGACTGGAGTAGAACTGAATTGAAAGTACTTGACCAGTACGAGACTGGAGTAGAGCTGAATTAAAAGTACTTGACCAGTACGAGACTGGAGTGGAACTGAATTGAAAGTACTTGACCAGTACGAGATTGGAGTAGAACTGAATTGAAAGTACTTGACCAGTACGAGACTATAGTAGAGCTGAATTAAAAGTACTTGACTAGTACGAGACTGGAGTAAAATTGAATTGAAAGTACTTGACGAGTACGAGACTGGAGTAGAGCTGAATTAAAAGTACTTGACCAGTACAAGACTGGAGTGGAATTGAATTGAAAGTACTTGACCAGTACGAGACTGGAGTAGAACTGAATTGAAAGTACTTGACCAGTAAGAGACTGGAGTAGAACTGAATTTAAAGTACTTGACCAGTACGAGACTGGAGTAAAACATAAGAAAAGGTTAGTAGTCCAATCACTCCTTTTAGGAGGCTTTAGTCCCATCTCCGTTCTCAGGAGGTTTCCTTGGGTTTCATCCATTATTAAGGTCCGATTGAAATTTGGTTGCACCTTTTAATCACGGCTTAACTGGATTAGGGCTTGTTAGGTGTTACACCTTTATTATTCGTTGAGAATAATTCCTAACTCATCACTCGTACTCGCACCTTCCGAGCGTTTCCAAATTACCCGAGGGTCGAGGCGTTCGATGGTTTCACGAAAGATCGAAATACCCAAAGTTTGGGCACTTGCCTCGGCCACTCTCGTCGATAAAGGGATTTGAATTCATTATTTAAATTAGAAGGATAGTCGCGTGCTCCAATTTTTACTTTCGAAGAAAAATGAGTGTAATAATTACTGAGCGCTGGGAAAAATATTAAAATTTATCACCATGATCCAAAATTTTGATACAACCTTTAAAAGGACCTAAAAAGAGCCTACTAATTTTTTTTATAATTTTCCCAAGTATTTTGGGTTTTTAATTTGGCTAAACAAATTTTATTTTGGCTTTTAAAAATACTAAATCAACTCCAAAAATTCTCAAACTTTTTGTGGAGGAAGCCCTCATCATGGGGAACATTTTTCAAGTTGATCACTTTTCCCTAGGGGCCTAGGTTTGGCCCAGAAAATTTGTACAAATTTTTGTTAATAGAATGGTCTGCAATTAACAGATCAAGAGGAAATCCTGCGGCTGAGATTTAGCCGAACATCGCAACTGGCCAGCGCTTCCCCACAGCGGATTGACCACGGATCCGCTGTGGGTGGCACAGAAGAGGAGGCGGGGGCGGGATTTAAGATGATCAGGGCCGTCCGATCTCATCATGAGATCGGACGGCCGCTGTGCTTCCTGGCGGTTTGGAAGGTGGCAGCCTCCACCACCGCCGGCCAGCCACTGCCAGCCGCCGTCGCCGGCCCTGATCAACTCGCCAGGGGCTGGCGACCCTCTTGACGGTGGTCTGGCGGCTTGGCGCCGCCGCCGAAAAACTTAACCCGAGAGCCTGGGGTGGCGGGGGCTCTGCTCCTGGCGCCACCGCACCACCCCCGCTCCTCGGGTGGTTTGCCGCCTACTGCACCACCGCCGGGCGACGCGCGGGGGGTCATGCTTCTTGCCGGTGGTGGTCCGACGGCCTTGAGCCGCCGCTTGCTTTTAACAAAGCTTTACTCTGATTTGCGGGTGCCGCCGGAGCCGCGTTTTCTGGCGGCACCGCCAGTCTCCGTCGTTGGGGGTAGCTGCCCCAATGGTCTAGCACTCCGTCAGTTCCACCACCGGCACTGGGGGAGGAGCTTTTCTCCTTGGGCACCACCCGGCCTGGAGCATGGATCGGATGGCGCCGGCGGCGCTCCGACCGTCGGGGGGTGCATGCAGTACGTTGAAAGGGTGAGGAAGGAGGGGAAAGTTTCTACCTGTGCTGGGGGTGCTTGGAGGTGGCTGGGTTGGGTGTCCATGGAGGGTGGTGAGGTGGTCGAGCTCAGGCTTGCCTTTTTCGGCGACCTGAGCTCCGGCCGACCTTTGGGGAGTTGCCCTCTGGGCTTGTGCGGAGAATATCAGGGAGGGGGGCTTTATATAGGCTGGAGAGGGAGGGTTTCTTCTCCCCTCCATAATATGGGATTAATCCCTCCTTAGGGAGGGATTAATCGCCACCCTCCAGCTGTCCAAGGACAGCTGGAGGCTCAAACTTATTTCCCCATGTGGGAAATGAGGTTAGCCCCTCATGGGCTTGGGCTTTTGTAGGCGGGAGAGGGAAAAGAGAGGAGAGGTGGGGTAGTGGTGGGCCTCCACTTTCCCTAGGGTGGGTTGTTTGCTGGTTTGGGGGGCCCAAAGTGGGTGAGGGGCAAGACCCTAAGTGGTCATGAAGAGGGGGGTGGGCTCCTCTTTAGGAAATTTTTTCAAAAATGAAAAAAAAGGTTTTGACCAAAGTCAACCCCGGGGGTGGTCAACCCATGGGGGTCAGAGTCAAAATATGTACAAGTCATCGGGGTTGGGTCAAAGTTCGGGTGTCGTGTCACAATTGGTGTGCGCATGCTTTTCGGTGCACGACTATGCTTGATTTGACCACGAGTTGACCAATTGTAATCGAAATTGACCAGAACGACTTCTGTTGACTTCGTATTGACCATACGAGTCCAACGTCACTGACTGGGATTAAATGAGAGTCCGTTTGGCGAAAGTCCAAAATTTGCGCGTCGCAGTGCGCTAAAATGATCAAAATGTCTAAATCTGTCGTTAGATCTCGGATTGTGACACGACGGGTCCCTATGCACCCGTCTAGGTTATATGAGGTCACAAGAATTGACAGAACTCAATTCGGAGTTCTCTAGCTCGATATCCAAAATCTTGCTCTCGTTGTGTTTTACGAGGAATGGTCACATTCACTATATGACCTCAGGGTCCAACTGAACGAGTTTCGATGCACTCGTATTAACTATACGAGGCTACAGGAACTGACAAGAACTCAATTCAGAGTTCTTTAGCTCTATTTCCTACCCAGGGTTACCTCCCACCAGGTCATGGGAGGGTCCATGCCACTTTTATTGGGCCCACTAGGGCTCTGGTGGCCAAATAAAAGTTGGGATGTTACAATCCAATAAAAATAAAAGGATTTTTGTCCCCGAAAATTTGCTCGAAGTATGGGGAAAAAACTAACATACCTGGGGAAAGAGCTCCAGGTTCTTCTCTCGGAGGAGTGCTTCAGGTTCCCACATGAACTCTTCTCATCCACAGTTTGACCATAGAATCTTAACCATCAGGATGGTCTTGTTACGTAGTGTCTTCACCTTGTAATCTACTATTCTGATGGGTTCGAGCTGGACGGACCTATCTGACTATAGTTGCACCGGTGGAGTAGGAAGGTGCTGCTCTGGTTGTCGGAGGAATCATCTCAAGGAAGAGACATAAAATACATCGTGAAGATTCCCCAACTCTGGGAGCAAGGCTAAACGATAGGCGACGAGGCCAACACACTCTATCACCAGATAGGGGCCCAAGTAGCGAGGATCTAACTTTTTCTGCTTTCTCAATCGGGAGACACCATGCATGAGCTTTATTTTTAAAAACACCATCTCTCCCACGCTGAACTTCATCGGTCGATGTCGCGCATCATAGTACTTGTCCCGTCGAATCTGCGCTTCCCGCATTCGCTCCTGGATCAGCCGCATTGCTGTCGTAGTGTCATCAATGTAAGCCACTCACAAGGCTTCTGGGTCCTCTTCCTGAGCCCAAGTCAACAGGGTTCGGAAACGTCTTCCATACAATGCCTCGTACGGAGCCATCTTAATGCTAGCATGGTAGCTGTTATTGTAAGAAAATTCGACTAACGACAATAGCTGCTCCTATGGCTCATTGTGTTCCACTATGCACAATCGAAGTAGATCCTCCATCGTCCGGTTTGTCCGCTCCGTCTGTCCGTCTGTCTGCGGGTGGAAGGCGGTGCTAAAGGAAAATTTGGTTCCCAAGTATGCTTGTACCCGCCTCTATTCCTTAGACGTGAAACACCCGTCATGATCTGATACGATGGACTTTGGTACTCCGTGAAATCAGACTACTTGTTCTAGGAACATTCTGGTCAGGATATCAACTCCGTCACCCTATCGATTTGGAATGAACCGCGCTACCTTGGTGAGTCGATCTATGACCACACAAATTGAGCCAATCCCTGCACGGGATCGAGGTAGGCCGTGGACGAAGTCCATGGAGATATCTTCGAACTTCCATTCCGGTATCGGCAGGGGCTGTAATAGGCCTCCTGGACTGCGACATTCGGCTTTAACCTTCTGACAGGTCTGACACTGGGCCACGAAGTTGGTGACATCTCTTTTCATTCCAGGCCAATAAATGGTCCTGCGCAGGTCCACACACATTTTAACTACACCCGGATGAATCGAATACCTGGACTGATGGGCCTCTTGCAGAATTTCTTCACGAATTCCTCCAGTAGCGAGGACGAATATGTGATGCTTGATTTGTAGAATCCCTTCATGCATATTATAATCCTCCCGTGCCCCTCCTTGCAGAGATCGGATGATCGACACTACCTCTGGGTCGATCTTCTAAGCTTCATGTATCCGGTCTCGGATATCGCATTGGATCTCCATCTAATACAGCTGAGCATGGTACTCTTCCGGATCTCTTCGGGCAACCAGGGTAATTTCCAAGTCTATCAAGGACTGGAATAGCTCCTTAGGGATTTGCTCCATCCAACTCCCAGCTATTGCAGGCTGGCGGCTCAAGGCGTCAGCGACTCTGTTATCTTTCCCTGGGTGATATTGGAGAGTGAAGTTGTAATCGCATAGGAATTCTAGCCATCGGCGCTACCAGAGATTCATCTCTTTTTGCGTGAAGATATATTTGAGGCTCTTGTGGTCAGAGAATATCTCACATCTTACTCTGTACAGATAATGCCTCCAGATTTTAAGGGCGAAAACGACGGCACCTAACTCTAAATATTGTGCTGCGTAATTTAATTCGTGCGACTTTAATTGCCGAGATGCGTAGGCCACTAGCTTGCCATGCTGCACTAGAACAGTTCCCAATCCCTTCAGGGAGGCATCAATGTAGATTTGAAATCCCTCGGTCCCTATGGGGATCGTAAGGATTGGCGCAGAAGTCAGCCGCTTCTTCAGTTCGACAAACACAGCCTCGCACTCCGGCGTCCATCGGAATGCGACATCTTTTTTAGTGAGAGCAGTTAGGGGTAGGGCAATCTTGGAAAAACCTTCGACGAATTTCCTGTAGTATCTGGCAAAATCGAGAAAACTTCAGATATCTGCAGCTATCCTGAGTGGTGGCTAATTTTGTACTGCCTGGATCTTGGCTTGGTCCACTGCTAATCCTTCCTTATTTATTGCATGGACAAAAAATCCAACTTCTTCCAACCAAAATTCACACTTACTGAATTTGGCGAAGAGGGAGTGCTCCAGGAGTTTTAGTAGCACCATCTGCAGATGTCGAGTATGGTCTGTCTTGGTCTTTGAGTATATTAAGATGTCGTCTATGAAGATGATGACAAAGTGATCCAAGAAGGGTTCGAAGACTTTATTCATCAGAGCCATAAAGGCAGAGGGTGCATTGGTGAGCCCGAAGGGCATCACTAGGAACTCATAAAGACCGTAACGTGAGCTGAAGGCAGTCTTGAGAATGTCCTCCTCTCGGACTCGAAGCTGATAATAGCCGGATCTCAGGTCCATCTTGGAGAATACGGATGCACCTTGCAACTGATCAAACAGTTCGTCGATCCTTGGGAGGGGGTATGTATTGCGTATAGTAAGCTTATTTAGTTCCTTATAGTCGATGCACAATCACAGTGTTCTGTCTTTCTTCTTAACGAAAAGCATCGGGCTCCCTAGGGCGAGGAACTAGGACAGATGAATCCAGCATCTATTAGTTCCTGTAGTTGGATTTTCAATTCAGTCAGCTCTCTTGGGGCCATCCAGTAGGGGGCTCGTGATACTGGTCGTGCTCCGGACACGAGCTCAATCTAAAAGTCGACCTCTCATTGGGGTTGTAATCCCGGAAGGGACTCAGGGAAGACATCTGGAAAGTCGCGGACTACTGGAACTTTAGCGAGCACCTGGGTTTTGTCTTCCATCTCGAAGTAGATAAGGTATACCTCGTCCTTCTGTCGGACTGATTTCACAATCTACGTAGAAGTTAGAATAATGCGTGAGACAGAGGGCACACCTGTCATCGTGACGCTCTGGCCATTTGGGTTCTGTAGCCGGACTTCTCGTGTGGAACAGTTTATCTGTGCCTGGTGCTCAGCCAGCCAGTCCATCTCCAGAATAACATCAAATCCAATTATTGCTAGGATGGTAGTGTAGATCTCAAATTCTACTTCTCCCAGCACAACCTGGAACGAGAACTTTTCCATAGATGTCATAT
This sequence comes from Platanthera zijinensis, assembly GCA_039513925.1. Classification (NCBI taxonomy): domain Eukaryota; kingdom Viridiplantae; phylum Streptophyta; class Magnoliopsida; order Asparagales; family Orchidaceae; genus Platanthera; species Platanthera zijinensis. The sequence goes on from CM077080.1 coordinate 201,329,302, forward strand.
CTGACCGGTCCGGTAAACGGATTCGTATAGATAGTCTGGTTGAACGAATAACGGTCTCTTTTGTTGCGATGAATTCATGGTAAATGAAAGAATGTGTTGCTCCTGTGTCGAAAAGGGTCTTGGCAGGGTGTCCTTCTACAAACAAGATTCCTGACGATATGGGAAGTATATACATATATATCATCTAATGGATACAAAAGATGTAAGTAATATACAACATCAGTAGTAAGATCTAGTATCTCCCTATCGCCTAAGGTATATACCTATAACTACGTCAGGGGCCGGTCCGTGCTGCAAGTCCAGTGCGTAGGCCTCCAGGGGAGCTGCTCAGCCCTGCTGGCCTCTCTTACTAACTCTACCTCTACAGCCTCTCTGACCCTGTCCCCGTGCTGGCTGTCCACCCTGAACTGCTCCTAATCCTGATCTCCTTGTCGCCTGTGGGCAGAAAGCTCTCATATGTCCCGGCTGTTGACATAAAAAGCAGTTCTCTGCGAAGGGAACATCTCGTTGGGCCACTAGTGCTGGCTGTAGTACTGGAGCTGGTCTGACGTCTAGCTGTGCAGTTGGGGGTGTTGGGGGGTACTAGAGGGCGCCTATAGGGCTATCTGCGGCATCGCTGCCTGCGCTCTCTATCCTGTCTGTGGGGAGCGACTCCTCCGTCTCGCCTCTGGTCTCGAGGAATCTCTACCTGGCCTCTGCGCTGCTGAGCCACTGTCCGCTTGTACAACTCCAATGCTGCTGCATGGGTGGCTATGGTGTGAAAGGTGGCCTGAGAGAGCATGATCAGGGCTTGCCTCAGGTCGTCTCGTAGTCCTCGGTAGAACCGAGAAGCTCTATCTCTGTCGGAGGCAAACAGATTCCCGGCGAAGCGTGCCAGGTATATAAACTCTCTCTCATACTCTTCCACTATGCAGTTCCCCGGTCGAATGAGCAAGAACCTTTCCTGCGGCACGAATCGGTCTGCATCCGTGATGAAGAACTCTAGTAGAGCCTCGGAGAACTCCCCCCAAAGGATCGCGCTCAACGACCGACCTCAAAAAGTAGAGCGACTAGCCGCTCTCCACTAATCCCTCGCGTATCCCTCTAAAAGGGTCACCACCAAAGAGACTGCAACCACAACTGGGCACATCATTCCCACTAATAGCTCCTCCACACGCTCCACCCACTCCTCTGTCTGGATGATAGTCTTTGTACCTATAAAAGCGGACGGCCTCAGTCCTCGAAAAATCGTCAGTAAATCGGTAGGTGCCGCCATCTCTCGTGGAGGCTATGCCAAGGCTGCCTGAAAAGTGGCCAGAATGGTTGTCAATGTCTACCCCCCAAGTCAATCTCGGCAAACGGTACAGCCGCGGGAGCGACTGGGTCTGGAGGTGGGTAGCTGAAACATATCCTCTGGACGAGGATGCCCTGTTACTATACTCCGGTATCTGGAGAAGTAACAGGAAAGAGTGTCAGTATTTTGCAAAAGTATGGGCAATTTGAAAAAATGACAAACAAAGCGGAAATAACGATGTATGGGTATACTATCGTACAGTCTAGAATCCCTAAGCCTTTAAACTAGGGTCTACCAGGCTTCCGCTGCAAGGTTCGTCCCAAACCTAGAGCGAAGCGAGGGACGGAGGGATCCTGAGACTGCTCCACAAGGATGAATCGTGATTGCTCGGATCCATTTATAGCACCCCCCAACCTTTTCCCGGGTCGGGCTGGAGGGGTACTACTGGCCCATGACATCCACTCAGTACTCCTTAGGGGAAACAATCCACCCAATCTAAGCACTAGTTGGCCGCCTTGCTCAGCTCGAACCATAACATTCACAACCCATCAGAATATAGCGGAAGCATTAACAGGAAACCACTGTAGATATATATAACACATCATATAATAATACAGAGGTTCTAGGGCTGAAGCCTAAGTATTTATATAAGCCTGTGGGCTTTACAAGTACTATATATAATCCTCACACTCTCTCTCCCTATGCTGCTCGGCGGTACTCACGTCTTTAAACTCCGAGGATGTCGGGGGTGCATCTGCTCGAGTAGTCCTAACCGCTGGTGTAATTTCCTGTGGCGGAGGGTCACTATAATGCTCCATTTCCTGTGAATGGTTATTTAGATAACCGTTAATCACAGAACTAAGTAGAAACAAATCTACTCCCCGGATCCTTATCCTGGGAACGAGCACACACCCACCCAACAGAAGTAAATAGCCGAAGTAAGAGAGGGTTAACACAATATTTCATATACATATAGCTAGGAGTAACTATAAAAGAGTGCAGAACAGTATAACTGAAAAAAGTAGCAGCAATATAAATCAGTTATAACAAGGCTCGACTAGCACATCAGGTTTTCACATCTTGTATTCTATCGCAGGAATTCACAGCCGCGCACACAAACCCTATGTCGACATAGCTTGGATCGCCTCTGTTTTAGAAGGGTAGCGAGCCCCGCAGGCCTCACCGATGTGGTTGTCGGTGACAGTGACCAGTCCTGCCACTTCTGGGGGTGGTCATACCGCACAACCCCAGGCCCTAACATACAATCTTATGTACTCTTGGATGTGAGCGACATCCGACGAATCATTTTGGCCGACCAGCGGCAGAAAACCCGATGGGAAAAATTGTAACGATCGGTCACCCGTGGTACCCATCTCCTCGTCGCCTTGAGTCGTCGACCTTCCCACACTGGTACGAACGGTCTGCGGGAGGGATTGACCCACCACTATTTCACCGCAAGCAATTTATAAACAATCAAATAAATGTTAATCATAATACACACCGGGTCTAGGTCGGTCTGCCCTACTAGGCTTAAACTTCGGGCAGCGACACTTAGCTCTACTTTCGACAAGGGGCGTGAGAGCGCATTATTTGGGGTTAGGCCTGGAGGATTACTTCAACTCTGGTTATCCCCAACTAAGGCTCAACTTCAACAATGACTGCTCGTCAGAGCAGGCCCCGAGATTATAATAGTAAATTGTGATAAGGACAAGTGCAGTGATTATACTGCTTATTTAAAGTGCTGGAATGAAACGTGACCAGTACGAAACTGGAGTAGTACTGAATTGAAAGTACTTAACCAGTACGAGACTGGAGTAGAACTGAATTGAAAGTACTTGACCAATACGAGACTGGAGTAGAGCTGAATTAAAAGTACTTGACCAGTACGAGACTAGAGTAGAACTGAATTGAAAGTACTTGACTAGTATGAGACTGGAGTGGAGCTGAATTAAAAGTACTTGACCAGTATGAGACTGGAGTGGAACTGAATTGAAAGTACTTGACTATTACGAGACTGGAGTGGAACTAAATTGAAAGTACTCGACTAGTACGAGATTGAAGTAGAGCTGAATTAAAAGTAATTGACCAGTACGAGACTGGAGTGGAACGGAATTGAAAGTACTCTACTAGTACGGGACTGGAGTAGAGCTGAATTAGATGTACTTGACCAGTATAAGACTGGAGTAGAACTGAATTGAAAGTACTTGACTAGTACGAGATTGGAGTAGAACTGAATTGAAAGTACTTGAGCAGTACGAGATTGGAGTAGAACTGAATTGAAAGTACTTGACCAGTACGAGACTGAAGTATAACTGAATTGAAAGTACTTGACCAGTACGAGACTAGAGTAAAACATAAGAAAAGATTAGTAGTCCAATCACTCCTTTCATGAGGCTTTAGTCTCATCTCCGTTCTCAGGAGGTTTCCTTGGGTTCCATCCATTATTAAGGTCCGATTTAAATTTAGTTGCGCCTTTTAATCACGGCTTAATTGGATTAGGGCTTGTTAGGTGTTACACCTTTATTATTCGTCGAGAATAATTCCTAACTCATCACTCATACTCGCACCTTCCGAGCGTTTCCAAATTACCCGAGGGTCGAGGCGTTCGATGGTTACATGAAATCTCGGAATACCCGGAGTTTGGTCACTTGCCTCAGCCACTCTCGTCGATAAAGGGATTTGAATTCATTATTTAAATTAGAAGGATAGTCGCGTGCTCCAATTTTTATTTTCGAAGAAAAACGAGCGTAATAATTACCAAGCGCGACCCTAGGCTTCTATAATTTGGGGAAAATATCATAATTTATCACAATGATCTCAAATTTTGATACAACCTTTAAAAAGACCTGAAAATAGCCTAGTAATTTTTAAAAAAAATTTCCAAGTATTTTGGGCTTTTAATTTGGCTAAATAAATTTTATTTTGGCTTTTACAAATACTAAATCAACTCTAAAAATTCTCAATATTTTTGTGGAGGAAGCCCTCCTCATGGGAAACATTTTTCATGTTAATCACTTTTCCCCTAGGGACCTAGGTTTGGCCCAGAAATTTTTACAAATTTCTATTAATAGAATGGTCTGCAATTAGCAGATCAAGAGGAAATCATGCGGCTGAGATTGAGCCGAACAGCGCAACCGTCCAGCGCTTCCCCACAGCAGATCGACCACAGATCCGCTGTGGGTGGCACATAAGAGGAGGCGAAGGCGGGATTTAAGATGATCAGGGCCGTCTGATCTCATATTGAGATCGGACAGACGTACTTCCCGGCGGTGTGGAAGGTGGCAGCCTCCACAACCACTGACCAGCCACTGCCAGCTTCCGTTGACAGCCATGATCGACTCGTCGGGGGCCGGTGACCCTCTGGGCGGTGATCCGGCGGCCTGGCACCGCCGGAAAACTTAACCCGAGAGCCTGGGGGTGGCGGGGGCTCTGCTCCCGGCGCCACCGCGCCACCCCCGCTCCTCGGGTGGTTGGCCGCCTACTGCACCACCCCCGGCCGATGCGTCGGGGGTCGGGATTCTCGCCGACGATGGTCTGGCGGCCTTGTGCCGCACCGGCCGCTGCCGCCAGCTTTAAACAGAGCTTTGCTCTGTTTTGCGGGTGCCGCCGGAGCCGCGTTTTTCGGCGGCACCGCCGCTCTCCGCCGTTGGGGGTCACCGACCCCAGTGGTCTAGCACTCCCCCAGCGCTACCACCGGCGTTGGGGGAGGAGCTTTCCTCCTTGGGCACCACCCGATCTAGAGCATGGCTCAGGTGGCGCCGACGACGCTCCGGCCGCCGGGGGTGCATGCAGCTTGTCGAAAGGGTGGGGAAGGAGGAGGGGAAAAATTCTACCTATGTTAGGGGTGCTTGGAGGTGGCCGGGTTGGGTGGCATGGAGGGTGGTGAGGTGGTGGAGCTCGAGCTTTCCTATTCCGGCGTATTGAGCTCCGACCGACCATGGTGAAGTTGCCCTCTGGGCTTATGAGGAGAATATTAGGGAGGGGGGCTTTATATAGGCTGGAGGGGGAGGGTTTTTTCTCCCCTCCATGATGTGGGATTAATCCCTCCTTAGGGAGGGATTAATCTCCACCCTCCAACAGTAAAAGGATAGATGGAGGCTCAAACTTATTTTCCCATGTGGGAAATGAGGTTAGCCCCTCATGGGCTTGGGCTTTTGTAGGCGGGAGAGGAAAAAGAGAGGAGAGGAGGGGTAGTGGTGGACCTCCACTTTCCCTAGGGTGGGCTGTTTGCTGGTTGGGGGGCCCAAAGTGGGTGAGGGGCAAGACCCTAAGTAGTCATGAAGAGGGGGGTGGGCTCCTCTTTAGGAAATTTTTTCAAAAATTGAAAAAAGGTTTTGACCAAAGTCAACCCCGGGGGTGGTCAACCCATGGGGGTCAAAGTCAAAATATGTCTAAGTCATCGGGGTTGGGTCAAAGTTTGGGTGTCGTGTCACAATTGGTGTGCGCATGCTTTTCGGTGCACGACTATGCTTGATTTGACCACGAGTTGACCAATTGTCGTCGAAATTGATCGGAACGACTTCTGTTGACTTCGTATTGACCATACGAGTCCAACGTTACTGACTGGGGTTAAATCGGAGTCCGTTTGGCGAAAGTCCGAAATTTGCGCGTCGTAGCACGCTAAAACTATTAATATGTCTAAATCTGTCGTTAGATCTCGGATTGTGATGCGATGGGTCCCGATCACCCGTCTAGGTTATATGAGGTCACAGGAATTGACAGAACTCAATTCGGAGTTCTCTAGCTCGATATCCAAAATCTTGCTCTCGTTGCGTTTTACGAGGAATGGTCACATTCACTATATGACCTCGGGGTCCAACTGAACGAGTTCCGATGCACTCGTATTTACTATACGAGGCCACATAAACCGACAGAACTCAATTCGGAGTTCTCTAGCTCTATTTCCTACCTAGGGTTACCTCCTACCGAGTAATGGGAGGGTCCGGGCCATTTTTATTGGGCCCATTTGGGCTCTGGTGGCCCAATAAAAGTTGGGATGTTACACCCGTGTCCCTGACCGTGTAACACACTCAACAAAGCCCGTCATAACACAAAGAAGGACAAGACCCTTGACACACCCGTGTCACAGGCCGTGTGCCCGACCTTGCTTGACTCCGAGGATCGTCGACTGCATTTCCTCGACCTCAGGCACGACACGGCCCCGGACACACCCGTATCACAAGCCGTGTGAACCTAATTAGGCACCAAATTGGCCTTAGAACGCTATCCATTCCTTAATGAGTTTTGGGGCATTACAGCCCTTCTGCACCTCCTAGGCGAGATAGACAAAGATCTGTCTGCACCTTCTAGGCGAGATGGACAAAGGTCAGTCTGTACCTTCATTCGGACGAACCTCGGTTCTCCTAAGGCGCAAACGAACAAAGGTTGTTCGCCACCTCCACCCGGACGTACCCTAGTCCTCTTGAGGTGCGAACGAACAAAGGTTCTTCTCCATCTCCACCCGGACGGACCTCGGTCCTACTAAGGCATGTACGAACAAAGGTTCTTCGCCACCTCTACCTATACATATCCTGATCCTCCCGAGGCACGAATGAAAAATGTTTTTTGCCACCTCCACCCGGGCAGACCCCAGTCCTCCTAGGGCACGAACGAATTAATTTTTTTCGACACCTCCATCAGGACAGACCACGGTTCTCCTGAGGCATGAATGAACAAACCCGAACAATGTTCCCCCATCCTCTATGGCAGCTTCGCCACATTCGTTCATGCTAGAACGTGAGCGAACGAATGTCTATCACTAGTAAGCCGTTTGAGGTACCAACACTCAAGCAAAGCTCAATTCTGCCAAAAATATAATTATAACACTTCAGATCTAAAAGCAAGAAGGGTCTTCACTCAGATAAAAGTCGTCCCACGGGCTACATCATCATTAAAAGCAAAAACATGCAACAACGCAAAAATATCCCTACAAAGAAAAAACAAGCAAAGCGAACAAATAAGAGAAGAATATGTTCGCACGATCATCCTCCGGTATCGAGGACAACATCGTCATCTGAAGCACCCTTCACGCCCAGAGCGTTGCGCTCTGGAAACCTCCAAGCATCCCAAAACCCTTTGCCAAATCCCAAGCAATACATAACATCATGCTCGTCCTCCACAAGCGGGTCGACCTCAGTCTCCATCATCATAGAGTGCCTCCTACACGATGCAAGATCACTCCATATCAAAGTCATAATAAGCTCTATACTTAGCCACCACAGCCGCCTGCATGATCTCGACCTCATGTTGCTCCGCAATCAACCGAGCCTTCTCTTTCTTTAGTTATTCTACCTTCAACTCCTGTTGGTACATCACAGTGTCAGCCGCCTCGGTATAGCAGATAGACTCCACAAGAGTCGCCTCAGCAGAAACCAGCCTCCCGCAAAGAGCCTTGATCTCGGAGTCCGCATCACTTAGCTTTGCCCAAAGAGTCTCCACCTCAGATTGGGAAGAGGACAACTGGGACTTTGTATTAAATAGTCAAGAAACAACCTCCTTTTTCCTCTAGTACTCCACTAATGAGTCCTCGGATGGGTCCAACTTCGTTCGCAGGGAGAAAAATCATGTTTTGTGGTTACGTTAGTGCCATTCCAAGAAAGTGCAATATCGCGAGCATCATCTAGCTGCAAACAAAAAGAACAAATTACTCTGGCACCAAACACAAGTTAAGGGTAGAAAAACACTGGGGCAACGAATGTTCCTTCCAGAGAAGGTTCTTGAAAAGTAGAGCATTCTCTCTCCTTCCCCCTCCCCAACACCAATGACAGCTCGACAATTGCTCAAGAAGCCGACTCGGTCTCAGGAAGCTCTGGGGTATCCTCAGTCTCCCTGGGCTGCGAATCCGCAACCAGGTCATCTGGACACTCGTCGACAACATCAATAACAACCTCATGGGTAGCAGAGAATGGCCTACCTTCTCCCCACCACTGCAAAAAATCCAACTTCCTCTTCTTTAGTACTCCAGTAGCGCGACACAACTCCGCTCTATATCCATCGAAAGGCCCGCAAAAACTAGTCGCTTCTCGACAACAAATGCATTGATCTTGTGAAGAACAACGTTCAACTCGCGCGGATCCTCAAAACCAAGCAATGAGGTAAGGTAATACTCCTTTGTAAGGCAACAACAACGGTCAGGAGGATCCCGCCAAATCTCAAGCAGCTCCATGGGATTTTTACAAACCCGAACAGAGTTCCCCATGATGATAGTCGGTCTTGTCTTCGAACGACGGTCATCTCTTAATGCTCTGCACCTTGACTCGGTCTCCAAAGCCGAGGCAGAATTCACACCACTCGCAAAAAATGTGAACCATCATCGGATAACCATGCTCATAGAAAAAGTAGAGCAATCTCATGATCCTCGTTAGCCCCACTAAAGAGAATTGCATAATTGGAACACCGTAAACTGGAAAATGGTGAGGGCTTCATCAGTAGGAGGGACTCAAAAGCATATTTTTCAGGCACCCCACCGTAATCGCAAAGTGGACCAGATGAGGTTTCTGAACACGCTCCAAGGGAGAAGGAATCACGATCTCAATGTAATACCCCCAAATTTCTACCTCGTGTCTGAGCATGCCTGGAGTTATCACCGGTAATAACTTTATCACCAGGAGATGGTGTATCGTTGTGCCCATAAGAAAGACACAATGATATCGTTGTGACCGTTTGGAAGTCACGACGATATCATCGTGACCATTTGGAAGTCACGCCGATATTATCATGACTGTTTAGTGAAAGTGTTTCTAAGGGTAGCTAAACACCTAGAGGGGGCGAATATGTTTCTTTTGGAATATTTTAGTTATTTTGAAGTATGATCTTGTTGTATGTTTATGTTAGTAAGTTAGTTTTCAAGAACACATAAAACACACAGAATTTATAGTGGTTCCCCTATCTAGGGTACTTTCACTTTTCCTTTTCACTTTTTAGCAGTGAACTAGATTTGACCAACTCCTCCAGTACTTAGATCAAATAGATATTACACCTCAGATCCCTTCCCTGAATCTTATAACTCAGAGTGCACACCACTCTTACAACTCAGACTGCTCACAGTCCTACCTCAGAGACAATCACCTGTCTCCAACCTCAGGCTGAACAACCCTACAACTCAGAGTCTTCCAACTCTAACAACATAGAGACCCAGTTGGTCTTTTACCTCAAATCCTCACAAAGATCCTACCACAGGCACATGCCCTACTTCAGATCCTTCCCAGGACCTTATAACTCAGTGCGCTTCACACTCCTACAACTCAGACTACTCACAGTCCTACACTCAGCCTTTATAAGATCCTAGGAGAAAGAATAAGTGTTTGAAAAATTTGATTCAATAGAAAATCTCTGAGTCTTCTTCTTTGGCTGAATCAACATACAACCCTTCTTCACCACAACAACAGGAAGATGATTCTTTATATTTTATTCAACATATATTGTGTTGTAACCTTGCAGAGCTCTTCTTGTTTTTCTTCAAGCTTGAGAAAGATAACTATTCTATATAGCAGGCTTGAAGACAACCAGAAATGAGATGTGCTCTGCTAGTCGACTTTTGCAAAATTAGGGTTTCAAAAGTTCTTCTAAGAATATCATCTGCTTCGCTTTTATACATCGGCAACAACAACAGCTATATCCCTCTTAGTAAAGCGGCATGGCCGACTTTAATAGTTGATTCATTCCAGGATAGCATTGTACGGCCATCACGACAATCTCTATCTTTTAGCGCGCGATTTGCATCGATTTGAATTAAGGATGATGTCAGTAGATTTTACACGACGCCAATGACTTAGAATATTTCTGAATCTATACAGGCGTTGAATGATCCCATATGACTCGACAAATTAGAGCTTTGATAGTTAACTCCAGAGACGTTGAGTGAATGGCCTTCACTCGACGCATTTGTTCTTAGCCAAATTTTGTCTATCACTGAGGTGTTGAGTGAAGGTTCATCACTCGACGCATTAGTACTTAGCCAAAATCTATCTATCACTGAGATGTAGAGTGAAGGTTCAACACTAAACACTTTAGTCCTTTAACACTTATATTGAGAAGGCGTTGAGTGTAAGTCCTTCACTCAATGCATTTTTACTTAGTCAGATTTTTCTTGAGAAGACGTCGAGGGTAAGTCCTTCACTCGATGCATTTGTACTTAGACTGATTTTACTGAAACGACATCGAGTGCAAGTCCTTCACTCGCCACATTTGTACTTAACATCCTTTCTTTGAGAAGGCGTCGAGTGTAAGTCCTTCACTCGACAAATTTGTACTTAGATAGTTTTCAGAGCTTCTCCACTGAGGCTTTGAGTGATAGTTAAACTGTCAACGCTTTTTGGCCTCAGGCGTTGAGTGATGTGTAGTCACTCAAAGCTTTTGTGCTTAGACATTTTCCTGACTTCCTTTACCATACTGACTTCTTTCCAGCTATACTTCTGATACACTCATCCTGTCTAATCACATAATTACCAATATCATGCACATGTAAACTTAGACATATATTAAATACAAGTTTGCATATATTATTGACTCGTGGGACTTCTTTAAATCTGGGACATTGTGATTAATGTACCCAACAATCTCCCCATATTTGAAGAAGCTAGAAACTCAATCAATGATATACACCACTTCAAAAACAAGTATATGATATTTCAATTAGTATAATAGTCAAAAGATTAAATAAGATCTACAATAAACATCATCATTAAAAAGTTTTTCAGGAACCTACAAAGTATAACATTACTAAGTATTAGGTTTCCTAATTACTGTACCCCCCTAGATTTCTTTCCCATATTTTCTTCAGCCTCTTTCTTCTTCTGTGTTTGTCTCTCAAAATAACTGTAAGGCTTTGGATAGTATCTGCAGGGCTCTGGAGGATCCATCTGTACAATACCATCTCTTTTGTCTCTTCTGAATTTTCTTCTCAGTTCTTCATGCCTTTCAAACTTGGCCCATTCTATAGAGCTGATAAGTTTGGCTCTATCAGTTTTATTTTCTTTAATCTGATCCCAGACTGACAGTATGATAGTTCTTGATTATGGACTCCACATCTAAAAATTTGATCTGTATTGCAGCTCTTCTCTATGTCTCTTTTTGCTTATCCTAGATTCCTCTTCTTCATCTACAATAGTTTTGCCTTTGACCTTGGATAACTGTTGAGTGGTGGGGCTGAAGGAAGGAACATCACCAATAGATTCCTCCCCATCACCATCTCCGTGAATCTCAGGCTCATCATATCTGATAGGGTAAAGTCCTAATGCATGTCTGATTACAGTTCAAGTCCATATAGCATGATCTGCACTCGCCTTTATCATTTACCTCTCCTCCTTTATGACTTTTTCAGAAACCTCTTTGCTTAGGGAAGTGGTCATGTTAGCCAAATGATTTACCCCTGCAGTGACAAGGTTCTTTACCTGCAGTATGTGATCATCTAGAAATTAGGTGCATGCATCCATTCTCCTTTCTAGGATAGTCTTATCCCCATCCAGAACGGCCTTTGTAGATTCATGAACCATTTTCATGTTCTCAGTAGTGATGCACTGATTCTCAATGATATCATTTTGCCTTTTCACTATCTTATCAAGCTTGTTGGTTGTATAATCGATAGTTGAAGCAGACCTTGTAAAGAATTTTACAGTATTCTCTTTCAACAATTTGATCTCAAGTCTAATAAAAGAGATTTCAGTGGAGATGTCCTTTCTCAATTCCTTGATGGAGTCATCCACATATAGCTCAATTTTCCTCCTCTGCTCATCAAATAGACCTCTGAGTTGAGCTAGAAAGGAGGTGGGCAAGTCCTCATTCATCTGAGTAGTCCCTAGGTAATTGACTTCTGCATCATCCTGCCTGATGTCTCCCCTCATTTTAGAATCAGCTACTTGATAGTCAGAAGAGTGCTCTAGATGAATATCAACATGAATGGACTCTTCTTTCTCAGGCACTTCAGCATTAATCATGCCATCAACCCCTTGGTTTTCTTGATCAGAGATTTCAATCACAGTTCCAACAACTTGAGTAGGGAGCTCAAGGTGAGTCTCCCCCTCAACAGTATAATCAGTCACAAGAACTTGAAGTAGATCATCTGCTGGTCTGCTGACATCCCCTGACACATCCTCCCCCTGAACTGTAGCACTGCCATTCAGCATTGGAGAGTCAGTTGGGATTTGATCCAACCTTCCTTGTAGATTGATCAGAAAGGTGCCAATCTTGTGCTATAGACACACAATGGGTAACTCATGCTCCCCCTCAACAGGAGCATCGACTCTTAGGGTCTCCCCCTGAACATCATCACAGATCATGTCCACAATCTTTATGCAATATCTTTGGCATTTTCCATGGTTGTGTCTCATTCAGCATCAGTAGGAGACATTCAGGTGGGAACAACCATGACAGCTAGCTTAGAGGAGATATAGACTTGTGCACTCACATTCCTTCTTACCTCTTTAGTTGATTCTATCAGATTGGGATCATGAGGTTCAGTATTCCTATTGGCAGAAGAATTGCTGCTGAAGCTTTCTTCAGAAATTATGTCAACCTTCTTCTTCTATAATTGAGCACTCTTCTTTAGATGATTGATCAACACCTTGTCTCATCTTTCAAACATCTTAATATCCATCTTCTTTATGTGATGGATCTTAGCACCAAGACTCAGATTCAGTATTTCAGGTGAAGTGTTCAGCAAGAACAGAGATAGGATTCTACCAAGGTTTGGTTCAGGTACACATTCAATTATCCTATCAAAAATAACTTTACCTCAGTTGGTCTTCTTAGTGAGGATTACCCTTATCATTAATTCAAACATCTTTCTGGAAATCTTGTCATGTGATCCAGTCTTGCAGATTAGAGCCTTTCCTATGATGTCAGCAAGAAATTTTCCTATGAGATTCATCTCTTTCCTAATGACTGAACCACTGGTGTGCTTGGATAGGCCACACCATTTTAAGGCAGATTTTATATCATCTTGGAACAATTCATCTTCTTCCTCGGAATCCGTAAGCTTGGAGAGCTTCATTGCCTTGCAAATCTTTCTGACATTGATTTTAATCTTCTCTTCCATTGATGGAAGTTTTAATCTTAGTGGAGGAAGAGTTCATCTTGGCATTAGTATATAATTCCAATACCTCCCTCTTCCAGATGGCATACGGCTCTGACAGTACGAATTCCAGTTTTGTGGTGGTGAGAAGGTGAATAACTGATATGATTTATTCTGGAGGATCATGAAATCCATTTCGAACAAATTCACTGCCCTCGAACAGGAAGTCAACACTCTTGGGAGACATTGAATCTTGAGAGATTGATCGATGAGGGAAAGACGATGCACGAAAAATATGGTACAGGGCAGAGTAATTTGGAAGGGAAATAGAATGAAGGTGTTTATTCTGGGCACGATTTCTATTTATACCCTACCCTATTCAAGAAGGTGGAGAGGCGCGTACCTTGTCGTGATTTCCACTTTGATTGATGGCTGTGATTCAATCTAATAGATTTGAAGCTTGTTCAACCCGTCAGAGTGTATGTGTCGAGTGCACTCGACGCTCTCGACGCCTAGTGTTTATTCAACGCTCTCAATGCCTGGAGTTGATTCAACGCACTTAACGCCTGGAGTTGGTTCAACGCCTGGATTTAAACTTTTTCTCCCTTTTGTCTCCTGCAAAAGGTTAGCCTCCAAATACACATGTACATAATAAAAAAGCTTTACAAGAATAAATCTACTTCAAGTTCAACATTCCAAATTCAAACTTGAAACTATTGAACTTGGTTTCATCAAGAGGCTTAGTAAAGATGTCAGCCACTTATTTGTCAGTGGGGACAAACTCAATGTTGATATCTTCTTTTTCAACATGCCCTCTTATGAAGTGATATTTAATTTCAATATGCTTGGTCAAGTTGTGTGATATAGGATTTTTAGCTATTGAAATAACACTAGAGGAACCAAAATATATAGGAGTTTTACTTAGCTGTAGGTTGTAATCCTGAAGTTGTTGTTGTATCCACAGGAGCTGTGCACAACAACTCCCTGCTGAGATGTATTCTAATTCAGCTGTAGAGATAACTACACTGGTTTGCTTATTGCTGCTCCAGGATACCAGCCTTCTCCCAAGAAATTGACAGGTACCAGAAGTACTTTTCCTATCTTCTTTGCAACCTGCAAAATCTACATCTGAGTAACCTGTTAGTTCAAAGTCATTATTCCTAGAATACCAAAGACTAAAATCAGGTGTGCCCTTGAGATATCTCAAAATTCTTTTTAATAGCAGAGTAGTGAGATTCTTTAGGGCAAGCCTGATACCTAGCACAAACACATGTAACAAACACAATGTATGGTCTACTAGCAGTCAAATAAAGGAGGGATACAATTATGCCTCTATATAAGGTTTCATCAACTGATTTCCCATTCTCATCCTTGTCTATAAACATACATGACCCCATATGAGTTTTCATGGTGGAGGCACTCTCCATTCCAAATTTCTTGATTAACTCCTTGGTAAACTTGGAATGATAAAATAATAGTCCATCCTCAGATTGTTTCATTTAGAGGCCTAAGAAATACTTGAGTTCACCCATACTGCTCATTTCAAATTTCCTTTGCATAAATTTAGCAAACTTTCTGCATAGGACATCATTAGTAGACCCAAAAATTATGTCATCAACATAAATTTGGACTATAATAATCTTACCCTTGACTTTTCTTAGGAATAATGTCTTGTCTATCTTTCCCCTTGAAAATTTGTTCTCAATAAAAAAACTAGATAAGGTTTCATACCAAGCCCTTGGGGCCTGTTTCAACCAATATAAATTCTTTCTTAAATGAAATACATGGTTATAACACCATTCTCATCTAGTTTAATGATAAAACTTGATGGTTGCTCAACATATACCTCCTCTTTTAGGTCACCATTTAGGAAAATTGACTTTACATCCATTTGGTAGACCTTAAATCTCTTGTAAGAAGCATATGCAAGGAATAACCTTATGGTTTCAAGTCTAGCTACTAGTGCAAAGGTTTGATCAAAGTAAATACCTTCCTCTTGCCTGTATCCTTTAGCAACCAGTCTAGCTTTGTTCTTGATTATAATATCATTCTTATCTAGTTTATTTCTGTATATCCATTTGGTTCCAATGATGTTATGTCCTTGAGGTCTGAGAATTAGCTTCCAGACATTACACATTTTGAACTGGTTCAACTCTTCTTGTATAGCTACTATCCAGAAGGGGTCTATATTGGCTTCTTCAAACTTCTTGGGTTCTATCTGAGATAGAGAGTTTGAATACATGATAAAGTTGTGATTTTTGCTCCTTGTTGTTACACCCTGGCTTGCATCCCCAATAATTAGATCCTTGGGATGGTCGTTTAAGTGTCTGATGGATGCTGGCATCCTCTCTTAAGCTTCTTAAGCTTCATCTTCAGTGTCCTGAAGATCATCTGCTCTTTGTAATTCACCTGGACCTTCTTCTGGGATGAGCACACTTTTATCTTTTTTTGTTCAACTGGTGGTGTGTCATCAATACTTAGTTTGTTCAATCTTAACTCTTAACCTGCAGAACTAGAAGAGCTTGGCAGGCTTAATGTGAATCATTGAAGTTTCATCAAACACAACATTTTAGACTCTTCTACAACCTGATTTTTCAAGTTGTTGATCCCATAGGCTTTGCTGTGGCTGCTATACCCAACAAAAATACCCTCATAGGATTTTTTAGCAAACTTTGTCAGCTAGTACTTCACATTATTTAGCACAAAACATTTGCTTCCAAATATTCTAAAGTAGGCTAGATTTGGTTTTCTGCCTTTCATAAGCTCATAGGGAGTCTTATTGTGATACTTGTTGATAGAGGCTCTATTCTGGACATGACAAGTTGTGTTCACTACCTCAGCCTAGAAATATTCTGGGAGAGAAGTGTCACTTAGCAAAGTCATCTCAGCCTCTATGAGAGTTCTATTTTTCCTCTCAGCAATGCCATTTTGCTGAGGTGTTCTTGGAGAAGAAAATTACTAAAAGATACCTTGTTCTTTGTATAATTCTGTCATTCTTTCAAATTGAAACTCTATATCATGATCACTTCTGATTTTGACCACTATACAGTCCTTTTCATTCTAAATCTGCTTGACAAAAGTCATAAAGTAGTCTAAGGTATCTGACTTTTTCTTAAAAAACACCCAGACAAATCTCGAATAGTCATCAACAATCACAAAAGTATAGACTTTCCTATCTAGACTATGAATTGGCATATGATCAATTAAATCGATATGCATGAGGTAGAGACACCTCTCTGAATCCTTGGACCCAATGCTTTTAAATGAAGCCTTTGTCTGCTTGCCCTTTTGGCATACAGAACAAATGCCCTCTTTAGTGAATTTCAAGTTGGGTCCATTTCTTACCAACCCTTCACTAAAGAGCTTCCTGATAGCCTTGTAGTTTAAGTGAGCAAGCATCTTATGCCATTGCACACAATAAGAGTCTTTCTCATTTGCAACAAGGAATATTGGAGAGTCAGAGTCTATACATAGAAAGTTAAGATAGTAAATACTTCCACTCCAAATACCTAATAGAATGACCTCTTAGTCACTTGATCTCTTGATGAGACCACTTATCCTTTTGGAATACAATGATATAGCCTAGATCATAGAGTTGGCTTATGCTAATCAGATTGTATTGCAATCCATCCACATAAGCCACTTTTGTGATGGATACTATAATATTGGTGATCATACCATAGCCTTAGTTACTCCTTTGTCTGAACCACAAAATATGACTTTGGGTCCATTCCTCAGTAGAGTAAAATCTTTCAGATGGCTCCTTATTCTAGTCATGTGCTTGGAACATCTACTGTCCAAGTACCAGATAGGCATTTGATGGGTACTTAGACTAACCTACAATCACAGAATTAATTTACCTTAGGTACCCAAAAGAATTTGGGTCCTTGGTTCTTGTTAGCATAAACATGAATTTTTCTCCCAGCTGCAGCCATGATAGGAAGACTTCTCTTTACACTTGGCGCACTAGGGTTGTGCCAACAGTCAATGGCAAAGTGTCTAACCTTGTCACAGCACCAGCATTCATGTATATTATATCTTCTCTTCTGAACAGCCTTAGATGTGTGTGAACCATCAGGTTTCTTTTATTCAGTAGGAGTGCAACAACCTTCTTTCTATTTCTCTCAGTAAGAATCTGGCTGAATGTAAGCTTGCAAGCTGGTTCTCTTGGCTGATTCTATCTAACAGTAACATGTACCTGCTTTGCAGCTAACAAGGTGTTGATGGCATAAAAAATAGCTAAGTGAGACTTAATTGCAGTCTTGCTCACAGCCTTATTCTTTATTGACAGATCATGGGAGTAGGCCACTACCTTATCCTTGAGTGTGGGTGCTGGAGCACCAAACACAAATGGTTCATGGTGGTCCATTTGGATTTCTTCATGGGGATCCTTCAAGGCACTCATCCTCATGCCCTTTCTTCTTCCATTTTAAGGAGCACTATTGCTCTTACAGGAAGAATTTTCATTCTTCCAGTGACCATATATGTTGTCATGGTCATACCTGTTAGAAGAAAATACTATCTTCTAAAAGGTGGTTTGAGGCACAGCTGGAGCCTTGCCTTTCCTTTTGGAATGGGAAGGTCTAGCATTCCACTTGAACCTCAATCCCCTTTTATTATTTTGAGAGGAGAATGTGTCAATAAGTGGCAATATTGTCTTAGGCTTGGAAAATTTCTCCATTAGCATCTTCTCTTTGAGGATCTTCTCTTCAAGATCCTTAATGATCTTGCTTTTCTGGTTTATGGTGTCCACTTGGATGATAATGATTATTTTCAGTTGACTAATTTCTTTGCTCATCTGAGTTAGCAGTGAAGCTGACTCAGATTGCTTGGATTTAGCTTGTTGTAGAAAAATAATCTCTTCAGCTTGTCTTTTGACAAACTTTTTGCTCTTCTTTAAAGCTTCCAGGAGAGCACCATAACTTTCAATTAGTTGATTGATATCCTCTTCAAGTTTTAATCCATCCTCCTCATTGGATGAAGAGGATGCCTCAGAATGTGGGCCAGTCCCATAATCAGAATCAGAAAGAGAGATTGGGTGAGAGATTACCATAGCATGATCAGGATTGTCCTGATTTTCTTCAGTAGTGGTCATGAGGCTGTAATCTTCTTCATCTTCCCATTTACTGTCAACAGTGGACAATGGTGCCCTTATGTCCACCTTGGCAGTAGGATGATCAACACCCTCTTCTATGGAGATTAGACTAATGTAGGCCTCTTCATCTTCAGATTCTGAAGTGTCAGAATCACTATCTAATAAGCTTGACTTCTTCTTAGCTAAGAATCCCTTGTCCATCTTTTTGTCTTTATGATACTTCTTATCATCAAACCTCATACTCTCTTTCCTCTTAACAGGACAGTCAACAATGACATGACCTGACTTGTTACAGCAGCAACAAACCACATCAATTTAAAAGTGTTTTTTCTATTTAGGTTCATACATGTCCCTAGAGGGGTCTTTTCTGGACTTTTCCAATTTAGCTTGTGGATTCCTTGAGCTAGAGATGGATGAGCCCTTATTCTTCCGTTGTCTTCTTCTGCTCAGCATCTTTTTGAACCGCTTGGAGAATAAGGTGAGTTCTCTTGATGTGCTGGGATCTGAGCTTTCTAACTCAGCAGCCCTTCTTGGTGGAGGAGTCTTCTCCCTGCTCTTCCTAGATGTTTCAGCTTTGAAAGCTACAGTCTTTTCTCTACTGAGAGACTTGACAGCATCCTCTTCAGCCTTTTGGGAGTTCAACTGAAGTTTATGTGACAATAACTTGCAAAATAGATTCCGTGATAGTGTGTTAGCCAAGTTACCTACCTCCCTTATGACACAGATCTTGTTGTCCCACTCCTTGTTGAGTGATCTCAGAAACTTGTCATTCAGCTCATAATTGGAGAATTGTCTGCCATAAGTGATCAGATTGTTTACAATCTTGAAGAACTTCTCATAACACTCTACTATAGAATCCTTCTTGCCTTGTTTGAAGACCTCATACTGCTGGTTGAGAAGGGATTTCCTATCATCCCTTACTTCCCCAGTCCCCCCTATGTAGACTATCAGAGAGTCCCACATCTTCTCTACAGTCTTGTAGTGAATAAGATTCTGAAAGGTTGAGTCATCAATGACACTCAATATGATGTTCTGGGCCCTCTTGTGCATAGTGGCCAGAATTACCTCATCTTTTGTCATTTCAGAATATTTCTTTGGAGTCTTGATGTTGGCATCAATAGTTGAGACCTTCATAGGGATGAAAGGTCCCTCTTCCACTATAATGAAAATCTTAGGGTTTGAGGCTTCCATGAGCAGCCACATCCTTTCCTTCCAAATTCCAAAATTCTCTTTTCTGCATACTGGTAGCTTCATAGAACTGAGCTCTTTATGGTTCTCACCAGAAGTCATGATGATATTCTTCTTCTACCCTTGGAGATCTAGTTCAGATTGTTAAGTTTTTATTGAATAACCAGCCTCTGATACCACTTGAAAGTCTTTCTAAGGGTAGATAAACACCTAGATGGGGGTGAAGAGGTTTATTTTGGAATCTTTTAGTTCTTTTGAAGTATGATCTTGTTGTGTGTTTATGTTAGTAAGTTAACTTTCAAGAACACATAAAACACACAGAATTTATAGTGGTTCCCCTATCTAGGGTACATCCACTTTCCCTCTTCATCTATCTAGTAGTGAGCTAGATTTGGCCAACTCCTCAAGTACTCAGATTAAATAGATCTTACACCTCAGTTCCCTTCCCTGGATCTTACAACTCAGAGTGCACACCACTCCTACAACTCATACTGCTCATAGTACTAGCCTCAGAGACAATCACCTGTATCCTACCTCAGGATGAACAGCCCTACAACTTAGAGTCTTCCAACTCCTATAGCTCAGAGACCTAGCTAGTCTCCTACCTAAGATCTTCACAAAGATCCTACCTCAGACACAATCCCTACCTCAGATCCTTCCCAAAACCATACAACTCAGAGTGCTTCACACTCCTACAACTCAGACTGCTTACAGTCCTACACTCAGCCTTTATAAAAATAGGCTTACACTCAGATCTCAATGAGATCCTACAAGAAAGAATAAGTGTTTGATAAATTTGACTCAATAGAAAATCTCTGAGTCTTCTTCTTTGACTGAATCAATAGATAACCCTTCTTCAGCATAATAACAGGAAGATAATTCTTCAGATTTTATTCAGCATGTACTGTGTTGTAACCTTGCAGAGCTCATCTTCTTTTTCTTCAAGCTTGACAAAGATAACTGTTCTATACAACAGGCTTGAAGACAACCAGAAATGAGATGTGCTCTGCTAGTTGACATTTGCAAAATTAGGGTTTCAAAAGTTCTTGCATAAATTCCAACAAAAAGTTCTTCTAAGAATATCATCTGCTTCGCTTTTATACATCGACAACAACAACGACTATATCCCTCTTAGGAAAGCGACATGGTCAGCTTTAATGGTTGATTCATTCCAGGATAGCATTGTCTGACCATTACAGCGATCTCTGTCTTTTAGCGCACGATTTGGGTCGATTTGAATTAAGGATGACGTTAGCCGATTTGACACGGCATCAATAACTTAGAATATTTATGAATCTGTACAGGCATTGAATGATCCCATATGACTCGACAAATTAGAGCTTTGATAGTTAACTCCAGAGATGTTGAGTGAATGACATTCACTCGACGCATTTGTTCTTAGCCAAATTTTGTCTATCATTGAGGCGTTGAGTGAAGTTTCATCACTCGAAGCATTAGTACTTAGCCAAAATCTATCTATCACTGAGATGTTGAGTGAAGGTTCATCACTCAACACTTTAGTCCTTTAACACTTATATTGAGAAGGCGTTGAGTGTAAGTCCTTCACTCAATGCATTTTGACTTAGTCAGATTTTTCTTGAGAAGGTGTTGAGGGTAAGTCCTTCACTCGACGCATTTGTACTTAAACTTATTTTACTGAGACGACGTCGAGTGTAAGTCCTTCACTCGCCGCATTTGTACTTAACATCCTTTCTTTGAGAAGGCGTCGAGTGTAAGTCCTTTACTCGACAAATTTTTACTTAGACAGTTTTCAGAGCTTCTCCACTGAGGCTTTGAGTGATAGTTAAACTGTCAACACATTTTGGCCTCAAGCATTGAGTGATGTGTAGTCACTCAACGCTTTTTTACTTAGTCATTTTCCTGACTTCCTTGACCATGCTGACTTCTTTCCAGCTATACTTTTGATACAGTCAACTTGTCTAATTACTTAAATACCAATATCCTGCACATGTAAACTTAGACATATATCAAATACAGGTTTGTGAATATTATTGACTTGTGGGTCTTCTTCAAATCTGAGACATTATGATCACTGCACCCAACATTTAGAAGTCACGATGATATTGTCGTGACCGCTTAGAAGTCACAATGATATCGTCATGACTATTAGGGCGATGCAACGATACCGTCTTGTGCATCGGGTTCCGTATATTAATGCAAAAATGCGAACTGGAGCGAGTTTTTGGGCGTCCGATCTTTTGGAAATTGATCCAAAGGCCAAGATCTATCACCTATGAGCCTTAAATAGGGCAGAGGGGATTTTCCCCACTTTTTACCTAAGTCCATCGTGATTTGACTGCTTCGTGAGCGGGAAGTAGCGAAGCAGGAAGACGACCTAGATCCTCCATTATTGAAACTTTGGAGCTCCGTTTGCCGATCCGAGTCCAGATCTGTGGAGAGTGCTTAGAGGTGAACACGTTCATCAATGCTTCTTCAAGTTTTCATGGTGAAGAAGATATTTCGTAAGGTAACGATATCTATCCTCCCGATTTTAAGATGTGTGCATGACATCCCTTTCGTTTATGCCTTTACTTTGAGCATTTTGGCACCAAATCTCTCAAATGAGAGGTGTTTGGGTCGTCTTGGTTCAAGAAGAACCACCAGGTCGATTGAATCCATCCCCGACATAATTTGCATTAGAAGTCTACACCGTTAATGGATTAGGCATTGTGGGTGAAGCTGTAATCGCGACCGGTGGTTCGATTCGGTGATGTTGCTTGATGTGCATGTTAGAGAGTTTTGCTAGAAATCCGAATTGCAGGAAAGATGCTGTTGTGATTCCCTTATTTTCTTGTGAGAACAAATGGTGGTTTAGGGCAAGAAAGGATAGGCTTGTCAAATGCTATGTGAAGGCGTGGCTTTGTCTTTGTGGTCGGCTACCTATCCCCGTGATGTTGCAAGTCATGTGTGGAGGGTGTCCCGGCAGGATAAGTCTCCTTTTGTGACAACTAACGAGAATGCCAAAGCTTTTGGACAAGCCCGGGTAATGTAACCCAAGAGCGGGCAAAGTTAAAGCAAGGGTTCTTAGCATCAGTTGAGATGTTTTGGTGGAACTGACGAGAGCGTCAAAGCTTGCAGGCAAGCCCGGGTGTTGAGACTCATGAGCGGGTGGGGCCAAAGCAATAGTTCCATATGTGGCTTGAAAGCCGTTGGGGAAATTGGAAGTAACTATATGATTGTTGTGATGTTATGATGTGTGTTGATGTGTTAGAATCATACATGTTTAGGGTGCCTCTAGTGAAACTCATGTTTGTATATATGTTGTATGGTAGACCCCTTTTATTTTAATGCTCAACATAGAAATGTATTTGATGTTTGTGACACTCATCTATTTTTTTATGTTACTTTTATGTTTATTTATATTTTCATACAAAGTGCTAACTTGTAAGGTGATGGAGTACCACGAGGTCTACGACGACTGGGAGAAGAGGTGTTGGTAACACAGTTGAGGTCAACCTTAGCTGACCTACGTTACATCAATTTTTTATAGGGCAAGGATCGCAAGCTGGAGGTTGCTTGCCAGCCAAAAAGTCCTAAGCCTCATGAAGTGTACCTCCTCTTGCTTTAGGTAGTGTGTTTAGTTTCCTTTATCTTGTTTCCAGCTTTCAGGCAGAGGTGGCATAGGAGTATTGTACTCTTGATTTGATGATGTGTTGTATATTGATTTGGAAAACCTTTATGTTGTAAGGCCATAAGACCATTTGGGCTCCTATGATAGTGTGAACAACTTCTGGTTCTAGTTAGATTTTTCCGCTATTTTTATTATGTGTTTTGAGATTTGTAGTATTCTATATCATTTTATAATACTTAAGTTGTGACATCCATATGTTATAGGGCCCTAACCAGACCCATATTGTATGGTCATTGTAGGGGAGGTATTACAATTTGGTATCAAAGCTAGTTTTGTGTCTAGGGTGAGGTTTAGTGATCAATTTTGTGTGTAATCGGATCGCATAAAGAAGTTGCCCACATATGAGTGTCACGGGACCATGAGTGTCCTTGTGTTCAACTTTTACAAGTAGAATTTGATCCATATTTACCTTATTTTATAAGGGTGGAAGTAACAATGTGAGGACGTCGAGGCCATGAGAGGAGCCTATGGAGAGCACCAAGCTACTGCTCTAGGTCCTATAGACATGGGAGTGTCCCCGATCGAATTATATCGCATGCTAGCGGATGCAATGGTAACAGCCTAAGCTATGGCGGCACCATAGGTTGTGATACCTATTGTTCAGGTGCGACTTCTATTACCCCAGATATGATGCCTGCTATATCGGGAGGAGGGGCCAGGTAGGCAGAGCCATTTGTTGAAAGAGCTTTCATGGGGCAGGGAGACAGTCAGATGAAGTATTTTCTAAATTTCCATCCTCCAACATTCAAGTGAGTCGGTACCCCGACTGATGCCGAAGATTGGTTGGCAAGGGTTTAGGAGCTCTTGAGAGTGACAGAGATACCAGAGAATAAGAATTCTAGTTTGCGTCCTTCATGTTGGCAGGTGGTGCAAAGCTGTGGTATGAGTTGTTGGGTCCATTGTTCCCAATGTCCCTGATTTGTAAGAAGTAAAACAGGTCAATGTCACACACATCAACTGTATTTGATGTGTATTTGAGGTCATGAGTGCAGGTTAGTCCATATCACATTGATTGGACAAGTGGACACAACAATTGGTTGCTGGATATAGCAAAAATCCACTAAGTCCATAAATGTTGAGTGGAGTAAGCTCACTCAATGCCAAAGGTAAGGAATCAATATTATCTAGTTGTAAATTTGCCCAAGTCCACAGTTGTTGAGTGAGTAGAGCTCACTCAACGCCATATAACAAATGGCGTCGAGTCTATCTTAGCCTAACTGGTAGATAGCCAAAAATATAGCTAAGTACACAGGCGTTGAGTGTAGTCTACTCACAAAATGTCATATAGCAAAAAGTTGTGAGTCAGGCTGAGTCAGTCAAAGCCTAGAGATATAGTTTGAAAATATAGCTAAGTCCACAGGCATTGAGTGTGGTCTACTCACTCAACGCCATACAGCTTTTAGCGTTGAGTGTTGCTGTGTCTGTCAACGACACAGAAAAGTTGGGCAAAATTTTAACTAAGTCCACTAGCTTTGAGTGTAGCTTACTCACTCAACGCCAAGATAAAAAATCTGTCTAAGTAGCAAGGCGTTGAGTGTAGCATACTCACTTAACTCCATGAAGCAATAGTGTTGATTGTATCCTTGCTTATGTGTTTTCAGACACAGATATTTGGCTAAGTCCAAAAGCATTGAGTGTAGCTTACTCACTCAACGCCAGATAACAGAGAAATTCTGTTAAGTAGTTTGGCATTGAGTGAAGCTTACTCTCTCAATGCCAAGGCTCAGAAAATTTGGCTAAGTCAAATAGCGTTGAGTGAGGCGAGCTCACTCTGTTGGAACACCCTAGTTTGGATTTGGGTCAGGATCACTATGTCTTTAGGACTATTAGATTGACCCATCAATGTATAGATAAGGGTCATAGGATGTGCTAAGTCAGAGGCTCTCAGAGACTGAAGAAATCAGCTAAGAGAAAACAATCAAGAGAAGAAATCAGAATTCAACCTTTGCGTCGAGCTCAGATCGACGAGATAAGTTCAGGCGTCGAGCTGAGATCGACGATCTCTGAGCTCAGGTCCACGAGGCGTCGACTCCGTTCGACGATTCCGAGCTCAGATCGACGTTTTCATCCCAGACCAGCTCCAATATCTCTGAGCTCAGATCGACGATAGTTGAGCTCAGATCGACGATCATCTTGTTGAGGTCGACGATTTCTGTCATCACACTGAACGCAAGTTCCCAGGCAGATTTTATGGATAATCTTGGTCCAATCAAAGTGAGCTGTTCATATTCCAACACAGCCTTATTACAGGACAGTTATAAGAATGCATTTATGGAGATTATAGCCGTTAGGAGTAACTAAGAGGCAGCAGTAATAAATGCAAGAATTCAAATGACTGTTGCTCTCCTATCAGTATATATACATAGAGATACAGAGGAACAAATAGATGGGAATATAGTGAAAACAGAACAAAGAAGAGAAGAAAAGAAAATAGAAAGAGATACAGGAATAAAAGTTCCAAGAAGAACTCAACATCACCTGTACAGCCAGTGCTCTTCTCAGATCTACTGTTCCAGGAAGCCTGAAGAGACAACTACTCTACATCAGTCTGAAGGCTTACTGGAAGATCAACATCATCAAGGCTTCATCACTCACACTCCAAGACAACTCACATTTCAACCTCTACTGAAATTATCATTTGCTGGAGCAGTCATTCATTGAAGACCTATCACCCTTTGCAAAGCTTCCACTCCTGAACCTACTGCTAATCTCAGGGAGAGCTTTGACAACATCATCAAAATTCACTTGTGCTTCTCTTTGATTGTTGAACAGAGAAGACAACATCTACTCTCCCTTCCCCACTGTACAAAGGGTTCTTGAACTCCCTTCAAAAGTTCTGCTTGGTTTCTAAGACCTTATCAAAACTCAGTGGTGGCAAGACACCTGATCAAAAAATCCAGTTTGGTTTTTGAGCACCTTATCAAAAGCTCATTGGTGCCCAGGACACCTGATAAACTCTTCCTGCAGTGGATTCCTACCTAGGGTGGTAGAAGGGTGGACTACCCAAGTTTAGGGGAACCACTATAAAATTCTTGTGTCGTCTGGTTTGCCTTTATTTCTTTTCTTTATTATTCTTGTTGTGTGTTTGCTCTAATCTGTAGGATAGATCTCACTTTCAATTGGTATCAGAGAGAGGTTGGTTATACAACAACTAAACCATTACTAGGTTGGCTGTTTATACAGGCTAACACCTGAACCAAAAGATCTTTCTTTTGATCCATCCTAGTTAGATTAATTATTCTGTTTTTCACATAGCAAGAATATGGAATATTCTAGCACTAGACCTCCTAAGTGCAACATAAACAAATTTGTACTTTGGAAGACAAGAATTAAGTCATTTATGGACAATATTGATGAAGAAATATTTTATATCATTATGACAGGTCTCCCAACTTCAGCAACAACAACTAAAAGGGTCAGGCTAGCTGATGCCAGAGCCATGAATATCTTAGCACAGTCATTATCTGATGACATGTTCCAGGAAGTTGTTGAATGCTCAACAGCTAAAGAGATATGGGATTCTCTTCATCAAATGGCTCTTGAACTAGTGGATGGAACAACAGAAAGAAGCCACAACATCTTATTTGAAGAAGGAGAATCAATATCCCTAGATGTTATTTGGGATGTTTCAGATGATAAATCATCATTTGAAGATGAAGAGGAGGAAGCAAGGGCCAAAAAATTCTGCTTAATGACCATCAATACTTCCTGCAGCAGTTTAGAGGCTGAACAAACAGAAGGAAAATCAAAACCTGAAGAGGATCAGGTATTATCTAACTTTGTTTTCAGTTCAGTCAACTTAGAACTTCAATTGTGCTGCCAAGATTCAATAAAACCTGAGGAGGAAACAAAACTTCTCAGAGGAATGTTTTCAGAATATATTCAAAGGAAGAAGAAACATTTTAATCAACGAAATGAGTTCAGACCGTCGAACTCAGATCGACGATCCTATATAAAATTGTCGAACTCAGTCTGCTTTTTCATAAATTTGATTTATAATTATAAGGATAAACTATTTAAAATATTTTCAAATCCTTCTCTTATTTGGAACAAATTTATTAGGAAACATCATTTCTTAGGGCTGCTTCTAACTTTTTTATATCTTGTTCAAAATTATGTTAGGACTTCTGTATGAAAATTCTCTGTCAGATAACTTTATATTTCTTATAGATATTTTTCTAAATTCATCTAGATTGAGTCCTCTACTTTAGTTGCATTGGTCAGCAGTGATCATGGCACTGAGTTTGAATCTCTTCTGATGAAAAAAAATTCTATAGGAAGGAAGATATCAGATTTTGTTTTTCAGATTCAGAACCCTAATAAAATTTGCTGGATAAATATTATTTTTCTGCTAACATATCCTTTTCAAGGAGAGCAATCTCTACCATAGATTTCTGCAGGTACCATCTATAAGAGTTAGCTGGATGACTCAATCAAAATCTAATTTTCAAAGTCATCCCAGCCTCCTCCAATCACAGCTACTGCATCAACATAGGGGGAGATTGTAATGCCAGCAGCAGTCAGTTTTTAACAACAACAGAAGACAGCAATGCAAAGCTTTTCTTTTTATATCTTATGTTTTGTAATATTTATTGTAATATTTTCATGTAAATAGTAATCCTAACCCAAATAAGGGGAGATTGTTGGAACACCCTAGTTTGAATTTGGGCCAGGATCACTATGTCTTTAGGACTATTAGATTGACCCATCAATGTATAGCTAAGGGTCATAGGATGTGCTAAGTCAGAGGCTCTCAGAGATTAAAGAAATCAGCCAAGATAAAACAGTCAAGAGAAGAAATCAGAATTCAACCTTGGCGTCGAGCTCAGATCGACAAGATAAGTTCAGGCGTCGAGCTGAGATCGACGATCTCTGAGCTCATGCCCACGAGGAGTCGAACTCCGTTCGACGATCTCCGAGCTCAGATCAACGTTTTCTGTCCCAGACCAGCTCCAATATCTCTGAGCTCAGATCGACGATAGTTGAGCTCAGATCGACGATCATCTTGTTGAGGTCGACGATTTCTGTCATCATACTGAACGCAAGTTCCCAGGCAGATTTTCAGGATAACCTTAGTCCAATCAAAGTGAGCTGTTCATATTCCAACACAGCCTTATTACAGGACAGTTATAAGAATGCATTTATGGAGATTATAGCCGTTAGGAGTAACTAAGAGGCAGCAGTAATAAATGCAAGAATTCAAATGACTGTTGCTCTCCTATCAGTATATATACATACAGATACAGAGGAACAAATAGAGGGGAATGTAGTGAAAACAGAACAGAGAATAGAAGAAAAGAAAATAGAAAGAGATACAGGAATCAGAGTTCCAGGAAGAACTCAACATCACCTGTACAGCCAGTGCTCTTCTCAGATCTATTATTCCAGGAAGCCTGAAGAGACAACTACTCTACATCAGTCTGAAGGCTTACTGGAAGATCAACATCATCAAGGCTTCATAACTCACACTCCAAGACAACTCACATTTCAGCCTCTGCTGAAATTATCATTTGCTGGAGCAGTCATTCATTGAAGACCTATCACCCTTTGCAAAGCTTCCACTCCTGAACCTACTGCTAATCTCAGGGGGAGCTTTGACAACATCATCAAAATCCACTTATACTTTTCTTTGATTGTTGAACAGAGAAGACAACATCTACTCTCTCTTCCCCACTGTACAAATGGTTCTTGAACTCCCTTCAAAAGTTCTGCTTAATTTCTGAGACCTTGTTAAAACTCAGTGGTGGCAAGACACCTGATCAAAGAATCCAGTTTGGTTTTTGAGCACCTTATCAAAAGCTCATTGGTGCCCAGGACACCTGATCAACTCTTCCTGCAGTGGATTCCTACCTAGGGTGGTAGAAGAGTGGACCACCCAAGTTTAGGGAAACCCCTATAAAATTCTTGTGTCGTCTGGTTTGTCTTTATTTCTTTTCTTTATTATTCTTGCTGTGTGTTTGCTCTAATCTCTAGGATAGATCTCACTTTCACACTCAATGCTCTCAATGCCTTGATGCAGAAATATTTTCTAAGGCAGAAAACGTTGAGTGAGGTGTGCTCACTGAACCCTCCCAATGCCTAAATTGCCTAAGTTGCTGAAAAATTTTCTAAGACATTGCGTTGAGTGAGGCGTGCTCACTCAACGCTCTTAGCACCTAGACAGACTGAATTTTGTCAAAGTGTTGTGGCATTGAGTGATCCTTACTCACTCAACGCCTTTACTTCTAATGCTTGAATTTTATCTAAGTCCACAGATGCTGAGTCATGCTGAGTCAGCAAAGTCAAAAAGTCAACAAAATTCAAATGCTGCAGGATTGCTGCCAGAGGCGCTGGCGGCCAGCTTTCATCATCCTCTGCACTTGGAAAGATATATTTTCATCTTTAAGTGTTGGGGCCCACACACAGCAAAGAGCCGTTGAATCAAGAGTAATTGGAAAGAATGTATTGTATGGCTAAATCTCAGCCATCACTCCTGGTGGTGGGCCCACTGCTCGATTGGCCATCAAATAATAAAAAGGAGCAAATAGGCCAGAGCAAAAAATCGATCCTTGTCTAGGTTTTCTAAAAACTAAAGTGTGGCAAAACTTCATCCTCTTCCTCGCCTTTCTTGTCGAGCTTGAAGAAGCTGTTATGCACATAAAACTTAGCTGAGGAAAGAGATAGCAGAAGCAATCACCATCCGCAATAGCAGGTCAGAAGCAATTCTGAGGAAGCAGATCTATAATCTCTGCAAAGTAACGATAGTTGTTTGGAGAAAGATTCAACTGCCGACTTCATTGTCTTCAACAACAAAAGCTTGGGCTGATATCTACTCAGTCCAGGAAGAAGTAGACACAGAGTTCTTGCTCTAATGTCTAATCAAATCACTTTTTATTTCTTCTATATAGATTCTTTGTGAGTCTGAAGTTGTAAGCCTATGTTATAAAGGCTAAGGTATTTGTGACTTATGGTTTGGCTTAGTGCCGAGTGAAAGGTATTTGTGACCTGACCTGTGGTTTGGCTTAGTGCCGAGTGAAAGGTCTTTGTGACCCGTGGTTTGGCTTAGTGCCTAAGTGATAGGTCTGTGTGACTTGTGAGATCCTGAGGGATCTGTGCTGTAAGCTCTTAAGGAGACGAGTTTTGGGGGAAGAGCCTAGTCTAACACACTGTTAGAAAGGCGCTGAGGGACAGTGGACGTACCCAAGATTGGAGAATCACTATAAAATTGCTGTGTCGTCTATGATTGTTCTTGAAAGCTAAAACTAACCTAATCACTAAGCACAAAAATTGGCTAACAATTAAGAAAATTTAAATAGAGACAAAAACCTATTCACCCCCCTCTAGTTGTTTAGTTAGCCTTGAAAACAAGACTTCAAGTGGTATTAGAGGGAGGTTACTCTTTAAAGACTTAACAGTTTGAGTAGATCTCCAAGGTTAGCTAGAAGTCTGTCTCTATTGGTTCAGGAATGAACAATAAGGATCTAAGTGCTATGAGGCTTCCAATCTATAGGAAGGAAGACTTCGGCATCTGGAAAGCAAGGGTGAGGCAGTTCATGGAAGCTGTTGACCCTAGGATGTATACTATAGTCGAAGAGGGACCATTCATCCCAATGAATGTCTCAGAATTGGATGCAAATGTCCAGACACCCAAGACATATGATGAGATGACTAAGGATGAGTTTATCCTGGCCTCAATAGACAAGAGAGAAAAGAATATAATTATGAGTGCTATTGATGACTCTACACTTCAGAACCTGATCCATTGCACAACATCAAAGTAAATGTGGGACACACTGGTGATCTACATGGAGGGGATAGATGAAGTTCGAGATGATAGGAAATCCATGCTCAACCAAGAGTATGAGGCTTTCAGGAAATCCAAGGGGGACAACATAACCACCAGTTATGAAAAGTTCTGTAGGATTGTGAATGAACTGAAGACTTATGGAAGGGTATTCAGTCATTATAAACTGAATGACAAGTTTTTTAGATCTCTCACTAGATATTGGGATACCAAGATCTGTGCCATCAGAGAAGTGGCAAAGCTGGGTGACACTACTCCTCACACCCTCTTTGGGAAGCTACTGTCATATGAGATGCAGATGGCTGTCAGGAAAGAAGAGGAGAACCACAGCAAGTCTCAGGCAAGAGACAAGGCTGTAACATTCAAAGTTGAAGGCTCCAACAAAAGCAGAAGAAAGTCTCTTTCTCCACCAAGGAGAGATGCTGAATCTGATTCTGGAAGATCAGATAAAAGCACATCAGACTGCCAATGGTCTGATGAAGACTTTGCTGTCTTCTCCAGGTAATTCCAGAATTTCATGAAGAAGAAGCACTAGAGAGGTCGGCCTTCCTCCTCCTCTCATCCCAAGGATGACTACTACAAGGACATGTGAAAATCCTCTAAGGACATGTACGGTTCCAAAACTAGTAAATAGGTTCCATCTAACATGACTTGTTATCATTGTTGAAAGCTTGGGCATGTAATAGGCCTGCCCAGTAAAAAGAAGGGAACATGGTGAGAAAAAGGACCACCAGCAAAAAGGCAAGAAGGAGAAATCCCTCATTGCTAAGAATAAAAGAAGCTGGACTGACTCCTCCTCATCAGAGTCAGAAGAAGAAGAAGCCTACATAGGACTGTACTTTATAAAAGATGGAGCTGTAGAAGCAGACTACATTAAAAGGCTGGCTGCTATAGAAGAAGAAGATGAGAAGCTTCTTCCTGCTGCCAGGGTTGAATTCACGACCCCTCTATCACAGTCTGATGGTGATTTAGAGGTGGATTATGAAGAAGACAGCTGCTGCCTTGGGCTGATGGCTAGGTTTGATGAAGAACTCAGCCAGGATTTGCCTGGTCCAAGCAAGGTAATTTTTGTTACTAACTCTTCTATATCAGATTATGAATCAATTCCAGATTCTTGTGCCTCTGCATCAAATGATTATGATGGCTCAGAATCTGAAGGAGACATCAATTAATTGATTGATAACTATGGTGCACTCCTGCAGGCTCTAAAGAAAATCAAGCTCCTGGCCAAACAACAGGCTCAGGAAATTGCTTCTCTTTAGCTTGCTGTTTCAGAATTAGCAAAACTGCTGGATCTGAAGATCCAAGAAGTCAACAAACTGAAGAATGCAACAATCATTCAGTTGAGCACCATAACCTTCAAGAATAACCATATCAGGAATCTTGAAGGAAAGCTCCAAAAAGAGAGGGAACTAGTGGCTAGCTACTCCAAGCCTAGCACAGTACTACCCTTAATAGACTCCTTCTCCTCCCAAAAGAGAAAGAAAGGGTTGGGTTACAAGGAAAGGACAAGAGCTGCTAATCCCAAGGGAAAGGACAAAGCTCAAGTGCAGCCACTAGCCTTTAAGCCTCCTGTTAAATTTAATAAAATGCAACTACCTTCTAACATGCATGACCATGAGAGTATTTATGATCACTGGATGAATGATAGACCCTCTAGTGTAAACAAAGATGTTCCACAATATGGTGGTAGATACATCAAGGGTGCAAATGCCTTTAAGGCAGCCTATGAGGAAATACAAATGGCTCATCATAGACCATTTGTGTTTGGTGCACCAATCCCTTCAGTCAAGAATAAAGTTGTTGACTGTTCTCCATATCTTCCAGCCCACTCTAAGAAAAAGGGCAAGGCTGTCAGTAGACCATACCTATGCATCTCTGAGTCCATCAAGAGTATGCTTTCTGAAAAGAAAGCAGCTACTAAAAGGGCTCAAGATATCCTAAGCACTTCTACTGCCAGACCCACCACTTGTTAGTCTGGGACTGAGAAACTAAAGAACAGGACTGCTGCTGCTCCTTCTAGACCAAGAGCTGCTGTTAACACAGCCACTAGACCTGCTCTTAAAAGAAGGTACAACATCCATGAGTGTTGGTGCTGTGACAAGGTAGGCCACTTTGTTGTTGATTGCTGACACAATCATAGTGTGCAGAGAGCCAATGTTAGCTTGCATGTCAGAAAAGCTGCAAGCAGGCATAGTCATTTTCAATCTAACCTGCATCTAGGATCCAATAAAAATTGGGGTCCTAAGGTTAACTGATTTGTGTCTTGCAGGTTAGTCCAAGTTCCCGTATCCCTATATGGTACTTGAATAGTGGATGTTCCATGCACATGACTGGAACAAGGAGCATGTTGAAGGATTATGCTTCAGTAAGGAATGGACCAAAAAATATCTTTGGTGGGTCAAAAAAGGGGTGACTAGAGGTTATGGTAAGATCTCTAACAGCATAGTCACTATCACTAGAGTAGCCTAGGTGGAAGGGTTGCAACAAAACCTGATAAGAAGCAGCCAACTATGTGATCTTGGCTATAACATAGTATTCCACAAGGATGAGTGCCAAATTAGGAGGTTAAGTGACCAAGAGGTAATCTTAACAGGCACTAGGAGTGGACATGTTTACTGTTTAGATTTCCTATGCCTAAGCAAAGACTCACCTGTATTCCTAGTTGCAGATGAGAAAGCCTCTTCCTATGTCCAGTAGCACAAGAAGCTAGCCCATCTGAATTATAGGACCATAAGCAAGTTGTTCAGCAATGAGCTTGTAAGGAATGACCCTAAGTCTATATGCACTAAGGAGGGTATCTGTCCTGCATGCCAAAAGGACAAACAGACTAAGACCTCCTTCAAGAGCATTGGCACCAAAGACTCAGTGAGGTGCTTATACCTCATGCATATGGATCTGTTTGGTCCTATGATAATTCAAAGTCTAGGCAGGAAAGTCTACACCCTTATAGTTGTTGATGACTTTTGCAGATTTGCCTGAGTGTTCTTTCTAAGGAAGAAATTTGAAACCCCTGATGTCTTCCAGACATTTGTCAAGCAAATTCAGAATAAATTCAACAGTACTGTGGTCAAAATCAAAAGTGACCATGGGACTGAGTTTCAGTCTGAGTGAATGACAAGTTTCTGGGAAGAGCAAGGGATTCATCAAGAATTCTCCTCTCCTAAAACACCCCAGCAAAATAGAGTTGCTGAGAGGAAAAATAGGAATCTCATAGAGGCTGGTAGAACCTTATTAAGTGACTCATCTCTCCCATAATACTTCTGGGCTGAGGCAGTTAACACTGCATGGTATGTCCTTAATAGGACTTCTATCACCAAGAGCCATAAGAAGACTCCCTATGAAATCTTGAAGGACAGAAAACCAAACCTGAGCTATTTCAGGATCTTTGGTTGCAAGTGCTATGTGCTCAACAATGAAAAAGTCCATTTAACTAAGTTTGCTGCCAAGTCCCATGAAGGGATCTTTATTGGGTACAACACTCATAGTAAGGCATATAGAATCTATAATTTAACTAGCTAAGTTGTAAAAGAGTTAATGCATGTTATTTTTAATGAATCCAATATGGTTAACAGAGAGCTGCCTAGCTTCTCCTCTTATAGTATTGCAGGTACAGAGCAGATGATGGACAAGCTGACCATCAAGGAAGCTACCCCCACAGTCCAAGATAATGATGATGGACTGTCCATTCCAAGAGAAGGGCAAGACATACCTGAAGAAATTAAAGACCAGCTAACTGAAAACCCTGAAGATCAACAAGATGCAGTTAGATTGCCTCCAGCTACCAGGCATCTAAGGGACCATCCAATACACCAAATTATTGGTAATGCAAATCATGGAGTCCAGACCAGAAGTAGGAGCATGAATACAGCTCTCTACTCAAGCTTTCTGTCTCAAGAAGAGCCCTAGAAGTTTGAATAAATAATCAAGGACCAGTTCTAGATTGGAGCAATGCAAGAAGAACTGGACCAATTTAAGAGATGTAAGGTCTTGAAGTTGGTTCCCAGACCACAAGGACAAAATATCATAGGGGCCAAGTGGATCTACAGAACAAGTTGGATCAAGATAGCATTATTATCAAGAATAAGGCTAGACTGATGGCTAAATGCTACAGGCAAGAAGAAGGCATAGACTTTGACCAGACCTTTGCCCCAGTAGCTAGATTGGATGCAATAAGGATATTCCTTGCATTTGCTATCTATTAGGGATTAAGAGTCTACTAGATGGATGTTAAGTCAACATTCCTGAATGGATACCTAAAAGAAGAAGTATATGTGGATCAGCCATCAGATTTTGTAGATCCTAACTCTCCAAAGTTTGTTTATAAGCTTAGGAAAGCTCTATATTGGCTAAAGTAAGCCCCTAAGGCTTGGTATGAAACCTTGTCCAGCTTCCTCATTGAGAACAAATTCTCAAGGGGGAAGATAAACAAGACCATATTCCTAAGGGAATCAAAGGGAAAGCTTATCCTAGTCCAAATATATGTCGATGACATTATCTTTGGATCTACTGATGACAACCTTTGCAGGAAGTTTGCTAAACTTATGTAAGGGAAGTTTGAAATGAGCAGTATGGGTGAGCTCAAGTTCTTCTTGGGACTCCAAGCAAGACAGACTGATGATGGCTTGTCCATATCCCAGTCCAAGTTCACTAGAGAGCTAATCAAGAAATATGGTATGGAGAATGCATCCATCATGAGAACTCTCATGGGGTCAAGTATGCCTATAGACAAAGATGAGGCAGGGAAACCTGTTGATGAGTCTTTATATAGAGGGATAATTGGCTCCCTTCTATACCTGACTACTAGTAGGCCTGACATCATGCATGCTACATGTGTCTGTGCTAGGTATCAGGTCTGCCCTAAAAAATCTCATTACTCTACTACAAAGAGAAACTTGAGGTATCTTAAGGGCACACCAGATCTTGGCATATGGTACCCTAGAAATAGGGATTTTGATCTAACAGGATTTTCAGATGCTGATTTTGCAAGCTGTAAAGAAGACAGGAAAATCACTACTAGAACCTGTCAGTTCTTAGGAAGAAGGCTAGTATCTTGGAGCAGCAAGAAGCAAACTAGTGTGGCTATATCCACTGCTGAGTCAGAGTATATATCAGCAGGCAGTTGTTGTGCTCAGTTATTGTGGATCCAGCATCAGATCTAGGATTACAACCTTCAGGTAAGTAGAACTCCTCTATACTGTGATTCTACAAGTGTTATTTCTATTGCTAGGAATCCTTTCTCACATAGCAGGACTAAGTACATGAAATTAGATATCATTTTATTAGGGAGCATGTGAAGAAGGAAGACATCAGTCTTGAGTTTGTCCCCACAGACAAGCAAGTGGCTGATATCTTCACTAAGCCATTAGATGAAGCAAAGTTCAACGCCTTCAAATTTGAGTTTGGTATGTTGAACTTGGCCTAACTTCATGCACTCCCTTCTGTATTTTTTGTGTGATGCAAGTTTGTTACTCTTGTAGGAGATAAAGACTCCCAGTGGTATCGGTTAACTGATGCTTCTATTGAGGGGTAGTAAGTTACTCTAGAAGGGCTAGCCCTTATCTGCCTATTCTATAAAAGTCAAAATGGGGGGGGGGGAGAGAAGGTCATATCAAGGGGGAGAGATGGCAAGGGGGAGAGAAGGACATATCTAGTCATCCAGAGAAGGACATATCCAGTCATCCAAAGAAGGACATGTGACAACTAAGGGACAAGGAGATGATCACTATCATGCAGCAAACCTAAGGGGAGAAAGAGCTGTTCCCATACAGGGGAGAAAGTGATCAAGGCACTCAAGTAAGGACAAACACCTTGCAGCAAAACAGGGGGAGTAGGTGATGCTCACCATACAGGCAAGAAATGAGGTACACTTCCTTATGCTGCTATGTCAGAATTAAATATTTATTTTGCTGTATAGGTTGTGTGTGACATTGACCAAGGAAAGAAAACAATTTGGATAAGGATTTTGACTTCTTCAAATATGGGGAGATTGTTGGGTCCATTATTCCTAATGTCCCTGATTTGTAAGAAGTCAAACAGATCAATATCACACACATTAACTGTATTTGATTGTATTTGAGGTCATGAGTGCAGGTTAGTCCATATTACATTGATTGGACAAGTGGACACAATAATTGGGTTCTGGACATAGCAAAAATCCACTAAGTCCACAGGCGTTGAGTAGAGCAAGCTCACTCAATGCCAGAGGTAAGGAATTAATATTATCTAGCTGTAAATTTGCCTAAGTCCACAGGCTTTAAGTGAGTAGAGCTCACTCAACTCCATATAACAAAAGGTGTTGTGTCTATCTTAGCCTAACTGGTAGATAGCCAAAAATATGGCTAAGTACACAGGCGTTGAGTGTACTCTACTCACTCAATGTCATACAATAAAAAGCTGTGAGTCAGGCTGAGTCAGCCAAGCCTAGAGAAATGGGCTGAAAATGTGGCTAAGTCCACAGACATTGAGTGTGGTCTACTCACTCAATATCATACAACTTTTAGCGTTGAGTGTTGCTGTGCCTGTCAACGCCACAGAAAAATTGGGTAAAATTTTAACTAAGTCCACTAGCGTTGAGTGTAGCTTACTCACTTAATGCCATGATAGAAAATTTGTCTAAGTAGCAAGGCGTTGAGTGTAGCTTACTCACTCAATGCCATGGAGCAATAGCGTTGACTGTATCCTTGCTTATGTGTTTTCAGACACAAATATTTGGCTAAGTCCAAAAGCATTGAGTGTAGCTTACTCACTCAATGCCAGATAACAAAGAAATTCTGTTAAGTAGTTCGGTATTAAGTGGAGCTTACTCTCTCAACACCAAGGCTCAGAAAATCTGGCTAAGGCAAATAGCGTTGAGTGAAGTGAGCTCACTCAAAACTCTCAATGCCTTGACACAGAAATATTTTCAAAGACAGAAAGTGTTGAGTGAGGTGTGCTCACTCAACGCACTCAACACATAAATTGCCTAAGTTGCTGAAAAACTTTCTAAGGAAAATAACGTTGAGTGAGGCGTGCTCACTCAACACTCTCAACGCCTAGACAGACAAAATTTTGTCTAAGTGTTGTGGCGTTGAGTGATGCTTACTCACTCAACACCTTTCTTCTAATTCTTGAATTTTGTCTAAGTCCACAGATGCTGAGTCAGCAAAGTCAAAAAGTCAACAAAATTCAAATGTCGTGGGATTGCTGCCAGAGGCGCTAGCAGCCAGCTGTCATCATCCTCTACACTTGGAAAGATATATTTTCATCTTTAAGTGATGGGGCCCACATACAGCAAAGAGCCGTTGATTCAAGAGTAAATGGAAAGAATGTGTTGTATGGCTAAATCTCAGCCATCAATCCTGGAGGTGGGCCCACTGCTCGATTGGCCATCAAAGAATAAAAAGGAGCAAATAGGCCAGAGCAAAAATCGATCCTTATCTAGGTTTTCTAAAAACGAAAGTGCGGCAAAACTTCATCTTCTACCTCGCCTTTCTTGTCGAGCCTGAAGAAGCAGTTCTGCACAAAAAACTTAGCTGAGGAAAGAGATAGCGGAAGCAATCACCATCCACAATAGCAGGTCAAAAGCAATTCTGAGGAAGCAGATCTATAATCTCTGTAAAGTAACGATAGTTGTTTGAAGAAAGATTCAACTGCCGACTTCATTGTCTTCAACAACAAAAGATTGGGTTGATATCTACTCAGTCCAGGAAGAAGTAGACACAGAGTTCTTGCTCTAATGTCTAATCAAATCACTTTTTATTTTTTTCTATATAGATTCTTTGTGAGTCTGAAGTTGTAAGTCTATGTTATAAAGGTTAAGGTCTTTGTGACTTCTGGTTTGGCTTAGTGCCGAGTGAAAGGTCTTTGTGACCTATGGTTTGACTAATGCCGAGTGAAAGGTCTTTGTGACCTGTGGTTTGGCTTAGTGCCTAAGTGGGAGATCTGTGTGACCTGTGAGGTCTTGCTGGATCTGTGCTGTAAGCTTTTAAGGAGCCGAGTTTTGAGGGAAGAGCCTAGTCTAACACACTGTTAGAAAGGCGCAGAGGAACAGTTGACGTACCCAAGATTGGGGAACCACTATAAAATTATTGTGTCGTCTGTGATTGTTCTCAAAAGCTAAAACTAACCTAATCACGAAGCACAAAAATCGACTAACAATTAAGAAGATTTAAATAGAGAAAAAAAAACCTATTCACCCCCTCTAAGTGTTTAGCTAGCCTTGAAAACAAGACTTTCATGAGCCATAGCGGTCGTCAGTTTTCTGGTCGCACCCTATCCATGGATGTGTTTGCAAGCGCATTCATGAAGTGGTATATCCCCTCTTCGACGAGATTGGCCCATTATAGACAGTTTTTGCATTTGGTGCAACACGACAGGATAATGGACGAGTACCTGTAGGAGTTTACTTGGTTAGGTCGTTATGCAGGGAAAACTATGGCGGATGACGAGGAGAGGGATAACCACTTCTACCATGAGTTGAGAGAGAACCTGAGGCAACCACTCATAGTCATGAAGAATGTTAGATTCAATGAGTTGGTTGAAGCCGTTAGGATGTTGGAAAGCGACATAAAGCAAACCCAATGTCATAAGGGTCTTGTAGTGAAACAGGGAGAAGGAAAGCCTTCTCAGTCATAGTGGAATTCAGAAGGGAGTAAGTGGAAGAAGAAGCCACGTCCCTTCATGTCACAAGAGAAGAGCGGTTCTATGTTAGGAGAGTCCCGTTTCAAGGGATCAATGACGTGCTACAAGTGTGGCAAGCTGGGTCACATAGCTCGAAATTGTACTGAGGGTGGTGCTGAGCCAGAGCCGAGGCAGGAGCAGTCAGTGCGTTTCGGTCCTAGTTATGCAAAAAAAAGGAAAAGTGGCAAAGTCAAGTGCTTCATGTTTCCCCCCATTGCAGCCAAGAGCTTACAACCTTGGGCAGTAGGAAGCGATTTGTTAGCCCGATGTGGTGACATGTATGAATGGTTTGAGTTCGTTTGCTAGTTTAAAACTATTTACGACCTTTTGTGTTTGTTGCATGTATTCTAGGCTTCATACTACTTTTCGGCTACCCCTTAGAGTGTTGTTCGATACGAGAGCATCACACTCCTTCCTTGCAAAAATATTTATTTGGATAATTGGTGTGGAGCCCTTTGTGGCAGATGTAGAGCTTAGCATGTGCATGCACAATGGGTCAGTTATGACCACCAGGAAGAAGGGGAACATTGTTTTGAGGATAGGTGAAGTTGACTTCGTGTTGGTGACTGCAATTCTACCGTTAGCTGAACTTTACATGATCTTAGGGATTAACTGGCTTGCAGAATAGCGGGCTAGTATTGACTGCCTATTGAAGGTGGCGACCCTACGGAGCAAGGGAAATGAGGAGGCCAAGTTTGAGGATCTTGGTGGAGTGACCTGCTCTCTAACTTCAGAAATGTAGTTGGCGCGTGCGGTGAACCAGGGAGGTGTAGCGTCCATAGCCCTGTTGGAAGTTCACTCCACAAAGTTGGCAATTAGTGAGGTGCTTGTTGTGTCAGAGTTTGAGGATGTGTTCCACGAGGAGCTTCCGGGAGCACCTCCTCAACGCGAGATCGACTTCATGATCGAATTGGTACCTGGAGCAAGGCTGGTGTCCCGTCTTCTATTTTGGATGGCACCGAAAGAGTTGGCCGAGATAAAAGTTTAGGTGCAAAAATTATTGGAGCAAGGGTACATTGGGCCTAGATCTTCGTCGTGGAGTGAGTCGGTTCTATTTGTGAAAAAGAAAGTTGATAGCATGCGGTTGTGTATAAACTACCGTGAGTTAAATAAGGTGACCGCCAAGAATAAATAGTAGGAAGTGTTGGAACCGTGGTTTCACATTACTTGTGTTTGAGAATATCAACTCCCAGGTTGTATTTGATCATATTGTATATTGATAGAGTGTGCAGGTTGACAGGTGCAAGCAAAGAAAAAGGCATATATGAAAGCTATCGCCCAGCGTTAGTACTTACCACGCCGCGCTAGCCCACTTAACGTCGCGTTGAGAGCGTTGAGACAAAAATCGTTGAGTGCGTCGAGACGATGACTTTGAGTGAAGGCTACCGCCCGTCGGTAGTACTACTGCAGGTGCTAACGCGATGATTTATTTGTACCTAGCTCTCTTGATGGTTTCAGCAC
This sequence comes from Platanthera zijinensis, assembly GCA_039513925.1. Taxonomy (NCBI): domain Eukaryota; kingdom Viridiplantae; phylum Streptophyta; class Magnoliopsida; order Asparagales; family Orchidaceae; genus Platanthera; species Platanthera zijinensis. The sequence goes on from CM077080.1 coordinate 201,370,425, forward strand.
TAGCTCTACCGCGCCGAGCGCTACCGCCAGACGACTTTATTACCGCAGGCGGTAACTTAATGATTTATTTGGACCTAGCACTCTGGATAGTTTCGGCGGTAGCTCTACCGCGTCGAGCTCTACCGCCAGGCGACTGTATTATCGCAGGCAGTAACTTAATGATTTATTTTGTCCTAGCGCTCTAGAAGATTTCGGTGGTAGCACCTATCGCGCGGCGCTAGCCTTGTCAAACAGTTGTCTTTTCGGGAACGTCGCATCCTATGTTACTGCGCGACGGAAGGTCCTACCACGTAGCGCTAGTTCAAATGAAAAGGCAGAATATCATTTCGAAGATTATTTTCCAGATTTGGAGAACAGCTGGCACAACAAGCGTGCGAAACTACAGCAGGCGCTAGTCTTACCGCCAACGGTAGCCTGTTTTCATGAAGACGTATAAAAGCCGCTGTGTTGTCTGTTGTCATTACGACTCCTAGATGAATTTTGATGAAGGTTTCAGAACTCCAGATTTCGGCCGCCTCCTTGCGCCAGTCTCCTCTAGTCTTCGTCAAAGTTTAAGGAAGCCTTCTCCGTCCCGTTCGTGAACGAATAACTCCGGCGATCCAAAATCTTCATCAACCACTGAGAACCGACCGGTTGCTCGCCAACGAAGATCTCAAGCACCGGTCGTAGATCACACACCGGAGAAGTCGTCAAGAGAGAGAACTTCATTTTTCTTATCGTCTTTACTTTTAATCTTTGTACTCTTTCTATTTTTTGTTTAGTTTTGGTGAGGAAAATTGATCGGTGAGGGCCGTCGGAATCTGGGTAGGATTCCACGTAAATCGTCCCGGGATTTGGGACGTCTAGATCAGAGGATCTAGTCGGTCTCTAAGACCCTTCCTTATGTGGAGGTGAAGAGTGGGCTGAACGCCTTTCCTGGAGGGAAAGGGTGAGAGCCAACCGGCCGGGGTAGTGGATCGGTATAGAAAACAAAAGAGATTCTATTTTTCATCGTCTCCGATCTTCGACGTCATGGAGATCAAGTGTTGATGTAAACTATTTATGAACTATATTTCATTATTGTTTTAATGCAATGAAATCTTTTTCCCTGTGATTATTTGGTGTGTGAAATTTTAATTTCAGTAAACGTTCGCAAACCTTATTCACCCCCCCCCCCTCTAAGGTTGGCCACTAGATCCAACATGAAGAAATTATGCCTTTGCAGGAAGAATCTCAGAATGTAAATTCTAAACTTGCTGAAGAAGACGGAAGAACAGCTAGGTCTTGAAATCTTCAAACAACTAATTGAACCCATAGAAGACTGAAGGCTCTCCTTTCTTTCTTTATCAGAAGTCTTTCTGATCTTGCTGTAGCACAAGGAAAGTGCTACAGCTAATTGGACTTTTTATTCTGCAGGAAGGCTTCAAGCTATTTCTCGGTAGCAATGGCGAGGAAGATGAAGTCCAATCGCTCTTTTTCTTGTTGAGTAAAACCTTAAAAGTTTTTTTAACATCCGGGAGCTGTCCCTTTTATCTTCCGCCGATTAACGACTCCAGGAAGCTTGTGGGGACAACCTGCAGCAGATAGCTTCATCTTACTTTAACAGAAGAAGTCGTACAGTAGACTTCCGGCAGCGTTTGTCGTGTTTTGTAGCTTTCCCGCACTTTATTTGAACACAGCTGACTTGTTGACTTTGCTGACGTCACCATTCTGTGGACTTAGCCAAAATCAAACATCATTAGTATAGGCGTTGAGTGAGTAATCTTCACTCAATGCCAAAACACTCAGACAGATTTTCTGTCACTTGGCGTTGAGTGAGTAAGCTACACTCAATGCCATACCTCTTAGAAATGATTCTAGTCACTTGGCGTAAAGTAAGCAACCTTCACTCAACGCATTTGGACTTAGCCGATTTTCCTGCTTGGGAAGCGTTGAGAGCGTTGAGTGTGTCTTCATCACTCAACGTCATATTACTTAGTCAGATTTTGCCACTTGGCATTGAGTGAGTAAGCTTCACTCAATGCCTAACTACTTAACAGATATTCTTCAGTTATCTGGCGTTGAGTGGGTTAACTACACTCAACGCATTTGAACTTAGCCAAATTTCTGTGAAATCACGGTCTCTGACTGACTAAGGTTCAGTCAATGCTTTTTATCACATGGCGTTGAGTGAGTAAGCTTCACTCAACGCTTGTGAACTTAGTCAAATATTTACATAGATTTTCTATAGATTTGACTGATTTAGCCTGTCTCACAGCTTTTTGTTGTATGGCGTTGAGTGAGTAAACTTCACTCAACGCCTGTGGACTTAGCCACTTTCTTCATCCAATTTCCTTCAGCTGACTTGATCTTCAAGGTGTCGAGATAACTGAATTGTCTCGACACAGTTGTCTGAACTGTGGAGTGAAGTGTTGTGTCTTGAGACTGCTGTCTTGTATCTTTCTGATCTCGACACTTCTCCTACAAAGGTGTCGACATAGTTGGGAAGTGTGTCGACACTTTTGTACTTGTTTCAAGTCTGTACTCAGCACTTCTCTTATAAAGTGTAGACATAGTTGTGAAGTGTGCCGACACTTTTGTACTTAGTCATTTCTTCAAATTTTTACCCTGCACATGAAACTTAACCATACATCAAATACAACTTTGTGTATGTCATTGTTATGATTGACTTCTTCAAATATAGGACATTGTGGGCAATGGACCCAACAATCTCCCCCTATTTGAAGAACTCAAAACCCTCAATCAATTGAGTCAATGACATACACTAACATATACAATAGTAGAGCATTAGCTTGGAAAATTTCAAAGATAAGATAAGTTTTAGAAACCACACTCCCTTTCCTGCCTGCAGGGTGATCAGCATCACACCTGCTCCCCCTGAATTACTGCTACCTGGTCTTGATCAATTTGATCATATCCTTCTCATAATTCTGATACCACTTGTATCCTTCTCCTATCCTATGATACAGATTCATATCCTTCTCCTCCCCCTTTTTGACTTCTGTAAATAGTCAGGGAGGTTCTGATTTTCTATTCCCCCTTTTGAGTACAAATAAGTAGTTGAACCACTTGAGAGTGCTGGAGCAGTGCTGAACTTACTCCCCCTCAACTGAAGCATCATATGTCATGCTTCCTGATAGACTCTTTAGTCTATACCATCTGGATACTACTCCAACTAGCATGATACCACTAAAGATATACAACTTGAAAAATCTTCAAATTACTGAAGTACTTGTCCACCTGCAAGAAGGAATACAACCTGCAACAATATGAGAAGTAACTGAAGTTATGTTAGGTTCAACATACCCAATTCAAACTTGAAGGTGTTGAACTTTGCTTCATCAAGTGGCTTAGTGAAGATGTCAGCAACTTGCTTGTCTGTCGGGACAAACTCAAGGTTAATATCTTCACATTCCACATGTTCCCTAATGAAATTATATCTTATCTCAATATGCTTAGTCCTACTGTATGAGACAGGATTCCTATCAATTGAGACGACACTAGTAGAATCACAATATAATGGACTTCTACTTATCTAGAGGTTATAATCCTGGAGCTGATGTTGGATCCACAATAACTGAGCACAGCAGCTATCTGCTGAAATGTACTCTGACTCTACAATTGAGATTGCAACTTTTGTTTGCTTCTTGATGCTCCAAGACACTAGTCTTCCTCCCAAGAATTGATAGGTGTCATAAGTGATCTTCATGTCCTCTTTACAGCCTGCAAAATATGCATCTGAATAGCCAGTTAGTTCAAACTCCTCATTCCTAGGGTACCATAGTCCAAAATCCAGTGTGCCCTTAAGATACCTCAAAATTCTCTTTGCAGCAAAGTAGTGAGATTCTTTAGGGCAAGCCTGATACCTAGTATAAACACACGTAGCATACAAGATGTTTGGCCTACTTGTATTTAGATATAGAAGAGAGCAAATTATCTCTCTATACAAAGTTTCATCAATAGGTTTTCTTGTCTTATCTTTGTCTATATGCATACTTGACCCCATGGGAGTTTTCATGGTGGAGGAATTCTCCATACCAAACTTCTTGATTAACTTCCTGGTGAACTTCGACTGGGATATGGACAAGTCATCATCAATATGTATAACTTGGAGGCCCAAGAAGAACTTAAATTCACCCATACTGCTCATCTCAAACTTCCCTTACATAAGTTCGGCAAACTTTTTACAAAGGTTGTCATCAGTAGATCCAAAGATAATGTCATCTACATATATCTAGACTAGGATGATCTCACCCTTAGATTCCCTTAGGAATAGGATTTTGTCTATCTTCCCCCTAGAGAATTTATTCTCAATGAGGAAGCTATACAAAATCTCATACCATGCTCTAGGGGCCTGCTTTAGCCCATATAGAGCTTTCCTAAGTCTATAAACAGAATCAGGTGAGTTAGGAATAACAAAACCTAGAGGCTGCTCAATATAAACTTCTTTTTTAAGTCATTATTCAGGAAGACTGACTTCACATCCATCTGGTAGACCTTGAATCCCGTGTGTGCATCATATGCAAGGAATAGTCTGATGGCCTCCAATATTGCTACAGGGGCAAAGGTTTGATCAAAATCAATACTTTCTTCTTGCATGTACCCCTTAACTATTAGACTTGCCTTATTCTTGATTATAATGTCATTTTCATCAAGTTTATTCCTGTAAATCCACTTGACTCCAATGACATTATATCCTTATGGTTTGGGAACCAGCTTTCAAACCTTGCATCTCTTAAACTGGTTCATTTCCTCTTGCATAGCAACAATCTAGAACTGATCTATGTTGGCTTCTTCAAATTTCTTTGGCTTAACCTGTGACAGGAAGCTTGAGTATAGTGCTGTGTTGATACTTCTGCTCTTGGTCATTACTCTTTGGCTTGCATCACTAATGATCTGGTGTCTTGGATGATCCCTCAGATGCCTGATTACTGGAGGCAATCTAGCTTCAGCTTCAGGTGCAGCTTCTTACTACTCTTCATTCACCTCATTGGTGTCTATCAGTTCTTCTACTGGAATGTCCACTTTATCTTGGATAACTGGAGCTGCTTCATTGATGGTCAACTTGTCCATCATATGTTCTGTACCTATAGTACTAAAAGCGAGCTTGGTCGCTCGCTATTAATCATAGTAGACTCATCAAAGACTACATGACCCGATTCTTCTACAACTTGGCTTTTCAAGTTGTAGATCCTACATGCTTTATTATGATTGTTGTACCCAATAAAAATCCCATCAAAGGACTTGGAAGCAAACTTAGTCACATAGTATTTCCCATTTTGAAGCACATAACACTTACTACTAAAGATTCTGAGATAGCCCAGATTTGGTTTTCTGTCTTTCAAGATCTCATAGAGAGTCTTCTTGTGGCTCTTGGTGATAGAGGCCCTATTGAGGACATGACATACAGTATTCACTGCCTTAGCCCAGAAATATTCTGGGAGAGATGTATTACTCAACACTGTTCTTCCAGCCTCTATGAGAGTCCTATTTTTCCACTCAACAATCTCATTTTGTAGGGGAGTTCTTGGAGAAGAAAATTCTTGATGATCCCTTGCTCTTCACAGAACATTGTCATACTTTCAGACTGGAATTCAGTTCCATGGTCACTTCTGATTTTGACCACTGAACTGTTAAACTCATTCTGAATTTGCTTGACAAACTTGATGAAGATGTCAAGGGTTTCATTCTTTTTCTTGAGAAAGAACACCCAAGCAAACCTAGAAAAGTCATCAACCACCACAAGGGTGTAGACTTTCCTACCAAGACTATGAACTGGCATAGGACCAAACAAGTCCATGTGCAAGAGGTACAAAGACCTTACAAAATCTTTGGTCCTAATGCCCCTGAAGGAGGCTTTGGTCTGCTTGCCCTTTTACCATGCTGATCAAAAGACCTCCTTGGTGCACTTTACATTAGGATCATTCCTAACTAGATCTTGACTAAAGAGCTTGTCAATAGTCTTGTAATTCAAATGAGCTAGCCTCTTGTGCCATTGGATATAATATGAGACTTTCTCATTTGCCACTAAACAAATAGAAGAGTCTGTATCTAGATAAAGAAAGTTTAAACAGTAAACATTTCCACTCCAAGTGCCTGTCAAGATGACCTCTTGGTCACTTGACCTCTTAATCAGACACTCATCCTTGTGGAAGATAAAAACATAGCCAAGATCAGAAAGTTGCCTTATGCTTATGAGGTTGTGTTGCAACCCTTCAACATAAGCCACTTTTGTGATGGTGACTATATCATTGGTAATCTTACCATAGCCTTTAGTCACCCCTCTATTTGAACCACCAAAGATGACCTTGGGTACATCTGTCACTGGAGTGTACTCTTTCAAGTTGCTCCTTGTCCCAGCCATGTGCTTGGAACAACCACTGTCCAAGTACTATATAGGGGTATGACCACTTGAACTAACCTGCATCACACAATTTACTTTATCTTAGGGCCCTAAGTTCTATTGGGTCTTAGGTGCATGTTAGTCTTATAATGAACTTTTCTACCAACAGCATTTCTGACTGGTAGACTAACAGCTGCTCTTGGCACATTTGGATTATGCCAGCAGTCTATAGCAAGGTGGCCCACTTTTCCATAGCACCAACATTCATGAATGTTGTATCTTCTCTTCTGTGCAGGCCTAGTAATTTGGTTAACTGCTGGATGAATAGTAGAAAGAGGAGCAACAGGCTTTTTCAGATTCCTTTCAGCAAGGATCTGACTGAAGGTAAGTCTTCTAGCTGGCTTGTTTTGCCAGCTCTGAGTGCTAGCAGTAACAAGTTTATTTTCAGAAAGCATGCTTTTGATAACATACAACACAGCCAAACTAGGCTTGCTGGAGGACTGAACCTTAGTCTGATTCTTTGTTGAATGGTTCTGAACCTTTGCTGCAGCCACATTCTTGAGAGTGGGGGGCTGAGCACCAAAGACAAATGGTCCAGGATGGACCAATTGAATTTCTTCATGGGCAGTCTTAAAGGCACTCACCCTGTTGTACCTACCACCTTTGCTGTGAACTATTTTGTTCACACCAGTGGATCTGTCATTCATCTAGTTACCAAAGATGCTTTCTTGGTCATACCTATTTGAAGGCAACTAAACTTTCCTAAAAGGATTGAGAGGCATGGAAGCCAGTGGCTCAACTGGAGCTTTGCCCTTCCCTTTGGAACGGGCAACTCTTGCATTTCCCTTAAACCCCAACCCCTTCTTACCCTTCTGAGAGGAGTCTATTAAGGGCAACACTGTATTGGGCTTAGAAAAATTAGCAACAATTCTCTTCTCCCTCTAGAGTTTCTCTTAAAGGTCCCTTATGAGACTATCCTTGAACTTGATGGTGCCAATCTAAATGATAGTGATGTTTCTCAGTTGGCTAACTTCCCCTACTTTCTGATCTAGCAAAGTTGTTGTTTCAGTCAGCTGGGCAGCATGTAGCTGAAGTGAGGCAATCTCCATAGCTTGCTTTTTAGTCAACTTCTTGCACCTTTTAAATGCATCCAGAAGTTCACCATACTTGTCAATCAATTGATTGACATCTCCTTTATAATCATCTTCACCACAAGATGAAGAGGCTTCTGTACAGGGACTAGTCTCATATCCAGACTCAGAAGAAGAGCTTGATAGAGATTTTACCTTGCTTTGACCAGGCTGATCCTGGCTGGTTTCCACATCAGTCATTGCCATCAGCCCATAGTAGCTATAAGAATCTTCTTCATCTTCCTCATCCACCTCTGAATCACAGTCTGAATATGATAGAGGGGCCCTGATACCTATCATGGAAGCAGGATAGTCTTCATCTGCTGCTTCAGCTACTTGATCAGTAGTAGTGAAAGTGAGGGGATAAGATACTTACTACTCTAGAGGGGGGGGGTGAATAGAGTATTCAAAAATTAAGGAGACTCTAAACACTTCTCTTAGAGCTATTGCGGAATAGAAATATGAAAGCTTAAAACCTAAAGCCTATCAGAGTGTAGTGAATAAAAGATCAAGCTAACTGAAGTTTCAGTTGAGCTTTAAGCCTAGCACAGCACTTAGCAACCTAGTTAAATTTATCACAGCCACAATGCATCAATTAAAGTAAGCAACAGACAACACAAGAGCTTTATAGTGGTTCCCCAATTGGGTACATTCACTCTTCTACCACCCTGGAAGGAATCCACTACAGGTTTTTGATCAGGTGCCCTGCCACCAGTAGATCTGCTTCAGGTAGATCTAGAGACCCTTTGAGCTTTTGATCAGGAGCCCAAAATCCAATAGGTTTTTGATCAGGTGCCCTATCACCAACAATTCACTTTTGAAGGGAGTAATAACCCATTTACAGGAGGTTGAAAGAAAGAAATAAGATGTCTTCTCTGTGTTCAGAGAAGATAGTGGATGGCTCTTAATATATCAAAGCTCCCTCTGGCTTAGAGAATATCCAGGAAGAAGCTTTGCTTCAGGGTGTAGGATCTCCAAATTGCTTGAGAAGACTTTTCTGATGCAGCCTTGAAGAAGACTCTAGATTTTGAATGAATGTTCTTCTTCAGCAGCTTTTGCAATTTGGGAGAGTTTGCACAAATGAATGTTCAACAATCTGGGAGGTTCTTCTTCTTGAAAACTTGAGCTCTGAGTATTGATTTTCCTGAAGACAGGATGAACTCAGGAAGAAGAACTTTTCTTTTCTCTTAAGATTATCTGGTTCTGTGTCTGCTGAGAGTTTGTATGAGTTGTTCTCTGTGTTCTGAGTTGTGTGTGAGTGTAGTATTGTCTTCAGCCGACTGCCTTGATAAAATAGAAACTTCTCTTCTATGAAAAAGCCTCGAGACCTGCACTAGAAAAACTTCCCAAATAATAGAATAAAACAAAATAAGGAAACATGCACCTGCAATCTTTTCTGTCATTCCCAAAAAGGAATTAAGGATATTAAAAAATATCCTTTCAATTTGACTTTACAAATTTGCACAGGAAACCAAGCCTAACGGCTATATTACAGCTGTAGAAAGACACGATTTCCTCTAATAAAACAAACGGCTTTATTCTGCCAAATCTCTCAATTAATGCAAAATGAATATTGCAAATAAGCAAAAGAATATAAATATAAAATTGAGCAGAATATACTGAATAAACTATGTCTTAAACAAGAGGAAATAAACCAAAGATCAAAAGAAATAGCTATAGATAAAAGCAGACAGAAAGCGTCGACCAGAGATCGAAGATCATCGATCTAAACAAGCAGATTGTCGACCTGAAGAAAAAAACTGTCTTCACAGAAATCGTCGACCAAGGCAACACGATCGTCGATCTGAATAAGCAGATCGTCGACCCACTTCAGAGTTCATATAACTTTGAGATCGTCGATCATCAATCGAAGATCGTCGAGCGCCAATCGACTATCGTCGAGCACAGATCTACTTAACCATTTTCATTTAATTCAATCTCAACTAATCTAACCTAAGTGTAGACTAATCTTTAGTCTAACCATTGACCATAGATGATTCTTGGATCAATTAAGCCTAATTGAGATGGCATGGCCGAAATCAAAACTAGGGAACCAACAAGTAGTAGCAACTAGCCCAATATAGGCTTCTTCAGACTCAAACTCAGATGAGTCTGTCCAGCTCTTCTCTTTCTTAGCAATGAAGGATTTCTCCTTCTTTCCCTTGTACTGGTGTTGTTTCTTCTCAACAGCTTCCTTCCTCTTCACTGGGCAGTCAGCTATCACATGTCTTGGTTTGCTGCAATAGTAGAAAACAACCTTAGAAGAATTATATTTATTAGATTTAGAATCATACCTATCAGCCTTGGAATGATTCCTCCTGAAATGAGAAGAGGTGGAAGGTCTGCTCTTCCAATATTTCTTCTTCATCAGCTTCTGAAAGTTCCTGGAGAAGGCAGTAAAGTCCTCATCTGACATGGTGCTTTCTGATGCATCTAACTCTGAGTTGTCTGAGTCAGCTGGTATTCTTGGAGGAGAGGGAATCCTCTCCTTATTCTTCCTGATGTTGTCTACCTTGAATTCCAAAGACTTCTCCTTGGCATGGGATCTGCTGGTGGCCTCCTCCTCTTTCCTGGCAGCTAGCTGCATCTCATAGGAGAGCAGCTTTCCAAACAATGTTTGGGGAGGAAAATCAGCAAGCTTGGCCACTTCTCTTATGACACAAATCTTAGTATCCCTGTCTCTAGTGAGAGATCTGAGGAACTTGTCATTTATTTCATAATGACTGAAGACCTTCCCATAAGTCCTCAATTCATTAATGATCCTGAAAAATCTATCATAGCAAGTAGCTATGTTCTCTTTCAGGGATTTCTTGAAAGCCTCATACTCCTGGTTGAGCATGAACTTTCTATCATCTCTTACCTCTTTAGTACCCTCCATATAGACCACTAGGGTTTCCTACATCTCTTTGGAGGTCCGGCAGTGGACCAAGTTCTGAAAGGTAGAATCATTAGTAGCACTGACTATGATGTTCTGGGCTCTCTTGTCCAATGCAGCCAACATGACCTCATCCTTGGTCATTTTTGAATAAGTCTTGGGATTCTGGACATTGGCATCCAGAACTGAGACCTTCATAGGGATGAAGGGTCCCTCTTTGACAGTCATAAAGATTCTAGGGTTAGAGGCTTCCATAAACAGTCTGACCCTTTCTTTCCAGATTCCAAAATACTCCTTGTAAATCGGGAATTTCATGGAACCAAACTCCTTATGGTTCTCTCCAGAACCCATAAGTTCAGATCTGTAGCTACCCTTGGAGATCACTCAGATTGTTAAATCCTTTTTGAGTAACTTCCCTCTAATACCACTTGAAAGTCTTTGTTTTCAAGGTAGCTTGCAACATAGAGGGGGGTGAATAGGTTAATTGATGTATTGCGGCTTTCTTTAATTTCTTCTTTAGTCACTTAGTGTGTTGACAGTTATTTAGCTTTCAAGAACCTGTAAAAAGGAAATAACATAGAAAAACACACACAGTAATTATAGTGATTCCCCAGATTATGGATACATCCACTCTCCTCCTACATTTCTAACTTTTAATTAGACAAGGCACTTCTCCAAAAATCAGCTCAAAGAGCTTACACCTCAGATCCCTTAGGATCTCTCAGTCTCCTCCAAGACTTACAGCTCAGACATAAGTGCCCTACAACTCAGTGATCAATGGATCGCCTATCTCAGGCCAAAGGCCCTATAACTCAGGCTAGGAGGACAACCCTACCTCAGATCCACAAAGGATCCTACCTCAGAGAGAATGACTCTCCTATAGCTCAGGCACAAAGGCCCTACCTAAGATCCAAAGGATCATATAGCTCAGGCACAAGTGTCCTACAACTCAGTGAGAATGACTCACCTACCTCAGGCCCAAAGGCCCTACAGCTCAGTGATCGAATGATCACCTACCTCAGATTCAAGCTGGATCCTACACTCAGAGAGTATAACTCTCCTACAGCTAAGGCAAATGTGTCCTACCTTAGGCCAAAGGCCCTACAGCTCAGATTCAAAAGGATTCTACAGAAAACAGTGATTTAATTAATTTGACACAGAGAAATTTCTCTGTGTCAACAACTAGGGCTGAGTTATCTCAGCTCTATCTTTCTTCACAACAGTAGGAAGAAATTCTTCCTCTGCTGGAAGAATCTCATAATTTAAATTCTGAACTTGCTGAAGAAGACGGAAGAACAGCTAGGTCTTGAAATCTTCAATCAGCTAACTGAACCCACAGAAGACTGAAGGCTCTCCTTTCTTTCTTTATCAGAAGTCTTTTTAATCTTGCTGTAGCAGAAGAAAAGTGCTACAACTAATTGGACTTTTTATTCTGCTGGAAGGCTTCAAGCTTTTCTCGGCAGCAATGGCGAGGAAGATGCAGTCCAGCCGCTGTTTTTCATGTTGAGTAAAACCCTAAAAGTTTTTTTAACATCCGGGAGTTGTCCCTTTTATCTTCCGCCAATTAACGACTCTAGGAAGCTTGTGGGGACCACCTACAACAGATAACTGCATCTTGCTTTAATGGAAAAAGTCGTACAATAGACTTCTGACAGTGTTTGTCGTGTTCTGTAGCTTTCCCGCACTTTATTTGAACACAGTTAACTTGTTGACTTTGCTGATGTCACCATTATGTGAACTTAGCCAAAATCAAACATCATTAGTATAGGCATTGAGTGAGTAAGCTTCACTAAATGCCAAAACACTCAGAAAGATTTTTTGTCCATTGGCGTTGAGTGAGTAAGCTTCACTCAACGCCATCCCTCCTAGAAATGATTCTAGTCAATTGGCATTGAGTGACCAACCTTCACTAAACGCATTTGGACTTAGCTGATTTTCCTGCTTGGGAAGCATTGAGAGCGTTGAGTGTCTTCATCACTCAATGCCATATTAATTAATCACATTTTGCCATTTGGCGTTGAGTGAGTAAGCTTCACTCAACGCCAAACTACTTAACAGATATTCTTCTGTTATCTGGCATTGAGTGAGTAAGCTACACTCAACGCATTTAGACTTAGTCAAATTTCTGCGAAATCACAGTCTCTGGCTGACTAAGGTTCAGTCAATGCTTTTTATCGTATGACGTTGAGTGAGTAAGCTTCACTCAACGCCTGTGGATTTAGTCAAATATTTACACCGATTTTTTATGGCGTTGATTGACTTAGCATGTCTCACGACTTTTTGTTGTATGGTGTTGAGTGAGTAGACTTCACTCAACGCCTGTGAACTTGGCTACTTTCTTCATCCAGCTTCTTTCAACTGACTTGATCTTCAAGGTGTCGAGATAACTGAATTGTCTCGAAACAGCTGTCTGAACTATCGAGTGAAGTGTTGTGTCTTGACACTGCTGTCTTGTATCTTTCTGATCTCGACACTTCTCTTATAAAGGTGTCAACATAGTTGTGAAGTGTGTCAACACTTTTGTACTTGCTTCAAGTCTGAACTCAGCACTTCTCTTATAAAGTGTAGACATAGTTGTAAGGTGTGTCAACACTTTTGTACTTAGTCATTTCTTCAAGTTTTCACCCTACACATGAAATTTAACTATACATCAAATACAACTTTGTGTATGTCATTGTTATGACTGACTTCTTCAAATCTAGGACATTGTGGGCAATGAACCCAACAATGAACCAAGTGTTTCGGTAGTACTTGGATTCATTTGCAGTGCTATTCATCGACGATATCCTAGTGTACTCAAAGTCAAAAGAGGAGCATGAGACTCACTTGTGAGTGGTCTTGCAGATTCTGAGGGAGAACCAGCTTAATGATTAGTTCTCAAAATGCGAGTTCTAGTTAGAGAGGGTAGCATTATTGAGCCATATAATTAGTGGTGAAGGGGTTGCGATGGATCTGGTGAAGGTTAAAGCCATTAGAGATTGGCCTGTTCTGAGAATCATGGCGGAGGTCAGGAGTTGTTGGGTGCACGTCAGAGTGTGCCCGAGCATTCGAGAACTTGAAGGAAAGGTTAATGGATGCTCCGATCCTAAATATTCCTAATGGGACTGAAGGATCCATATTTCAGTGACACATCAGGGTGCGAATTGGGTTACGTGTTAGTACAACATGGAAACGTGATAGCTAATGGGTCCAGATAGCTAAAGCCTCATGAGAGAAATTACCTCGTCCATGACTTGGAGCTGGCAGCGGTAATTTTTGCTTTGAATATGTGGATGCATTACGTGTATGGTACAAGGGTGGAGATCTTCACGAACCATAAGAGCCTAAAGTATCTCTTGGATCAGAAAGAATTGAACATGTGGCAGCGCAGGTGGGTCGAGTCCCTTAGGGACTATGACGTGGTGATTCAATACACGCCGAGCAAGGACAATGTTATCGTCAATGCCTTAAGCAGGAAATATTCTGTGCAAGGAAACTGGATTGAAGCGCAAGACGATCGGTTGGTGTGAGACTTTGAGTCTCTTAGCATTATTTGTGTAGACAGGGGTGAGTCTAGCGTGGAATGATTGATTTGGATAAAGTTGCAGTGCGACTTGGCTGATCGTATTCGGCAGGGGAAACCATTGTGGATGTAGAGTTCCAGCCACTAGTGGTGGAAGCTAAGAGAGGCGAAGGCAGTGTCATGGAGATGATCGGTGGGATCCTAAAGAAGAATGGAAGGGTATGTGTACCGCAGTTCAGCAAGTCTGCGAGGAGTTTATGTTCGAGGCACACTTTACAAAGTACTCCATTCATCCGGGCAGTACAAAGATGTACTTGGATTTGAAGAAATCATTTTGATTGCCTAGGATGAAGCGAGATGTAGCTTTATATGTGAGTCGATGCTAAGCTTGTGCCTTAGTGAAAGCTGCGTGCCAAAGGCCGGGCGGGTTCTTGAAGCTCCTTCCTATACCCAAGTGGAAGTTCGATGACATTTCCATGGACTTTGTGCATGGTTTGCCTCGGTCACCACAGGGTAACAATGCAATTTGGGTTATCGTGGACTGTCTAAACAAGGTGGCTCACTTTATTCCAAATCGGAAGGAAGATAGTTTGGAGAAGCTTATGGAGCTCTATGTTCGGAATGTGGTGTGGTTGCTTGGGATTCCAAAGAGATTGTTAGTGATCGGGATGGACAATTTATGTCTAAGGACTGGAGGCTAGTGCAGAGGAGATTGGGCACCAAGCTTAAGTTCAGTACAACATTCCATCCGCAGACTGATGGTCAAATAGAGAGAACAAATTGTACTTTTGAAGATATGATGAGGATGTGTGCTCTCGATTTTGGCAAGAGATGGGAAGACCATATTTTCATGGTAGAGTTTGCCTACAACAATTGCTTCCAAGCGAGCATTCAAATGGCACCGTATGAAGCATTATAAGATTGGCGGTGTAGAACGTCGATGTCGTGGATAGAAGCGGGAGACACCAAGCTTTTGGGAAAGGAGGTAGTGGCAGATGCTTGCGAGTTAGTACGGATGATCCAGGAGCACATGAAAGTTGCTCAATAATGGCTTGGAAGCACACATCCCCAACATGTGGAGTTTGCAGTGGGCGACATGGTCTACTTGAAGATCAAGTCGTTCAAAGGCTTTTCACGGATTCAGTGGCTCAAGAAATTTAGTCTGAGGTATTTGGGTTCGTTCGAGGTTACAGAGCATATATGTGAAGCAGCCTATAGGTTGGTGTTGTCCGAGGAGCTGAGTGGACTACACAATGTTTTCCATATCACAGTGTTGAGAAAAGCGATAATGGAGTCGTGTGACGTGGTCAAGTTGGTGGCAGTGCCAGTGGCAGCAGATTTGAGGACGACGGTTTGTCCGATATCTGTGGAAGATTCGAAAATTCGGCGTTTATGGAATAAAGAGGTCAAGCTCGTGAAAGTACGTTAGGACAACTATAGGTGAGACGAGTTCTCTTGGGAGGGCAAGCAAGCGATGCGAAAAGACTTACCAGAACTATTTTCTTAAGGTATGTTTTTTTGTTGGTTTATATCACTTAAATTTCGAGGATGAAATTCTTTTAAGGGGGAGGAGTTGTAATACCCCAAAATTTCTACCTCGTGTCTGAGCGTGCCTAGAGTTATCACTGGCAATAGCTTTATTGCCAGGTGATGGTGAATCGTCGTGTCCATATGAAAGACACAACGATATCATTGTGACCGTTTGGAAGTCACGACAATATTGTCATAACCGTTTGGAAGTCACGATGATATCATCATGACCGTTTAGAAGTCACAACGATATCATCATGACCGCTGAGAAGTCACGACGATATTGTCATGGTCGTTAGGGAGATGCAATAATACCGTCTTGTGCGCCAGGTTCCGTGTATTAATGCCAAAATGCGAACCGGAGCGGGTTTCTGGGTGTCCGATCTTTTTGGTAATCGATCCAATGGCCCAGATTTGTCGCCCGTGAGCCTTAAATAGGGCAGAGGGAATTTTCCCCACTTTTTATCTAAGCCCATCGTGATTTGATAGCTTGTGAGTGGGAAGTAGCGAGGAGGAAGACGACCTAGATCTGTCATTGTTGGAACTTTGGAGCTTCGTTTGCCGATCCAAGTCCGGATCCGTGGAGAGGGCTTAGAGGTGAACACGTTCATCAGTGCTTCTTCGAGTTTTCATGAGAGGAAGAAATTTCATAAGATAATGACATCTATCCTCCCGGTTTTAGGATGCGTGCATGGCATCCCTTTTGTTTACGCCTTTATTTTGAGCATTTTGGCACAAGATCTCTCAAATGAGAGGGGTTCGGGTCGCATTGGTTCATGAAGAACCACCGGGTCGATTGAGTCCATCCCCGTCATAATTTGCATTAAAAGTCTGCATCATTAATGGATTAGGCATTGTGAGTGAAGTTGTAATTGTGACCGGTAGTCCGATTCGGTGATGTTGTTTGACATACATGTTAGGGAGTTTTGCTGGAAATCTGATTGCGATGAAGATGTCATTGTGATGCCTTTATTTTTATGTGAAAACGAATGGTGGTTTAGGGAGGGAAAAGATATGCTTGTTAAATGTTATGTGAAGGCGTGGCTTTGTCTTTGTGGACGACTGGCAAGCCCTGTGATGTTGTAAGTCACATGTGGAGGGTGTCCCGACAGGAAGAGTCCCCTTTTGTGAAAACAGACGAGAATGCCAAAGCTTTTGGACAAGCCCGAGTGATGTAACCCATGAGCTGGCAAAATCAAAGAAAGAGTTCTTAGCATTGGTTGAGATGCTTTGATGGAACTGACGAGAGTGTTGAGACCCATGAGCTGGTGGGGCCTAAGAAAGAGTTTCATATGCGGCTTGAAAGCCATTAGGGAAATTGGAAGTATCCATGTGATTGTTGTGATGTGATGATGTGTGTTGATGTGTTAGAATCATACATACTTAGGATGTCTGGAGTGAAACCTAGGTTTGCATACATATTGCATGGTAGGCCCTTTTTATTTTAATGCTCAACATAAAAACATGTTTAATGTTTGTGACACACATCCCTGTTGTTTTTATCTTATCTTTATGTTTATTTATATTTGCATACGAAGTGCTGACCTGCAGGGTGATGGAGTGCCCCGAGGTCTGCTAGGGATGGCCGGGAGGAGGTGTGATAGTTTCACAGTTGAGGTTAGCCTTAGCTGACCCACATTACATCAATTTTTTGCAGGGTAAGGATCAAAATCTAGAGGTAGCTCGTGGGCCATAAAGGCCCAAGCCTCATGAAGTGTACCTTCTCCTTCTTTGGTAGTGTGTTTAGTTTCATTTATCTTGTTTTCGGCTTGCAGTCCGAGGTATCATAGGAGTATTGTACTCTTGATTTGATGATGTGTTGTACGTTGATTTGGACATCTTTATGTTGTAAAGCCATAAGGCCATTTGGACTCCTATGATAGTGTGGACAGATTCTATTTCTAATTAGCTTTTCCACTATTTTTATTCTGTATTTTGAGATGAGTAGTATTATATATCATATATAATACTTAAAATGTGGTGTCTATATGTTGTGGGGCCCCAGCCGGACCCATATTATATAGTCATTGTAGGGGAGGTGTTACACTTAACCTACTCCAAAATCCCAAAGCGCTTCCTCCAACTAGCCACCCGCGCAAGTCTCAATGACGAGGGAAGACGCATCGATCACGGAAGAGCACCACCCTTTGACACATGCTAATAGTACGAGCAATAGTATCCAAACGATTGGAAGAAAATCTCACATAAACGGGGACAAGCACACACGTTCAAGGCCGCACGAATGACACCACGCACGCCTGCGCGATCAGCATCGCACGCGAACAGGCATCCCCACGCGTTCCTGTGCAGGCGGCCCTGAACGAGAGCAAAATGGGCGGCCCTGAACGAGAGCAAAATGGGCGGCCCTGGCCCCGCACGGACGCACATGCGCTTTAACACCACATTTTCTTGGATTTGGAGGTTCCTGAAGCTAAAGTGCGACGGTAGGTAGCTTCCGCTAGGCGGTTGTCTTTTTTCGTCGAGAGTATCGAGACGAAAGCGTTGAGATGTTACCGCGTGACAATATCACTACCGTTGGCGGTAGTGTGGCGGGTTATAGAGACTAGCGTATTTGTGAGCTACCGCGACACGGTAGGTAACTATCACCCGACGGTAGCGGGCGAAACCAGTTCTTTGAGCCTTATGTAGGGCTGAGGGATTCTTTCCTCCTATTTCTCATCTTTTAGATTGAGAAGTTAGGGCTTGAGAGAGAGTTTGGAGGAGGAAGAAGAGGCATCTTCCACCATTGGCAAAGCTCCAGAGTTTCGTTCGTCGATCCAAGGCCAGATTCGTGGAGCCCTTGAAGGCGCACACTTTCATTAGTTCAAATCAAGATCTCCATGGCTAAGAAGAGAAGTCGTAAGTGTTGAAACCAAAAACTGGCTTCTTATGGAGTTTGAACCCTTGGGGAAGGGGTGACCGCACACTTCTCCCTAGCGAGCTTGAACGAGCAAAGACTTAGAACCAAAACCGAACCAAGGCTCCAGCACGGAGGCCCCACCACACACCCTGAAGATCTTAGAGCGTTTCCCCTCCTTAGCCTGTGCTGAGCTAAGAGCACCTCAGAAAGCACAAGATGATCAGAGAGTAAGGAGACAGAAATGCTTGAAAGCTCCTTCTGAGGTACCCCCTTGAGTCTATTTATAGTTTTTTGAAGTTGGTTTGTCAATAGCGTACCTCCACTATTCTAAAAGGCTATATACAGTCCAGGTTTCCCTGCCAACAACGTAACTCCGCTGTTCAAAAAGGCTATGGGCATGCCAACGGGGGTAAAACGATAAAAATTCAACATAGAACACTCGGCGAGTGGCCCCCAAAAATCTCCATTCGTCTAGGGCAATGAGTGCTCGATGGGGCTGGCACTCGCCGCCTCTCCAGGGCCCTGGGCGAGTACAGGCTCGGCCTGCCCCACTCGTCTGTTATTGCCGAGAGCTAGGGGAGAGTGTGAGCCCACTCGCCCCACTTCCATCCCGCCCCGCCTGGGCAAGTCGACGAGGCTGCCAAGCTCTTGTCTCCCTCTCGACTCGCCTGGGACTGGACTGCCTGACTTACCCAACCCGGCTTGCCCCACTCGCCTACTCGACGCTTTAGGCGAAAGGCTCCGACAGAACTCGCCTCACTCAACGCCAAAGGCGGAAGGCGTCGAGTGGTCTCGTCTCACTCAATGCCAAAGGAGGAAGGCGTCGAGTGATCTCGCCTCACTCGATGCCAAAGGCGGAAGGCGTCGAGTGATCTCACCTCACTCAATGTCATGATCATCCCGGCTCGCGCGACCGACTCGGCTCGACAGATACATAGGGGCGGGGAGCACGCTTCATGAGCGACTTCGCTCCTGAAGATCTTGCCAAACACTGATTCTGGAGGGGAACCCGCTCATCTAATACAAGATTGTACATACCCACTCTTTGCGAGCTTCCGCGAAGTTCGGAAAGAAACATCCAATCCTAGGTATTTGATGAGTATTGCGGGAGCGGGAGGGAATCTTTTGGTAGGGTCCACCAGCTACTATAAATATACGCCCCTTACGTGGGCGACCCTTGCCATTCCCTTACTATGATTCTGCTGAGATGCCTCTCTCCAAGGAGCTCCAAGAGATGCTTAGCCGTGCTTGGGAGCTTAATGCTCCTCGTGCTGCTGAGCTGATCTCCCTGTTGCCCAGTCTATTATCCTGCGAGTCGCCAAAACACTAGCCCGCCAAGAAGGCCAAATCTGCCTCGAAGGCTGCCGATTTGGTCTACCGTGATCTGGCCTCAACCCCAAATCATGGTCTCGCT
This sequence comes from Platanthera zijinensis, assembly GCA_039513925.1. Classification (NCBI taxonomy): domain Eukaryota; kingdom Viridiplantae; phylum Streptophyta; class Magnoliopsida; order Asparagales; family Orchidaceae; genus Platanthera; species Platanthera zijinensis. Next base: position 201,390,058 of record CM077080.1, read on the forward strand.
TCTTCCTCCAAGCTAACCGTCGAACCGAAAGGAAAAGAGATCATCAACCTTCATGTCGACCCGAACACTCATCAGAATGGTGCTGAGGCTTCTGTGCTGCGAGTAGACTCTCCTCACGGTGACTCACGCCCCCAATCATCTCCCGAAGGCCGCACGAGAAACCCATCGCCTCCCTTTGGTGCCACTGGGATAGGCTCGCTATTGCTGAAGTCGTCGGCTCGCGAGCTGCCTCGGGTTCCTACCCCCGTTCTTGTACTTGTAGGGGGAGGTGTCGGGGTTATCCCCATCCCAAACTTCAATTTGATCTCCCCAAACTCTCAAGCTCTGGTTCACAGCAAGGCCCTTCAACCTCCTCTCGCTCGCCCATTTCAGGGTGAGCCAAGTTCTTCTCGGCAACTTCACCTAAGCGGGATCATCTCGCGAAGTTAGTCTTGCATTATTTCTGCAAACTCAGCTCATCTAAATTTGTTGTTCTCGCAGGCCTTCCTAACCACTCCGAAGTAGAAGAATCTTCCGAGCTAGCTCGCCACTCGCCACCTCATTCGCCTAATGCGATAGAGGATTTCCTGGACGCCTCGCTGGACGTTGCCGAGCTGAGGAGGCAAACTGTTGAAGTCCTTAAGAAGCAGGGACTCGCGCTGCGCCGGGTCCAGGAGGACAACTTACTCAGCCAACAGTGGTTGCAGACGCTAGAAAAGGACTACGTGTTGCTGGTGGATGAGGTGTGGCGCAACTCAGTGAATGGGATGACTTTTCCCACCCCATTTATGGATCGAATCAATGAGAACATGTGAATCATACACCAAGACTTGGAGTTGGTCCATGAGTTCAACAATCTGCGACGACCTCTAGGGATGGAGATCCAAGGCCGGGGTAGATGGAAATGGCTCCCTAGCTGAACCTACCGGCACTCGCCCCCCAAACCCCTAGCTCGCAAATTATAATAATTTTGTTGAACTGATTATTTGTCATTGGTGTGTAATAAGTTTAACTGTTTTTTCTAGATTTAATTTCCAATGCTTGTGATTCGTAAATCATGTTGTGCTTTAGACTCGGCTCGCGTTAGGACAGGGCAAGTCACAGGGTTTGGCGAGTTGGGGACAGCGAGCCGAACTAACCGGTCGGCTCGGCAATTAATTTGTTTTATATAAATAGGCTCTCTCACCTACCCCCAAACTATTACTTTTACTGCAGAATCATACCCCCTGCTATTGCCCTTCTCGCTAACTGCACTTGCGCCAAGATCTTAGAAATATGGGCAAAACACGCCCTAATGTTGATGGACGGTCCAAGTGTGTGAGGCAGTTCGCCGAGTACACCTTCTATGAAGGGAATACTACCGAGCAAGAGCTCGTGGACTTCATTGCCGACTATGTTCCCTCAGGTTTCACCGTGCGTCGACCCGGGAGGGGCGAGGAGATGAATACTTTCTTCGTTGATGAGCTCGCCTTCCCCATATTGCACTTTGAGGTGGGGTTGCGCCTTTCCCTCTGGGCGGAGATCCACCAGATTTTGAAGTACTACGGGGCAATTCCTGGGCAGCTGAACCCGAATGTGATTGCCATGATGGTGACATTCGCCTACTTCCTCCGGCGAGCGGATAAATTTTAACCTCGCCGCCTTCCGCAAGCTATTCATATACCGCGCGACCAATGATGGGGTCGCCTTCCTTTTCGGCTCGCAGCTTAAAGTTTGCGAGACAGCCAACAAGAACCACAATTGGTTCTCGAAATTTGTCTTCATCAAAGGGGATCTCGACAATGTTCCCTTCTCGCCTCAGCAGCGGAGCGAGGAGGTATACCGGCCGCCCAGCGTGAAGGGCAACGATGCCGAGCTGCGCAAGTTCTTCCTTGACAAGGACTTCGAGGTCTCCTTCCTTCGAAGGGGCCTCGACTCTCTACCTCTGGTTCATCCCGGAGAAGGTATAACTTTCCTCCTTTTCTTTTAATAGGGTCGCCAATATGAATTTTGTCTGATGACAAGTTTTTTCCTACATGGGGAGCGACTGATTCCCAAGCATCCGCCCTTTGCGGACTTGAGATTCTACCCCGATGCACTCGCGCGCGAGCGAGCAGCTGCGGCGGCTTGCCGGATGGAGTCGGAATCGGCCAGGCCTCCCTCCAGCAAGAGGCGACCAAACCCCGCGAGCTCCAGCTCTCCTCTCCGCCCCCCGTCGTCGAAGAAGATGAAGAAGGCGGTAGTGATTTCCAGAGGGAGCAGATAGTCCTCGACTCGCTGGAGAAGGATCAAGGAAGCGGCGACTCTCCTGCTTCCCCAGCCGCCGAGGAACTCCCGGTCCGTGAGTCGGGCCTTCCAAAATACCATCAAAACATTGGCCTCGGCGTGAAGGCAAAGGACCAGCTCGGCAATCCAATGGTCCAATGGGATGAACAGGCTCACAGAGTCTCCATCTCATCCCTTCTTCCCTCCTAGTCGGAGAGCAACCCCCCAGCGGGCACGCATATGCCCTTGGGTTCGGGCTATATGGCCGTGAAGACGTCGAGGCTTACAATGACATGGGCCTCCAGCAACTTGCCCATGAGTGCTCGCGAGCCCAGATGCGCGTAGCAGAGCTCGCGCATATGTCAGTTCGTCGCGGCTTCCACCTTAGCCATAACTTGGTGAAGGCCGAGCAGGATCAAGATGTCGCCAAGGACGATGTCGCCGACCTGGCTAGCTGGCTAGGGATTGCTGAGGATATCCTCAGCAGAAGTGCCAGCGGGGTGGTAAGTGTCAGCTAACCCCTCTTCATTTTTCTTAGTACTTTCACTTCTTCTCTTACCTTTCTCGCCTTGTAGGACACCGAGGCAGCGAACCACATGCGCGCTCGCACTGCCGAGCTGTAAGAAAAGAACAAGAAGTTGGAGGAGCAGAACAAGGGGATCCAGGGCGAGCTCGCTCGCCTGATGGACATCTTCCTTCCCCCATTGTCGGCGAGTCGGCGTCCCAACCAAGAGGTTGAAGGTGTTAAACAAGGCGAAGGTCACCGAGAAGTTGTGGGTCAACTCTATGAGCACCGCTGACTACGCCCTGCAGGACATGCGAGACATGCAGGTGTTGACGACGGGTTACGAGGAGATGACTGCAAAGGACCTGGTGCCAGAGCTATTCCCGCTCGTTTCCCCCCTGGCGAGAAGGATGACAGCTTCAGCTCGCTCATCAAGGAGGTTTCCGGCTTCGACGATGGCAACTCTGGAGGGGAGGGCAAGAGCTAGCTCGCTTTTTCTTTTTCTTTTTCTTTTTCTTGTTTGTAATGATCTCCCCCCACTATGCTGTAACCTCGCTGAGGCGAGTGCTTTTGTAATGACAGATATTCATTAATGCAAAGGCTGCATTTTCTCATTCTTCTATACTTACTTTCCTATATTGTGCTCGCGCGCGTGTGTCTCCCCCTTGCTAATAGATCTCGCTAGGGTAGACTCGCAGCTATTACGTATTTGTTAAGATACCCGCATAGAGGCCTTAAGATCTCGCCACCCCTTAATATTAAGGACTAAACCACTCATCGAGCTGGACACACGACCACCCAACTCGCCTCGGGGTTTCTTTCCCTTTCGAGGACTTGTGCTAGGCCAAAATTTTCAAGTAAAACTTCGAGGGGTGGAAGTGTACTGGCCGAGGTCAGTCTCGGCTTGCCTTCCTTCATAGGTGCCGAGATCTCGGCTCACCACCTTTGGCATTACCTTGCTTAGATAGTGTCACCCCCGAGTAATTGCCGAGATCCCGGCTCGCCTCTACCTGCTTGCCTGGAGATTGTTATATCTAATCTTTTGTTTTCCCTGTGATCTGTTCCCTCCGGCCTCTCCCTCAAGTTTTAACTTCAAATGCCTCATGTTGATTGGTAAGAGCAGCCCGGGACCTGACCCTAGAGCAGCAACAATGTCTACCGAGGACCCCTGCTCTGCCAGTTAGGTGAAAGCCAGACAGTGGGAGTAGCTCGGGACTTTGGTAGACTCTCCCGAGTGACATCAAACCCTGCCAGCTAGATGAGAGCCTGACAACGGGATCTGCTCGGGGTTCGAGTAGACTCTCTCGAGTGACATCTAGCACTGTCAGCTAGATGAGAGCCTGATAGCGGGATCTGCTCGGGGTTCGGGTAGACTCTCTTGAGTGACATCCATCCCTGCCAGCTAGGTGGGAGCATGGCATCGGGATCTGCTCGAGGTCTGGTTAGACTCTCTCGAGTGACATCCAGCCCTGCCATCTAGATGAGAGCCTGGCAGTAGGATCTGCTCGGGGTCTGGGTAGACTCTCCTGAGTGACATCCAGCCCTGCCAGCTAGATGAGAGCCTGGCAGCGGGATCTGCTCGGGGTCTGGGTAGACTCTCGAGTGACATCCAGCCCTGCCAGCTAGATGGTAGCCTGGCAGTGGGATCTGCTCGGGGTCTGGGTAGACTCTCTCGAGTGACATCCAGCCCTGCCAACTAGATGTGAGCCTAGCAACGGGATCTGCTCGGGATTTAGGTAGACTCTCTCGAGTGACATCCAGCCCTGCCAGCTAGATGAGAGCCTAGCAGCAGGATCTACTCAGGGTCTGGGTAGACTCTCTCGAGTGATATCCAGCCCTGTCAGCTAGATGAGAGCCCCGCAGCGGGATCTGCTTAGGGTCTGGGTAGACTCTGATGAGTGACATCCAGCCCTGCTAGCTAGATGGGAGCCTAACAGCTGGATCTGCTCGGGGTCTGGGTAGACTCTCTCCAGTGACATCCAACCCTGCCAGCTAGATGAGAGTTAGGCAGCGAGATTTGCTCGGGGTCTGGGCAGACTCTCTCGAGTGACATCCAGCCCTGCTAGCTAGATGGGATCCTGACAGCGGGATCTGCTCGGGATCTACTTTATTGACACGACTTATCACAAATCCTATTGCCAAAAGAACTGAAAGACCAAGAGATTTTGTATTTTCAAAAGGAATGTATGTACATGATTCATGGGTAGAAACGTTTCAAGTCATCACCGCTCCATGTGTGACTTAGGGTCTCGCCCTCCACATTCTGGAGGCGATACCCTCCTGACCTCAATGTTTCTTTTATAATGTATGGACCCTCCCAGTTGGTGTTGAGCTTTCCCACGATAGCTGAACTTCCTGCTACATCCACCTTTTTCAAGACCAAATCCCCTTCCGCGAATTGTTTGATCCGGACATGCTTGTCAAAGTACTTGGTCATCCATCGCTTGACCTCTTCCTACCGGATGACTGTAGCAGAATTCTTCTGCTACACTGTTTTAACGGACAAGATTCAGCCAGATCATCCAGGTTATAGTAATCTGATGGTTTCTGCATATTTGTCGTACCATAAATCAACGGTTACCGAGCACCATTAAAAGCATCACCATATGATCCAAGGGCCAATAGCACTATTCTAGAATGTTGTAACGACTAGTGCCGATATTATAGTATATAAACACTTGTAATCAGTTTATTAGAATAATAAGAAAGAATGTTTAAAGTAGATTAGTCTAGTTATTATCTGATAGCATGAGTTATAGTCTTCGCCAGAATCTGGCCAACCGGAGGCCTCCGACTGAGACCATACAATTTGGTGCTCTCGTTGATTCTTCCTCCTTCCTACCAAGAAGATGACCGGAGGATCGACAAGGAGCAAGGACAAGGCAGACAAGACACCAACCCTCCATGATCTACAGGAGGAAATCTTTTCAGCACTGGAGTTACGCTAAGAGGTTTTGGATACAAGCATCTCGGTATTACGGGAAGAGTTTAAGAGAGAAATCTCTAATGTCCATCAGGACATTCAACAGAGGTTTTTCGATATTCAACAATCACTCGCAAACTTGGCACCCCCCTCAGATCTAGCCAACAAAGGGAAACAACCACTTCGGTCCTCGGCTCGGAATCTTGATCATGTATCTTCATCTTCTTCACAGATGGGCCGCCAGGAAGTGCTCATTTCCCCAGGCCCTTCATCATCGGGTGAACCACCACCGATCATCGCAACAACTTTTCAAACAATGGGTCCGCCACAAGAATCAAGAATTCAGCAACATTTTCCCTCTTATGCACCATATGGGCATCATCGGGAAGCTAGCAACAAGGACCAGAACAAAATTACCCATGTTCTTATTTCAATGCTTGTTTTCAACAAGAGGAACGACCGACACAACAAAATTTTCAACAACAATATCAACATGGACAACTTCCTTTTGGACAACCAGTTTTTCAGCCGCAATAATTTCCAAGACAGGGTAATCTGATGCCGCCATAAGGATACCCAATTCCACAACAAGGAAATCAGATACCTCCACAGATGTTTCAGACTCAATTCAACACCCCAGCATTTCAGCATGATAATTATCAAAACGCACAGCCCGATAATCAATTTCATCAGATCCCAAGTTATCAAGCACTTAATCATGTAAGTCTAAATTTCCCTCGATTTTCTAAGGGCGATCCCACAGATTGGCTCTACCAAGCATAATCCTATTTCAGGTATAATCTCATCGCTCCTAAAGATTCTGTTTTTATAGCATCATTACATTTAGATAAACCTGCTTCTCGGTGGTTCCAAGGTTTAATTAGAAATAATTTTTGCTATGATTGGATTATTTTTAAAAAAGCAATTTTAGACCGTTTTGGTCCTTCAGATTATGAAGAACCAATGGGGCGTATTACTAAACTCACCCAAACTGGCACGGTAGCAGATTACCAAGACCAATTTGAGGATCTCTCATCCCAAATCCCGAATTACGGCCCAACATTTTTAATCAATACCTTCATTTATGGGTTGCAAACTCATATTAAACGACAGGTTATAGCTCATAATCCACAAACACCACACCATGCCTTTAAGCTAGCTAAACTTTACGAGGAACAGGATGTTGATAAACCCCAATACAATAAAACCTATACTCGAACGAACACCAACAGATAATTGGCAATATCAACGAATAAACCATTTAATCGTCCTCAATATAAATGATTATCACCAGAAGAACTTCAGCATAAAAGAGACAATGACCTCTGCTACACTTGCGATGAAAAATACGTCCCTGGACATAAGTGTAAAAACCGTGCACTTTTATATATAATGGAAGAACAACAAAATGACTTAACTGATTCCTCTGAAGACTCAGACGGCCACCCAGAAGAGACGAACTCAAAGATAACTTACAATGCATTAATTGGAAATTATTTGACTAAATCATTACAGCTATTTGGAAAAGTAAATAGCAAGCATCAGATTCATATTCTAATAGATGATGACAGCACACATAATTTTATTTCCCCTAAGACTGTGATTTACTGTAATATGCATACTCACGCAATTAAACCTTTTTACGTCTCAGTGGGGAATGGGGAAAAATTACCTTATTGTGGGAAGTGTAACATTGAACTATTCATCCAAGGAAATACATTTAAAATATCAGCATTTGTTATTGATCTTAAGGGAGCAGATTTGGTATTAGGATTTTATTGGATGAGTCTTTAGGTCACATCACAACGGATTACCGTGCCAAAAAAATGTCTTTTAACCAGGGGACTACCAAAATAATCCTAAAAGGCTTAACAGAATTTGATACGGACATTTTATCACACAGTAAACTCAAGAAATCCTTAAAACAACAATCCGTTAATGGCTTATCTCTCTGTTTCATCCAAGCCACAAATCCAGCTCAACTTACACACACAATAACACCAGAATTGACCACACTATTGGAACATTATGAACCACTTTTTTCTACCCCGACTGAACTCCCTCCACAGCGCCCTCAAGATCATAGAATACCTTTGACCACTCCAGGATTAATATCCAAGGTAAGTTCTTATAGGTATCCTCATATCCAGAAAAATGAGATAGAAAAAGTCATTACAGAATTACTCAAAAATGGTTTGATATGCCCTAGTTCTTCTCCATATAGCTCTCCTATCTTATTAGTCAAAAAAAAGACGGATCATGGAGCCTGTGTTGATTATAGAGCACTTAATGCTATAACTTTAAAGGACTCTTACCCGATGACGACGATTGATGAACTATTAGATGAGCTCCACAATGCGACTATATTTTCAAAATTAGATTTGCAATCTGGATATCATCAAGTGCGTATACACACTAACGATATTCCAAAAACAGCTTTTAGGACACATCAAGGATTATACGAATGTCATGCCGTTTGGATTAGCAAATGCTCCAGCCACTTTTCAATCTTTAATGAAATCTCTTTTTCACGGATACTTAAGAAAATTTGTGGTAATATTTTTCGATGATATATTAATCTACAGTCTCGATTTAACATCACATATCGGCCACCTTCAAAAGGTCCTGGAAGTTTTAAAAACTAATATGCTTTACATAAAGAAAAGTAAAGTGCAATTTTGGTGTTTCATCAATTGAATTTTTAAGACATATAATATCAGCTAATAAGGTACAACCCACGCAAGATAAAATTATGGCGATCATTGACTGGCCAATCCCTCAAACACTAAAACAACTACGCTCCTTCTTAGAACTAGCAGGGTATTACCGTAGATTTATACCTAATTATGCTACTATAACAACTCCAATGACTGATTTACTGATTAAAAACAATTTCCACTGGAACACAAACTCCACCGTAGCTTTTGAAACGATAAAATCTCTTTTATCTACTAAACCAATACTAACTTTACCCAATTTTACCAAAACTTTTACAATAGACACAGACTCATCCGGGACGAATATTGGGGCAGTGCTATCTCAGGATGACCACCCTATAGAATTCTATAGTAAAAAGTTATCCTTTAGGGATCAAAATAAATCAACATACGCCAGAGAACTTTTAGCCATCTCTTTAGCGTTCCATAAGTGGCGTCACTATCTATTGGGAATCCCTTTTATCATTCGAACGGATCATAATACACTTCATAATCTAACTACTCAAGTGGCTAACACGAATTTCTAACAAAGATTATGGGATTTGATTTTACAATTTAATATAAACCCGGAAGTCAAAATAAGGTTACTGATGCTCTTTCAAGATTATATGACTCACCTAGGGCTGAGCTGAGCATATTATTCGAAACTCGAAAATCGCTCGAAAATCGTTCGAAAATTGAGCTGAATCGGAATCGGTTAAAATTGATTCAACTCAATTTGAGTCGATTCAATTTGACTCAAATCTGATTTCGAGTCGATTTCGAGCCAGCCCTGAATCACTCGAAATATGATTCGAATCAATTTAAAAAATTATGTATTTATTAATATATTCTTATTTTAAGATTAAAAATAACAAAATTTAAACCTAAATAAAAAGAATGAAGGCTTTTAAGTATTTCATTTGTCAAGTTTATAAGTTGCCCAATTTTATTTTGAGCAAACTAGAAATAAAACGAAAAATTGCTAAATTTCGAGCCGACTCGATTCGATTTTGAGCCAACTTGATTCGATTTCGAGCCGACTCGATTCGATTTTGAGCCAACTTGATTCGATTTCGAGCCGACTCGATTCGATTTCGAGCTGACTCGAAATCGATCCATTTCGAGTCGAGCCGACTCGAAATCAATTTCGATTTCGAGTCGATTTCGAGCCGAGTTCGAGTCGAAAATTTCGATTTCGAGCCGAATCAAAATCGCTCGAACTCGACTCGATATCAGCCCTAACTCCACCACACCCTCTTTTTGTTCTTTTACTTCGTATCCTGATATTCATATTTTTAGAAACATACCTACGTATTACTCCTCAGACTGCTTAGCTCAACCAATCCTTATTCAATTAAGGCACCGACCAACCGACACTCCAAATTGGACCTTACGAAATAAAAATTTGTTTTACAAAAATCGCTTATACATACCTCAGAGTCCTCCCGCCAATTAATAATATATGAAACTCATTAATATACCTCAGAGGTATGTAGAAAGGTGGGGGGGGGGGGGGGGAGGGCACTCCGGATTTTTACCAACCCTAAAACATATTAGAACTTATTTCTATTGGCCCCACCTTTCTACATACCTCTCTTCAAGAATATCCCGAGCAGCCGAGGGGATGAAATGCTCTAAAAAGACTTTAGAGAATTCGCTCTAACTGATATCCGTGTACACCTGTCCTTGAAAAGTGGAGCCCATGAGGGACTTCCACCACCTTTTGGCATGCAGCTCTAAGAGTGTCACTACAAGGGTCACCGTCATGTTGTTTGGGCACCTTATTCCTGCCAACAGTTCTTGTATAGTGTCGAGCCATTCTTCTGTACGCACTGCCAATTAATAATATCTGAAACTCATGATTTGAAAAGTGGGGTGGGGTGGGGGGCACTCTGGATTTTTAGCAACCCTAAAACATATTAGAACTTATTTTTATTGGCCCCACCTTTCAAAAGAAGTAAAAACGTACATTAAACAGTATGACCTATGTCAAAAAGCCAAACCTAAAAATGATTGACCTTTTGGACTCCTACAACCACTACCAATCTGAAAATGAGGGGATAGATCTGTCTTAACTCTAGAGGGAAGGGGGTGAATAGAATGTTTTAAAAACTTTGATAAGTTTTTATAGCGGAATTAAAATAAGTGATAATAATATATATACAGAGAAGTAAAAGCAAAATTATCACAGCACAGCAAAACAAGAAATAGAACAACCAGACGACACAAGGAAATTATAATGGTTCCCCAAAACTGGATACATCCACACTTCTACCACCCTGGTAGGAATCCACTAACAGGTTTTTGATCAGGTGCCCTGCCAACACAGGTTTTTGTTTAGGTACTCTATCACCACAAGATCTATTTCAAGGAAGATCTCACAACCCTTTGAGTTTTTGATTAGGTGCCCAAAAACCAACCCAAGTCTTTTGATAATGAGACTTGACAACCAAAAGTAACTTTTGAAGGAAGTTATAAAACCCTTTATACAGTGAGATAAGGAAAAATTATGTTGTCTTCTCTTTCACAATAGCACTGAGAAGACTAGTGGATTGCTGTGATGTCAAAGCTCCCCCTGAGATGAAGATTTGTTCAGGAAGCTGGAAGCTTTGCACAGGGTGTAGGCCTTCAACTTGGATTGTTGATCTTCAAGATCTTTTAGACAGATATTGATTGTTGTCTCTTGAAAAGTCCTGAAGCAGAAACTGAAGAAGACTGAAGATGTGTGTAAGCTATTCTTCTTCAATTTCCTGTATGCACAATAATAAAAGTCTCTTCTCTGTGTGTCGTGTATCAGTAGTTGAGAGAGTTTGTCTGAAGAGAAAAAATGTCTTTTTATATTCTGAGTAGATTTCAGCCTTTGAATTTCGAATGATATCCTTGATTTACTGCTGAAATCCTGGGAGTTGAACAACTAGAATTTGTCTTTAATATGTTCCTTAAACTGTCCCAGTAAATAAGCCAAGTAATTAACTCTGTGAATGTCATAATTAATGCTACCACGAAACGGCTATATTCTTGAAAATATGAGCATTAATTATCAGAAAATTACTGCCTTAGAATAATATAATTTGAAGTCATGCTGATAGAAAATATGAAAAACTGATTTTGAAAAGGAATTTGTCAAACTCAGGACAGATTTCATCGACCTGAACTCCTAGTTCGTCGAGCTGAGAAATCTTCTTCGTCGAGCTGAGCTCAGAGATCATCGTTCTGGAAAAATAACTGTCAATACTGAGTTCCAAGTTCGTCGAGCTAAGATAGACTTTCGTCGACCAGAGAATCTAAGTAGAAGAAGAGGGATCGTCGACTTGAGCTCGAATTTTGTCGAGCTCGAATTTTGTCGAGCTCAGCTCAGAGTTGAAACTCTGAGTTTGTCGATCTGAGATCGACGATCGTCGAACTGTGTTAGAAGAACTTCGAACTGATTTTCTGAACTCTTTAAAACTGTATTTCTTTTAAGTCTTAGTCTCTGAAAATCTTCTAAAGGCTGGATCAAAGTAGTCTAACTTAATCAGACTAACCTTAACCTTAGAACTAATCAGATGATCCTAGGCTATACATGTTGGGTCAGCAAACCTAATAGTAAACCTAGCCCAAATCCAAACTAGAATTCCAACACAATCCCTAAACCCTAAGAAAATCTGTGCTGACATATCACTAGATTTTATAACACATTTGCCTAAATCTAATACTTACACAGAAATTTTAGTTGTGGTTGATAGATTATCCAAAGTTGTACACTTCGCGCCTGTTCCATCTAAGAATACGGGCTCCCTAATAGCAATACTTTTTTGGGAAAGTTGTGGGAAATTAAACGGAATGCCGGAATCCATAGTCTCCGACAGAGGTTCCATCTTTTTGAGTGCCTTCTGGACCAAACTATTTAAACAAAATGGGACGAAATTGAAATTTAGTACAGCCTATCACCCTCAAACAGACGGTCAAACAGAACGCATAAACAGATGTATTGACCAGTATCTACGCATCTTTGCGCACCAAAACCCAAAAAAATGGACTTCATTACTATCGTGGGAAGAATACTATTATAACACGTCTTACCAAAATTTTGCGGGTATGACGCCTTTTGAAGCAATGTTCGGACGATTACCTCCTAGCTTTTTACAGTATTTTACTAGCGCAAGCCACATTCAGGCGATTCAAGAAGATTTAAAAACAAGAGATACACTATTATCACATCTCAAAACTAATCTCTCCAATGCTCAAAATCGTATGAAAATTCAGGCCGACCGTCGACGGATTGATAAAAATTTTCAAATAGGCGACCAGGTTCTTCTGAAATTACAACCCTATCGACAACTATCCCTCAAACCGCATACTAACACACGATTTAATCTTAAATACTACAGCCCATTTACTATTTTGCAACGAATAGGGCAAACCGCATAACGTCTAGACTTACCCGCACAAGCTAAAATTCACTCTGTATTTCACGTGGCCCTATTAAAACCATATTATGCATCCAGTGCTATGAAAGTTCATGAACTGCAATCTTCGTGTTATAAAAATTCTCCAGTTCATGAAATCTTATCCATTCTGTCAGAACGAACAATATGGATGCATAATAAATCACATTTACAATACCTTATTCAATGGAAGGGGTTGGCTCCGGAAGATAGCTCTTGGGAATCAGCAGATGCCATCGATCCCGCAATTTTAGCCTCCCTTCCACATCACACCCCTCTAACTTACCCTTCAATGCAGGTAAACTAAACAAACCAGGGACTGTAGAAGTCAAATACATTCATTCCACACACAAAATTACATTTCAACACAGATAAGGCAGCCCCTGATTTGCTGGACACACCAACTAAAAAGGCAATTCCAGATAATATAGAGGACCAAATAGCAACACACCTCACAGCAAAGGAGGCAGAAAAGCAAACCTATGAGTAGATTTTTCCGCGTTGGCTTCACAAGGCTCGTAGAACAAACCTCACAAAGGGAGGGACGCCACTTACTCGATGACGGAATACCAACTCCTGAAACACTGGCTACTACAACCAAACAAAAACAGCAAGGAGAACTACCAAAAAACATACAGTGGGAAGAGAGTCAAACATGTGTGGCGGCCCCTCCACGATGGAAGCCTTTCTCTTCAGCCTTAGGATTTGGCTTAGGAACAGCCTTAGGAGGAGCCTTTCTCTTCTTAGATTTCCTCTTCTTGGAACTAAGATCATCTGAATCATCATCCTCCTCATCATCAGATGTTTCAGTAGGATGATCATATAGATCATCAATCTCTTTTAGTTGTTCATCAGAAATGCACTTCTTAGCCTGAGACTCAGAAGATAAATTGAGGATTGGAATGGCAGTTGCTGGAACTGTATCTGCTGGATTGTCTTGAGAATCATCCATGTCTGCAAACAGAATCTCATCCAAGTCCGGCATAGGACTTTCATCCCAAACAGCCACAATAGGAGATTCAGTTGACGGCTCAATGGATTCAAGAGCAGAAACTGGTTCAATAATTTCTGTAACCACTAAGGGCTCTATAATCATAGGAACTGCAAAACTTGCCTTTAGTTGTTCCACAACTTCAGGACTTATTGGAGCAGTAAAACAAACAATAGCTTTAGAATGATCTTGCTGAAGTATTGGTAAAGAATTTCTATATGTTGTATCAAAATACTTAAGAATAGAAAGAATGTCAACTGTGGGATTAATGAACAATCACCAACAGTTCTTATATCTGGTATTGCCTCTGCATCTGTACTGTTAGAAACGAACTAAAACAAGCCGGAGAGAGTATAACTGAAACTTTATTATCAGAAAAAGGTAACTATTACAAAGGTATGTCCTCCCTTATATAGAATGGAGGAGAGATGAGAGAATACAAATAAGAGATGTGGGACTAAAAATTTACAGTACTAAGCGGACTATACAGAACAAACCGCACAAGCCGCGCGGTTAGACAGAAGGGCTAACCGCACGGCTACCACTAGAGAGAGAGAGAGACCGCAAGGAGAGACCGCCTGAGAGCTCGGCAACCAGACAGCAACAGCACAACAATCAAACCGCTGAAGGGAAACCGCCAGACCGCGCGGTCTCTAACCCGCCAAGACAGACCGCCAGACCGTCCGGTCTCAACTTCAACACTCCCCCTCAAGCTGGAGCATATATATCGATCATGCCCAGCTTGTCACAAATGTGATGAAACGAGGCGGAAACTGGCTTAGTGAAGATGTCAGTCAGCTCTTTATCAGAAGTGACAAAGGGAGTGCAAATTTGTTCCTTTAAGATCTCTTCACGAATGAAATGACAGTCGACTTCAATGTGCTTGGTTCTTTCATGGAAGACCGGATTTTGGAGATGTATATGGCAGCCTTGTTATCACAGAACATAGGTAGCGGATGGTTGTAGACCTCTCCTAAATCCAGCATTAGAGCCCGTAGCCATTTTAGCTCACAAGTGGTCGACGCCATACTCCGATACTCTGCTTCAGCACTGGACCTGGAAACAACAGACTGCTTCTTGCTCTTCCAGCTTACCAGATTACCCCCAACAAAGGTGTAGAAACCGGAGGTAGACTTGCGATCCCCTTTGTCATCAGCGTAACTCGCATCTGAGTAAGCTTCAACCCTCAGATGACCATTCTTCTGGAAAAGCAATCCTTTCCCAGGTGCGGCTTTGACGTACTCCAAGATCCGTAAGGCGGACTGCAGATGACACTCCCTGGGAGCTTGCATGAATTGACTCACCTTGCCAACAGCATAGGAAATGTCGGGTCTGGTCACTGTGAGATATATGAGCTTACCAACAAGACGTCTGTACCTCGTAGTATCTGAAAGAAGAGGCGAATCATCTGTCCAGGTTTTGTCTTCTCCAACAGCCATGGGGCATCGAGCAGGTTTGACCCCAGTCAATCCTGCATCTTTTAAAAGATCAAGGGCATACTTACGCTGGGAGAGGACTAAGGAATTGGGCTTCCGAGAGATTTCAATCCCCAAAAAGTACTTTGGAGAGCCCATATCTTTCGTGACCAGATGTTGACGAAGATGCCGCTTTGTCAAGGCTACCCCTTCCTGGTCATCGCCACTGAGAAGAATATCATCAACATACACTGCAAGAACCACCAGTCCCGAGGAGGTTTTGCGAGTAAATAGAGAGTGATCGACAGAACTGCGCACAAAACCAACGGCCGCCACGATGCCGCTGAACTTGTCAAACCAAGCTCGAGGGCTCTGCTTGAGGCCATAAATTGCCTTCTTCAGCCGGCATACTCGTGTCTCCCCCCGAGCAACATACCCAGGAGGTTCCTCCATGTATACGGCCTCCTGAAGATCACCATAAAGGAAGGCATTCTTTACATCCAGCTGGGAAATCGGCCAATCCTTATTGACCGCCACAGAGAGAAGAACCCGTATAGTGCTGAGACGAGCCACGGGAGAGAAGGTGTCAAAGTAATCCACCCCATAGGTCTGAGTAAAGCCCTTAGCAACAAGGCGAGCTTTATAACGGTCCACAGTGCCATCCGGGGCAAATTTCACCACAAAGACCCAGCGACAGCCGACAACATCAGTACCGAAGGGAGGAGGAACAAGAGTCCAGGTACCCCGCTCCGTTAGGGTGGCCATTTCCTCATTCATGGCCATCTTCCAGTGAGGAATAGCAAGGGCCTCCTGGTAGGAGCGGGGCGTGGCAGTGGCGGAGATAGCTAGAGCAAAGGCCCTGCTAGAAGGGGTGAGACGATCATATGAAACAACAGCAGTAAGAGGGTGTAGGGTACACGTCCGCACCCCTTTACGAAGAGCTATAGGAAGATCCAGGTCAGCAGATTCCTCGGCATCCAGAGCATCCGTGGCAGAGAGAGCTGGCCCGGGAGTAGAGAGCGACGGCGGCGGAGATGCTGGAGACGGGAGTGGAGAAGAGGGAGAGAGAGGTGGAAGAAGAGGAGTGGACGGGGGGGAGTAGGGGTGAATATCGTAGTGGGAGACGAGAGAACAAAGGGAACAGTAGGAGAATCAGAGGCTGGGAGAAGAGGAGGGGAGTCATCCGAGAAGTAGGAGGTATTCTCGAAGAAAGTGACGTCAGCAGAAACGAACTGCTTACGAAGGATGGGATCAAAGCAACAATAACCTTTCTGAGTGGTGGAGTACCCAAGAAAGATACATTTGGTGGAGCGAGGAGATAGCTTATCATGGGTGGCAGACGGGGCATGCACATAGGCAGTGCATCCAAATATTTGGAGAGGGAGAGGAAACGGCTCCTTGCCCGGATACAAAATGGAGAAAGGGGTTTTTCCGTGGAAAACGGTGGAGGGAATGCGATTGATGAGGTAACAGGCAAGGAGAATAGCATAGCCCCAATAAGAGCGAGGAACATGCATCTAGGTCATCAAGGAGCGAGCGACATCCAGAAGGTGACGATTTTTGCGTTCTGCCACACCATTTTGTTGTGAGGTATAGACACAACTCGTTTGATGAATAATCTCATTTTGCATGCAGAAGGCAGAAAAGTCATGACTGATATATTCTTGGGCATTATCAGATCGAAGAACTTTAATAGAAACATCAAACTGAGTTTTGATCATGAGATAGAAGGACGTCCATACAGAGAATAATTCGGAGCGATCTTTTAACAGATACACCCACGTACAGCGAGAGAAATCATCAATGAATGTGACAAAATATGAACTACTCCGACCAACCGTAAGAGTAGGAGAAGGACCCCAAATATCGGAGTGGATGAGATCAAACGCACGGGTGGATCCACGAACGTGCTTTGGAGGGAAGGAGGAGCGGTGATGTTTGCCAAGCTGACAGGCTTCACAGTTGAGCGGAGGACTTTGGGGAGGAAGGTGGGGCAGAAGTTGTCGAAGAAGATGAGGAGGAGCATGACCAAGGCGGAGATGCCATTGGAGAAGATCTGTGGAGGTGGAGGAGAAGGTGGAGAAAGCGGAAATGTTGTCCAGGAAGTATAGGCCGCCACTCTCAGTCCCAGTAGCAATCGTCCGTTGGGAGTCCGGATCCTGAAAAGAGCAAGTAGTAGAAGTAAAAGTAACAGAACAGTGTAATTGCTTGCATAGAGAGGTAACAGATAATAAATTGCACGGGAACTTGGGCACGTAGAGAGTATCCTCCAAGCGAAGAGACGGAGTGACATGAACTATCCCCGTCCCATGAACCGATGATGAGGAGCCGTCAGCGAGAGTAACCGGGGGCAACCGACCATGTGTTTCGAGGAGAGAAAAACACTGGAGATTGCCGGTCATATGATTAGTAGCACCGGTGTCGATCAACCATTTTCCTTGAGTAACAACGTGGGCACTACCAGAAGACGTGACCACCGAGGCGAACGGCTTTGAGGAGTATATGGAAGCCATGAAGGGAGGAACAAAAGAACTGCAGCGGTCACGGTGACAGCACACCAGCGGCAAGAAGGGCCACGACCAAGATGCAGAGCAAGGCAAAAGGGGACGAAGAGGGAAGCACAAGCCGCGCGACTCAACAGGAGGTCGCGGCGACTAACACGCAGGAGCGGCTAAAGGCAGAGCCGCATAGAGGAGAACAAGCCGCTGCGACTTAGAGACAAGTCGCGGGGACAAGAGAGAGAGCGGCGAAGGAAGAAGGGACAGGCCGCCTAAACAAGGAAGAACCCGCGCGAACAGAAAGAAATCGCAGCGGTTAGGAGAAAGAGATCTGCCGCGCAAACAACAGGATGCCACGCGGTTAGAAAACTATCCGCGCGGATAGGAAGAAGAAGATCAGCAGCGGTCACGATGTCAGACACCAGCGGCCAGAAAAGCCACGACCAAGCCGCAGAACCAAACAGAGGGAGAGAAGTCGGGCGGCTAGCAGACAGACCGCGCGAACAGAAGAGGAGGATATCGGGAGGCAAAAGGCGAACAAGGCCAAAAGAGGCCGCGGAGACAGGTCGCGGCGACTAGAGAAGAGAAGGAGGAAGCGGCGACTAGAACAGGTCGCAAGAAAGAAGCAAGCAACAGAAACAGGCCGCGCGAACAGGGCGCAAGCCAACAGGCGGAAGAAACAAGCCGCGGGAGACAGGCCGCGAGAAGAAGAGGCAGGTCGCGCGAACAGGAGAACGCACAGAATCAGGAGCGAAAGATCGAATCCTCTGATACCATGTTAGAAACGAACTAAAACAAGCCGGAGAGAGTATAACTGAAACTTTATTATCAGAAAAAGGTAACTATTACAAAGATATGCCCTCCCTTATATAGAATGGAGGAGAGATGAGAGAATACAAATAAGAGATGTGGGACTAAAAATTTACAGTACTAAGCGGACTATACAGAACAAACCGCACAAGCCGCTCGGTTAGACAGAAGGGCTAACTGCACGGCTACCACTAGAGAGAGAGAGAGACCGCAAGGAGAGACCGCATGAGAGCTCGGCAACCAGACAGCAACAGCACAGCAATCAAACCGCTGAAGGGAAACCGCCAGACCGCGCGGTCTCTAACCTGCCAAGATAGACCGCCAGACCGCCCGGTCTCAACTTCAACATGTACAAACAATTTCAGAATCAACTGCTGCTGCTGGAGAAACTGTTGTTGCTGCTGGAGCTGGAGCTTCTTCATGGAACATCTCCCCCTGCCTGGATTCAGAAGACACTGAACCCAGACCCCTGGAAGAAGAAGGGACAGATGAAGGAGCAGATGAGCAGCAAGAGAGGATATGGAGGCAGCAAGAGGTGCAATTTCCTCTGCCATGAGTTGCCTGATGATTGGAGTAATAAGCTCTAAGATGTTGGAAATGGAGGGAAAATCCAATTGCATAAACTCAGGTGGTGTCTAAGTAGATACAGATGGATGGATGGAGGAGATAGATGGAATGAAAGGAGGAAGAGGAATG
Organism: Platanthera zijinensis; assembly: GCA_039513925.1. Classification (NCBI taxonomy): domain Eukaryota; kingdom Viridiplantae; phylum Streptophyta; class Magnoliopsida; order Asparagales; family Orchidaceae; genus Platanthera; species Platanthera zijinensis. The sequence continues at coordinate 201,409,245 of CM077080.1, forward strand.
AAATCAGTCATAATTTCATCCAGAGGTGGAGATAATTGTTGTTGAGGAGAGTGAGGTGGAGATGGTGATGGTAAAAGATTACAATTTGAGAATGATAGAGTATTATGTTGGGGTATGTCATCAAGGTGAAGTGGTAAAGGAGATTGAGGAGGTGAAAACTGAGGTTGTGATGGTGAGGAAGGAGGGATTTGAGAGGAAGTGGAAAGATGTTGGAGGGTAGTTGATGAAAGAAATATTGAATGAGGTGGAGATGGAGGAGGAGCAGGAACTTCTACTTCAGGTGGGGGAGAGGTTGTTACTGCCCTGGTGTTCTCTGAAGCTCTGGAAGAGGAGGAAGCCCTGGATTACTTAGGGATGGTCCTCTCCCGTCTACCAAAAAAGGCAGAAGTTAGCCTCTTGGAGGCATTGATGAACATGGTCTAGGAGACCAATAGTTCAGGAGCCTTGGCCTGGAGGAAGATTCCCAAAATCCTCCCAAAACAAACTTCCTTCTTGGAATTTTTCTTCTTGATCAACTCAAATAACAACATACCCCAATTTACTTATTTCTTATTAACCAAGACACACATCACCAAGAATTGGTGCTTGGTAATATAATCATGGGCAGTGTGCTTTCCTAGCAAAACTTTCCCAGCAACATCAGCTAGAAATTTATATTCTACATAAATTTTTCTTCAGCAATTTGTTAGGATTTCCTTCAGAGTGACCCATTTTAATCAACATACTATCATACACAGAACTATCTAGTTTTATGTTGTCTTCTCCATTAACCAATTCAAAAATTTCAGAAATTATAACAGGTGTTAGACAAACCTGTTGACCTGCGATGGTGCCAATCATGGATGTTGCATCTGGTGAAGTTGAGGTATACACCCATTCTCGTATCTCTGTTACTGGCAATTTGATCCTTATAGTCATCAGTTTCTTGAGTTGCTGGTCTTCAAAGAGTTTCAGAATATCCGTGAAGATCTGATCAGAATGGCTGAAGGAATCAAAGTCAATGTCAAATCCCGTGTCATATTTCATGTTGGAGAGAGTAGTCGCCGAAATCGCTATTATTTTCCTGCAAAAACGAGAGAGAAATCAAGTGCAAGAGAACTGGAAAGCCCGGGATTGAGTTCGATGAAAACCTAGAAATAAAATTTTCAGAATATGAAGCGGCGAACTCTGTCCTGCGAAAAGAAAAGATCTTCGAACTCATGTCGACGAAAAAAATTCATGGAGAAATGATATCGTCGATCTTAATTTGAAGAGGGGAAAATAGTTCGTCATTCTCAGGTCGATGAAATATTTTCTGAAGCAAGATCGTCGATCTCCGTTCGACGAAAAAGACTTCACACAGAGGTTTCATCGATCTCAGGTCGACGAAAAACTCTAGAAGAGTTCACAGATCGTCGATCTCCGTTCGACGAAATGTGACCAATTCTTCGACCTTGAACAGAAATTAAATTAAGTCTTCCCCATTGATCATACTTAACTGATTTAAAAAGAACAGATGTTTCTTCTCATCCAATGGTTTGATGAATATGTCTACTCTTTGTAAATCAGTAGAGATAAAGACAAGGTTAATTTTCTTTTTGTCCACACAATCTCTAATGAAATAATGCATAATTTCTATATGTTTGATCCTACTATAATGCACTGGATTTTGTGCAATGGAAATTGCACTGGTACTATCACAAAATATAGTTGAATTATTTAGATTGTAACCATAATCCAAGAGTTGATTTTGAATTCACAATATTTGTGAGCAACAACTACCAGCTGCAATGTATTCAGCTTCTATAATAGAAGTGGACACAGATGTTTGTTTCTTACAAAACCAAGACACTAGCCTATCACCAAGAAACTGGCATGTTCCTGATGTGCTTTTCCTGTCAACTCTACATCCAGCAAAGTCAGTATCTGAGAATCTAGTTAATTTAAATTCTAACTCAGTTGCATAAAAGAGTCCTAGATATCGGCAACCCTTTATATATCTCAAAATTCTTTTAAGTAAAATATGATGAGATTATTTTGGGTTCACATGGAACCGAGCACAAAGACATGTAGCAAACATTATATCTGGCTTATTAGCTGTGAGATACAATAAGGACCAAAAAATAGCCCTATATGTTTTCTGATCAACTGGTTTGCCATGTTCATCAGAATCAATCACAGCATTGGAAGTCATGGGTGTTTTCTTGCCCGAGGCATCAGTCATCCCAAATCTTTTAATTAGCTCATTAGCATACTTTGATTGGGAGATAAAAATTTCATCAGAGGATTGCTTCACTTGGAGACCAAGGAAGTAAGAAAGATCACTCATGCTACTCATTTCAAATTTGAAATGCATCAGGTCAGAAAATCTTTTGCATAGTTTAGAATCAGTAGAATCAAAAATGATGTCATCTATATATATTTGTACTAACAATATGTATTTATTATGATGTCTAGCAAACAAAGTTCTATCTACAATGCCCCTAATGAACTTATGATCTAAAAGAAAGCTAGCTAGGGTCTCATACCAAGCTCTTGGAGCTTGCTTTAAACCATAGAGAGCTTTATGCAATTTGAAAATAAAAGAGGGATGAGTTGAAGAAATAAAATCTGGTGGTTGTTCAACATATACTTCCTCTTTGAGTTCACCATTCAAGAAAGCACTCTTGACATCCATTTGGTAGACTTTGAACTTTTTATAGGCTGCATAGGCAAGAAAAATTCTGATAGCTTCAAGTCTTGCAATATGTGCAAAAGTTTGACCATAGTCAATTCCTTCTTCCTGTATGTATCCTTGTATTACCAGCCTTGCTTTGTTCCTTATGATAGCTCCTTGTGCATCCAATTTATTTCTGAATACTCATTTAATTCCAATTACTTGGAAGTCTTTGGGTCTAGGAACTAAATCCCAGACTCTGCATCTCTCAAACTGATTGAGCTCCTCTTGCATTGCAATAATCCAGTGGGGATCTTGCTCTGCATATTTTATGGATTGGAGCTCAAGTTGAGATATGAAGCAAGCATGCATCAAATCTTGGTTGAATTGATGCAATGTTGCACCAATTGATATGTCTCCAATCACTTGAGATACATGGTGATCTCTAAGTGTGACAAGATCAGTTGGAGGAGTTGGTTCAGTAACAGCATTGGGAATTAATTCCTCATGTAGAATTATGTTTGTTGTTGGTGGTTCATCAATTATTTCACTGAATTCTTCTTCACTGTCTACATCAACATGTGGATAAGGATGTGATATAGCCTCAATGGTGAGATTTAAATCATCCAATTTCTTACACAATTGTAGTACCTGCAATAAATCTTTGGTAGAAGAATCCTTCTCCTTGTAATACATATTAGCTTCATCAATAGTTATATATACAGATTCTTCCATTTTTAAGGTAGATTTATTAAAAATCCTATAGGTCTTGATGACTTGGGAATATCCAAAAAAAATTCTCATTGCAGCTTTGCCTTCAAACTTTCTAAGATGTTTCTTGTTATTATTATGAATGCAGCATCTATAACCAAAAATTCTAAAGTAATCTATTTTAGGTTGCTTCCCTTTAAGTAATTCATAGGGATTCTTACCCTTAAGTTTATGTATTAAACTCCTGTTCAGGACATAATTTGTTATGCTTATAGCCTCTGCCCAAAAGGATAGGGGAAAGTAAGTATCTGCAAGTAATGTTCCTGCAGCTTTAATGATGATTATATTTTTCCTTTCTGCTACCCCATTTTGTTGAGGAGTTCTAGTAGCAGAGAAGCAATGCCTAATATCTTCCTTCTCAAAAAATTCTTGCATAAGAAGAGACTCAAACTCAGTACCATGATCACTTCTGATCAATGCAACTGAAGTAGAGTACTCAATCTTAATGTTCTTAAGAAAGTCTGTAAGAACTTTAAAGTTATCTGACTTGTTTCTCAAGAAGAACACTCAAGTGAAACTAGAGAAGTCATCTACAATAACTAAGGTATAAAATTTCTCTCTCAAGCTCTGTACAGTAATGGGTCTAAATAAATCCATATGTAGCAAGTACAGAATCCTGGATGAATCACTCTTATTAATAGATTTAAACATATTTTTGGTTTGCTTGCCTAATTGACCAGCCCTGCAGAGACTTTCCTTCTTGTAGGGGTCAGATGGCAATCCTCTAACAAGGTTGTCCCTAGAGAATTTAGCAATATTTTTAAGGTTAACATGTCCTAATCTTTTATGTCATAATTCATTATTATTACTAATCTGCTTGAAAAGGTAAATTTCTGAACTAGCTGACTTAAAATTAACTATATAGATATTCCCTTGTCTAAGTCCAGTTAAAACAATTTTATTATCTATAGAAGTAATAAAATAGGTAGATTGGTTAAAAGATACCTGATAACTTTCATCACATAACTGGCTTATGGATATCAGGTTATATTTTAGATCACTCACATATGCTACCTTCCTAAAGGTGACAGCTCCAATATTAGCATTCTCATAGCCTTCTGTTTGGCCATAGTTGGAGTCTCCAAAAATCACCTTTGGTCCAAGCTTAGACTTGTAATTGGTTAAGTTGTCCTTACTACCTATTATGTGCTTTGAACATCCACTATCCAGATACCATTGTTCCTCTATGGTAGGATAGTCTTTCACCTGCATAGAAATAGATTAGGTGTTCTTGACCTAGGTAACCTTGGGTCATTGATTCTTTTCGAATTTAAAGCTAGAAATATAAGAACATTCAGGTTGACTCTTATATCCTAGAGGGTGAAACTTCCTAGGTGGAATTATCCACTGAGTAAATGAGTTAACAAGTTTTCTTGGTTGATTACTGGTTCTGTAATAATTTAAGTTTCTGTTAAAATGAACTGGGATCGACGAATTTTAACAAGTTCGTCGATCTGCGTTCGAAGAATAGGGATGAGTTCGTCGAACTCCGCTCAGAGAATGAAAGGATTTATTTTCTATGCCCCAATATCGTCGATCGCAGCTCGAAGAACCATATTGGTTTCGTCGATCATAGTTCGAAGAATAATTATAAGAAAAATTTGCATTCAGAGTTCGTCGATCTGAGTTCGACGAACTGTATGCATTTCGTCGATCTGAGTTCGACGAAAACTGATGAACATAGTTTTTATTATAGTTCTTATTTCTCTCTCTTTCTTTTGGATTTCTGAATTATTTCAACTTGTTCATTATTCCCAACTAATTTTCTTTTCCCTTTTCTCATATAAATTTTATGGGGGTTGAAATAATATTTTTCTGAATAAGATGAGGTTGGCTTGATAAAGCACCTAAGCCCAGTTTGTCATTTAGCCTGACATTAACAGTACTTGTGATGTTCATCAATTTGATGCTTCTCCCATTCAGGGATTCTTTAAATTTCTTAGCCTTATTTAATTTAGTTTTTAATGATATGATTTGTTCAGAGGCTATAATTAGTTCATCTTTTAGCTTTATATTTTCAGAAAACAGGTTATCATGTTCAGTTAATTTATCTCTAAAAATTTGATTTCCTTCTCAGATTTAAAGAGATCATTACATAATAACTTAAACTCAGTTTTAAAATGATCTGAATTAAAATCAAATAAGGATATTACCTAATCCTCTTCTGATTCAGAATCTTCATTTTCTGAATCTTCAGCCTCTGAAGGATTGCCTGATGCATTGATAGTCATCAAGCAAATTTCTTTTGCTTTAGCCTCTTCTTCATCTTCACTGGAGCTGGAAGATGAAGTTTCCTCTTCTATCTCACTCCAAGTTTCTGCAACAAAGTCTTTTTTCTTCCTCTTATGCTTGCTAGAGGAGGGCTTGCTGTAATGCTTCTTATATTCCTTCTTTTTTTCTTTTACCCTTCTTTTGAGCCTTTGGACACTCGGGTAGAATATGTTCAAGCTTCCTGCAACCATAGCAAACAATTTCCTTAGGAGTCTTGTCATACCTTGATCTTTCTTCTTGTTTGGATGATTTCCTCCTGAAATCTTTTCTGACCATCTTGTAAAATCTTTTGGCCAGTAGGCTTAGGAGGTCATCATTTGCTGATAGAGCTTCTGATTCTTTAGATGCCTTTTAGGCAATGCTTTGCTCCTTCCTTCCTGAGGTAGAAGACTTCTGTTCAGCTGCTTCCCTGGTCTTGACAAGCTGCTCATAGGGCTTGAGCTTGCCTAACAAAGACTCAGTAGAGATTTCATTTAGGCTTCTGGCCTCCTTGATTGGCCAGATCCTAGAATCTCATGTGCTGGGGAAGTACATAAGGATCTTGTCATTGATCTCAGTCAGGGATATGTCCTTGTCTAGTGTTTTCAGCTCATTGATGATTAAGCTGAGTCTGTTGTACATATCAGCCACTGACTCTGACTCTTCTTTCTTGAAGTTCTCATATTGGGAAATGAGATTTGATCTTCTATCTTTTCTCTCATCAGCTGATCTTGTTACCATTTGGTTTAGGGAATCCCAAATGACTTTGGTTAATGTGCATTCAACAACCTTCTGAAAGATGTCATCTGACATTGTCTGTGCCAGAATGTTCATAGCCTTAGCATCAACAATTTTTACTTTCTTCTGTCCTTCAGCCCACTCAGGTGGTGGAATAGCACTTGAACTTGAAGTAGTAGCCACTGGAAATGGAGGATCTGTCAAAATGGAATTATAGATATCTTCATCAATTGAGTTCATATATAATCTAATCCTTGTTTTCCAGATTGCAAACTTATTAAGATTGCATACTGGAGGTCTGGTGCTTGAATATTCCTTATTCTGTGTCACGGTATAAAAGAGACACTAGAGGTATTAAGATCTATCAAAGGATCTTTTGATTCAGGTATTAGCCTCTAAAACCAAATGAACACCCCTCTGATACCAATTAAAAGTGAGGGGATAGATCTATCTTAACTCTAGAGAGGGGTGAATAGAGTGTTTTAAAAATTTTGATTAATTTTTATAGCGGAATTAAAATAAGTGATATTAATGTATATAAAGAGAAGTAAAAACAAAATTATCACAGCACAGCAAAACAAGAAATAAAACAACCAGACGACACAAGAAAATTATAGTGGTTCCCCAAAACTAGGTACACCCACTGTTCTACCACCCTGGTAGGAATCCACTAACAAGTTTTTTATCAGGTGCCCTATCACCAAAAGTTTTTGCTCAGGTGCTCTATCACCACAAGAACTACTTCAAGGGAGATCTCACAACCCTTTAAGCTTTTGATCATGTGCCCAAAAACCAACCCAAGTCTTTTGATAAGGAGACTTAACAACTAAAAGTAACTTTTGAAGGGAGTTATAAAATCCTTTATACAGTGAGGTAAGGAAAACTTATGTTGTCTTTTCTTTCTCAATAGCACTGAGAAGACTAGTGGATTGTTGTGATGTCAAAGCTCCCCCTGAGATGAAGATTTGTTCAGGAAGCTGGAAGTTTTGCACAGAGTGTAGGCCTTCAACTTGGATTGTTGATCTTCAGTATCTTTTAGACAGATATTGATTGTTGTCTCTTGAAAAGTCCTGAAGCAAAAACTGAAGAATACTGAAGATGTGTGCAAGTTGTCCTTCAATTTCCTGTATGCACAATAGCAAAAGTCTCTTCTCTGTGTGTCGTGTATCAGTAGTTAAGAGAGTTTGTCTGAAGAGAAAATATATCTTTTTATATTTTGAGTAGATTTCAGCCTTTGAATTTTGAATGATATTCTTGATTTACTGCTGAAATCCTGGGAGTTGAACGACTGAAATTTATCCTTAATATGTTTCTTCAACTGTCCCAGTAAATAAGCAAAGTAATTAACTCTGTGAAGGCCATAATTAATGCTACCATGAAACAGCTATATTCTTGAGAATATGAGCATTAATTATCAGAGAATTACTGTCTTAGAATAATATAATTTGAAGTCATGCTGATAGAAAATATGAAAAACTGATTTTGAAAAGAAATTTGTCAAACTCAAGACAGATTTCGTCGACCTGAACTCCAAGTTCGTCGAGCTGAGAAATCTTCTTCGTCGAGCTGAGCTAAGAGATCATCATTCTGGAAAAATAACTGTCAATACTGAGTTCCATGTTCGTCGAGCTGAGATAGACTTTCGTCGACTAGAGAATCTGAGTAGAAGAAGTGGGATCGTCGACCTGAGCTAGGATTTTGTCGAGCTCAGCTTAGAGTTGAAACTCTGAGTTCGTCGATCTGAGATCGACGATCGCCGAACTGTGTTCGAAGAACTTCGAACTGATTTTTTGAACTCTTTAAAATTGTATTTCTTCTAAGTCTGAGTCTCTGAAAATCTTCTGAAGGCTGGATCAAAGTAGTCTAACCTAATTAGACTAACCTTAACCTTAGAACTAATCAGATGACCCTAGGCTATACATGTTGGGTCAACAAACCTAATAGTGAACCTGGCCCAAATCCAAACTGGGGTTCCAACACAATCCCTAAGAAAATCTGGGCTGACATATATCACTAGATTTTATAACACTTTTGCCAAAATCTAATACTTACACAGAAATTTTAGTCGTGGTTGATAGATTATCTAAAGTTGTACACTTCGCGCCTGTTCCATCTAAGAATACGGCCTCTCAAATAGCAATAATTTTTTGGGAAAGTTGTGGGAAATTACACGGAATGCCAGAATCCATAGTCTCCAACAGAGATTCCATCTTTTTGAGTGCCTTCTGGACCGAACTATTTAAACAAAATGGGATGAAATTGAAATTTAGTACATCCTATCACCCTCAAATAGACGGTCAAACTGAACGCGTAAACAGATGTATCAACCAGTATCTACACATCTTTGCGCACCAAAACCCAAAAAAATGGACTTCATTACTATCGTGGGCAGAATACCATTATAACACGTCTTACCAAAATTCTGCGAGTATGACGCCTTTTGAAGCAATGTTCGGACGATTACCTCCTAGCTTCTTACAATATTTTACTGGCGCAAGTCACATTCAGGCGATTCAAGAAGATTTAAAAACAAGAGATACACTATTATCACATCTCAAAACTAATCTCTCCAATGCTCAAAATCATATGAAAATTCAGGCCGACCGTTGACGGATTGATAAAAATTTTCAAATAGGCGACCAGGTTCTTCTGAAATTACAACCCTATCGACAACTATCCCTCAAACCTCATACTAACACACGATTTAATCTTAAATACTACGGCCCATTTACTATTTTGCAACGAATAGGGCAAACCGCATAACGTCTAGACTTACCCGCACAAGCTAAAATTCACTCTGTATTTCACGTGGCCCTATTAAAACCATATTATGCATCCAGTGCTATGAAAGTTCATGAACTGCAATCTTCGTGTTATAAAAATTCTCCAGTTCATGAAATCTTATCCATTCTGTCAGAACGAACAATATGGATGCATAATAAACCACATTTACAATACCTTATTCAATGGAAGGGGTTGGCTCCGGAAGATAGCTCTTGGGAATCAGCAGATGCCATCGATCCCGCAATTTTAGCCTCCCTTCCACATCACACCCCTCTAACTTACCCTTCAATGCAGGTAAACCAAACAAACCAGGGACTGCAGTAGTCAAATACATTCATTCCACACACAAAATTACATTCCAACACAGATAAGGCAGCCCCTGATTTGCCGGACACACCAACTAAAAAGGCAATTCCAGATTATATAGAGGACCAAACAGCAACTCACCTCACAGCAAAGGAGGCAGAAAAGCAAACCTGCGAGTCGATTTTTCCGCGCTGGCTTCACTAGGCTCGTAGAACAAACCTCACAAAGGGACGCCGCTTACTCGATGACGGAATGCCAACTCCTGAAACACTGGCTACTGCAACCAAACAAAAAACATGTCCTCCAGATCTAAGCGACATGTAACCTGGCGTCTACCTCGCCGGTGTTTTTCAACACTTCTTCACCGCTACCGGAAGTAAGCAAGGATCTGCAACACCGCCCGCCAGTCTCGGCAGACATCACATCATTCCTTCCACCGCAGCAAAGCTTCCGTCAAAATCCCTAACGGAGGAAGAAGGCATCGTTCGTTCTTATAGAGCTGGGCTCTTTTCTCGAAGAAAGACAGGAAATGTAGTGGAATTCTTCCGCTACACTGTTTTAACGGACAGGATTCAGTCAGATCATCCAGGCTATAGTAATCTGATGGTTGCTGCATATTTTCCGTACCATAAATCAACGGTTACCAAGCACCATTAAAAGCATCGCCATCTGATCCAGGGGTCAAAAACACTGTTCTAGAATGTTGTAACGGCTAGTGCCGATATTATAGTATATAAACACTTGTAATCAGTTTGTTTCAAGGACGGATCTATCAAGGAATCAGGGGGATCAATTGACCCCCCTGAATTTAATATATATATATATCTATACTATATTAAAAAGATATAGTAATGTCTGCAAATAGCGTGAGTTCAAAAATACACCTAAATATATGAGCCATTGATCTTCATAAAAACCCACGCTTAACCGTCCGATCTTATGAGTTTCTTATAAAACACGAGAGCCAACCCTAAACCCGCCCGCGCAATTCTTCTTCCTTCCTTTCGCACGCTCGCGCTCCACTTCTGCCGCTCGCCCACTTCTTTTTCCTTCCGACGCACAGCGGAAACTCTTCTTCGTTTTTAGATCTATAGCGGAAACTCTTCATCGTCACCCATCCGGCCGCCGTTGCCCAAAACCTATTTGAGGTGCACTCTTCTTCTACCCCTAGATCTCTTACCATCTTCTAACCCTAGATCCGTTGTTTTTTTCATTTCGTTTTACTTTTCAGATCTACATTTCGGTTTCCATTTTACATCTGAACTCTTCTTCCCATCCGGCCGCCGATGCCCTCACTTCTGCCGGTCGCGGCTCAGATCGACATTGCCCAAAACCTATGTGAGGTACAATCTTCTTCTACCACTACATCTACATTTTCAGTTCTATTTCGAATTTCTTCTTTAGATCTTGGTTTTCTGATTTTCATTTTCACTTCGTTTTCTGGTTTATCATTCTAGGTTTATTACCAGTTTACATTACGATTTCTAATCTCCGTTATTTAATTCATTTTTGATTTTTAAATCCGCTTTGGTTTATCATTCTAGGTTTATTACCAGTTTTCATTACGATTTCTAATCACCGTTATTTAATTCATTTTTGATTTTTTAATCCGCTTTCTAATACCGTTTTGAATCGATTCTGTTTTTCATATCAAATTTCCGTCTCTTATTTCTAATAAGTTTTCAATGCATTTTTTATATATGATTTCCTCCATCATGGTTGCATAGGTATCAGAAATACTGCTTCCAATCTTTTCCTGCTTTGCCTTGCTCCTTGCTCTGTTTCTGAGGGGACTCTAGATTCATAAATTTTTTTTTCAAAACAATGGCCATGTCAATACTTGACATGGATTCCAGTATAAATTCCATTATATGTTCGCAAAAATAAGTTGTCATAAAATTGATCCTAACAAAAATTACATTAGATGTAGCGAGCAAGAACATATACAGGACGACGATGGATCAGGTTAGAAATGGTGATCTTAGAATTTGCAATTTACCTGTCATTGGAATTGTCATTACTAAAGAAATCATATAAGTTATTTGTGATGTTTATTTACACAAAACTGCTTTAATGAGTTCCAATATTCTTTTTAAACTTCATTTAAATCAAACTGTAACTTATACATGTTAATAACATTGTTTTATTGAGTTGAAATTACTCGGTTAAGTTGCAAAATGAAAGTTTTCTTTGCCATGCTTCCTCTAAACACCTTAATTTTTCTACACTGCTAGGGTCTTATTAATTTGGTGGGAAACTCCAATATAATTACACTCATAATCAGGTATTTTACATTTCCTATTTTGTTACTCTCTTTAACTCAATTCTTCACATTGGATATTATGTACTGTGAAATATCAATTTTTATAAACGTTAGTCATGAATGATATAACTACTATATTGGAGAGAGAAAGAGAGGGAGAGAGAAAGAAAGAGACATGTTAAATATGTGTCTTAAATGATATGTGTGGTGCTTGCCTTATATTTGTTTGCAACCACAGCTCCGTTAAAAAATATGATGGACAAGGACAAATTTAATTATAATGTGTACAACCTCACTACTTTTATGTGTCTCATTCCTACTTTGTTCCTTCTTGCAGGCAACAAACTCTTCAAGCAGATGGTGAGTGGTTTTTTGCAGGTGAGTACTTCTTTTTCCTACAAGAGATTCTTCTATTTAAGGATAAAAATTATTTGGTATATTCTTCTACTCTATATTTGGTATGCCTACCTATTTTACTTTTTTTGCTCACATGGTCTTTGTCCAATATTGCATTTACCAGGGAAGGAAGGAAGAAGATTTCCTACGTACAACAAGGAATAAGAGAGATATTTCATTTAGCAAATGATATAGAGGTATATCTCGCCCGCCTCCCTCTTTCTCCATATTTATATTTTAGGCGTGCTTTGAGGTATTAGTCAGATAGTGGCTAAGCAAAGCACAGTAGACTCTGTGTTGAATGTTTATAGGGTTGCTTCACAGTATTGGCCGGTAGAGGGTCAAGCGAAGCAAATAGATTTTTATTTTCTGTGTTCTAATTAGCATGTGTTTTCTAATTCCAGTATATGTTGCAGTATATGTTGCTCATTTCAGTTTTCAGTATATGTTGTAATATATGTTGCAGTATATGTCGCTTATGGTCATTTCAGTTTTTATGCTCATGCTTATTTCATATCATTGACTAATATTATAAGCAACTTATTACTTTATTAAATATTTGTTCTTGCTGCTTTACTGTTAGTGTTACTACGTCCGCTCCCTGTCTAACACCAAAGGTCCTTCAACCTTTCAACAATGAATCAAAACAATGTCATCAATGCAAACGAACATCAGCATCGACCACTACACTACACTAAAGGACATGAACCGCTGCTGGAAGATGGGACAACCGAGACAACGAACATCATCACCGATCAAGTCAATCATAATTCAGATAACAATGCACCGGCAACTCCAACTGAAACGGTCGTTGCAGAACCCTCAACTCTCATTTCAACAACAATTGCATACGGTACTACATTGTTCATATTTACTATGCAGTAGGAAACAACAACTGATCGCAATCTAATTACAACTTTGTTGATTCTGATATGTCTGTCACAAACAAAAATAAACAGAACATGACCTTTACAATGATAATGCAACCTCCTTACTGCCAAGAGCAACACGACGGAGAGGGAGACCACCAATTGCGCGAGAAACTACCACTTCGGCACCACGACAAGCACGACCCAGAGGAAGGCCACCAATATACTATTCAACTCAACACCGACGAGAAGCAATAAATGCCCGACAACAGGAAAATCGTCGTGCTCAACAACGCAACCCTACCACATCCGAAATCCAAGATAACGCTGCAATCACAACAAACATTGATGAAGAAATGCAACATGAAGATGAAGAAAACACAATACACGGTAGAACTCTATCGACACAAACAAGTAAACTAGGCAAACAGATAAACCTTACAAGTAAGAACATTAATACCAGTTAGTATAACTAAAATCTAATTACTATCACACAGAAAATGTGCCTAATCAAGGACCAACTCGCCATTTGAGTGCAAGAAACTGTTATCCGGCAATAAATGTGCCTCCAGTACCTCTCCGTTCACCTACAACTTGCCGTCATTGTCACGCTATACTTTTTCACAATGAGTCTACGCCACTCTGTTGCAAAGGAGGATTGGTAGATGTACCAGATATTCCAGTACCACTCCAGCTTCTAAAATTGTTTACGGCACAAACTCCAGAAGGACGTAATTTCAGACAGAATATACGTTCATACAACCATGTATTTTCATTCACCTCAATGGGAGTGACATTTGATGAAAATATGCCGGCATTCAATCAGGGTATCTACACTTTTAGAGCACACGGTGCAATATATCATAGAATCGACTCTCTATTACCAGAATACGGTAGTAGACCACGTTTTTTGCAAATGTTCATATATGATACAGAGCATGAAATGGAAAATAGGTTGAATGAGAGCCCTGGCCTCGCTCTACAGACACTCGAAAAAAATATCCAGCTTACTAGATGCAGTAAATCCGTTCGTCCAGACCTTACGACAGTTAGCAAGACACTCAGATCTCCACCAATGCAGACTTCTAATTAAAGAAAGGCCTTCAACAGAGCGTCAATACTCCCTTCCAACCGCATCACAGGTTGCAGCCATATTAGTTAACGCAGATGATTTCATGGAAGCAAATGATAGAGACATAATTGTGGAGACATATTCCGGAGAACTAATGCCGGTAAAAGAATATTCGGGGTTCTACGACCCTCTACAATATCCTTTGTTATTTCCACATGGCTCACATGGATGGCGTGGCGACGAACTATTGCATCGTACAGAATGAACAAGCTGTTGTGACTACTACTCCTACTAACTACAGGTACTTCGACAACTGTACTCAGTTTAACATGACATAGTATTACATGTGAATATTTACTAAATTATACTATGTACATATAGATCCGTGCAAACCGAAATTCTGTACTTCACTACGCTGGCCGTCTACTACAACAGTACATCGTCGATATGTATGTAAAAGTTGAAACACAAAAACTACGGTGGATTAGATCACACCAAAGTGATGTTAGAGCCGAGCTATACCAAGGATTGCAGGATTGCTTGCATAGCGGTGAAATTAACGCAGGTACGTACATTCACCATCGATTTTTAAACATATATAACAAAATCAATTTTACCTACTACCTGAGAGTGTTGACCTTACCTCACTACAGGTAATGTCGGTCGTAGGATAATTTTGCCGTCTTCTTTTATTGGAAGTCCAAGAGATATGTTCCAGAGATATCAAGATGTTATGGCAGTTGTACGAACTTTTGGAAGGCCGGACATTTTTTTAACTATGACTTGCAACCCTTCATGGCCAGAGATAACAAACGAGCTTTATCCAGGACAAACAACGCAAGATCGACCTGATTTAATCTCAAGAATATTTCAAGCAAAGTTGCAATGTCTAAAGGATGACATCTTCCATAAGGGCGTCCTGGGTAGAGTTGTAGCACAGGTTCATGTGGTAGAATTTCAAAAAAGAGGTCTTCCACACGCACATATGTTATTCATTTTCAATGACCACGATAAGCTAAGTAGTCCGGATGATTACGATTGTGTTGTCAGAGCTGAAATACCAATACAAACAGAAGAACCAGATTTACACATTGCAGTGCTTAGATATATGTTGCATGGACCATGCGGACGCTTACGACTAAATGCGCAGTGCATGAAAAATAATGTATGCAAAAAAGGGTTTCCAAAACCTTTCATGGAGGCCACAACACACGGTTTGAATTCATACCCACTGTATCGTCGTCGTGATGACCACAGAGAAATTCCTCTTAGGAGAGATGGGGACTTCGTGCCTGACAATGGCTGGGTAGTTCCATACAACCCATATCTTCTACTTAAATACGACTGCCATATCAATGTAGAAATTTGTAGCAGCATTAAGAGTATCAAATATTTGTACAAGTACGTGTACAAGGGTCCTGACTGGGTTGCATTCGAGGTGCGCCCGGGGCCGAACTACGACGAAGTAAGTAAATACGTCGACGGCCGTTGGATTTGTGCGCCTGAGGCATCGTGGAAGCTTTTCAAGTTCCATATGTACCAAACATTCCCTTCTGTAGTCCGTTTGCAAATACATCTGCCAGATTTACAACAGGTCTAATTTCGAAGCAATCAATCTATTTCCGAAGTACTGGCTAACGAACGAAATTCACGAACAATGCTAACAGAGTTTTTTAAGACACACAACAATGGATTAGAAACCGTTCCTTACTTATATGTTGACTTTGCAAAACATTACAGATGGCTTACACCGTCGAGAAAATGGACAAGAAGAGTTCGGAATCGGACAGTAGTAGGGCGTATGTATGCTGTATCGCCAACCGAGGGTGAGCGCTTTTATTTACGTCTTCTACTTAATCATATTCTAGCGCCAACATCATTTGACTACCTATATACCGTTCATGGTATTCGTTACACAACTTTTAAGGAAGTAGCTGAGAAATGAGGTCTACACGAGGAAGACAATAGCATCAAACAATGCCTAGAAGAAGCCAGAAGTTTTAGAATGCCAGCAGCACTGCGAAGATTATTTGCAACAATTTTATTGTACTACCAACCAACCGGGGTAAGAACCCTATGGGATGAAAACCATGCTGCGATGAACGAAGATTACGGTAGCACAAGCACTGTAAATAGTGATTTCTTAATAAACAGATTATTGTGTGAGTTAAACATAATCTTTGAGCAATATAACAAAAGCACGAAAGATTTCAACTTACCAAGGTTGAGTGAGGGCATACAATACACCGTGGACCTACCAGGTTTGATTGATAGTGAATTATCAATTCCTATATCGACAATGGACCTAAATTCAACATCGCTACTAAATCATGGACAACAAATAGCGTACAATACTATATGCAGTTGCATAAGAGAAGGAAATGGAGGTATTTTTTTTATTGACGGTCCTGGTGGAACTGGTAAAACATTCCTATATCGAACAATACTAGCAACTTTCCGCAACGAAGGGCGTATTGTGATAGCAACTGCAACATCCGGAATAACATCAAATTTACTCCCAGGCGGCTGCACAGCTCACTCTAGGATCAAAATACCTATTAAACTGGAGAATGTATTAAACTGTGGCATCAGTAAGCAATCAGATTTGCGAAAATTGATTGAGCTTTCATCCGCAATAATTTGGGACGAGGCACCCATGGCCAACAGGAAAACATTCGAAATTCTAGACCGTACATTGCAAGACGTGTTAGAAATAAACAAGCCTTTTGGTGGGAAGGTTATTATCATGGGAGGAGATTTCAGGCAAGTGACGCCCGTTGTTGTGAATGGCACGAGATTGGAAATAATTCGCTCAAGCATCGTTGAGTCTTACTTATGGGCAGGTGTCAAGTTACTTACATTAAAAGAAAATATGAGGGCACGCAATGACCACGAATTTGCAGATTTCTTGCTAAGGGTCGGAAATGGGGTGGAGCCAACAATAGAAAATGACATGATTCGCCTTCTTGATTCAATTGTTATGCCTTGGGAAGGAGAGCAATCAATTAATGACTTAATAAATTTTGTTTTCCCCAATATGCAAACTTACAATGTCAATAGTACTGATGCCGAGTATATGGCGACAAGAGCTCTAATCACTCCATTAAACGAAGATGTTAACAAGTTGAACGAACTATGCATGGATATGTTTCCGGGGGATAACACAACTTACTACTCTTTCGACTCAGTTTCGGATGATGACCACAACTTATATCTACCAGAATTTTTAAACTCTATTAATCCAGGTAATCTGCCAACACACAAGCTATCACTGAAGCGTGGCTGTCCAATTATGCTTCTCCGAAATATTGATCCCAAAATTGGATTATGCAACGGCACGCGACTAATTTATCGCAGATTTGGAAGAAATATCATTGAAGCAACTATATTGGTAGGGCATTTCAAGGGACTCAAAGTTTTTATTCCAAGAATACCTCTAAAAAGTGCAGAAGATTACAAAATGCCATTCGAACTAATAAGGAAACAATTTCCTGTCAGATTGAGTTTCGCATTAACAATTAACAAATCTCAGGGGCAGACAATTGGTAAAGTCGGAATTTATCTTCCAAATCACGTCTTCAGTCATGGCCAGTTGTATGTTGCTTTATCAAGAGGGGTATTAGCCCAATCCACAAGAGTTTTGGTCAAACACTGTGTTATTGAAAGTCATGAGGGGGTGTTCACGAAAAATGTGATCTTCAAGGAGATTTTTGAACGGGTCGACCCAACGACAACAAGAAGGTATGACATCGACTACAACCATGCAACTATTTAGTTCATTCCATTACATACAATGATTTTTTTTTTGCATTTTCTACGTTATAAATAAAAAAATATTTGTTTTTCAGGTTTCACACACTAAATGGTGATTAAAACTGAAAACCAGAAGATTACTGACAATGGTCAGGTACTGCAGAATTCGACTGAAGCACATTGCTAAGACAACTAAGGGCAACGACATGCGAAGATAGACAAATGAATGCGAAGTGACAATTGAATTGAACATGAGTCGATGTTTTATAATTGCTTAGTTGTTGTCGTTCGATAAAATGAGTTTACAACAATTAAATGAGTCTTCTGAATTTCAGACATTGTCACATACTTTTAATGTTCAACTTACATTTTTATAACTTTGGAATACATGAAATTCTCCGTTCTACGTCAAGTGTTACCTCCACGAAAAATTTCGCCCATACGACAAATGCCGCCGCCCACAACCAATATCGCACCCATGACATATAACTCCCCCACAACAAACGTCTCCCCCACGACATATGTCGCCCCTACGACATATGTCGCACCCACGACATATGTCGCCCCCACGACATATGTCGCCCCGACGACATATGTCGCCCCCACGACATATGTCGCACCCACGACATATGTCGCACCCACGAAATATGTCGCACCCAGGACATATGTCGCACCCACGACATATGTCGCACCCACGACATATGTCTCACCCACGACATTTGTCGCACCCATGACATTTTTCCCACCCATGACATTTGTCGCCCCCACGACAAATATCGCACCACGAAAAATGTCGCACCCACGACATATGTCGCACCCACGACATATGTCGCACCCACGACATATGTCGCACCCACGAAATATGTCCCACCCACGACATTTGTCACCCCCACGACAATTGTCGCCCCCACGACAATTGTCACCCCCACGACAAATGTCGCACCACGACAAATGTCGCACCCACGACATATGTCGCACCCACGACATATGTCGCACCCACGACAAATGCCCCCTGGGCCGAAGGCCCGTGCCTGTCACTCATATATATATATATATATATATATATATATATATATATATATATATATATATATATATATATATTAGCATTTAGCAGGATAATTAGGACTTAGGAGTCGTGAGCCAAACAGTCCCCCGCATAAATACGCACGGCGCTTCAATTTTCCCTCAACCCTAAACTCTCAATGCTTTTTCTTCGCTGGACGAACCCAGTCGTGGCCTCCTCCAACTCTCGACGCCTCGACGACTCGAAGCCTTGGCCTCGCCGGAAATAGCGTGAGTTCAAAAATACACCTAAATATATGAGCCATTGATCTTCATAAAAACCCACGCTTAACCGTCCGATCTTATGAGTTTCTTATAAAACACGAGAGCCAACCGTAAACCCGCCCGCGTAATTCTTCTTCCTTCCTTTCGCACGCTCGCGCTCCACTTCTGCCGCTCGCCCACTTCTTCTTCCTTCCGACGCACAGCGGAAACTCTTCTTCGTTTTTAGATCTACAGCGGAAACTCTTCATCGTCACCCATCCGGCCGCCGTTGCCCAAAACCTATTTGAGGTGCACTCTTCTTCTACCCCTAGATCTCTTACCATCTTCTAACCCTAGATCCGTTGTTTTTTTCATTTCGTTTTACTTTTCAGATCTACATTTCGGTTTCCATTTTACATCTGAACTCTTCTTCCCATCCGGCCGCCGATGCCCTCACTTCTGCCGGTCGCGGCTCAGATCGACATTGCCCAAAACCTATGTGAGGTACAATCTTCTTCTACCACTACATCTACAATTTCAGTTCTATTTCGAATTTCTTCTTTAGATCTTGGTTTTCTGATTTTCATTTTCACTTCGTTTTCTGGTTTATCATTCTAGGTTTATTACCAGTTTTCATTACGATTTCTAATCTCCGTTATTTAATTCATTTTTGATTTTTAAATCCGCTTTGGTTTATCATTCTAGGTTTATTACCAGTTTTCATTACGATTTCTAATCTCCGTTATTTAATTCATTTTTGATTTTTTAATCCGCTTTCTAATACCGTTTTGAATCGATTCTGTTTTTCATATCAAATTTCCGTCTCTTATTTCTAATAAGTTTTCAATGCATTTTTTATATATGATTTCCTCCATCATGGTTGCATAGGTATCAGAAATACTGCTTCCAATCTTTTCCTGCTTTGCCTTGCTCCTTGCTCTGTTTCTGAGGGGACTCTAGATTCATAAATTTTTTTTTCAAAACAATGGCCATGTCAATACTTGACATGGATTCCAGTATAAATTCCATTATATGTTCACAAAAATAAGTTGTCATAAAATTGATCCTAACAAAAATTACATTAGATGTAGCGAGCAAGAACATATACAGGACGACGATGGATCAGGTTAGAAATGGTGATCTTAGAATTTGCAATTTACCTGTCGTTGGAATTGTCATTACTAAAGAAATCATATAAGTTATTTGTGATGTTTATTTACACAAAACTGCTTTAATGAGTTCCAATATTCTTTTTAAACTTCATTTAAATCAAACTGTAACTTATACATGTTAATAACATTGTTTTATTGAGTTGAAATTACTCGGTTAAGTTGCAAAATGAAAGTTTTCTTTGCCATGCTTCCTCTAAACACCTTAATTTTTCTACACTGCTAGGGTCTTATTAATTTGGTGGAAAACTCCAATATAATTACACTCATAATCAGGTATTTTACATTTCCTATTTTGTTACTCTCTTTAACTCAATTCTTCACATTGGATATTATGTACTGTGAAATATCAATTTTTATAAATGTTAGTCATGAATGATATAACTACTATATTGGAGAGAGAAAGAGAGGGAGAGAGAAAGAAAGAGACATGTTAAATATGTGTCTTAAATGATATGTGTGGTGCTTGCCTTATATTTGTTTGCAACCACAGCTCCGTTAAAAAATATGATGGACAAGGACAAATTTAATTATAATGTGTACAACCTCACTACTTTTATGTGTCTCATTCCTACTTTGTTCCTTCTTGCAGGCAACAAACTCTTCAAGCAGATGGTGAGTGGTTTTTTGCTGGTGAGTACTTCTTTTTCCTACAAGAGATTCTTCTATTTAAGGATAAAAATTATTTGGTATATTCTTCTACTCTATATTTGGTATGCCTACCTATTTTACTTTTTTTGCTCACATGGTCTTTGTCCAATATTGCATTTACCAGGGAAGGAAGGAAGAAGATTTCCTACGTACAGCAAGGAATAAGAGAGATATTTCATTTAGCAAATGATATAGAGGTATATCTCGCCCGCCTCCCTCTTTCTCCATATTTATATTTTAGGCGTGCTTTGAGGTATTAGTCAGATAGTGGCTAAGCAAAGCACAGTAGACTCTGTGTTGAATGTTTATAGGGTTGCTTCGTAGTATTGGCCGGTAGAGAAGCGAAGCAAATAGATTTTTATTTTCTGTGTTCTAATTAGCATGTGTTTTCTAATTCCAGTATATGTTGCAGTATATGTTGCTCATTTCAGTTTTCAGTATATGTTGTAATATATGTTGCAGTATATGTCGCTTATGGTCATTTCAGTTTTTATGCTCATGCTTATTTCATATCATTGACTAATATCATAAGCAACTTATTACTTTATTAAATATTTGTTCTTGCTGCTTTACTGTTAGTGTTACTACGCCCGCTCCCTGTCTAACACCAAAGGTCCTTCAACCTTTCAAAAATGAATCAAAACAATGTCATCAATGCAAACGAACATCAGCATCGACCACTACACTACACTATAGGACATGAACCGCTGCTGGAAGATGGGACAACCGAGACAACGAACATCATCACCGATCAAGTCAATCATAATTCAGATAACAATGCACCGGCAACTCCAACTGAAACGGTCGTTGCGGAACCCTCAACTCTCATTTCAACAACAATTGCATACGGTACTACATTGTTCATATTTACTATGCAGTAGGAAACAACAACTGATCGCAATCTAATTACAACTTTGTTGATTCTGATATGTCTGTCACAAACAAAAATAAACAGAACATGACCTTTACAACGATAATGCAACCTTCTTACTGCCAAGAGCAACACGACGGAGAGGGAGACCACCAATTGTGCAAGAAACTACCACTTCGGCACCACGATAAGCACGACCCAGAGGAAGGCCACCAATATACTATTCAACTCAACACCGACGAGAAGCAATAAATGCCCGACAACAGGAAAATCGTCGTGCTCAACAACGCAATCCTACCACATCCGAAATCCAAGATAACGCTGCAATCACAACAAACATTGATGAATAAATGCAACATGAAGATGAAGAAAACACAATACACGGTAGAACTCTATCGACACAAACAAGTAAACTAGGCAAACAGATAAACCTTACAAGTAAGAACATTAATACCAGTTAGTATAACTAAAATCTAATTACTATCACACAGAAAATGTGCCTAATCAAGGACCAACTCGCCAATTGAGTGCAAGAAACTGTTATCCGGCAATAAATGTGCCTCCAGTACCTCTCCGTTCACCTACAACTTGCCGTCATTGTCACGCTATTCTTTTTCACAATGAGTCTACGACACTCTATTGCAAAGGAGGATTGGTAGATGTACCAGATATTCCAGTACCACTCCAGCTTCTAGAATTGTTTACGGCACAAACTCCAGAAGAACGTAATTTCAGACAGAATATACATTCATACAACCATGTATTTTCATTCACCTCAATGGGAGTGACATTTGATGAAAATATGCCGGCATTCAATCAGGGTATCTACACTTTTAGAGCACACGGTGCAATATATCATAGAATCGGCTCTCTATTACCAGAATACGGTAGTAGACCACGTTTTTTTGCAAATGTTCATATATGATACAGAGCACGAAATGGAAAATAGGTTGAATGAGAGCCCTGGCCTCGCTCTACAGACACTCGAAAAAATATCCAGCTTACTAGATGCAGTAAATCCGTTCGTCCAGACCTTACGACAGTTAGCAAGACACTCAGATCTCCACCAATGCAGACTTCTGATTAAAGAAAGGCCTTCAACAGAGCGTCAATACTCCCTTCCAACCGCATCACAGGTTGCAGCCATATTAGTTAACGCAGATGATTTCATGGAAGCAAATGATAGAGACATAATTGTGGAGACATATTCCAGAGAACTAATGCCGGTAAAAGAATATTCGGGGTTCTACGACCCTCTACAATATCCTTTGTTATTTCCACATGGCTCACATGGATGGCGTGGCGACGAACTATTGCATCGTGCAGAACGAACAAGCTGTTGTGACTACTACTCCTACCAACTACAAGTACTTCGACAACTGCACTCAGTTTAACATGACATAGTATTACATGTGAATATTTACTAAATTATACTATGTACATATAGATCCGTGCAAACCGAAATTCTGTACTTCACTACGCTGGCCGTCTACTACAACAGTACATCGTCGATATGTATGTAAAAGTTGAAACACAAAAACTACGGTGGATTAGATCGCACCAAAGTGATGTTAGAGCCGAGCTATACCAAGGATTGCAGGATTGCTTGCATAGCGGTGAAATTAACGCAGGTACGTACATTCACCATCGATTTTTAAACATATATAACAAAATCGATTTTACCTACTACCTGTGAGTGTTGACCTTACCTCACTACAGGTAATGTCGGTCGTAGGATAATTTTTCCGTCTTCTTTTATTGGAAGTCAAGAGATATGTTCCAGAGATATCAAGATGCTATGGCAGTTGTACGAACTTTTGGAAGGCCGGACATTTTTTTAACTATGATTTGCAACCCTTCATGGCCAGAGATAACAAACGAGCTTTATCCAGGACAAACAACGCAAGATCGACCTGATTTAATCTCAAGAATATTTCAAGCAAAGTTGCAATGTCTAAAGGATGACATCTTCCATAAGGGCGTCCTGGGTAGAGTTGTAGCACAGGTTCATGTGGTAGAATTTCAAAAAAGAGGTCTTCCACACGCACATATGCTATTCATTTTCAATGACCACGATAAGCTAAGTAGTCCGGATGATTACGATTGTGTTGTCAGAGCTGAAATACCAATACAAACAGAAGAACCAGATTTACACACTGCAGTGCTTAGATATATGTTGCATGGACCATGCGGACGCTTACGACCAAATGCGCAGTGCATGAAAAATAATGTATGCAAAAAAGGGTTTCCAAAACCTTTCATGGAGGCCACAACACACGGTTTGAATTCATACCCACTGTATCGTCGTCGTGATGACCACAGAGAAATTCCTCTTAGGAGAGATGGGGACTTCGTGCCTGACAATGGCTGGGTAGTTCCATACAACCCATATCTTCTACTTAAATACGACTGCCATATCAATGTAGAAATTTGTAGCAGCATTAAGAGTATCAAATATTTGTACAAGTACGTGTACAAGGGTCCTGACTGGGTTGCATTCGAGGTGCGCCCGGGGCCGAACTACGACGAAGTAAGTAAATACGTCGACGGTCGTTGGATTTGTGCGCCTGAGGCATCGTGGAAGCTTTTCAAGTTCCATATGTACCAAACATTCCCTTCTGTAGTCCGTTTGCAAATACATCTGCCAGATTTACAACAGGTCCAATTTCAAAGCAATCAATCTATTTCCGAAGTACTGGCTAACGAACGAAATTCACGAACAATGCTAACAGAGTTTTTTTAAGACATACAACAATGGATTAGAAACCGTTCCTTACTTATATGTTGACTTTGCAAAACATTACAGATGGCTTACACCGTCGAGAAAATGGACAAGAAGAGTTCGGAATCGGACAGTAGTAGGGCGTATGTATGCTGTATCGCCAACCGAGGGTGAGCGCTTTTATTTACGTCTTCTACTTAATCATATTCCAGCGCCAACATCATTTGACTACCTATATAACGTTCATGGCATTCGTTACACAACTTTTAAGGAAGTAGCTGAGAAATGAGGTCTACACGAGGAAGACAATAGCATCAAACAATGCCTAGAAGAAGCCAGAAGTTTTAGAATGCCAGCAGCACTGCGAAGATTATTTGCAACAATTTTATTGCACTGCCAACCAACCGGGGTAAGAACCCTATGGGATGAAAACCATGCTGCGATGAACGAAGATTACGGTAGCACAAGCACTGTAAATAGTGATTTCTTAATAAACAGATTATTGTGTGAGTTAAACATAATCTTTGAGCAATATAACAAAAGCACGAAAGATTTCGACTTACCAAGGTTGAGTGAGGGCATACAATACACCGTGGACCTACCAGGTTTGATTGATAGTTAATTATCAATTCCTATATCGACAATGGACCTAAATTCAACATCGCTACTAAATCATGGACAACAAATAGCGTACAATACTATATGCAGTTGCATAAGAGAAGGAAATGGAGGTATTTTTTTTGTTGACGGTCCTGGTGGAACTTGTAAAACATTCCTATATCGAACAATACTAGCAACTTTCCGCAATGAAGGGCGTATTGTGATAGCAACTGCAACATCCGGAATAGCAGCAAATTTACTCCCAGGCGGCTACACAACTCACTCTAGATTCAAAATACCTATTAAACTGGAGAATGTATTAAATTGTGGCATCAGTAAGCAATCAGATTTGCGAAAATTGATTGAACTTTCATCCGCAATAATTTGGGACGAGGCACCCATGGCCAACAGGAAAACATTCGAAATTCTAGACCGTACATTGCAAGACGTGTTAGAAATAAACAAGCCTTTTGGTGGGAAGGTTATTATCATGGGAGGAGATTTCAGGCAAGTGACGCCCGATGTTGTGAATGGCACGAGATTGGAAATAATTCGCTCAAGCATCGTTGAGTCTTACTTATGGGCAGGTGTCAAGTTACTTACATTAAAAGAAAATATGAGGGCACGCAATGACCACGAATTTGCAGATTTCTTGCTAAGGGTCGGAAATGGGGTGGAGCCAACAATAGAAAATGACATGATTCGCCTTCTTGATTCAATTGTTATGCCTTGGGAAGGAGAGCAATCAATTAATGACTTAATAAATTTTGTTTTCCCCAATATGCAAACTTACAATGTCAATAGTACTGATGCCGAGTATATGGCGACAAGAGCTCTAATCACTCCATTAAACGAAGATGTTAACAAGTTGAACGAACTATGCATGGATATGTTTCCGGGGGATAACACAACTTACTACTCTTTCGACTCAGTTTCGGATGATGACCACAACTTATATCTACCAGAATTTTTAAACTCTATTAATCCAGGTAATCTGCCAACACACAAGCTATCACTGAAGCGTGGCTGTCCAATTATGCTTCTCCGAAATATTGATCCCAAAATTGGATTATGCAACGGCACGCGACTAATTTATCGCAGATTTGGAAGAAATATCATTGAAGCAACTATATTGGTAGGGCATTTCAAGGGACTCAAAGTTTTTATTCCAAGAATACCTCTAAAAAGTGCAGAAGATTACAAAATGCCATTCGAACTAATAAGGAAACAATTTCCTGTCAGATTGAGTTTCGCATTAACAATTAACAAGTCTCAGGTGCAGACAATTGGTAATGTCGGAATTTATCTTCCAAATCACATCTTCAGTCATGGCCAGTTGTATGTTGCTTTATCAAGAGGGGTATTAGCCCAATCCACAAGAGTTTTGGTCAAACACTGTGTTATTGAAAGTCATGAGGGGGTGTTCACGAAAAATGTGGTCTTCAAGGAGATTTTTGAACGGGTCGACCCAACGACAACAAGAAGGTATGACATCGACTACAACCATGCAACTATTTAGTTCATTCCATTACATACAATGATTTTTTTTTTGCATTTTCTACGTTATAAATAAAAAAATATTTGTTTTTCAGGTTTCACACACTAAATGATGATTAAAACTGAAAACCAGAAGATTACTGACAATGGTCAGGTACTGCAGAATTCGACTGAAGCACATTGCTAAGACAACTAAGGGCAACGACATGCGAAGATAGACAAATGAATGCGAAGTGACAATTGAATTGAACATGAGTCGATGTTTTATAATTGCTTAGTTGTTGTCGTTCGATAAAATGAGTTTACAACAATTAAATGAGTCTTCTGAATTTCAGACATTGTCACATACTTTTAATGTTCTACTTACATTTTTATAACTTTGGAATACATGAAATTCTCCGTTCTACGTCAAGTGTTACCTCCACGAAAAATTTCGCCCATACGACAAATGCCGCCGCCCACAACCAATGTCGCACCCATGACATATAACTCCCCCACAACAAACGTCTCCCCCACGACATATGTCGCCCCCACGACATATGTCGCACCCACGACATATGTCGCCCCCACGACATATGTCGCCCCCACGACATATGTCGGCCCCACGACATATGTCGCACCCACGATATATGTCGCACCCACGACATATGTCGCACCCACGAAATATGTCACACCCAGGACATATGTCGTACCCACGAAATATGTCGCACCCACGACATATGTCGCACCCACGACATATGTTTCACCCACGACATTTGTCGCACCCACGACATTTTTCCCACCCACGACATTTGTCGCCCCCACGACAAATATCGCACCACGAAAAATGTCGCACCCACGACATATGTCGCACCCACGACATATGTCGCACCCACGACATATGTCGCACCCATGAAATATGTCGCACCGACGACATATGTCCCACCCACGACATTTGTCACCCCCACGACAATTGTCGCCCCCACGACAATTGTCACCCCCACGACAAATGTCGCACCACGACAAATGTCACACCCACGACATATGTCGCACCCACGACATATGTCGCACCCACGACATATGTCGCACCCACGACATATGTCGCACCCACGACAAATGCCCCCCGGGCCGAAGGCCCGTGCCTGTCACTCGTATATATATATATATATATATATATATATATATATATATATATATATATATATTAGCATTTAGTAGGATAATTAGGACTTAGGAGTCGTGAGCCAAACAGTCCCCCGCATAAATACGCACGGCGCTTCAATTTTCCCTCAACCCTAAACTCTCAATGCTTTTTCTTCGCTGGACGAACCCAGTCGTGGCCTCCTCCAACTCTCGACGCCTCGACGACTCGAAGCCTTGGCCTCGCCGGAAATAGCGTGAGTTCAAAAATACACCTAAATATATGAGCCATTGATCTTCATAAAAACCCACGCTTAACCGTCCGATCTTATGAGTTTCTTATAAAACACGAGAGCCAACCCTAAACCCGTCCGCGCAATTCTTCTTCCTTCCTTTCGCACGCTCGCGCTCCACTTCTGCCGCTCGCCCACTTCTTCTTCCTTCCGACACACAGCGGAAACTCTTCTTCGTTTTTAGATCTACAGCGGAAACTCTTCATCGTCACCCATCCGGCCGCCGTTGCCCAAAACCTATTTGAGGTGCACTCTTCTTCTACCCCTAGATCTCTTACCATCTTCTAACCCTAGATCCGTTGTTTTTTTCATTTCGTTTTACTTTTCAGATCTACATTTCGGTTTCCATTTTACATCTGAACTCTTCTTCCCATCCGGCCGTCGATGCCCTCACTTCTGCCGGTCGCGGCTCAGATCGACATTGCCCAAAACCTATGTGAGGTACAATCTTCTTCTACCACTACATCTACATTTTCAGTTCTATTTCGAATTTCTTCTTTAGATCTTGGTTTTCTGATTTTCATTTTCATTTCGTTTTCTGGTTTATCATTCTAGGTTTATTACCAGTTTTCATTACGATTTCTAATCTCCGTTATTTAATTCATTTTTGATTTTTAAATCCGCTTTGGTTTATCATTCTAGGTTTATTACCAGTTTTCATTACGATTTCTAATCTCCGTTATTTAATTCATTTTTGATTTTTTAATCCGCTTTCTAATACCGTTTTGAATCGATTCTGTTTTTCATATCAAATTTCCGTCTCTTATTTCTAATAAGTTTTCAATGCATTTTTTATATATGATTTCCTCCATCATGGTTGCATAGGTATCAGAAATACTGCTTCCAATCTTTTCCTGCTTTGCCTTGCTCCTTGCTCTGTTTCTGAGGGGACTCTAGATTCATAATTTTTTTTTTCAAAACAATGGCCATGTCAATACTTGACATGGATTCCAGTATAAATTCCATTATATGTTCGCAAAAATAAGTTGTCATAAAATTGATCCTAACAAAAATTACATTAGATGTAGCGAGCAAGAACATATACAGGACGACGATGGATCAGGTTAGAAATGGTGATCTTAGAATTTGCAATTTACCTGTCGTTGGAATTGTCATTACTAAAGAAATCATATAAGTTATTTGTGATGTTTATTTACACAAAACTGCTTTAATGAGTTCCAATATTCTTTTTAAACTTCATTTAAATCAAACTGTAACTTATACATGTTAATAACATTGTTTTATTGAGTTGAAATTACTCGGTTAAGTTGCAAAATGAAAGTTTTCTTTGCCATGCTTCCTCTAAACACCTTAATTTTTCTACACTGCTAGGGTCTTATTAATTTGGTGGGAAACTCCAATATAATTACACTCATAATCAGGTATTTTACATTTCCTATTTTGTTACTCTCTTTAACTCAATTCTTCACATTAGATATTATGTACTGTGAAATATCAATTTTTATAAACGTTAGTCATGAATGATATAACTACTATATTGGAGAGAGAAAGAGAGGGAGAGAGAAAGAAAGAGACATGTTAAATATGCGTCTTAAATGATATGTGTGGTGCTTGCCTTATATTTGTTTGCAACCACAGCTCCGTTAAAAAATATGATGGACAAGGACAAATTTAATTATAATGTGTACAACCTCACTACTTTTATGTGTCTCATTCCTACTTTGTTCCTTCTTGCAGGCAACAAACTCTTCAAGCAGATGGTGAGTGGTTTTTTGCAGGTGAGTACTTCTTTTTCCTACAAGAGATTCTTCTATTTAAGGATAAAAATTATTTGGTATATTCTTCTACTCTATATTTGGTATGCCTACCTATTTTACTTTTTTTGCTCACATGGTCTTTGTCCAATATTGCATTTACCAGGGAAGGAAGGAAGAAGATTTCCTATGTACAGCAAGGAATAAGAGAGATATTTCATTTAGCAAATGATATAGAGGCATATCTCGCCCGCCTCCCTCTTTCTCGATATTTATATTTTAGGCGTGCTTTGAGGTATTAGTCAGATAGTAGCTAAGTAAAGCACAGTAGACTCTGTGTTGAATGTTTATAGCGTTGCTTCGTAGTATTGGCCGGTAGAGGGTCAAGCGAAGCAAATAGATTTTTATTTTCTGTGTTCTAATTAGCATGTGTTTTCTAATTCCAGTATATGTTGCAGTATATGTTGCTCATTTCAGTTTCAGTATATGTTGTAATATATGTTGCAGTATATGTCGCTTATGGTCATTTCAGTTTTTATGCTCATGCTTATTTCATATCATTGACTAATATCATAATTAGCAACTTATTACTTTATTAAATATTTGTTCTTGCTGATTTACTGTTAGTGTTACTACGTCCGCTCCCTGTCTAACACCAAAGGTCCTTCAACCTTTCAACAATGAATCAAAACAATGTCATCAATGCAAACGAACATCAGCATCGACCACTACACTACACTATAGGACATGAACCGCTGCTGGAAGATGGGACAACCGAGACAACGAACATCATCACCGATCAAGTCAATATAATTCAGATAACAATGCACCGGCAACTCCAACTGAAACAGTCGTTGCGGAACCCTCAACTCTCATTTCAACAACAATTGCATACGGTACTACATTGTTCATATTTACTATGCAGTAGGAAACAACAATTGATCGCAATCTAATTACAACTTTGTTGATTCTGATATGTCTGTCACAAACAAAAATAAACAGAACATGACCTTTACAACGATAATGCAACCTCCTTACTGCCAAGAGCAACGCGACGGAGAGGGAGACCACCAATTACGCGAGAAACTACCACTTCGACACCACGACAAGCACGACCCAGAGGAAGGCCACCAATATACTATTCAACTCAACACTGACGAGAAGCAATAAATGCCCGACAATAGGAAAATCGCCGTGCTCAACAACGCAACCCTACCACATCTGAAATCCAAGATAACGCTGCAATCACAACAAACATTGATGAAGAAATGCAACATGAAGATGAAGAAAACACAATACACGGTAGAACTCTATCGACACAAACAAGTAAACTAGGCAAACAGATAAACCTTACAAGTAAGAACATTAATACCAGTTAGTCTAACTAAAATCTAATTACTATCACACAGAAAATGTGCCTAATCAAGGACCAACTCGCCATTTGAGTGCAAGAAACTGTTATCCGGCAATAAATGTGCCTCCAGTACCTCTCCGTTCACCTACAACTTACCGTCATTGTCACGCTATACTTTTTCACAATGAGTCTACGGCACTCTGTTGCAAAGGAGGATTGGTAGATGTACCAGATATTCCAGTACCACTCCAGCTTCTAGAATTGTTTACGGCACAAACTCCAGAAGGACGTAATTTCAGACAAAATATACGTTCATACAACCATGTCTTTTCATTCACCTCAATGGGAGTGAAATTTGATGAAAATATGTCGGCATTCAATCAGGGTATCTACACTTTTAGAGCACACGGTGCAATATATCATAGAATCGGCTCTCTATTACCAGAATACGGTAGTAGACCACGTTTTTTGCAAATGTTCATTTATGATACAGAGCACGAAATGGAAAATAGGTTGAATGAGAGCCCTGGCCTCGCTCTACAGACACTCGAAAAAATATCCAGCTTACTGGATGCAGTAAATCCGTTCGTCCAGACCTTACGACAGTTAGCAAGACACTCAGATCTTCACCAATGCAGACTTCTGATTAAAGAAAGGCCTTCAACAGAGCGTCAATACTCCCTTCCAACCGCATCACAGGTTGCAGACATATTAGTTAACGCAGATGATTTCATGGAAGCAAATGATAGAGACATAATTGTGGAGACATATTCAGGAGAACTAATGCCGGTAAAAGAATATTCGGGGTTCTACGACCCTCTACAATATCCTTTGTTATTTCCACATGGCTCGCATGGATGGCGTGGCGACGAACTATTGCATCGTGCAGAACGAACAAGCTGTTGTGACTACTACTCCTACCAACTACAGGTACTTCGACAACTGCACTCAGTTTAACATGACATAGTATTACATGTGAATATTTACTAAATTATACTATGTACATATAGATCCGTGCAAACCGAAATTCTATACTTCACTACGCTGGACGTCTACTACAATAGTACATCGTCGATATGTATGTAAAAGTTGAAACACAAAAACTACGGTGGATTAGATCGCACCAAAGTGATGTTAGAGCCGAGCTATACCAAGGATTGCAGGATTGCTTGCATAGCGGTGAAATTAACGCAGGTACGTACATTCACCATCGATTTTTAAACATATATAACAAAATCAATTTTACCTACTACCCGTGAGTGTTGACCTTACCTCACTACAGGTAATGTCGGTCGTAGGACAATTTTGCCGTCTTCTTTTATTGGAAGTCCAAGAGATATGTTCCAGAGATATCAAGATGCTATGGCAGTTGTACGAACTTTTGGAAGGCCGGACATTTTTTTAACTATGACTTGCAACCCTTCATGGCCAGAGATAACAAACGAGCTTTATCCGGGACAAACAACGCAAGATCGACCTGATTTAATCTCAAGAATATTTCAAGCAAAGTTGCAATGTCTAAAGGATGACATCTTCCATAAGGGCGTCCTGGGTAGAGTTGTAGCACAGGTTCATGTGGTAGAATTTCAAAAAAGAGGTCTTCCACACGCACATATGCTATTCATTTTCAATGACCACGATAAGCTAAGTAGTCCGGATGATTACGATTGTGTTGTTAGAGCTGAAATACCAATACAAACAGAAGAACCAGATTTACACACTGCAGTGCTTAGACATATGTTGCATGGACCATGCGGACGCTTACGACCAAATGCGCAGTGCATGAAAAATAATGTATGCAAAAAAGGGTTTCCAAAACCTTTCGGGGAGGCCACAACACACAGTTTGAATTCATACCCACTGTATCGTCGTCGTGATGACCATAGAGAAATTCCTCTTAGGAGAGATGGGGACTTCGTGCCTAACAATGGCTGGGTAGTTCCATACAACCCATATCTTCTACTTAAATACGACTGCCATATCAATGTAGAAATTTGTAGCAGCATTAAGAGTATCAAATATTTGTACAAGTACGTGTACAAGGGTCTTGACAGGGTTGCATTCGAGGTGCGCCCGAGGCCGAACTACGACGAAGTAAGTAAATACGTCGACGGCCGTTGGATTTGTGCGCCTGAGGCATCGTGTAAACTTTTCAAGTTCCATATGTACCAAACATTCCCTTCTGTAGTCCGTTTGCAAATACATCTGCCAGATTTACAACAGGTCCAATTTCGAAGCAATCAATCTATTTCCGAAGTACTAGCTAACGAACGAAATTCACGAACAATGCTAACAGAGTTTTTTAAGACATACAACAATGGATTAGAAACCGTTCCTTACTTATATGTTGACTTTGCAAAACATTACAGATGGCTTACACCGTCGAGAAAATGGACAAGAAGAGTTCGGAATCGGACAGTAGTAGGGCGTATGTATGCTGTATCGCCAACCGAGGGTGAGCGCTTTTATTTACGTCTTCTACTTAATCATATTCCAGCGCCAACACCATTTGACTACCTATATACCGTTCATGGTATTCGTTACACAACTTTTAAGGAAGTAGCTGAGAAACGAGGTCTACACGAGGAAGACAATAGCATCAAACAATGCCTAGAAGAAGCCAGAAGTTTTAGAATGCCAGCAGCACTGCGAAGATTATTTGCAACAATTTTATTGTACTGCCAACCAACCGGGGTAAGAACCCTATGGGATGAAAACCATGCTGCGATGAACGAAGATTACGGTAGCAAAAGCATTGTAAATAGTGATTTCTTAATAAACAGATTATTGTGTGAGTTAGACATAATCTTTGAGCAATATAACAAAAGCACGAAAGATTTCGACTTACCAAGGTTGAGTGAGGGCATACAATACACCGTGGACCTACCAGGTTTAATTGATAGTGAATTATCAATTCCTATATCGACAATGGACCTAAATTCAACATCGCTACTAAATCATGGACAACAAATAGCGTACAATACTATATGCAGTTGCATAAGAGAAGGAAATGGAGGTATTTTTTTTGTTGACGGTCCTGGTGGAACTGGTAAAACATTCCTATATCGAACAATACTAGTAACTTTCCGCAACGAAGGGCGTATTGTGATAGCAACTGCAACATCCGGAATAGCAGCAAATTTACTCCCAGGCGGCTGCACAGCTCACTCTAGGTTCAAAATACCTATTAAACTGGAGAATGTATTAAACTGTGGCATCAGTAAGCAATCAGATTTGCAAAAATTGATTGAACTTTCATCCGCAATAATTTGGGACGAGGCACCCATGGACAACAGGAAAACATTCGAAATTCTAGACCGTACATTGCAAGACGTGTTAGAAATAAACAAGCCTTTTGGTGGGAAGGTTATTATCATGGGAGGAGATTTCAGGCAAGTGACGCCCGTTGTTGTGAATGGCACGAGATTGGAAATAATTCGCTCAAGCATCGTTGAGTCTTACTTATGGGCAGGTGTAAAGTTACTTACATTAAAAGAAAATATGAGGGCACGCAATGACCACGAATTTGCAGATTTCTTGCTAAGGGTCGGAAATGGGGTGGAGCCAACAATAGAAAATGACATGATTCGCCTTCTTGATTCAATTGTTATGCCTTGGGAAGGAGAGCAATCAATTAATGACTTAATAAATTTTGTTTTCCCCAATATGCAAACTTACAATGTCAATAGTACTGATGCCGAGTATATGACGACAAGAGCTCTAATCACTCCATTAAACGAAGATGTTAACAAGTTGAACGAACTATGCATGGATATGTTTCCGGGGGATAACACAACTTACTACTCTTTCGACTCAGTTTCGGATGATGACCACAACTTATATCTACCAGAATTTTTAAACTCTATTAATCCAGGTAATCTGCCAACACACAAGCTATCACTGAAGCGTGGCTGTCCAATTATGCTTCTCCGAAATATTGATCCCAAAATTGGATTATGCAACGACACGCGACTAATTTGTCGCAGATTTGGAAGAAATATCATTGAAGCAACTATATTGGTAGGGCATTTCAAGGGACTCAGAGTTTTTATTCCAAGAATACCTCTAAAAAGTGCAGAAGATTACAAAATGCCATTCGAACTAATAAGGAAACAATTTCCTGTCAGATTGAGTTTCGCATTAACAATTAACAAGTCTCAGGGGCAGACAATTGGTAATGTCGGAATTTATCTTCCAAATCACGTCTTCAGTCATGGCCAGTTGTATGTTGCTTTATCAAGAGGGGTAT
The DNA here is from genome assembly GCA_039513925.1 of Platanthera zijinensis. NCBI lineage: Eukaryota > Viridiplantae > Streptophyta > Magnoliopsida > Asparagales > Orchidaceae > Platanthera > Platanthera zijinensis. The sequence continues at coordinate 201,444,591 of CM077080.1, forward strand.
CAGCCCAATCCACAAGAGTTTTGGTCAAACACTGTGTTATTGAAAGTCATGAGGGGGTGTTCACGAAAAATGTGGTCTTCAGGGAGATTTTTGAACGGGTCGACCCAACGATAACAAGAAGGTATGACATCGACTACAACCATGCAACTATTTAGTTCATTCCATTACATACAATGAATTTTTTTTTGCATTTTCTACGTTATAAATAAAAAAAATATTTGTTTTTCAGGTTTCACACACTAAATGATGATTAAAACTGAAAACCAGAAGATTACTGACAATGGTCAGGTACTGCAGAATTCGACTGAAGCACATTGCTAAGACAACTAAGGGCAACGACATGCGAAGATAGACAAATGAATGCGAAGTGACAATTGAATTGAACATGAGTCGATGTTTTATAATTGCTTAGTTGTTGTCGTTCGATAAAATGAGTTTACAACAATTAAATGAGTCTTCTGAATTTCAGACATTGTCACATACTTTTAATGTTCTACTTACATTTTTATAACTTTGGAATACATGAAATTCTCCGTTCTACGTCAAGTGTTACCTCCACGAAAAATTTCGCCCATACGACAAATGCCGCCGCCCACAACCAATGTCGCACCCATGACATATAACTCCCCCACAACAAACGTCTCCCCCACGACATATGTCGCCCCCACGACATATGTCGCCCCCACGACATATGTCGCACCCACGACATATGTCGCCCCCACGACATATGTCGCCCCCACGACATATGTCGCACCCACGACATATGTCGCATCGACGACATATGTCGCAGCCACGAAATATGTCGCACCCAGGACATATGTCGCACCCACGACATATGTCGCACCCACGACATATGTCGCACCCACGACATATGTCTCACCCACGACATTTGTCGCACCCACGACATTTGTCCCACCCACGACAATTGTCGCCCCCACGACAAATGTCGCACCACGAAAAATGTCGCACCCACGACATATGTCGCACCCACGACATATGTCGCACCCACGACATATGTCGCACCCACGAAATATGTCGCACCGACGACATATGTCCCACCCACGACATTTGTCACCCCCACAACAATTGTCGCCCCCACGACAATTGTCGCCCCCATGACAATTGTCGCCCCCACGACAATTGTCGCACCACGACAAATGTCGCACCCACGACATATGTCGCACCCACGACATATGTCGCACCCACGACAAATGCCCCCCGGGCCGAAGGCCCGTGCCTGTCACTCGTATATATATATATATATCTATATATATATATATATATATATATATATATATATATATATATATATATATTAGCATTTAGCAGGATAATTAGGACTTAGGAGTCGTGAGCCAAACAGTCCCCCGCATAAATACGCACGGCGCTTCAATTTTCCCTCAACCCTAAACTCTCGATGCTTTTTCTTCGCTGGACGAACCCAGTCGTGGCCTCCTCCAACTCTCAACGACTCGAAGCCTTGGCCTCGCCGGAAAACCGCGAACCCAGTCGCCGCCTGGCCCGCCTCCAACTCTCGAAGCCTTGTCGTTGCCGGAAAATCGCGATCCCGCGCCGCGTGGCCGTCTCCAAGCCATGTACTGGTCATCTTCTTTCCGCCAAATGTGCTTTTCCTGAATATTTTCTCAGATTGTGTGGTTTGATGCTTCAAAAAGATTGTGATATTCCCTTTTCTCTGATGTAACTTGATGGTAGGATTTTTGAATTTTGGGGGTTTAGGCATTGTGCAAAGTAACCAGTTATGAATAAATATTTTAAAGTCTTGTCATTATCAACTCTACAAACATATTCAGTCAATTATAAATCATGTTTCAACTTTTAATGTATTTTAATTTTGGCTTATGAGGTAATTTTTTTCATATATGTTGACATTTTTAAAATCATTTGTATGTTACAATTTTTTGACCCCGCTGAACAAAAATTCTGGCTCCGTCCCTGGTTTGTTTATTAGAATAATAAGAAAGAATGTTTAAAGTAGATTAGTCTAGTTATTATCTGATAGCATGAGTTATAGTATTCGCCGAAATTAGGCCAATCGGAGGCTTTCGACTGGAGAATTTTTTGGAACCGGAGCCCGTATGTAAATCTAGGTCCGGGAGCTCTGGATCACCGTTAAAAGGCATGTGGGGCCCACGCATTCTACGAGTGTGACATACACTTTTGCCTAACTCATCCACCATATCCAGGGAGAGACGCAACTCATCCTCGTTCTCGGTCCGCCACTCTTCTCTGCCTTCCTCTACTTCAAGTACCCGAGGTGTCCGGACCTCGACCTCTCTGGGGAGCACTGCTTCGCAGCCATGGGAGAGCATGAAGGGGGTCTCCTCTGTGGTTGTGTTGGGGGTGGTCCCCAGGTCCCAGAGGACCGAAGGGAGCTGTTCCACTCAGCTCCCCTTCAAGTTTTCCACTTTATTCTTTAAGAGGTTCACAATGATCTTGTTTGCTGCCTCCACCTGCCCGTTTCTCCTGGGATGATGGACCGACGCGAACCTGAGATCAATTCCAAGTTGGCCACAGAAGCTGATATACTCGGTGCTAGCAAACTGTGGCTCATTATCCATGACAATGGCCTGAGGTAATCCATGTCGGCAGATGATCTCCCCCATACAAAGTTTCTGATTACTTGGGAGGCCACCTTGCTCCAACCACTTAGAAACATAGTCAATCATGACTAGCAAGAATCTCCTCTGCCCACTGGCCTAAGGGAAGGTTCCTACTAGATCCATTCCCCGGATGGCGAAGGGCTAGGGCATCATGATGCTTCTGAGCCACTAAGCTGGCAGTATTTGGAGCGGGGCGAATAATTGGCACTTGTGACATTTCTTTGTGAACTAGGCGGCATCTTGTCCTAGGGTCGGCCATAAGTACCCTTGCCTGATTATCCTCCCCTCAAGGGTTCTGCTCCCCGAGTGGCTCCTGCACTCTCCAGAATGGACTTCTTCCAAAATCCTTTGAACTTCTCCCTCTGCTACGCAACGTACCAGCAACCCTGAGAGGGTCTTTCTATACAACTGCATGTCACGCATGGGTAGTATGCCGACTTGTGCTTGAATCATTTTTTATCCATACCATCCGGGAACTCCCCTGTGGATAGGAAGGTTGTAAAAGGATCCATCCACGAGGGGCGTTGGTCCACCTCCATCAATTCTCCCTCTTCGATAGAAGGGCGGAACATGTTGGTGATGGTACCTCCCACTTCGAGTCCGTTCTTGGCCAAATGATCCACCTGCTCGTTTTCCTCTCGCGGCACATGTCTAATGGAGAACTTTTGTGTTGGGTATTGCATTCACAATAACCCAGATTTGCATGAAGTCACCCTTGAACTAAGATGAATTAAGTTATATTTGATATCTTGTTTTAGCTGCGTGTTTGCAAATTACCATTGCTAAGTGTAGACCAATGTCAGTCTACAGTGGGTCATAAACACAGGACCATACAGTATAATCCCTCACTGTATGACCCAAGGTGTTATCTCATGTGTAGCCTCTCTATTGGGATACACTTCATATTCAAATCTTTGATCTTGGGATGAATATTGGACTCTTGAAGATAAGAGAAAGATTTTTTCTAAAGTTCAAGAAATTCTCTAAGTCCACTTTTCGAGAAGTACCTCTTAGTTCTCGAGAAGTCCTTAGAGTTCTCGAGAAGCTTAGCCTTTTGGTTCTCGAGAAGTCCAGACAGGTTCAAGAATTTTTCTGAGTCATAGTTCTCGATAAGTCTGATGTAGTTCTCGAGAAGTCTTCCTTGTTCTCGAGAAGTCTTAGCCAGTTTTTGAGAAGTCTCAACTATAGTTCTTGAGAAGTCCATCTTGTTCTCGAGAAGCTTGGCTTAAGTTCTCGAGAACTGCCAGCCCTATTTCTCGAATAGTCAAAAGTTGCCTCAGAAATCTTTCTTAAGTGTTATTTCTCAAGAAGACTCCATTGTTCTCTAGAAGTCAGTTAGTTCTCGAGAACTCAGCCTTTTGTTCTCGGGAAGTCCAGAATTCTTCTAAGCAGTATAGTTCTCTAGAAGTCCTGATAGCTCTCTAGAACTCAGTTTCTAGTTCTCGAGAACTAAAATTACTTCTCGAGAACTATAAGTCGAATTTGTTTAGAAATTTTTGTTAAGTCCAGATCGGCCGAAATTTTTCAAATGACTTGACGTGATTGGTCCACGTATCGTCATTAATGTCTTTTCTAGCCGTTAAGGGTAATCCTATATAAAGTCTTTTTGTTAAGACAAAACCCTAACAATTACAAGGTGCGGATTTCCGTAAATTCTAAAGTTCGGGATCGGCTTTCTCTTTCCAAAAGAACACCTTCTGAAGTCGTCGCCGCCGCTCATCGTGAGATCGATCTCCTTGCTTTCGATCCAAGAAGACTTGTTGTTCAAGGGATCATCATCTTCTCCTTGATCGAGTAGGTCAAAGCTTTCTGAGGTCAGACCGTCAAGTCTTCTTCAACCGTTTCTGAAAGAGCCGCAAATTTCAAGAAGAAGACCTAGGGCTGAATATTTACAGATCTGAGAGAAATTTTTGTTTGTATTTTCAAACCTCTTTGTAAATCTTGTAGGAGATTATTCTCCGAGTGTAGTAGCGTTGTTCTCCGAGTTTGTAGGAAGTTTATCTTCCGAGTGTATATCCTTTTGGATCGAGTTTGTAGGAACTTGGTTCCGAGGCGTAAGATTGTTTTCAATTCGAGATAGTGGAGTAGCCGAGTCTAGTGATTTGCTAGATCGGTGAGGTAAAGTGGACGTACCCAAGATTGGGGAACCACTATAAATATTCTTGTCTTTCTGTGATTGCTTGATTGCGTGTGCTAGTTCGTTAAAAATTTTATTCCGCAAATAAACGCACATTCACCTATTCACCCCCTCTAGGTGATTTAGGTTGACAACTTTACACTTTCAATTAGTATCAGATGGAGGTTGGTCGTTAAAAGGTTAACACCTTGATCAATTTCCTCTCGAAAGTTGTCATTTGGTTATTCAAGCAATGAACAAGGCCAAAGATTTTGCCAAGCTTCCTCTGTGCACAAAGAATAACTTTCCCATGTGGAAAGAGAGAATCAAATTTTTCATGGAAGCTGTGGACCCCCGGATCTTCATGATTGTTGAAGAAGGTCCTTACGTCCCCATGACTGCCTCAACTATAGATCCAACCAAGAAGGTTCCTAAGAAATTGATGGACCTAGACAAGGACAAGATTACACTTGTCTCTTTGGACAAGAAAGCTAAAAGTATTATAGCAAGTGCAATCGATGACTTGATGCTGCAGAATCTGATTCACTGCCAATCGGCTAAGGAGATGTGGCAGTCTCTAGTTACTCTGATGGAAGGTACTAAAGAAGTGAGGGATGATAGAAGGTCCCTACTAAACCAGAAATATGAAGCCTTCAAGCAAGGATCAAATGAGATAATTGCAGATACCTTTGAGAATTTCTTCAAGATAGTAAATGGACTAAGAGTGTATGACCGAGTATTCACCAATGGGGAGCTGAATGATAAGTTTCTGAGGTCTCTCACAAAGGAATGAGACAACAAAGTCTGTGTCATCTGGGAGTTTGGCAGACTAGCTGAGACAGACCAATAAAATCTATTTGGCAAGCTGATGTCCTATGAACTGCAGATCAATTCCAGAATAGCTGAAGAAGAGAAAAGTCGCTTCTCCTCAAAAGAGAAGTCTGTTGCATTAAAGGCTGACAGTTCAAGGAAGGGAAAAGCTGCCTCACCAGCACCTGCTCAAGAAGTGAGTGAAGAAGAAAGCTCTGAGCCAAGCACCTCAGGCTCAGAACTATCTGAAGGAGAGTTCTCGTTGCTCTCTCGGCAGTTCAAGAAATTCTTGAACAAGAAGAAGCAGTGGAGAGGCAAGGATGCCTCATACAGAAGATCACAACAAGACGGTGATCAGCGAAAGAAAGGCTCAAGTAGCCACGACAGATATACCTCTAAACAGAACAAACAGATTTCTACTGACATTATTTGCTACTGCTGTAACAAACCAGGTCACGTCATAGCTGACTGCCCCCACAAGAAGAAGGAGGGTGGCAGAAGAGAGGAAAAGAAGTCCTCATACCACAAGAAGAGGACAGAGAAGAGCTTGTTGGCCAAAAAGGGTAAGACTCTCAGCGACTCCGACTCATCTGAGTCGAGTGAAGAAGAGGAAGCCTACTTTGGGCTCATGGCTCAATCAGATGACGAATAAGAGCCCCAGTTTACTGGGGAGGTAAAATCTCACACTCCTCTATGTGAATCTGAAAGTTCTGAGCATGATCATGAGGATAGCTCTTCTGACGATGAGTCAGAACTTATGGCCCAGTACAAGGAGTTGATCATGACTTACGACAAATGTCGCCGAGTCGTGAAAACTCAAGCTAAAGAGATTAAGTCTCTAAAGGCTATTGAGAGCAGCTTGAGAGAAGAAGTCGCTAAGACTGACTCTCTTCAAGAGAACTTACATTTTGCTATTGAAGAATACAATCAAGCTCTTAAGCACCTCGATCTTAAAGATGAAATCATCAAATAGTTGGAAAAACAACTAGAAGCTGAGAAGAAACTTGTTGAAAGTTTCTCTAAGCCTAAGACAGTTCTTCCACTCGTTGCTGAATTCTCAGGTAAGGCCCAAGGAGCTGGACTAGGCCATGTTGCCGCTCCTAGTAAATCTTCTAGGAGAAATAGGGCTCAACGGAAGAATAAGGACACCAAGAAGGCTTTGGCCAAAGAAAAGGGCAAAGCCCCTCTAGATCAGACTGTATTTAAGAAAGTCATCTTTCCAACAAACAAGTTTGATCTGGACTCGTCCTACGGTCACCTGACCAGGCCTACCTATGTAGAGCCAAAGTCTCGGTACCAAGGACGGACTCGCCCTCGGAACTTTAGTGAGAGTGCCTTTAAGGCACCTTATGAAGAAGTGATTCTTCAGGGCTATGGTCTTTATAATCATGGTCACAACTTCAAGAAAGCACCTAAAGTAAAGCCCGTTGGGGAAAGGCCTCCGAAGGAGAAGAAGTCATGTGATTGTCATCACCATGAAGCTTCCTCCTCCAAAAGTGTTACCCCTGCTAGACCACCATCTCAAAAGGTCAAGCAGGAGTACATAAGGCAAAGATACAACAGTTCGACTGTTGGTGCTGTGGCAAAATTGGTCATTTTGCCATCGATTGTTGGTTTAATACCAAGAAGGTCGCTAATCCTCAAGTTAGCAACATGAGATTGACCACTCAGGATGCTAATCTTTGTAGGGGGAGTGTTCTAACCCGAGACCAAGGACCCAAACATGTTTGGGTTCCTAAGGCAAAGTGATCATGAATGCAGGTATGTCCAAAGGCCACCAAAATGCCAATCTGGTACTTGGACAGTGGGTGCTCTCGGCGCATGACCGAGACAAGAAGTCTACTCCAGAATTTCACTTCAGTCTGCAACGGACCAAAGGTCATCTTTGGAGGTTCAGACCGAGGTATAACTAAAGGCTACGGTATGATCTCTAATGGTAGTGTATCCTTTTCGGATGTAGCTTATGTGGAGTGATTAGAACACAATCCCATAAGCATAAGTCAACTATGCGACAAGGGATATGAGAGGACTTAACGCAACCACTCGCACCAAAAGCCCGGACTGATGGAGGACGGCGCCACTAATCTTTATATCAAAGGTCCTCGGGCGGATCCACGGGGCAGCCAGTTAAGCCATTACCGCATAGCACCGCAGCGCGGGGGCGATTCCGGACCGCAGCCCCAACAATCCCCCCCCCGAAAACGACCCCGGGGTTTCGAACCCGCAACCTCCCTCTGATACCACTTGAGAGGACTTAGCGCAACCACTCGCACCAAAAGCCCGGACTGATGGAGGACGGCGCCACTAATCTTTATATCAAAGGTCCTCGGGCGGATCCACGGGGCAGCCAGTTAAGCCATTACCGCATAGCACCGCAGCGCGGGGGCGATTCCGGACCGTGCCCCAACAGGATACATAGTTGAATTCCACGCTGACAAGTGCTTGATAAAGTCTGTTGATAATATAGAAATGATTCTATCTGGCACTCGAAGCAGGAAGGTATTTTGCTTAAATTTCATTTGTATAGACTCTTCTACGCTAGTGTGTCTTTTGGCAAAAGATAGTGCGTCTCTTGGTGACCAATGACACAAGAGGCTAGCACATATTAATTTTAAAACTATTGATAAATTATTCTCCCAGAACTTAGTACGTGATGCCCCAAATGTCAAGCACGTCAAAGAGATACCTTGTCATGCATGCATAAAAGGAAAGCAAACAAAGGCTACCTTTAAAAGCATCATAGGCAAAAACTCTAATAGGTGTTTATACCTACTTTATATGGACTTGTTCGGTCCACTGCAAGTTAGAAGTTTAGGAGGTAAAAATTATACGTTGGTAATTATTGATGACTACTCGCGTTTTGCGTAGGTGTTTTTTCTGAAACACAGGTCAGATACCTTCGATATCTTTACAAATTTTGTCAGGCAAGTCCAGAATGAATACAACTATTCCATAGTCAAAATCAGAAGTGACAATGGAACGGAGTTCAAATCTAGGGCCATGACAGAATTTTGTGAAAGCCTAGGTATCTTTCATGAGTTTTCCTCTCCTCATACTTCACAGCAAAATGGAGTAGCTGAAAGAAGGAATAGAACACTCATAGAGGCCTGCATGACTATGTTGAGTGATGCTTCACTGCCGGAGCACTTCTGGGCTGAAGCCGTCAACACTGCATGCCACGTGTAAAATCGAGCTCTCATAAATGAGAATCATGATAAGACACCTTATGAACTTCTAAAAGGCAGGAAACCAACAATCTCATATTTTAGAATTTTTGGCTGTAAATGCTTCGTTCTTAACAATGGTAAGTATCATACTACCAAGTTTAGTGAGAAAAGTTTTAAAGGTATTTTTGTAGGATATAGTAGCCATAGTAAGACATACAGGATTTTCAATAAAAAAACTCTGGTTGTAGAAGAATCAATACATGTTGTATTTGATGAGACGAACTTGCTGCAAAGCAAATCGTCTAGTGTGCTTGTTGAAGCTGCAGGTACAAGACTTAAAGAGATCAGCTTGGATGAATCGACCGAAGGTAAAGATAAAAAGTTCATCAAGATCACCTCTCCAACCCCTATTGGAGAGGTAGAGGATCAAGATGAAAATACTGTCCAAATTGATGAAGTCACTCTAGTGGCTGAAGAAGTTCTAGATGCGAGGAATCTAGAGCTCAGACATCTGAAGGATCACCCAATGGACCAAATCATAGGAGATCCCCGGGATGGTGTCAGAACTCGTCGGGGTATAACTAACGAGAATTTATATTTAAGTTTTCTCTCACAGGTTGAACCAAAGAAGTTTGAGGAAGCAAACTCAGACGCATCATGGATCTTGGCCATGGAAGAAGAATTGAATCAGTTCAAGCGCAACAAAGTTTGGATGCTTGTTCCATGACCCAAAGGTAAGAATGTCATCGGAACGAAGTGGGTTTATAGGAACAAGATGGAAGAGGATGGGACAATCATAAAGAACAAGGCCAGAATCGTCGCCAAAGGATATCGTCAAGAAGAAGGGATCAACTTCGACCAGACGTACGCTCCAGTAGCAAGGCTGGAAGCGATCAGACTGTTCCTGGCTTATGCTGCACTGAAGGGCTTCACAGTCTACCAAATGGACGTGAAGTCAGCCTTCCTGAATGGTGACATAAAGGAATAGGTGTACGTGGAACAACCCCCAGGTTTCGTTGATCCTAATTTTCCTGAGTATGTTTATTTATTATCGAAAGCGCTGTATGGTTTGAAACAAGCTCCTCGAGCTTGGTACGAAACGCTGTCTAGCTTTCTCCTCGAGAACAAGTTCACAAGGGGAAAGATAGACAAGGCATTATTTCTTAGGGAAATTAAAGGCAAGATTTTGCTAGTACAAATCTATGTCGACAACATTATATTTGGTTCTACAGACGACAACCTCTGCAAAAAGTTCTCTAAACTTATGTAAGGGATGTTTGAAATGAGTAGTATGGGAGAGCTGAAGTATTTCTTAGGACTTCAGGTGAAACAATCTGAAGATGGAATTTTCATCTCACAGACGAAGTTCACCAAGAAGTTGATTAAGAAATTCGGAATGGAGAGTGCAACCTCTATGAGGACTCCAATGGCCTCAGCTATGTCTCTAGACAAGGATGAGAAAGGGAAACCTTTTGATGAAACCAAGTACAGAAGCATAGTTGGATCCTTGCTCTACCTTACTGCCAGTAGACCCGACATAATGTTCTCCATATGTGTCTGTGTTAGATTCCAAGTGAACTGTAAGGAATCTAACTATGCTGCTGCAAAGCGGATTTTGAGATACCTTAAAGGTACACCGAATCTTGGCTTATGGTACCCAAGAAGTAATGACAACGAACTAATTGGTTTTTCAGATGCAAACTTTGTAGGTAGCAAATATGACAGGAAAAGCACTTCCGAGACATGTCAGTTCCTAAGAAGAAGACTTATATCATAGAGCAGTAAAAAGCAAAATTGTATCGCAATCTCAACGGCCGAGTCAGAATACATTTCTGCCGGTAGTTGTTGTGCACAGTTGCTGTGGCTAAAGAATCAGTTAGAAGATTACAATATAAAGGTCAAAGACATTCCATTGTTCTGTGACTCATCCAGCGCGATCGCAATCGCAAACAACCCAGTCTCACACAGCCGGATAAAGCACATCGAGCTCAGATCTCACTTCATCCGGGAGCATGTGGAGCAAGGGGATGTGAATCTGCAGTACGTGCCAACAGATCAGCAAGTTGTAGATATTTTCACGAAGCCGCTGGACGAGACCAAGTTCAATTTCTTCAAAACTGAACTTGGGTTGCTGAACAAAGAAGGATAGACCAAAGTGGATTAGTTCAAGGCTCAAGAATCTAGGACTCCTCAAAAAGGTCAGAAATCTCTCAAGAGGAAGCTAGTTCTCGAAAACTCAGCCTACTTCTCGAGAAGCAAAGTACTAGTTCTCGAAAACTTACTCAACTTCTCGAGAACAAAAGTCTGTCTCTCGAAAAGTCCCTTAAGTTCTCGAAAACTAATAACTCTACCTCTCGAGAAGTACTCTGAAAGCTCTCGAGAACTAGGCACTACTTCTCGAGAAGTCTACTATCCGCTCTCGAGAACTTACTTCCTTACTTCTCGAGAACTAAACGACACTTCTCGAAAACTAACCCTACCTCTCGAGAAATGCCCCGTCTTTTCCAATTCTGTCTTTGCGCAAACCATCTTATTTTTCTTCGAATTATTAAAATGCTTATAGTAGATTACTTAGACATTTAATTATCAAAATTAGAATTATATATATATATAAAGTTTTAGAAATCAGTAATCAACCGACATTTCAAATTTCCTCTTCTCGAAAACTCTTCATCTTCCGCCGACAGAAAGCTTCGTCGCAGCCGTCTTCTTGCGCTCCTTCCGTCGCTGCCGTCAGCGTCCATGGCACAGAGTTCGAAAATATGAGTCGGCAGTGAACTTGTCGTCGCAGGAATTGTAGACATTTCTGATGATTTCCAGAACTTGCTCCTTCTCCTGGAAACTGCCGGACTAATGTGCGTTCTCTCAGAACCCTGCAAGATTGTCTTTCCAGATGTAGAGGAATTCTTCCAGAATGCTAAGGTGTGGCGGAATGGTACAGTGTTGAAAACTAAAGTCAGAGGGATCAAAATCAAGTTGGATAAAACCAAAGTTTCAAAGCTTCTAAAGACGCCCGTTGTGAATGAAGAGGATGACCTCATACTTGAAGATTATGATAGAACTTACTCCTTCTTTGGAGTTTATGAGAAGTTCAACTCTTTAAGGAGAAATCTCTTCAATGATGTAGGAAAGTTTCTGGTAGATGTAATTGGAAAAATCTTATGGTGCAGAACATGGTCCATTAGTTTCATAACTAATGACCTATTTGGTGTTATGACAGCAATTATCTGCAGAAAGAAATTTCAATATGACATGATGGTATTTGAATTGATCAGGGACAGTATTAAGGATCCCAAATTTGCAAGGATAATCTCTTTATTGCTGAGTGAGATTGATTCAGTCACTTTTAAAACTTCCAAAGGCACTCCAGTTCATCACCTGAAAAAGATTTCTTTGGCCTCCATCCAAAGATGGGAATTAAAATTGAAGAATCCCAAGCAGTTAGCTAAAGAACTTGCAGCTTCTGCCTCTGAGGTCAGGACCCCATCTCCCTCCTCTCATCATGTTGCTGAACCTTCTGGTGCAACAACTGAGGGGGAGCCTACAGCCTCTATTCCTGTTGTCAGACCTGCTCCTTCCTCTCCAGCTAGATCAGCATTGGTATCAGCAAGCAGATCTCCTCTCAATAGCCCAGTGAGATCTGCAATCAGGAGCCCTGTGGCAGATTCTCCAGATACCACCCTATCAGATGTTCCGGGACAGGAAACCCTCAAGGACACAAGTACAGTAATTGACAGCATGATTAAAGAACTCTTTTCAGGGGAACCATCTCCTCCCCTTCACAAAGAACTCATTGCAGAACCATCAAAAGAACCATCTCCTCCACCTTCACCCCAAGCTACTCCAGCTCCAACTCCCTCTCCCTCTCCAAGGAAAGATTCTATCCCTGCTGAACACCCTTCTCCACCAGAGATCATCCTTCTCTCTACAGAGGATGAGCCAGAACCTGAAGAGGTGGAAGCCCCTCTCAGGAACCTTGACTTCTCCCTCCCAAGATTTGTTGATGAGGAGGCTGATACAGTATCTCACACTGTAAGAGCCCAGAGCTCTGTGGTTGTAGAAGAAATTCCTCCATGGAAAACACCTCCTCCACCTCAGCTTGCTACACCTAGTGCAACTCCTACTGCCATTATTTTTGCCACTGCTACTGCTGCTACTGCTGAAACTGTAAGTTCAGATATTTTATCTAAGATTGAAGGTATGCTGGCTTCCCAAAGGCAATATTTTGATGAATCTCTCAAGTCAGTCAAAGATCAGGTCACTGCTCTAGAAAAGGAAATGAGCAGATGATTTGTTGAGATACAACATAACACTGACTCTCTTAAAAGTCTGTTTCAGATTGGTGGCAAAGCCATTGACCACACCATTACTAGTATTGGTCAGGTCATGGACCAGTCTATCACACTGGAAAATAATCAAATTCAGTTGGAAAAGAAAGCTGAAGAACATGTGATGAAGATTTGTGAGGAAGTTGGAACTTTCAAAGAAGACACCATAGACAAGCTTTGTGTAGAAATCAGAAATGGGGAGAGTTTAGTGAAAGAACAAGTGGAAAAACTTACTGCAGATGCAAAATCTCTCTGGAATGAGAAATTGACTGAGATAAATAAGAATGTTTTAGATCAAATCCAATAAGTGAAATTCCACACTTATGATACTACAGTCTGGATGCACAATCAAATTTTCCCAGACTTTCAAGCTGACCCTAATGTGATTCCACATCATCTGAACCCCCTTGCTGAAGGAGAATCCACCCAGATGCCTCAACCTCAAATGCCTACTTTTTCTCCAAGGCCAGAAGATCAGGATCTTCCTCCTGCTTCCTATGACCAGGTTTGGGATGATGTTATTCCTAAGGATTTAACAGAAATTCACACCTCTAAGAAGAGAAAGTATGGAGAAGGTCCATCTGCAAGCAAATCTGTTCCCCAGCCAGATGCAGAGAAAAGGAAAGTAAAGGAATTTGCTGAAGTTTGGAGCCCCACCTCTAAAAGCTTAATTCTTGAGACTCTTAAATTGGTTATGGACTACAATGAGAATAGAAATCTCCACTACAGCTCATCTGAGTGGGAATTATCTGAGAAGTCCATGACCAAGAGAAGGATATATGATAGAGAGTTTGGCAAGAATAATCCCAAAGCTCCTCCTAAGCCTCCTAGGTACTATCCTAAGCCCTTCAGCTATCAGAGGAGACAACAGGAGAAGAAGGACAGACAACATCAGAGCAATGAATGAACTCTTGTTGAAATGTCTTTTGAGAATTTGGATGAAATGCTTGTTAATTAGAAATCTAAAACATTACATATATACAATCTCTAGTTTTGCGTAATTATGTCTTTAGTTAATCTGTTATTGCATTTAGATTCAATTATTCATTTCTAGTTCTTTCTTAATTGTCAGAATTGTGTAGAGAGTTCTGACTTCTACAAATAGGGGGAGATTGTTGAGTATTGCATCCACAATAATCCAGATTTGCATGAAGTCACCCTTAAACGAAGATGAATTAAGTTGTATTTGATATCTTGTTTTAGCTGTGTGTTTGCAGATTACCATTGCTAAGTGTAGACTAATGTCAGTCTACAGTGGGTCATGAACACAGGACAAAACAGTGTAATCCCTCACTCTGTGACCCAAGGTGTTGACTCATGTATAGCTTCTCTATTGGGATACACTTCATATTCAAACCTTTGATCATAGGATGAAGATTGGACTCTTGAAGAGAAGAGAAATATTTTTTCTAAAGTTCAGAAAATTCTCTAAGTCCACTTCTCGAGAAGTACCACTTAGTTCTCGAGAAGTCCTTAGAGTTCTCGAGAAGCTTAGCCTTTTGGTTCTCGAGAAGTCCAGACAGGTTCAAAAAATTTTCTGAGTCATAGTTCTCGATAAGTCTGATGTAGTTCTCGAGAAGTCTTCTTTATTCTCGAGAAGTCTTGGCCAGTTCTCGGGAAGTCTCAACTATAGTTCTCGAGAAGTCCATCTTGTTCTCGAGAAGCTTGGCTTAAGTTCTCGAGAACTGCCAGCCCAATTTCTCGAATAGTCAAAAGTTGCCTCAGAAATCTTTCTTAAGTGTTATTTCTCGAGAAGACTCCATTGTTCTCTAGAAGTCAGTTAGTTCTCGAGAACCCAACCTTTTGTTCTCAAGAAGTCCAGAATTCTTCTAAGCAGTATAGTTCTCGAGAAGTCCTGATAGCTCTCGAGAACTCAGTTTCTAGTTCTCGAGAACTAAAATTACTTCTCGAGAACTGTAAGTCGAATTTTTTCAGAAAATTTGGTGGTCCAGATCGGCCGAAATTTTTCAAATGACTTGACGTGATTGGTCCACGTGTCGTCATTAATGTCTTTTCTATCCGTTAAGGGCAATCCTATATAAAGTATTTTCGTTAAGACAAAACCCTAACAATTACAAGGAGCGGATTTCCGTAAATTCTAAAGTTCGGGATCGGCTTTCTCTTTCCAAAAGAACACCTTTTGAAGCCGCCGCCGCCGCTCATCGTGAGATCGATCTCCTTGCTTTCGATCCAAGAAGACTTGCTGTTCAAGGGATCGTCATCTTCTCCTTGATCGAGTAGGTCAAAGCTTTCTCAAGTCAGATCGTAAATTCTTCTTCAACCATTTCTGAAAGAGCCGCAAATTTCAAGAAGAAGACCTAGGGCTGAATATTTCCAGATCTGAGAGAAATTTTTGTTTGTATTTTCAAACCTCTTCGTAAATCTTGTAGGAGATTATTCTCCGAGTATAGGAGCGTTATTCTCCGAGTTTGTAGGAAGTTTATCTTCCGAGTGTAGATCCTTTTGGATCGAGTTTGTAGGAACTTGGTTCTGAGGCATACGATTGTTTTCAATCCGAGATAGTGGAGTAGCCGAGTCTAGTGATTTGCTAGATCGGTGAGGTAAAGTGGACGTACCCAAGATTGGGGAACCACTATAAATCTTCCTGTCTTTCTGTGATTGCTTGATTGCGTGTGCTAGTTCATTAAAATTTTTATTCCGCAAATAGACGCACAATTCACCTATTCACCCTATAGGTGATTTAGGTTGACAACTTTACACTTTCAGTTTGAAACATGTTGATGAACCCCTTTACTTTGGCTAAGTATAATTAGAGAGTAGGCTCCCGTGCCTCAAAATCCCAGTTGACCTGGGAGGCCACCACCATGGAATCCGTGAGCACTTCCACATTATGTACCCCCAGCTCTCTGGCCAGACGCAACCATGCTATCAGTGCTTCGTACTCAGCCTGATTATTGGTAATGGGGAAGTGGACGACCACAGTCTTCTCGATCTTTGTTCCCTGGGGGCTCTCCAGGATCACCCCTACCCCCAATGAATGTCTGTCTAAGGCACCATCTACCATCACCTTCCAAGGAATTGGGCGAGCGAGCTCTGTCTCCACCACCTCGACCACATAATCAGCCAGAAAGTTGGCCATCGCTTGAGCCTTGATCGAGAGGCGGGGAACAAAAGATATATCAAATTCTCTCAGCTCCGCCGACCACTTTTCCAATCTTCCCGAATGCTCCACCCTCTCAAAGATATTGCGGAGGGGATGGTTAGTCACTACCTGGATGGAGTGTGCCTAGAAGTAGGTTATGAGCCTCTAAGCCAAGATAACTAGGTAAAAAGCCAACTTCTCAAGAATCGGGTGCCAGAGCTCTGCCTTCCTCAAGGCCCGGCTCACGTAATAGATAGGTAGTTGCTTCTTTCCCTCTTCTCGGACCAGAACGGAGCTCAAGGCCTCGGCGCCAACCCCAAGGTATAGGGACAAATCTTCCCCCCTCCTTCGGTCCTTGGAGTAACAGGGCCTGGGTTAGCTGCCTCTTTAAGGCTTGGAATGCCTCGTCGTATTCCTTAGACCATTTAAATTTCTGATTTCCCCTTAGCATCTTGAAGAAGGGGGAGCACTTATTCCCTACCCGAGAAAGGAACCTGCTCAACCCTGCCAACTTCCCCGTCAGCCGCTGGACCTACTTGGCATTCTGAGGCGACCCCAACTCCATGATCACCTTACCTTATCAGGGTTGGGCTCTACACCTACAGGAGTAAGTAGATGGCCTAGGAGCTTACCCCTGCTTGCCTCGAAGACACACTTCAAGGGTTTCAACCTCATTTTGTATTTTCGCAGGGTACTGAAGGTCCCTTCCAGGTCCCGGAGGTGAGAGTCAACGTCCTGACTCTTGATCATGAGATCATCCTCGTACACCTCCAGGTTTCTCCCCTTCTACTCTTGGAAGACCTGATCCAACATCCTTTGATATGTTGCCCCTGCATTTTTTTAGCCCAAAATGCATCATCTTGTAGTAGTAGTATCCGTCCCCAGTGATGAAGAAGACATCTTTTACATCGAGTGGGTGCATCCTTATCTGATAACCTTAAAAAGCATCTAGAAAACTCATTACGAAAAAACCGACGGCTGAGTCAACAAGTGCATCAATCCGAGGCAAGGGGTAACATTCCTTATGATATGATTTATTAAGAAGAGAAAAATCTACACACATTCTCCAGTGTCCGTCTCCTTTTTTTACCATTACAACATTGGAGACCCAACATGGGTACTGGATCTCGGACACGAATCCAGCCTTGAGGAGCTTACCCGCCTCCTCCCGGATGGCCTCAACCAGCTTGTCTACGGTAGACCTCTTCTTCTGTCGGATGGGGCGAGCCTCGGGATCCAGTTTGAGGTGATGACAGGTGACGTCCGCATCGATCCCCGACATATCGACCGCGCTCCAAGCAAAGATGTCGTCGTTATTTAAGATGCACTCCAGCATTCTCCCCTGATCCTCTGGGCTCAGCCCTCTGCTGATCTACACCTGCTCCACCCTTCCTTCCTGGGTGAGAACCTCCATCTCCACCACCTCTTTCGCTGCTTCCAGCCAGGACTGATCTCCCCACTCGCCTTCAATCCCCTCGCCCGAGGCCAGAACTTCTTCCTCAACTTCCTCCATGGCCATCACCTCGGTCTGGTCCTCTAGCACTTCCTTCGCCGCCTCCACCTGGGTGTAGATCCCTTCCTCCTCTACCTCCATCTCCTCAGCTCCACTTCTAGCCTCCTTCCTGGACACTTCCTACATCTTCCTCTCCATCTCCTCGGCTCCCTCTTGCTAGGAGATAGTGTTGACCGTCGTGACATAGCATTCCCTTGCAACCCTGGGGTCTCCGCAGACCCGGACTTGGATTCCTTCAACATTGAACTTCAGGCATTGATGGAAGGAAGAGGGCATGCAATGGAAGGAGCTGTTGAGGGGCCGTCCGAATATGTCATTGTAACTGCTAGGAGCGTCCACAATAATGAACCTACAGTTTCGGGACTGCCCCCCTAGAGTGACATGGAGTCCCACTCCTTCCACCTCCTTCCTCTCCCCGGAGAATCCGAATAGAGGCCCATCTGAGGCCAACACCCTCCTGGATTCCACCTTCATTGCGTCGAATGCCTTATTGAAGACGACTTTGATCGAGCTCCCTTTGTCAATGAGGATCCGAGAGACAGTAAAATTTTCGACCGCGGCCTGGATCACCAGCGCGTCACAAAATGGATCCTCATGATTCGAAATGTCCTTCCTTGAGAGGGTAATCTTCTCCTCTAGGGGTGGGGCTAGGGATGTGGAGGCGATGCTCCGGCGGTACATAGTATGGAGGCTTGCCTTGCGGGCGGCCTCAACTCCTCCCCCCGTGGAACCCCTCGATCCCTCCGCAAACTCCAACATCGGCCTGATCCTCACACCTATCCTCCTCTACCCCAGGTAGGACTTCCTCAATATACACTTCCTGACGGTGTTATTGCTATTGCTCCCTATTTCCCCTCATCTCAAGGAACTTCGGGCACGTGGCTTTTGCATGACCCTCCTCCTAATGGAAGTCGTAATAGGGCAGCTCCACCCTTCCTCCTTGTCTTCTCCTTTGTCGGGCTCTCCTCCTCCTCCTCCCCAGGGCTATTGTCATAACCTGATGTTGATTGGCGAGAGGAGGCCTCTGGCCCTGCCTCTAGCCTGAAGGGTTTAACTAACCCTGGCCACCTAGAGGTTGTCTCCTCCATGAAAACCTCTCTATTGGCCCTGGTCTTGCCACTCCTACTGACTCCAGCCGAGTCGATTGTTCGTCTCCTGGCACCCCACCTCGGCTGCTGCTGCTACTCCCTCTGCCTGGGCTCGGGCCTCCGTACCTCCTAGGCCTTGCCACATCTCGACTCCTCCTCTATGGCCCACCTGGCCAACTTCCTCACGAAATTAGGGTTCAACGCCTCCGCGTCAACTTCCCTTGCTACCCTCTCCATCAGCTCCTCGAAGGAGAGAGGCGACACCCTCTTCAGCTCCATCCTAAAGAATCCATGCTACAGTCCCAGGGTGAAGGCCATCATCAAGGTATGCCCTGACATCTCCTGCACCTAGAGGTACTCCTCTTGGAATCGCTCCACGTAGCTCCCTAGGGTCTCATTCAACCCTTGCTTGATGTGGAACAGATACTCAGACTCTTTCTGTCTCTTCATGGAAGTGGTGAACCTCAGCATGAACCCTCGACACAGGTCCTCGAAGTAGCAGATAGAGCTGGCCGGAAGCTGGTGGAACCAATCTCTTGCCTTCTCCTTGAGGGTGATGGCGAAGAGTCTGCACTTTAACGCATCAGACATCTGTCGGATTGAGACAAGATCCTCAAACCACAGGATGT
The DNA here is from genome assembly GCA_039513925.1 of Platanthera zijinensis. Classification (NCBI taxonomy): domain Eukaryota; kingdom Viridiplantae; phylum Streptophyta; class Magnoliopsida; order Asparagales; family Orchidaceae; genus Platanthera; species Platanthera zijinensis. The sequence continues at coordinate 201,463,966 of CM077080.1, forward strand.
GTTGAACTGGATCATCTTTCCTGGTATAGTAGGACATCTTCGGCTCTCGAAACCCCTCTAGAACTTGTGCAGATGAAACCAACTCGCTAAAGGGACTACCTCCCCCTGTCGGGTGAGCCGGGTGATCTCGCACGTCGATCTCGCTAACCTTACCTGCACTCGCCGATCCGGGGAACAGAACTCGCCCTGGCAGATCTCGCTCCCTCCCCTCTTCTACCACCACCTTCCCAGGTCGCTTATCGGGTGAGTTCTCGCCCAGGGTTGGGGCTATTATAACTGGGACAGCTGGCAATGAGCACTCAGCACGCGTACCGAGTGCGAGCATTATGAGTCTACGCACCTCCCGAAGGAAATCCTCGAACATCCCGAGGGTTGCGAGAGGGGCAGTGGGTGGCGAGTCGGCCCTGCCCGAACCTTGTCCTTCGTCTCCAACCATCAAACTCACAGAAGATTTTCAGTGTTGATCACTCTCCACGCTCACCGTACCAAAATGTTGAAACCGAAAACCGGCTTCTTATTGAGTTCGAACCCTTGGGGAAGGGGAGACTGCACACTTACTTCTCCCTAGCGAGCTTGAACGACCAAAGAGTTAGAACCAGAACCAAACCAAGGCTCCAGCACGGAGGTTTCACCGCACACCTGAAAGATCTTAGAGCGTTTCCCCTCCTTAGACCGTGTTGAGCTAAGGGCATCTAGAAAAGCACTAGAAGATCAGAGAGTAAGGAGACATAAATGCTTGAAATCTTGCCTTATGGGGTACCCCCTTGGGTTTATTTATAGTTTTTTTAAGTTGGTCTACCACAGCGTACCTCAACTATTCTAAGAGGCTATATGCAGTCCAGGTTGGCCTGCAAACAACGTAATTCCGCTATTCAAAAAGGCTATGGGCAGGCCAGCGGGGGTAAAACAGTAAAAATTCAACATAGAACATTGGGAGAGTGGTCCCCAAAAATATCCACTCGTCTAGGGAAGCGTACCATTACTGTTCTAAAAGGCTATATCTAAAATTTTTGATCCCTCATTCCTCTGAAAAATTGATCGTGAATGTCTTGAAGAATAGAAAATCTGAAGACTTGAAAACCTAATCTGGATGCACTGATCGACTAGATCTTAGAGAGTCGGAACCTTCAGATATCACTGATCTAGTCAATTTGCTTGAGGAAGAAAGAATCGTGTGGCAAGATGTCATCGGTTGAGCAGAGTAATGAAGAACGTGTCGAGCACCGGCGGAAATGTTTCGTTCTTGTGATTTCTTGATTTTTCCAAATAAGCATGATTAGGGTTGATTGAAATCCACCCTACATATATATAGAGAACCTCCTACAACGGCTAGAAAAATCCTTCCTAATCGAGAGATCCGAAAATCACTATATATGGAGATCTTGACAACCCGAGCCGAAAATTTGAAAACAGAAGAAGAAAAACCCTAAGTATAATTCGTCGAGTATCATCGAGTATCTATGGGTATACACGTCGAATCACTTGTAAACTCGATGAAATTTACTTATAAGATTTCAGCCAGATCGAACATATAACTTCACACTTGGCTAATATACTCGACGAATTTGACGAGTATGGGCTAGCTGACTCAATGCATTCGAAGCCATACCAAGTGATATTCGACGAATATCACTTGGAGAAATCCAGAGAAGTAAAGTCGAGATGACTCAACGAATTCGTCGTGTATCGACATGTATATTCGATGAATTAAACGAGTATCGGCAGATACACTCGATGAATTTGACGTGTCTACACGATGATACTCGATGAATTTTACTTAACTGATTTCCAGGAATTCGAAGATTATTCCCTAAGTAAATACGATGAATTAGACGAGTGTTAGTAAGCATACACGACGAATTCGATGAGTATTCATGTGTATACTCGACGAATTCGACAAATATTTATTACTATACTCGATGAATTTTACTTAGATAAAATCTACTCTTCTGAAGTCCACAACTTGATCTTCTTGGGTTCTTCTAATGTACTTCAAGTAGAAGTACACCCCAATAGAGAGATTACATGTGAGTCAACACCTTATCCTACATAATGAAGGATTATATTGTATAGTCCTGTGTTTTAAGACCCACTGTAACTTGACATTGGGTTGTACTTAGCAATATTGTCCTGCAAGCACATAACTAGAAAATAAAATCAAATACAAACTCAATTCATCTTAGTTCAAGGGACACTTCTTCAAATCAGAGTTATTGTGGATACAATACCCAACAATCTCCCCCTATTTGAAGAAGTCAAAACCCTACAAACTAAGTTGAATTGTACACACAATAATCTTAAAACATTAACATGAAAGAACATATAAAAATAAGAGATAATAGTATTCCAGCCAAAATATTAAATTATATATATAAGAAAAATTTCTATATGGGCCAACCAAAATCCACAACCATCAACTGAAAAACAATTAAACATTTTTCCCTTGGCTTTTCTGATACTCTCTGTCAAAGTAGGCTTTTGGCTTTGGATAGTACTTGGACGGGGCTGGGGGAGCATCCGGATCATCAAATCTGTACTTCCTGAAATGTAGCCTTCTTTTTGCATTAGCAATCTCATGCTTCTGCCACTCCTACCTGCTATAATAATCCCATCTATTTTCATTTGCTAAGTCTACCAATTTAAAGGTGTCTAGGATAATGCTTTTGGAGATGGGACTCCAGACTTCAACCATTTCTCTGGTTAGCTCAGACCTTATCGTAGAGGGGACTTCACCATATCTTATTTTCTTATGAGCAAGAGGATGAGACTCTACAACTGTCTGAATTTCTAGCTCAACAGCAGCAGCAGCAGATCCTGGTCCATACTAAGAGAAGTTATGAGTGTCTGTCCAATATTATTAGTAATCTGGGGTAGGATGGACATCATCATGTATTAGACCAGGCACTACAGGTTCAGGAATTCTAGCATGAGTATGACCTTGCCCACCAAATATCTCATTATGAAGCCAGCTGAAGTTATCATAAGTGTATGTGTTTATAACCTTGAACTGTTCTACCATCTGGGCTTCATTATCAACTACCTTAATTTGCAATGCTTTCTCCCCCTTTTGGACTTCTTCAAGTACCTTGGCAACAATAACATTGCTATAATAGACTATTTGGTTGTCAAAGTGGTCCATACTAGCATTCTGGGCATTTATGACTGTCTTTGCATTCACATCAACGTTTTGTAGGACAACTAGGTTGCTCTTCAGCCCTGCCATAGTATGAACAATTGCTTGGCCACCTTGCACAAACCAAGAGTCCAGCCTTTCATCTAGTTTGCCAAAACGTACCTTGATCCTTGTAAGGCCATTATTCATATCTTTTTTAGTTTCTTTGACTTTCTTCAATACCTTCTTCAAAGAGTGATCTAACCTTGATTGTTGTTTTGCCATCAGATCCTCAATAGACTTTAAAAGAGAAATATCTAAACTAGAAAATGGAATGTCTTCAATAGGAATACTGGGGGGAGAAGGGAGATCAGCACTGGCCTCTGAGTCACTGGAAGACTCTTCCATAGGAGAAACATGAGCTTTTTATAGTAGTGCAGTATCAGGGGCCTCTAGGATAGGAGGATGCACCTCTACATCTCCTTCCTCATCAGAAAGATCAACAATTTCTACCTCTTCTACTTGAGGTCCACCAGGAATTGCAGCCATTTTCCTCTATAGCTTTCAGACAAATTTGTCCAACTCTATTTGAATGGAGACAGAAGGATGACTCTGCCCCCCTCAGATTGTACAAGTAGAACATCTGGGAGACTTACAATTAGATTCTTTGTGGCAGCTAGCACAGAAGAATCATTTACATTATTAGCAGCGAGCTCATCCTCATCAACAACATCATAATCTGCGACATCTAGCTCAGTATCAAAAATTGGTTCATCCATAACCTCAACAGATTCACCTTCAGCAGCAGCAACAATCTCATCATCAGCATCAACAACAATCTCATCATCATTTTGTTCTGATACTATCTCGACAGCAGCATCCCTACCAATTTCAGCAACCATTGTAAGATGATCATCTGTCTCTGGAACATCTTAGACTGAAGGAGCATGAACCTCGGCAGGCTAAACCACTGCCTCTGGAGCATTTGGAACTACAGAAGAATCAACCACCAAGGGCACTTGCACATCAGCAGCCACTTGGGGTTCAGTAGACTCCCCCTCCATTCCTTCACTCGATCCTTCAGGAATCTCATGGGGGTGGGAGTAGGAAGTCTTTCTAGAGAACTTCCTCCTCCTCCTCCTCAACATCATGCTGCAATCTAATTCCACCTGGTCTTTGTATCCTCCTATCCCACCTTGAGAAGATAGATGGGTCGATTTTCTTCAGATGATGGATAGGTACACCTTTGGTCATATTAAAGGTGTAACGGTCAAGCTTACTCAGATATAAGCTGAGAATTCTGCCAAAATTTGGTGCTCGGAGACTATCCTTGATTCTTACAAACATCACTACACCCCAGTATATTTTCTTTCTGCATATAATAGCCACTGGAATTTTGAACATTTCTGAGGATAAGTAATCGTGGGATCCAGTCTTATATAACAAAACTTTGTCGATGATGTCTGATAGAGCTTTCCTTCTTCATTCATCCCTTGCGCTTAACTGCCTTTGTTCCTCGCGACAAACCACAGAAGAACAGAGCCCTTGAGAAATCATCCTCTTCAAACTGATCGGCTTCGTGACATTCAGGAAGCTGCAAGTACCTTATGAGGAGGGATGCTTTCACCTTAACCCTGACTTGACAAACTTTTCTTTTGATTACTGCGTCTTCTCTATGAAGCTTTGCATTTGAGAAAAACTCTAGCACACCCTTATCCAGGACATTACAGGGGTGTTCAAGAATGAATGACAGTCCGGCCGATTCTAACATCATAATGACATTCCTGAATTCATCCACGGCCGAAGCAAACCCTGTTCAAACTAACTCTCCCCCTGCGAGCAAGCCACTTGTTCCTCTAGGATCCATGGATAGCACCAGAAGAAAGTTAAATAATGAGACAAATGGCTCTGGATGATCTTCGGTGATCGAGATTGAAATCGAATCGCGAAGACCTTGATGGAACTGTTGTTGCTATAGAAAATCAAGAAGAGTCGCTGCAGGAGATGAATCATCGGGGAAGATGAACTGTTGCTGTCGCGGAATCAGAATCATTGAGAAGAAGAAATCAGCGGGAATTGGCCTTCTCTTTCGACGGAATGCGGTCGGTTTACCCCCAAGAACCTTATATATATATATATATTTAAAGTTTTAATAAGGGAAAACGACACGTACCTGAAATCAGCGGCTCTTCAGATCCAATATAAATTGACCTAAGTACGATTCGTCGAAATGCCACGGAAGCCGAGCGGAATTTGTCGAGTTTTGTTACGAACACTTGCATTATCTCGACGAATTGTCGAGTTCCGACGAGTTCATCTCGATGAATTTGCCTTAAGAATTTTCTGATTAGAGATGTACTTCCTAAGAGAGTTTTGTCTTCTTAGCCGTCTTCAAGATTCCTTCTTTAGCATGCTCAGTTCTATTTTGAAAAATGAGAACTTGGCCTCGTCTAGTGGCTTCATGAAAATATCTTTGACCTACTTATCCATCAGGACATAGTTGAGAGTTATGTCCTTGTTTGCCACATGATCCCGGATGAAGTGATATCTGATCTCGATGTGCTTTGTCCGGCATGAGAGACTGGATTATTTGCGATCGCTATCGCACTGGAGGAGTCGCAAAATATCAGAATCTCCCTTAATTTGAGGTTATAATCTTCTAGCTGATTCCTGATCAAGATAAGATGTGCGCAACAACTACCAGCAGAGATGTACTCTGACTTGGCAGTGGAAGTTGCCACATAATTTTTCTTCATGCTGCTCCATGAAATAAGCCTTCTTCCGAGGAATTAGCACGTCCCAAAAGTACTTTTCCTGTCATCCCTGCTACCTGCAAAATCTGCATCTGAAAATCCAATTAGCTCGATATCATTACTTCTTGGGTACCATAAGCTAAGATTTTGTGTACCCTTAAGATATCTCAAAATCCTCTTTGCAGCGACGTAATGAGATTTCTTAGAGTTCACCTGAAATCTAGCGCACACACATGTTGAAAACATTATGTTCGGTCTACTGGCCGTAAGGTAGAGTAAAGACCCAATTATGGTTCTGTACTTAGTTTTATCAAAAGAATTCCCTTTCTCATCCTTGTCCAGAGACATAGTTGAACCCATTGGAGTCCTCATCGAGGTTGCGTTCTCCATTCTGAATTTCTCAAGTAATTCTTTGGTGAACTTTGTCTGAGAGATGAAAATTCCATCGTCAGATTATTTCACCTGGAGTCTTAAGAAATACTTTAGCTCTCTCATACTGCTCATTTCAAACTTCCCTTACATGAGTAATTAGAGAACTTCTTACAAAGGCTATCTTCCGTATAGCCAAAAATAATGTCGTCTACATAGATTTACACTAGCAAAATCTTGTCTTTTACTTCCTTAAGAAATAATGTCTTGTCTATCTTTCCTCTTGTGAACTTGTGCACAAGAAGAAAGCTAGACAACGTCTCATACCAAGCTCGGGGAGCTTGTTTTAAGCCGTATAGAGCTTTATTAAGAAAATATACGTAATCAGGGACAGTTAAGTTGGCAAAACCTAGGGGTTGTGCTACATATACTTCCTCTTTTAGATCTCCATTGAGGAATGCTGACTTCACATCCATCTGATGGACATTGAAGCCTTTGTGAGCAGCATATGCCAGGAACAACCTAATCGCCTCGAGTCGGTCTACTGGAGCAAAAGTCTGATCGAAGTCGATCCCTTCTTCTTATTCGTACCCTTGAGCTACAAGCCTGGCTTTGTTCTTTATAATCACTCCATTTTCTTCCAGATTGTTTCTGAATACCCATTTAGTACCGATCATGTTATGTCCTTTGGGCCTGGGCACCAGCTCTCAAACCTTGCATCTTTCAAACTGGTTGAGCTCCTCTTGCATGGCCATAATCTAAGAGGCATCTTTGTTTGGTTCTTCAAACTTCTTTGGCTTAACCTGAGATAGAAAACTAAGATGTAGAACTTCGTTATCAGTACCTCTTCTGGTTCTAACACCGTCGCCTAGCTCTCCAATGATCAGATCAATCGGGTGATCTCTTAGGTGCCTGAACACTAGATTTCTTCCTCTCCCACCAGCAGGTTCTGACACATCAATTGCATCACCTGGAGGTTGAGGTAGTTCTTCATCTAGTCATTCTTCATCTACCACACTTGGATCGACGACCTTGACTGAGCTTGGAGCATCTTCCTTGACCGCTTCTTCCAAGCTTAGTTTCTTAAACCTGATACCTACATCTACACCAACAACACTAGACGATCTACTATGAAGCAAGATTGTCTCATCAAATATAACATTTATAGACTCTTCTACCATAAGGGTTTTCTTGTTAAAAATTCTATAAGCCTTACTATGACTACTATACCCTACAAAAATACCTTCAAAATATTTTTCACTAAAATTCATGCGATAATACTTTCCATTGTTAAGTACAAAGTATTTACTATCAAAGATCCTGAAATAGGACACAATCGGTTATCTGCCCTTCAATAGTTCGTAGGGAGTCTTACGATAGCTTTTGTTAATTAAAGCTCTATTTTGCACGTGACAAGCTGTGTTAACTGCTTCAGCCCAGAAGTACTCTGGTAGTGAAGCGTCATTCAACATAGTTATACATGCTTCAATGAGAGTTCTATTTCTTCTCTCAATAACTTCATTTTGTTATAGAGTACATGGAGATGAAAACTCATGAAAGATACCTTGATTTTCACAGAATTCTATCATGGAACCAGACTCAAATTCTATTCTGTGATCACTTCTGATTTTGACCACTGAGCAGTTTAATTTGTTCTGAAATTGCCTAACAAAATTATTGAAAGCCTATAAGGTGTCTGACTTGTGTTTCAGAAAGAACACTCAAGTAAAATGAGAGTAATCATCAACAACGACCAACGCATAAACTTTACCTCCTAAACTGTGAATTGGTATAGGACCGAATAAGTCCATATGAAGTAAATATAAACTTTTAGAGGAATCTTTTTCAGAAATACTCTTAAAGGTAGCCCTTGTCTGCTTACCCATTTGGCACGCGTGACATGGACTCTCTTTAAGACACTTAATATTAGGGGCATCACACACTAAGTTGTGAGAAAATAACATATTTATAGTTTTGAAATTAATATATGCTAATCTCGTGTGAAAGTGAGGGGATAAGATACTTACTACTCTAGAGGGGGGGGGGGGTGAATAGAGTATTCAAAAAGAAGAGACTCTAAACACTTCTCTTAGAGCTATTTGCGGAATATAAAAATAAAAGCTTTAAACCTAAAGCCTAACTGAGTGTAGTGAATAAAGAAGAAGCTAACTGAAGTTTCAATTGAGCTTATATCCTAACACAGCAACTAGCACCCTAGTTAAAACTATCACAGCCACAGAGCATTGATTAAAATAAGAAACCAGACAACACAAGAGCTTTATAGTGGTTCCCCAATTGGGTACATCCACTCTTCTACCACCCTGGTAGGAATCCACTACAGGTTTTTGATCAGGTGCCCTGCCACCAGTAGATCTGCTTCAGGTAGATCTAAAGGCCCTTCAGCTTTTGATCAGGTGCCTAAAAACCAAACAAACAGGTTTTTGATCAGGTGCCCTGCCACCAAAGGTTCACTTTTGAAGGAAGTAATAACCCTTTTACAGGAGTTTAAAAGAGAGAATTAAAGATGTCTTCTCTGTGTTCAGAGAAGCTAGTGGATAGCTCTGAATATATCAAAGCTCCCCCTGGCTTAGAGAATGTCCAGGAAGAAGCTTTGCTTCAGGGTGTAGGATCTCCAAATTGCTTGAGATGACTTTCTGATGCAGCCTTGAAGAAGACTCTAGATTTTGAATGAATGTTCTTCTTTAGCAGCTTTTGCAATCTGGGAGAGTTTGCAACAATGAATGTTCAGCAATCTGGGAGGTTCTTCTTCTTGAAGGCTTGAACTCTGAGTATTGATTTTCCTGAAGATAGGATGAACTCAGGAAGAAGAAGAACTTTTCTTTCTCTTGAGATTTCTGGTTTTGTGTCTGCTGTGTATGTATGTGTGTTGTTATCTTCAGCCGACTGCTCTGATAATATAGAAACTTCTCTTATTTTGAATAAAGCCTCGAGCCCTGCACTTGAAAACTTTCCAAATAATAAAATAAAACAAATAAAGAAACTGCACCCATAATCTTTTCTGTCATTCCCAAAAAGGAATTAAGGATATTAAAAATATCCTATCAATTTGACTTTACAAATTGGCACAGGAAACAGAGTCTAATGGCTATATTACAGCTGTAGAAAAACACGGTTTCCTCTAATAAGACAAATGACTTTATTCTGCCAAATCTCTTAATTAATGCATAAGGAATATTGCAAATAAGCAAAAGAATATAAGCATTAAATTAAGCAGAATATTCTGAATAAAATATGTCTTAAACAAGAGGAAATAAAACAGTGATCAAATGAAATGAATATTGATAATAATTGACAGACAGCATCGACCAAAGATCGAAGATCGTCGATCTGAACAAGCAGATCGTCGGCCTGAAAAAAACTGTCTTCACAAAAAAATCGTCGATCAGGGCACACGATCATCGATCTGAATAAGCAGATCGTCGAGCCCACTTCAGAGTTCATATAACTCTGAGATTATCGGTCATCAATCGAAGATTGTCGAGCAATATTCGACTATCGTCGAGCACAATTCTACTTAACCAATTTTCATTTCAATCCAATCTCAACTAACCTAACCTAAGGGTAGACTAACCTTTAGTCTAACTGTTGACCATAGATAATTCTTGGGTCAATTAAGCCTAATTGAGATGACATGACCCAAATTAAAACTAGGGAACCAATAATCTCCCCCTATTTGGGTGATGTCACTCAAACAAAAACAAATCTAATACAAGCAGATAAGAATAAACAATAATAGATATATCATCAAACAGATTTGAATAAATTAGATAGTCAAAACTAATATCACAGACATTTATCAACAGAGTCTGAAGGAGGAATAGAAGTAGCAGGAGAGAAAGTGATTTTTATTTTATGATCATATGCATCCTTCTTTGATAACTTCAAGTTCTGCTCTCCAATAATCTTTAGTTCTCCAGCTTTAGGCAAAACAACTTCAGGATGTTTTTCCATATACTTTGAAGCATCAAAAACTTCTGAACTGACTTGGAACCTGTCACATTCTTTCTTTCTGTATTTTGACATAGTAGAAAATCTTGTGATATCTTTACCTTCAGCTTTAGCTTTCCTGATTTGAGCAGCTCCCACCAATTCTAGAAGTCTAGCCATTTTGAAGTTAGGATCAAGATCTTGACTTTCATAAGTATTTTTATCAGCTGGATTCAATGGATTTACAACCTTAAATTTTACTGATTGAGCTAGAAAACTCTCAGCTTGCTCTTGAGATGGCTTGACATTTGAAACTTTTGGCTCTTGAATCATAAGACTAGATGGAGGAGCATACTCAGCATACTTCTTGCTTGATTTGTCAGAGTATAAAACTCTTTTTCCTTTGACATCTACTGGCTTGGCCTGAATAGGTTTTTCCTTTGAAGGTGACAATTTTGTTTTGGGAGGAGACTTAGGAGCCGGAGGAGGAGAGAAAGTTGGTTGTTGATATATAACTTCCTTTACTTGCTCTCTTGGACTGTCTGAATGCCTAGACTGCCTCTAATTGTAAGAACTGCTGGGAGGAGGCTGCCTTCCTTTCCTCTGATAGGTATGTGATTGATTTGGTCTGGTAGGAGGAGCAGAAGATCTGGGAGCAACATTTCCTTAAGCACCAGCAGAGGGAGGTGGAGGAGGTGGACCTCTCTGAATCCCCTTGGGAGGAGGAGAGCTCTTCCTGCTCTTCTTCCTTGCTTTCTGAGAATTTTTAAAATACCACATCCAAGCCTCAAAATTTTTAGATTTAGGATCAATCCCTTTCAAAATATAATAGGGAACATCATGATCTGGGTTTGGAGGAGCTGGAGCTATGGCCTTCCTTTTCTTTTGAGCAGTCCTTTTCTTTTTCTTATTACCTTCTGAATCATCAGAATCCGCATTCTCATCCTCAGAATGTGAGGACTGAGGTTTTGCATATAGATCATCAATTTCTTTTAACATAGCTTCCTCTTTTTCTTTATCTTTCATAAGAGCCTTTTCTCTTTCTTCTTCTAATATATCTTGAGCCAAGAGAGAATCCAAATCTGGACCTGGGGAGTCATCCCAAAGAGTAGAGGGCACAGAAGATACAACAAATTCAACTTTTGGAACAACAACTGACACATCTTTATCTGAAGACTCTACTGAATTCCACTTAGCTTCTAAGAAGGAGGTAATAATTCCTTCTAGATATCTGGCAACTACAGGAGTGGAAATCTCCTCAAGACAAATTTTGAAAGCAAAAGCTACTTCAGCTATTGTTTCAGAAATAATAAAACTATCCAAAATCTGAAGGCTCATTGGTCTCTGATAGCACACAATGGCCTGACGGGGATCAAATATACAAGGGGAGGACTGACAGATATAATGGTCTCCATAGGATGAGAGTGAAGACTCATCATCTGAATCAAGAAATACATCTAGTTCATCTTCAAGAACTACTGGAGCATCTATATCTACAACTATCCTCTGGAATGACTTCATCTGGAACTGCATCTGAACACGTTTCTAACTCCATTGCTGCTGGAGATTGCACAACCTAACGAGCCTAAGTAGAGCCTTAATCATCTTCATTGAGCATCTCCCCCTGCCTGGGTTTAGTGGGAACTAAACTCGGGCCCGTAGATGAAGAAGGAACTGAGAGGGCAGAAATGGAAGCAGTAAGTGATGAGATGGAGAGAGCAAGGGGGCAATGGCTTCAGCTATCATGGTTTTGATGGATGGAGTAATGAGGTCTAGGATATTTGCAATGAATTCTGGTGTGATTTGAAATGATGGAGGAATGATGGATGGGGAATCATCAGAATTGACATTCTTCTGAACTGGGGCTTCATCAATTGGGGAATTATGATGAGATGGATGATCATTAGTGGGTGATTAATGATTTGAAGTGGCTGGGGAATGATGAGGAGATGGAGTAAGCAGATTGAACATGAAATCTAAGTTGAAGTTTGGTATCTCAGCTAGATGAGCTGGTGTTGGGGAAGAAGATTGTGATGGATGGTTCACAGGAGAAGAATGAATTTCAATGGAGGTGGATGGCAAGGAGGATGAAGCAGGAATTTCTTCACTAGGGTGGGAAGTGGCTTCAGGAGCCCTTGTGCCCTCAGATGTTGTAGGGGCAGACCCAGCCTTTGATGGTTTCTGAATGGTCCTTTTCCACTTAACAAACAGGGAAGGATTAATTCTCTTGCTGGCATTTATTGTTGTAGGAGAAGAGCCTAACAGCTGGGAAGCTTTCTTTGATAGAAAGAACCCAATCAGCCTACCTTGAGTCACCTCTTTCTTGTTATTCTTTTTCCTGATCAACTCAAATAGCAATCCAACCCAGTTAATTGCTTTCTTATTCACTATAGCTGACATCAAAGCAAATTGTTGCCTGTTGATGTTGTCGTGGGCTGAATGCTTTCCAAGCAAAACTTTTCCAACCAAGTCAGCTAAGAACTTAAATCCAATAGATAAATTTATTTTCAAGAGCTTAGATGGAATGCCTTCTGCATGTCCCATCTCTAACAACATCCTACCATATTCAGCAGTACCTTGCTCATAATCATCTGATCCATTCTTTAACTCAAATATTTCAGTCAGAATTTCGGGAGTAAGAATTACCTCCACGCCGTTGATGGTTCCTGTCATCGCTTTGTCATCAGAAGAAGATGTATAAACTCATTCCTTTATCTCTGATAGATGGAGTTTGATTTTTGTAGACATAAGCTTCTTGAGTCCTTGGTCGTCGCATAACTGCAGTATTTCTCTAAAAACTTATTCGCAGTCACTGAAGGAATCGAAATCGACACTGAATAAGGTGTCAAACTTCATCACGAAAAGAGTCGCAGATGCAATCGCCATGGAATCGACGAGAAGAATCGCAAGAAGAGAGAGGAGAAAGCGCGGGACGAGAGCTCGAAACAGTCCTGGAAGCAGAATACGAAAAGACGAGCTCCATCGATGATCTTCAGACCTAAATAGACGATCGGTTTGAAATAAACTAGAGTCGTCGATCTCTGAATGAAGATCAAGAGAATCAGTCGTCGATCATCGATCGATTTCCGAAGCAGAGTCGTCGATCATCGATCGATGATTCTTGTCTCTAAACGCAAAGAGCTATCGTAGACGGAGGGTCGACGATTTAGCTCAACCTGTTCGACGATCTTTGAACATCGTTCGACGATCTCAGAACAGATTTCAACTTAGCAGATTTTTACACTTAGTCTGATCCATTCATCATGCCTAGTTGATTCAAAAAGAATAGATGTTTCTGTTCATCTAAAGGCTTTGTAAATATATCACTTCTCTGAAGATCTGTAGGTATAAACTCGAGATTTATTTTATTCTTGTCAACACAGTCTCTAAGAAAATGGTGTCTGATGTCAATGTGCTTAGTTATAGAATGGTGCACAGGATTTTGTGCTATGGAAATAGCACTGGTACTGTCACACATAATTTTGGTGTTTTTGTGTGTGTACCCATAATCCAAGAGTTGATTTTGAATCCACAGTATCTGTGAACAACAACTAGCAGCTGCTATATATTCAGCCTCTATAGTTGAGGTTGAAATAGAAGCCTGCTTCTTGCAAAACCAAGAGACTAATCTCTCACCTAGGAACTGACAAGTCCCTGAGGTGCTCTTTCTGTCAACTCTACAGCCAGCATAGTCAGCATCTGAGTATCCAATCAACTCAAATTCTGATTCAGCTGGGTACCAAAGTCCTAAATTTGGGCATTCCTTCAAGTATCTTAAGATTCTCTTAAGAAGAGTCAAGTGAGATTCCTTGGGGTTGACCTAAAATCTAGCACAGAGACATGTGACAAACATTATATCAGGCCTACTTGCAGTTAGATATAATAGGGAACCAACAATGGCCCTATAATTTTTCTGATCAACAGGCTTGTTCTTTTCATCAGAATCAATAACTACATTAGTAGCCATAGGAGTGTGCATTGCAGAAGCATCTGCCATCCCAAACTTCTTTACCAATTCCTTGGCATATTTAGATTGGGAGATGAAGATGCCATCAGCATCTTGTTTCACTTAGAGACCAAGGAAATAAGATAGCTCACTCATACTACTCATCTAAAACTTAGAATGCATTAGATCTGAGAACCTTTTGCATAGTTTGGGATCAGTGGAACCAAATATAATGTCATCCACATAAATTTGAACTAATAGGATCTTGTCCTTATGGTGCTTAATCAAAAGGGTTCTATCAACTATGTCTCTAACAAACTTATGTTCTAATAGGAAACTAGATAAAGTTTCATACCATGCTCTAGGAGCCTGCTTAAGTCCATACAGAGCTTTTTGCAACTTAAAAACATGTGAAGGATAAGTTGATGAAGTAAAACCAGGGGGTTGTTCAACAAATACCTCTTCCTTTAGCTCTCCATTAAGGAATGCACTCTTTACATCCATTTGGAACATCTTAAACTTCATGTAGGCTGCATAGGCTAGAAAGATCCTTATTGCCTCTAGCCTTGCAACAGGAGCAAATGTCTGATCATAATATATGCCTTCTTCCTGTCTGTAGCCCTGTGCTACAAGCCTTGCTTTATTCCTTATAATAATTCCTTGAGCATCCAACTTGTTTCTAAACACCCATTTAGTGCCTATAACCAGTTGACCTTTTGGTCTTGGAACCAAATTCAAAACTTTACATCTTTCAAACTGATTTAGCTACTCTTGCATAGCAATGATCTTGCTCAGCATCTTTTATGGTTAGGGGCTCAATCTGTGAAAGAAAACAAGCAAGCATCACATCTTGACTTAGTTGATGTCTAGTTTTCACACTAGTTGAAATATCTCCAATCACTTGAGATGTAGGATGATCTCTAAGTGTGGCATAATCAGTTGGTGGTATGTGATCTTCAACAGCAGTTGGAATCAATTCCTCAGGTGGAATTAGATTGGCTGTTGGTAGAGTTGCAATCACTTCTACTTGATCTTCATCACTGTCTGAATCAACCATCTGAAGAGTTGGTTGAGGTTGAATCTTCTGAGTGAATTTCAGCTCATCCAAATTCTTGCATAATTCAGGTACCTGCAAAAAATTACTGGAAGAAGTTTCCTTCTTTCTGTAAAACATCTTAGTTTCATCAAAGGATACATGCACTGACTCTTCAATTTTCAATGTGGATTTATTAAATACCCTATAAGCTTTGCTTACTTGGGAATATCCTAGAAAGATTCCCATTAAAGCCTTTGCTTCAAACTTTCTAATGTAGTCTTTGTTATTGTTGTGAATGTAAACTATAGAGCCAAAAATTCTAAAATAATCTATTTTAGATTTCTTTTCTTTAAGCAATTCATAGGGAGTCTTCCCCTTTAGTTTATGTATCAGACTACTGTTCAGTACATAGTTAGCTGTGCTAACTGCTTCTGCCCAAAAGGATAGAGGCATATTAGCATCTGCTAACAATGTTCCTGCAGCTTCAATCAGGGTTCTGTTTTTTTCCTTTAACCTACCCCATTTTGTTGAGGAGTTCTAGGAGCAGAGAAGCTATGCCTGATACCTTCTTTCTCACAGAATTCTTGCATAAGAAGAGATTAAAACTCAGTACCATGATCACTTCTGATCAAGGAAACTTGAGTAGAGTACTCAGTCTGTATACAAAGTAGAAAATCTGTAAGAACTTTAAAGTTATCAGATTTAGTTCTCAAAAAGAACACTCAAGTGAACCTAGAGTAATCATCTACAATTACTAGGGTATAGAATTTCCCTCATAGACTTTGTACAGCTATTGGACCAAAGAGATCCAAGTGCAATAGGTACAGGATTCTAGGTGAATCACTTTTATTTACAGCTTTGAAACTATTTTTAATTTGTTTGCCTAGTTGACAAGCCTTGCATAGGCCTTCCTTCTTGTAGGGGAAAGAGGACAAACCTCTGACAAGGTTGTATTTAGATAACCTAGATATATTCTTAAGGTTAACATGACCTAGCCTTCTATGCCACAAAGTATTATTACTACTCACCTCATTAAATAAACAAATTTCAGAAGAGGTGTGAAAGTGAGGCTAAGATCTATCTCAACTCTAGAGGGGGGGTGAATAGAGTATTTTAAAATAACTTTTCACAGTTGAAATAAACAGCACATATAAAATTCAATTTATGATATAGTGTAGAGTGCTAGTAAGAAGTTAAAAACTAAGAAGTAAAAAGCACAGCACACAGCAAACTAATCACACAAACAAACCAGGAGACACAAGGAAATATAGTGGTTCCCCAAAAACCTGGGTACATCCACTCTTCTACCACCCTTGGTAGGAATCCACTCAGGATGAGTTGATCAGGTGTCCTGACACCAATGAGCTTTTGATAAGGTGCCCAAAAACCAAAACTAGATTTTTTGATAAGGTGTCTTGCCACCACTGAGTTTTGACAAGGCTCTCAGAACCAGACAGAACTTTTGAAGGGAGTTCAAGAATCCTTTTACAGCAGGAAAAGAAAAATAAGAGTGAAGGGTGTCTTCTCTATTCTCAATCAAATGAGAGAAGCACAAGTGGATTGATGATGTCAAAGCTCCCCCTGAGATGTAGAAAGGTTCAGGAAAAGAAGCTTTGCTCTAGGGTGATAGGTCTTCAGAACTTTGATCTCCAGTACAGGATGGTTTCAGCAAGAAGGCTGAAAATAAGGTGTCTGGAGTTCTGAGATGAGATTGTGAACACGTTTCAGTCAGCAAGAAGATTTTTTTGGAGTCACAGTTCTTCTGTTGTTCTTCTGATATCAGTATTCTCTATTCTGTGTGTTCACTTTCTTTTTTGTCAATCTCTGTATATCTACTTCTTGTGTATTCTGTATATCTTAATAACACAGAAGAAAGGAATGAATGTTTTCTGACGTTTCCTTGTCCAAAATTAGCCGTTGGGAGTCATAAATGTCTTCCAAAAATAGTCTTGTCTTCTAGAGGAAAGTCCAGCAAACATTCTCTGAATAATTCCTTGAAACTTGCTCCAGAATAAAGACAAACGGCTGGGAGATCTTCTGACATAAATGCTGATAATATTCAAAAACATTCCAAAGAACAGCAGCATTTGAATTCATGAAAGCGTTGATCTCTCTAAAGAAAACGTCGATCTGAGCTCTACGAGCGTCGAACTAAGCTCAGAGATGAACAGAGACAAGCAGACAGAAAACGTCGATCTGAGCTCGAAGATCGTCGAACCGAGCTCAGAGACCTGAGAAATAACTTTAGGGAGGGATCGTCAAACTGAGCTAGAAGATAGTCGAGGGGAGTTCGACGACTCAGCAGAAGCTAGCCAAAAGCAGATAGTCGATCTGAGCTCGAAGATCGTCGACCGGAGTTCGACGTTTTATTGAAGATGAGCTCAGAGAGCGTCGAACGGAGTTCGACGATTCGTCGACCTGAGCTCGACGTAAATTGCCTTAGACTAAGCTCTTCAACCTTGATCTTGGAATGGTCCTGAGGGCAGCTCCAAACCTAAGTTCTAAGCCCTAGACTCATTCTAATGTTGACCTTTTCAACTATACAACTAGGTCAACTGGGATTCCTAAGACAAGCATAGTGATCCTTACCCAAATTAGTAATAGGGTGTTCCAACAATCTCCCCCTATTTGGGTTAGGATTACTATTTACAGACAATCATAGGAAATGAAAAGCATACAACAATACATAAGCTAATACAAAATTACAGAACAAAGCAGATCACAGATAAATAGCAGCAGATATCCAAAGGTGGATGAAATGTTTAGCTTACACAGTTCACTTCCTTTTAGATCCCTTGTTAAATAAAATTTCTCTATTTGGATTCTGACTTTCTCTCTTTGACCTTCTGTCATCCTCTGCACCTAGAGAAGTTTGAGATTTGGGCCTTGGAACAACAACCTCAGGGTACAGCTTCATATAGTCTTCTGGATTGAAAAATTTCCTTGATGCATATCTTTCCAGTTCTTTCTTTCTCTGCTCTGATAAGGTAGTTATGTTTCAAGTATCCTTGCCTTATTCTCTGGCCCTTTTTATTTGATCAAGGGCAGCCAATTCTTTCATTCTGGCTGTCCAGGATATAGGGTTGTTCTCAGGATCTTCAAAAGGAATAGGAGGTTCATATCTGTTGATGATTTCAGAAACAGTAGAAGGAGTCCTGGAGACAATTGTGTCTTTCAGCTTGTAAGGAAAAGGACCTGAAGAAGGGTCAGGGTGACCTTGTCCTTCCCTTTGATAGGATCTTTGTCCTCTTTGATTTCCTCTGTAATTACCCCTTCTGGGTTGATATCCTCTTTGATGCTGTCCCCTTTGATATGATCTTTGATAATACTGGGAAGAACTGTGTCTGGAGATTGGAGCTTGAGGGGCTGAACCTGAGCCAGAATCTGGAGGAGGAGGAGGAGGAGGCTGATACTGAGAAGATCCTTTTTCATATTTGTCAAGCTTCCTCTTCTTCTTCATAGCTTTCAGTTGCTTTTTGGAATATTGCATCCAAGGCTCAGAGATGGGGCAGTCATGCAGGATGTAGTATGGAATATCATTGGAGTCTTTGGCTTTGGCAGGAGGGACTGACATCATTGCTTTACTTCTGGCTTTTCTCTTTTTGGCAATAGTGCTAGCAGAATCATCAGAATCAGTCCTGTATTGTTCACTCTCAGAACTTTGAGGTTGATCATACAGATCATCAATTCTTCTGATAAGCTCTTCTTGAGCTTTAAGGTCTGCAGAACCAGCAGGAGCAGGAGGAGAGAGAGCAGCAATTTCATCAGCATCAGTTGCTGGAATCATTTCTATGTCAGCAGTAGCAGCAGCAGTAATTTGAACAGAAGGAGGCACAGTGGCCTTAGTAGCAGCATCAGAGATATCCACAGCCTTCCAGTACTTGATGTAGGAATCAATATGGCTGGGATCACAGGTAGATACAGGCACAATGGCCTTAGACAAATCTTCAGCAGGAGTTGCAGGCAGACAGCTGAAATGGACTGTATCAAATATGGATAGCAGCCTCTGCAGATTCAGTGCAAAAGCACATCCAAGAGCTGGAGCAGACATAATATCAGCAGCTGGCACATCCACTTCTTCATAAGGCATCTCCCCTTGCCTTGGTTCAGAGAGAGGTGAATCAAGGCACACAGAAGATGGGATTGCCAGGGAGGAGGAAAGGGAGGCAAGCTTGGTAGACAGCTCCTGTACTTGCTTCAGGAGTGGAGCCATGGAAGACTCCAGTAGAGATGTCAGCTTGGGAGCTAGCAACTCATACAGCCTGTCTGCCAAACTAGGAAGATCTACATGCTCAAGTGGGGCTTGAGCAGAGGTAGAGGCAAAGGTGGATGGAGGGATGGTGGCTGAAACTGAAAATGTGGAGAAAGGTGGGGAGGGAATGGTTGGTTCAGAAGATGGAATTATGGAGATAGAGAAGGTTGAGGTGGGGATAGGGGAAGTAAGAGATGGTGTGAAGGAGGGTTGAGAGAGAATGTCATGGAGCATTTGTTGAAAGGAGGAAGTTGAGGGTGGCTCAGGAGGAGTAGAGGGTGAATCATCCATGAAGGAATCATCTGTAAGTGAGAAGGATGGTAGGGTGAAGGTTGAATAGGAAAAGAGAGGATGGAATTCCTCTGAGGTGGATAAAGGAGGGGATGACATAGGTGAGGAAATGGTAATTGGGGATGAGATGATTAAGGTGGAGACTGGTGGTGAGGAGGTGACGACTTGGGTGGATATGGCTGGAGGAGGAGAAGAAGCAGGCATCTCTTCTGCTGGAGGAGTGGCTGAAATAGTCCTTGTGCCTGAATGAAGTGTTGCAGCAGCCCTGGAGGGGTTTATGATCTGCCTGTCCCATTTACTGAAGAGGGCACAGGGAAGCCTCTTGGATGCATTGATAAACATGCCAGAGGAGGTTAATAGGTCAGGGCACCTGTTGTGCAGAAAGACCCCTAAGATTCTCCCATAACTAACTGCATTCTTGTTGATCTTCTTCTTAATCAGGGTGAAGAAGATGGAGCCCCAGTCCAGGTGTTTCATATCTAATAAAGCTCCCATCAGGCAGAACTGATATCTGGAAATGGTGTCATGGGCTGAATGCTTGGCCAACAGCACCTTCCCAACTACATCAGCCAGGAATTGAAATTCGATAGCCAGATTTTTCTTCAGTAGCTTATTAGGGTTGACTGCATTGTGACCCATCCTATCCAGCATGGAGTCAAACTCCTCTCCAGACAGTTCAATGGAGTCTTCTCCAGTACTGAGTTGAAAGACTTCTGTTAAAAGAGCCGGGGATAGAAATACCTGAGTCCCCTTAATGGTGCCGACAACAGAATTCTCAGTCTCGTCTGTTGCGGTAAAACACCACTCTTTAATTTCTTCTGAGGCGATCTTCATCCTTGTAGTCATTATTAGAGTCAGCTGTTGTTCTCTGAATAAGTTTAGGATGTCCTTGAAGCGCTGGTCGCTTCCGTCGAAGGAGTTTATGTCGATGTCAAAGCCTGTGTCGAACTTCATCTTAGCAATAGCAGCACTTGATTCAGCCATATTCACCTGCAACAGAAAACCAAAAACGACCAAGCGTAGAGAATTTGGAGGGAAAAGAAAGAGAGTTGCAGAGTATGAAAGTGCAAAGGGAGAACGACGGCTGAAAGAAAGATTTTATATTAGGGTTCGACGCGAAAAAGGAAAATCGTGGAGCTTAGTTCGAAGAAGCGTCGAACTCAGCTCGACGATTTGGGCTACAGAGGGAAATGAAAAGACGCTAATAGCGTCGAACTCCGTTCGACGTTATTGAGAGCGTCGAGCTCCGCTCGACGACCAAGGATCAGAAGAGGGAAAGCCTAGATTCAACAGCGGCGCTGAACTCAGATCGACGCCTCAAGAACCGTCGATCTCCGTTCGACGTTTTCTGGGAAAACGTCGAGCTCAGTTCAGAGACAGAACTTATTCTACAGACACAAAAAGAGAGGAAATTTTTGGCCTAGTCTTGGTCTGTTTTAGCTTTTCAAAATCTTGTAATTTAATTAAGGCTTCCTCCATCTAACATGCCTAACTGATTGAGGAAGAAGGTGTGTTTCTTTTCATCCAAAGGCTTGGTGAAAATATCTCCCCTTTGCAAATCAGTAGGAATATATTGAAGTTCAATTTTATTTTTCTCTACATTATCTCTTAGAAAGTGATGCCTAATTTCTATGTGTTTTGTCCTACTATGGAGGACTGGATTTTGTGCTATAGAGATAGCACTAGTATTATCACAGAAAATTTTTGACTTCTCTAAGTTATAACCATAGTCTAGAAGCTGATTCTGTATCCACAATATTTGTGAACAACAACTGCCTGCAGCCATATACTCAGCTTCAGCAGTTGAAGTTGACACAGATGTTTGTTTCTTACAAAACCAAGAGACAATATTGGGTTACATGTTGTTGCTGAAGAAGAAGTATATCCAGATGCCATGATAGGAATTAGAGCTCATATTTATGCAATGACAATGAGGAAGATGATGAAGAAGATGGATACTGTGGCTTAATAGCCATGACTGAAGAAGAAACTTAGGATGAATCTGATCTTGATGATATAATAATACTTAGCATGTCTTCTTCAGATTCAAAGTATGAGCTAGGCCCAGAACCTGAAACATCCTCTCCCTCTGGTGATGAGGATGGTTCAGATTCTTAGTTTGAGGTCAATCAATTGATTGACAAGTACAGTGCCCTCCCTAAGGCCTTGGGTAAAAGCGAGAAGCTTGCTAAAAAGCAAGCTAAATAGCTTAAGGTTCTAAGACCTCTTAAGACTGAACTGGAGGAAAAGATGGAGGTGTTCCACCAAATGGCCTCTATTTTAATTGAGCTCATGGGGATCATTGACAAGCATATTGAAATAAGAATTCAAAATGAAAAACTTATTAAGAAGGTTGAGAATGATCTCCTCAAGGAGAGGAAGTTAGTGGCCCAATTCTCTAAGCCACAATCAGTGTTGCCTATCATTGACACCTCCCAAAACAATAGGAGGGGATTATGCTTCAATAGAAGGGCATCAACTGCTTAGAATAGAGGCAAGGGCAAGGCTCATATTAAGCCTCAGACCACCTTTCAGAATGTCTTACTTCCTTCAAACAAGTATGACAATGATAACATATATGATCACTGGAAGAATGGAAGTTCCTATAGTAAGGGAAAAAATGCAACTAACTCTTTAGGGAGAAAGGGTACGGAGATGAGTGCTTTGAAAGCTCCCCACGAGAAAATCCAAATGGCTCATTATGAACCATTTGTGTTTGGTACTCTAGCCCCTACACTTAAGGGTAAGGAAGTAGCATCTTCCCAATCCCTCCCAACAAAGAAGATGGATAGTGGCAAGACAGTTATAAACTCTAACAAGGCCATATCAGATGCCATCAACACCATGTCAGCTACCAAGCTGACATCTGTTGCTATCAAGCCGGTACTGTCGAGTAAGATTGATTACCGTCTAGTAAGATGCCAGGCACTAGCTAAGAGGAATAAGAAAAATGCTGTTGCTTTCTCTGCTGAACATAAACATTCAGATGCACCTCCTACATCAAGAAATATTCAAAAGAGAAGGTACAACATCCATGAGTGTGGGTGCTGTGATAAAACATGACACTTTGCCATTGATTGATGGCATAACCCTATTTTATTAATGCAAAGAGAAGCTTTCCAACTAAGGCAGCTGCAGGCAAAAATATTTCTTTTACTGCTAATAATAACCTAGGATCCAAATTCAATTAGGCTCCTAAGGTAAAATAAATTGTCTCTTGCAGGATATTTCAAGTATCAACCTAAAGCAAATTTGGTACTTGGATAGTGGATACTCAAAGCACATGATATGAACTAGAAGTCTTCTAAAAGATTATTCTCTTGTGAAGAATAGACCAAAGGTCATCTTTGGAGGCTCTAATAGAGGAATCACCAAGGGATATAATATGATCTCCAATGGCACAATCTCTATCACAAGGGTAGCTTATTTTGAAGGGTTGCAACACAACCTTATAAGCAAAAGTCAACTTGTGACTTAGGTTATGTCATTGAATTCCACAATGATAAGTGTCTAATTAAAAAGTCAAATGACTTGGAGACTATTCTCTTTGGTACAAGGAGTAGAAATGTTTATTGTTTAGATTTCATTTGTAATAATTCTTCTACTCATGTTTGTCTAGTAGTTAATGTGATAGAGAGTCTCTTTGTGTTCAATGGTACAAGAGATTTTCTCACATTAATTATAAGATAATAAACAAGTTATTTTATGAGAATTTAGGTAGGGATTCTCCTAATTTAAAATGTGTTAAAGAGGGTCCCTATCATGCATGCCAGATAGGCAAGCAAGCAAGGGCCACCTTTAAGAGCTTAGCTCCCCAAAACTCTAAGAGATGTATCTATCTATTTCATATGGATCTGTTTGGTCCTATGCCTATTTAGAGTTTAGGAGGGAAGTTGTACACCTTTATGATTGTTGACGATCACTCTAGGTATACATGAGTATTTTTCCTTAAAAAGAAGTCAGATACCTTGAATGTCTTCATTACATTTGTTAAGGTAATATAGAATGAGATGGAATGTTCTGTGGTCAAACTAAGAAGTGACCATGGTACAAAATTTCAGTATGGTGCCATGAAAAGGTTCTGTCAAGAATTTGGTATCACCTAAGAATTCTCTTCTCCCAGAACTCTACAACAAAATGGGGTGGCTGAGAGAAAGAATAGGACTTTGATTGAGGCTGGCAAAACCCTTCTTAGTGATTTCTCACTACCAAAATACTTCTGGGTTGAGGTATTAAATATTGCATGCCATGTTCTGAACAGGGATTCTATCAAGAAAGTCCATAGTAAAACTACTTATGAATAATTGGAAGGCAGAAAACCAACTATATCTTATTTTAGAATCTTGGGTTGCAAATGCTATATTTTAAACAATGGAAAACTCAATTAACTAACTTTGTTGAGAAATGTTATGTGGGAATACTTGTTTGATATAACTCTCATAGTAGAGCATATAGAGTATTCATAGGAAAGCCCATGTTATAGAAGAATCAATGCATATTATTTTTTATGAGTCCAGTCTGCTATACAAGGGAAGGTCTATTGCTATTAATAATGTAGGTTCTGATCTTAATATATAAGATCAGCCTATTCAAGACAAGCCAAGCTAAACCAGAAATTCTTCTCAAATTGAAGTGCTTATTGAAGAGATACATCCAGCTGATGAAATTAAGGAAGATGCTGAAGAAGAACAGATAGATGGAGACATTCCAACAAGCCAGCCTGATGCTAACAGAGTGCCTACTGCAACCAAAAATAAGAGAGATCATCCCATCACTCTCATAATTGGAGATGCCAGTCAAGGAGTCACCACCAGAAGTAGAATTTATAATAAAGATTTCTTTCTGAGCTTCCCGTTTTAGGTGGAGCTAAAGAAATTTGAAGATGCAAACAAGGACCACTTCTTGATCAGTGCAATGCAAAACAAACTACACCAGTTCAAAAGATGTAAGGTTTAGAAGTTAGTGACAAGGACACAACATCATTGACACCAAGTAGATCTTTATAAACAAGATGGATGAGAATGATGTAGTAGTCAAAAACAAAACCAGATTAGTAGCCAAGGGTTACAGGTAAGAGGAGGGTATAGAATTTGAGCAAACATTTGCTCCAGTTGTATGGCAAGAGGCAATAAGGACATTCCTTGCATATGCTGCCTTTAAATGATTCAAGGTCTGTCAGATGGATGTAAACCTCTCATGTTTATTTTCTTAAAAAATCTTTGTATGGGTTAAAGCAAGCCCCTAGGGCTTGGTATGAAACCATATCTAACTTTCTCATTAACAACAAGTTCTTAAGGGAAAGATAGATAACACATTGTTCCTAAGGGAAATAAAGGGCAAGAGTCTCTTAGTCCAAATTTATGTTGATGACATAATATTTGGGTCTACTGATGACAACCTTTGCAAGAGGTTTGTCAATCTCATACAAGGGGAGTTTGAAATGAGCAGTATGTGAGAGCTAAAGTATTTTTTAGGTCTCCAAGTGGATCAATCTGATGAGAGAATTTTCATCTCTCAAACCAAGTACACCAGAGAACTAATTAGAAAATCTGGGATGAAATCAGCTTCCACCATGAAAAATCCTATGGAATCAAATATATCCCTAGACAATGGTGAAAAAGGGAAACCTTTTGATGAATCTGTGTACATGTGTATCATTGGATCTCTATTATATTTGAATGTAAGTAGAACTGATATAATGTATGCAACATGTGTCTGTTCTAGGTATCAGGCATGCCCTATGGAATCTCACTACTCAGTTGCGAAGGAAATTTTTAGATACCTTAAGGACAGCCAACATCTTGGCCTATGGTACCCTAGGAACAATGACTTTGAAATAATTGGGTATTCAGATGCAAACTTTATAGGTTGCAAGGAAGATAAGAAGAGCACAAGTGGAACTTGTCAATTCCCAGGAAGGAGATTGATATCCTGGAGTAGTAAGAAGTAGACCAGTGTGGCTATATCTACAGCTGAGTTTGAGTACATCTCAGCAGGAAGTTGTTGTGCATAACTTTTATGGATTCAGTATCAGCTACAAGACTACAACTCAAGGTAAGTAACACTCCTATGTTTTGTGACTCATCTAGTGTTATTTATATTGCTAAGAACCTTGTATCACATACTAGGACTAAGTACATAGAAATAAGATATCATTTTATTAGAGAACATGTTGAGAATAAGGATATCTGTTTTGAATTTGTTCCCACAGACAAACAAGCGACAAATATCTTTATTAAGCCACTAGATAAGGCAAAGTTTAACTTGTTTAAGATTGAGTTAGTAATGCTTAACATATAATAATTTATCTTTCTTGGATCATTCCAGTTTTCATGTTGTATAATCTATATTCCATCATATTATTCTATTAGTTTCTATAACATAGTTCTGATAACATTTACTTCTATTAGTTGCAAGAACATATGCTTAGTAGCATGTTAAGTAGATAACCATGGTTGATATCTATCATTAGTATGAGTAAATTGACTCATTATCATATATTAGTTTGTTAATTTGATAGGCAGGTAAGCCTAGCTATGCAGTGGAGATTAGCTGAGAAAGTCTCAGCTATACCGTGGAGACAGTTGAGTAAATACTCAACGATATATCTCTCTGTCTCCACGATACTGTCGAGACGGGCCGTTTTGTTGATTTTTTTTAATCATTTTTAGCCGTTAGATCATTTTAATGATCATCCTAGCTGTGTGGCACTTTAATTGCTTTTAAACCCTGTTAAATATATATTAAATATATATATATATATATAAAGACAAGGTTTAGTGAGAACATAAAACCTAAACCCTAGAATGCCGTCGAGTTCGTTCCGTCCATCTCAGAGCTCTCATCGACTAAGAAATCAAATCCCTGGTGCCAAAAGCAGAGAAAATCTTCCACGAAGGATATTAGGTAGTTCGACAAGGATTTTAACATGCTTATGGAGAAATTAAAGAAGTCATCAGGATGTTAGAAGCCATCGACTTAGAATTTGTTCTATTAGAACCAACTACAATCCCGAAGGATGAAGTGTTAGAACTCTTCTCCCATGTTAAAGTTTCTTCATCCAAAAAGTCAATCAAGAGCAAGATAGGTGATGCTTAGATTAAGATTACCCCCCAATAGGATTGCCCAAGCCTTACACCATCCATCTACTGACATAGAAGAGGACCATGATATTTCACCACAAGAAATAATAGATGCATTGGACTGGCGTGAGTTTATTGGAGAGAGATATGGATCTCTAAAAAGAAAATTCTTCAACCAGAGAGGCAAGCTTCTAGCTGATATCATTGGAAAAGCAATCCTGTGCAAGACAGGTTGCCATGATAGTATCTCCAAGTTTATGTTTGAGATGATCACAAGAGTTATACTTAAGAATATGACAAATTGGGCTATTGTAATATTCCAAAAGTTGATTGATTGCCTTCAAGTTCCAAACTTAGGTAGAATTTTTTCTCTTTATCTGATAAATGCTTACCCTGAGCATTATAACAAGAAGCTAGGTGTAAAGATTCACTACTTGAAGAGAATGGACATTAAAACTCTTGAGAGATTCACCAGAGTTTTGCATAAAAGTCAAGCTGTCAAGCAGAAGAAGGATAAGAGCATAGTAAAGACAAAAAAGTGATTTTGGAAGAATCTGATTTTGAATCTGAGCCAGGAGGCAAAGATACTTGTGACTAATAGGACACTGAAGACATTCATAACCCCAATCCATCACCATCAAGCCAAGATGCTTGTGATCAAGTGTCTTCAAGTGAAGAGCATGAACATCTTTAAGACTTTAGCACTCAAGTGGATCTTGACCTTGATGTTGTAAGTGCTCCTCAAATCATGGATGTAGCAGCTCAAGGATGAAGTAGTGGCTCAAGAGCCAAGCTATGTACAATCTTAGGGGGGAGACAGTAGTGCATATGAATGAGGATATGGATATCAATGCTTCAACTAAGGGAGTGCAAGATGCTCAAGAGAAGGATGTTGCCCCAATTGAGGGAGAGAATGAGGAAATTGCTGAGGAAATTTCAGATACCACTAAGATAAGTTTCTTGAGACTGATGATCAAGTTGAGGGAGAGCCTCCACCTGAGATCCAAAGATCTCCAGAGGCTGAGACAACCACTCACACTGAGTTGGCTGGTCAAGAGGACCTAGGGAGGAGTTTAAATCCTTCTACCACAGTTGTGTCATCTCATATACCCCACTCTCAACCATCCACCAGCATGAATGATAGCTTCATCCTCTCTTCAATAAAAGCTCTACTGGATGAGCAAGCCAATTCTTTGAAAATTTATATTGATGGATCAGTACAAGAAGTGAAAGCTGAAATATTATTTGAGGATCAGAAAGTGAAGGTAAAGATAATGGCTGATCTAGATTTTTTTAAAAGGTGATATAGTTTACATCAACAGAGAGATCACCAAGTAGTTTGACCTGGTTGCCAGCTCTGTTAAACAAAATATCAAAATTCTCAGATCTATGGATGACAGTCTGAGGTTGACTACACAAGATATAACCAGTGTAAAGATTTTTGTAAGCCAAACTGATGAGATTATCGAATAAGGTGTGGTGCACATTGAGGACTATGTATATCAAACTCAACTTCAGGCTATGCAGTTAGCTGAAGAATCAAGAGATGTTCTTCTGGAAGATAATGAGAACATCTTTCAAACTTTGTTTAGTAGGTTTGAGATAACACCTCTTATATAGAGAACAAAATTATTGAAGAAGCCAGAAAAGGGGAAACGTTCAATGTTGAGCAAGCCCTAAAAGTTCTTTAAGGAACAAGGATTACTCTCAATTTATATCTGTTGGACAAGAACATACCTACAAATTTTGATTTCCAAGGTCAGGAAAGAGAAGCTCAGGATGAACAGCTTGCAAAAAGAAGGAAAAGAGAAGGTTTGATGCTTCATGAAGAATTCTTGGCCCAGAGAAGAACTGAATAAGCTAATGATCCAGACTTTGAGTATTGGAGTCATAATTCAAGGAATATCATAATCATGTCTGGATCAACCATTGACATATATTAAAGAACATTAACAGTGCGTATCCTTCAGATGAATGGATAAAACATCTAGAGAGATAGTCTATATGGGAAAGAGTTTTCAAAGAAAATTTGGTAATAAAGAACAATCCAAAGAGAATGCCTTCCAAATACATTCCCAAAAATTTCCTGTACTTCAAGATGAAAGAGAACAATGCCATAAATGATGAAAGAAGTGCTGCTGTTCAGGGAGAAAGCACAAGTTCAGATGCAGCAATCCAGCTAGCGGACAAGCATCAAGTACCATGAAATCTAAAATCTCATATGATGTAATTATGATAAATTGTAATGGACATATGTTCTTTCAATTAAACTTCCAGTCTTATATATGTACATCTATATATCTGGAATGTTTTGTGCCAATATGCTTAATGCTTTATTGTCCATCATAATATTCTTTATCTGATAGATATCTATGATAACACATTCCTACTGCTATATCATGTTGCCTATCTTGACATAATGTTTCAGTTATATTATTGTCATATTATGATTTTATGGTTAATGCACCTTAGCATTGATGTGTGTTCTTCCTTCTTTAAATAGGGGGAGATTGTTGGGAATATTGCCCTCAATATTCCTAGATTTGAAAAAGCATCACCTACAATGCTAAGAGCATAATGTATTTGATGGCATATTTACTTCATGTTCATGCAGGACATATTACTGTTGACTCTAAAATAGGTTTAGAGCAAAGATGGACTATATCGCTGAGTAGGTGTATCAGTGTTTACTATATCGTTGATATACCGTTGAGAATGAAGTCTCTACTCAACAATATTATGGAGAAGAAGCTGAATGAAGCAGTTCTTAGCGCCAAGGCTGATACTGCAGAGAAAGAAGATTATACTCAATGTTATCGATGAGACAAGATTAAATATTACTATTGAGCTCGTACAGATTGGCATGATTTATAATTGGTGTTGCCGCATAAAGTAAGGATAGACTATTCTATCCTTGTCTATGCAAATAACAAGACGTATTCCGGGACCGTTGCAGCAGTCAAAGTATAAAAGGAGATATGATAGGGCAATGGAACGGGACACCAGTACCCAAGTATCTGACCAAGTGTCGCCGTTTATTGCAAAACCTAAAGAGGCACATTGGAAGAAAGTTAGTTCTTCCTGATTGCTTTCAGAAGAACAAGAGAGAGTCAATCAGACTCAAAGTTAGATCTTCTTCCAGTTGCTGTAGAAGAAGATCAAGAAGGAGAAAGCCCTAGCCTATTCTACCTGAAGATCAATTTGTTCAGGCACTGCTCTAGAAACTTGCCATCACCAAGAACAACAAAAGAACTGAAGCTTCAAGGTCTTAAATATCTGAAGTCTTATGTTGTATATTAATTCAATCATCTTTTATGTACGATCTACTTATAGATCTGAGTTGTAAGGCCTTTGTGCCTGAGTGTAGGGTTGTACTCCCATCCCGAGCTGTAGGATTTCTGTGTAAATCTGAGGTAGGACTCGGAAAAAAGTCCGAGGTAGGAAACCAGGAGTGTTTCTGAGTTATAGGATTTGAAGTACTCTGAGTTGTATGGCCTGTGTGCCTAAGGTAGGATCTTGTAAGAGATCTGAGAAATCCAGGGATTTGAGTTGTAAGCTCTAAGGAGCCGAGTTTTGGAGGAGATTGCCGATTCTAGCACACTGCTAGATAGGTGGGAAAGTGGATGCACTCAGACCTTGGGGAACTACTATAAATATCTGTGTGTTGATTTGTATGTGCTTGGTGTATTTTATATTTCTTATAATCTGCTAAATCTTGATAATTAGCAAAGAAAATGCAAAGCCACCTATTCCCCCCTCTAGGTGAGTTTGATTACAACTAACAACTAACTATCACTTGGTGTGTTCCAATTGTTAGGAAATTATCTACCACTCCCGCGAGATATCTTGAGTGCTTATTAGCTACCTGTTTTGGGACAGGAAATTTTGGCAAAAAATATGTTGTTATCTTGGCTGCCATCCATTATGAGATCTCCTTTGGGACTTATAAATTGAAGAGGGTCATTTAGTTCTTCTCCTACACTGTTGCAGAGATCTCGGAGATTGTGGAGCCTCTTCTTGGAGTTTGCTTGTTTTGTGTCTGTTGTGTCTCCTTCAAAAATGGTTAGTTCTTCCATGCCCTGGGAACGAGTATGCGGGAGAGGGCATATGCGGAGAATTCCACGCAAAGTGGGGCTGATGTGGGGGTGCGCGAAAGGGGTGTCATGCACAGAGTCGACGGACACTGGGGAGGTGTGTGCTGAGGTAGCATGCATAGAGGGGGCGCACGTTGAGGGGGAATGTCCAGGGCTATCCGTGGGCACGTGATAGCGTAGTCAGGCGCATGTCTGGCTGCCCGCGCTGCCTCACACAGGGTTGCCCGCATGCCCCGCCAACAACATGTGCGCACTACTGGGGCCGCCCAAACAAGTGCACATGGGGCCGTCCACGCGCGAGCGAGTGCGCTCATATGGGGTGGGTGGGTGGGGGTGGGGAGGGGGCGTGCACGCAGATGGGTTCGCCCGTATGGGTTTGCGTGGGGCTTCCCGTTTGCGTGCTTGTGTGGATGGCTGCTTGCCTACGTCTAGGGCCGCTTTTGCATGGGGAGTGCACGTCGTTTGCTCGTGCGTGATTCTTTTCTCTACTTGTTTTAATGCTAAAGCTCATCTTCTATTGAAAGAGTCGAAAAGTGGTGTCCCACAACGATCGATGCACCTTCCGTCGACTTTGACCTTGTCCTGTGTGGGCAGTTGGAGGAAGCACTTTGGGAATTTGGAGGATGTCAAGATTGTGATTCCTTCTCTGTTGGAGCGTGTTCAGCACCCTCCTATGGGCCACTTTGCGATTATGGAGGGGTTCTTAAAGGCTGGCTTTAAAATTCCTCTTACAGAAGAGGCAGTCGCTGTACTTCGATTTTGCGGCATTCCGGTGATGTAGTTTCCTTTGGTGGGGCTAAAGAGGGTTATGGGGATGCTTTGCTTCTTTCAGGAGCATATCTCCTAGATGTCAGTTCATCTCTTTTGCGAGTGGTGCGAGGTCCGCCTTGGCTCAGGTGACCGGGTCAAAGTTCGGATCCATAAGAAGTGGCTGTCATTTGAGAACAAGACCAACTATCGCCAAAGAGAGAAGTTGTATGGGTCCATCAAAAACCCATGGGAGATGCCTGAGACTTGGCAGAATCCTCCTGACCGCTATCGCCTCCTTACAGGGAAGGAGTATGATTTTACTCAGTTGCTGGGTTTTGAGGATCCGCATGAGCTAGGGGATGTTCTTTATAAGATCAACACATTCATTGTCGAGAAGAGGCTAGTTCTTGCAGGCCTTTCAATGGATGTGGAGTGAGCTATGCTAGGCTGCTAGAGCGCGAGAAGAGGACGAGGAAGTTAGAATTTTTGTAGCGACAGGGAGGAGGCTGGCTGTCTGCCGCTGTCCCCGAGGTCATCACTGATGTTGTTGATGATTGACCGGATGAACTAGTTATTGATCCTCCGCATATGGAGACTGAGGATCTAGCTGAGCTTCTTGTGATCAAGCTGACTTCCCGAGTGGTTCCTGAGCTGTCGTGGTGATAGGAAAGGGGAAGGAGCGGGAATGTTTTGCTTGCTAAGCGCTTCTCTGAAAGGTACGTTCATTGCCCCTAGTATTTTTCCTACCCTTGGTCGGTGTCGGGCGCCAAAGTAATTCTTTCTCTATGTTTGTAGATGGACGAGGCTCGGGACATCACGCTATCTTTGAATAGCACCTATGTGACCATGAAGGATGATTTTCTTTCCCAACAGATGAGATTGGCCGCATCTGAGGACTTATTGGCGGAGGCTTAGAGGAATAAGGAGGTCATTTCTTGGCTGGTTAATGAGGAGTCTCAATTGTCCTCTTCCCAATCTGAGGGGGAGAATCTTCAGGCCAAGCTGAGCGCTGCTGAATCTGAGATCAAGGATCTTCACGAGAGACTGGTTTCTACTAAAATGACTCTTGCGGAGGCGGTCCGCTGTATCGAGGCGATTGATGCTGCAATGTGCCAGCAGGAGGGGGAGGTTGAGGCCATGCGTGTGGCTGCGATGGCCGAGTACAAAGCCTCTCATGACTTGAGTTAAAGAGATCTCACATGGCAGAGGAGGCACACTCCAAGATAATGGTGACGGAGGTCGATCCATTCGTAGAGGATGAGCGCGATGCTGCGTACTCCTAGGGTTTCAGCAAGGTATTTCGAGTAACTCAGAGGTTTCCACAGCGCGATGCCCTAGGCGTGGAAGATGCCTCAGATGATGATGTTGATGCTGTCGTGGAGGGATTATCCTCGGGACCTCTTCTTCCCAATCTGTTTTGATTTTCCTGTTTTTGCTTTGTAGGCGTATTTTTACGTTGTTACATACTTTTACTTTTTTATGATGATGCATCCCATGAGACACCTTTTATTTAAGTGGAGACCCTTTTTGATTTTGGATCTGTTGCGTTTTTTTAGGAGAGTAACGCATTGCTTGAGTGTTGTTTGTTTACTCGCGCTTTTGGCAAAGTCGTAGACTGCTTAGGATTTTGAGGCGATGAGCCCTTGTTTGCTCGTGCCTTGGGAGGTCTTGGTTCTGTCTATGAGAAGGCGGTGAAGAACCTTTATTTATTTGGGCCTTAGGAGGACTGAGGGCCATCCAGAAGGAGGCGACGAAGAGCCTTTGTTCATTCGCGTCTCAATAGAACCAAGGTTCGTCCGAGTGGAGGTGGCAAAGAACTTTTGTTTATTCATGCCTCAGGAGGAGAGGGGTCCATTCGGGTAGAGGTAGCAGAGAACCTTTGTTCATTCATGCCTCAAGAGAACTGAGGTTTGTCTGAGTGGAGGGGGTGAAGAACTTTTGTTTATTTGTGCCTCAGGAGGACTGGGGTCCATTTGAGTGGAGGTGGCAAAGAAACTTGTTCGTTCATGCCTCAGGAGAACTGGGGTTCATCCAACTGAAGGGGGTAAAAAACCTTTGTTCGTTTGTGCCTCAGGAGGGCCGGTGTCCGTCCGGGTGGAGGTTGTGAAGAACCTTTATTTGTTCGTACATCAGGAGAACTGGGGTTCATCCAAGTGTAGGGAGAGAAAAACCTTTGTTCGTTCGCCCTTTAGGAGGACCGGGTGTTAGTCCGAGTGGAGGTTGCGAAGAACCATTGTTCATTCGCACCTTAGGAGAACCGTGGTTCATCCAAGTGAAGGTGTAAATGAACCTTTGCCCATCTCGCTTGGGATGTGCAGACATACCTTTGTCCATCTCGACTAAGGTGTAGAAGGGCTTTCACCGATCTCGCCTGAGGTGTAGAAAGGCTTTCACCAATCTCATCTGGGCGATGCATAAAGGCTTTTGCTAATCTTGCCTAGGAGATGCATAAAGGCTTTTGTTAATCTTGTCTAGGAGATGCAAAAAGGCTTTCACCAATCTTGTTTGGGAGGTGCAGAAAGGCTTTCGCTGATCTCGCCTGGGATGACCCGTCTGTGATGTAAGGCAGAACATATACTTTATTGCTGAAAAGAAGAAACAGGTGCTCACGAATATATTATCGCGACTTATTCTTCAAAATAGGGAAAGTTGTTAGAAGAAAAGGGACAGACTGGCTTAAATCTTGCCCGCGCCTTCTTACCCCCGGTCGTGACCGGGGTGGGCTTGTTGAAGATTGCAGATTCTCGCTGCCTCTTGATCGCCTCGTGTGATGCCTATCCCGCCAAGTGCGACAAACTTTAGTTCCAAGTGCGGAATGTAGGGGATCGCGTCGAAGAGAGTTTGGAGTGGCCGACCGAAAATGACATTGTATGCTGAGCTGGAATCGACCTCCACGAACTGGACCTCCCGGGTGACTTGTCTTGGGAACTCTCCTAGCATGCCAGGGAGAGTGATCGTCCCTCGAATGATCACATGGGATCTATCAAAGCCGTACAACGGCCTGACCTCCTACTCGAGGCGCTCTCAGGGGATCTTTATGCTGAGTAGTGTGGACTTGAACATGATGTCGACTGAGCTTCTATTATCGATCGGTATCCGTTTGACCCAGAATTAGGGGTCACCGATTCCCGCACTAATGACGAGGGGGTCATGGTGCGGGGTATGCACGCCCTATAAGTCTTTGTCCCCGAAGCTGATGGCGGTTCTTGCGTGGGGCGGTGAGTCTTCCGGTCCCTTCATAGGCTAAGTGATGGAAAGGACTTGTAAAGGTGAGCTGGCGATGGTGTCGATCTCCTCGACCATTTTACTTCCCCCTGGCGCATCCTGACGTGGCAGGGGCTGATCCAACCCCGATTGGTATGACCTGGGTTGTTTGGGTACTTGATTCTGTAAGTACCACCCCAAATGCCCTTATCGGATGAGGCGCTCTATCTCTTCCTTCAGTCAAGTACAATCCTCCATGCTGTGCCCGTTTCTACGATGGAACTCATAGTACTGCATCTGGTGCCCTCGATTTACGGGCAATGACTTTGGGCGTCGGAGCATTCCACAGTCTTGGATGGCCATGAGCACTTACGTTCGAAAGGTGTTTAGTGGGGTGAATTCCCGATGCCGGCAGGAGCCTTGTTCCTGGTAGGGATTGCCGCGACAGTCATCATTTTAGTGGTGTAATGGGGGTGCAGGTTTCGATTCCCTCTTCCACTTTGAGGACCCTTCAAATTGCTGATGGTGGGCCCCGCTGGCCTCATAGGTCGCGATTTGAGCTTCAACCCAGTGAATGAGGTCTACATAGCTCGTGACGGTCTTCCTCATAAGGGCAGAGTAGAATCTGCTCGTGAGGAGCCCTCCAAGGAAGACGGCGTGAAGGAGCTCTGGGTCTACCCCCAAGATCTGACGCACCTTGGAGGTGAAGCGGCGAAAGAAGTCTTTGAGCGACTCTCCCTTGTTTTGGCGGATATCAGAGAGGTGAGAGGGGTCTCTGACGATCCGACGATTGACGATGAACTGGTCAATAAAGAGACGGGTAAGGTCCCCAAAGTTTTTGATCATCCCCTTTCGCAAGGAATGGAACCATGTGCGTGGTTGCCCCTTCAAGGTTGTGGGGGGGGGGGGGGGGGGGGAACACCTAGCATAGTAGTTGGTTGGGCGCGTTAAAGAGTCACATAATCATCCCAAAATGATTTACGTGCTCTAGGGAGTCCTCTGCCCCGTCGAAGGCCTCGAAGTGTGGTAGTTTGAATCCGTGCGGGACAGGGTGTGTCAAGACATGAGGAGCGAGTGGGATCCCATGGTGAAAAGGGTATCGTGCATTCACGGGGTACAACCGCTCCTGGGAATATTCCTCCTCGATCATGTCCCCGATTTCCTAGTGGGTGAGTCTGCGGTCACCTTCCTGGGCATCTACCCCCTTCAGCCGAGGGTCAGGCTGAGCTTCCGCCTAGGGATCTAGTCTTCAGATGGCATACATAGATCTTTCTTTATCGGAGAGCTCTTCAGTGGGGGGATTCTTCGGGAGATCTGCGTTCTGACAAGGGGAGCGCTCTATCGCGACCGCTGGTCGTACCCCATGCGCGTTGGCCATACGGGGAGGATTGACCACTCCCATCCCCCATAGGAGGGTGATTAATTCCTCTTGGGGCTCCTCCTATAATGCCTCCACCCGCTAAATAATATAGAATAGAAGGTCCGGCCGGGGCCCCACACTATATGCCACAAACAGACGGCGAGGTCACAAGTTAATACCAAAATACTATCGCACCCTAACCCAGAGCATTCTAGTGGAAGCTTATTAGAGCTTATAAGAATTCATCTAATGAATTTCCACTACAAATATATAAACAACTCATTTATATATAACACCACGAATGTCTACAAGTACACACCGCTCACGGCCTTAAGGCCTTACAAGTTTCTCTTTACAAAATATGGTTTCATACATCGGCACGCAGGCCAGCCACACATGAAATCCAATACTTCGCACGACCTTCAAGGGCCTACATGCAGCAGCAGCAAGGGTTTTAGCCCGCACAATCCAAGTCAGCCCGCATCACTTGCATATGGAGGTCCACCCCAAGGGTGATAAACAAAGCAATGGTCAACATTCAGCTGACCAATTATAACGACCCTACCTCTTACTCGGGATAGTTGTTTCTTCCCTGCATGCATAACATTCACAACCGATATCTTTAAATCACACCAAGTGCTCGCAAGCATTGTACCATCACAAACGCCAGCGGTAGCCCGACGTTCCGTGCACTCAGGGAACACTTACGGTGTACCGAACAACCCTTGGTAACACACCCGATTAGAGGTTCTCCACTTGGTGTCTGGGCACTAGTCTACTACAACACGCATGCTGGAGACATCCTCGCCCGTCCCACTCAGAGGTGTTCACCTCCCAGCAATACTTGAGCATTATCGATCAACACGCCGGGTAGGCCCGTAACCCCCCATTTGCATACAACAATAAGCCGGGAAGGTCTATAACCCCCCATTTGCCAACAAGTCGGGAAGGTCTGTAACCCCCCATTTGCCAACAAGCCGGGTATAACACCCCAAAATCCCAAAATCTCAAAATGGGGTTCAGGCTGGGTGACACGGCCTGGGACACGGGCGTGTCCCAGGGCATGTCCAGTGCACACGGCCTGGGATACGGGCGTGTCCCAGGGAGTGTCATGCTCTATTTTCTCGGGTGTGAATTTGGTCTCGAGAGAGCATTGAGTGAGGTACAAGGCAAGGGACACGGGCGTGTCCCAAGCCGTGTCCTTCTCGGTGTCGTCTTGAGCACTCAACACCATGCAGTCGACGATCGTCGAGAGGTGACATAGCCAGGGACACGGGCGTGTCCTAGGTCGTGTCCTGCTCTGGTGGGTAACCGGGCGGCGTTGAGTGTGGCGCACGGCCAAGGACATTGGTGTGTGCCCTAGCCGTGTTCTTTTCGGGAAAGTTGATCCTGTGCCGTTTGAGGGATACGCCCCTCGATAAGGTCGTGTACTAAGTGACACAGGCATGTCAGGTGATTGATACAGGCATGTATAAGCCCGTGTTCTAGTCTGGGTGAGTCGGTTCGTGTACCGCTTAAAGTACACGGCCTGTAACACGGTCGTGTCAGCCCAAATATTGGACTTTTAGGCCGATTTGTGGTCGTCCATTTTCTTCATCCTTAATCCAAGGGCTCAGATGAGTTCCTGCTGGGTTAAAACAAAAGATTGGAATGAAGAGGCCATTCTTTATTTGGCCATTCTCTTTCTAAAGGAGAAGAGAGAAGGGAGAGGAGGAAGGAGAAGGAGAAGAAGACCCAGCCACCGGTGGAGCTCCCCGAGTTTTGATTCGAGATTCGAGTCCAGTTCTGTGGAGGCAAAGCCGCTGCGGTGCTTTCCAACCGGCTAGAATTTCGATGGCTCTCTAGAGATCGTCAAGGGTAACGATCTTCCTTCTTAGACATGTGAAGTCCTCCTTTATGCATGAGCATGGGATCCTCCACCAAAAGGTGGAAAGAGTAAGTGATCGCAGTGGGTTGATAGTTGCTATCCCCGGTTGAGTCTGCATTTAGACCCAGAAATGTGTAGTACGGGATAGGCATGCTGTGTGAAGTCCATCTGGACAGGTTAGTCTTGATTGGTGATGTTACATATTGCGCACCGGAGAAGACTCCGCGTATAAACGTGTAGTTTGTGGAGTCAATGGGCTGTACCTGTGAAGGGAAGTAGCAGGAAGTACTGGAATAAGGAATTCCAGGAAAACACCCTTATAATACTTATGTTGTATGCTATGAAAGACCAGTTTTTCTGGCACTGCATGAACTGCAGGGTTTGGGTTGAGTTTGGGTACAGATAGAGTGTTCTGCTGAACCCGCTAAGCGACCGCGAAGGATGCCGACATGAACTCCCCTTTTGGATTGTAAAGCCAGTCCTTGGTGGACATTATGGCTATTGTGAGCTGGGAGCTCTTAAAAGGCTTCTTGCCTAACAGGAAAGGTGAAACCGACCCGCACATTTATTTGTAGCCGCGAATACGATGTGCTTGGTGATGGCAAGGAGATTTGAGCAACGGGGCGTGGTGGATCTGTACCTGCGTTATGTTGACTGTACAAGAGAGCACTAAGGCATTGGTTTTTCGTCAGTAGCATAATGAGAGTCTTAGGCCTGCACGTCATCAAGACTAATTGCTCAATGGTGTTGATCCCGGTTTGCCGGTGTACACAAAGTGTGCCTGAGTGCACGGATCGTCGGGCCGGGAGGCTGACGGTTGTGATTGATTGTTTGTGCGTAAGAGCACAAGATATGTTATATATGTTGATGCATTGCTCGGCAGGGAAGGAATGTCACTGCCCCGGGAAAGGGGTAGGATTGTTATAAATTGGTCAGCTGAATGCTGGCAGTTGCCTTATTTGCCACCTTCTGGGTGGATTGTCCCTGTGCAGGTGCTGGAGAGCCGAGCGGAAAATGACGGGCTGAAGTCCCTGCTGTTGTTGCTAACCCTTGAAGGCTAAGCAAAATGTGTTGTGTTTTACTCATGTATGGCCAGCCTGCGCGCCAATGTATGCAATCCATACTATGAAAAGAGGAACTGTAAGGCCTTAATGCCAACCTGTGTATATTTGCTGTGCATTCCTTTATATAACTGTGGTTTATATATGTAGTGGACATTCCTGGTTTGAGTTCAGATTATTGTTAAAATATTCCGCTAGCATGCTCTGAGTTAGGATGCGATGGTGTTTTGGTATTAACCTGTGACCTCACCGTCTGTTTGTGGCATATAGTGTGGGGCCCCGGCCGGACCTTCTATTATATGTTATTTAACGGGTGGAGTCGTTACACCGGGAAGGTCCGTAACCCCCCATTTGCCAACAAGCCGGGAAGGTCCGTAACCCCCCATTTGCCAACATGGGTTAGCTCTTACCCGTTGCTCAACTCGTCAATAACGTAGATCATGACGTGGGTCGGCTTTCCCTTTTCCTCTCACTCCACAGCTCACTCAGATCCGCTAACCAATCCATCATCCAGCTCGTGCCGAGCATATAACCAAAGGAGCTATGTAAAGCTTCCTTACCACAATTCATAAGCGCCCTCACCATCTCCGCAGGATACTCATTTTATACACGGAGTCTTCTCCGGTTCGCAGCATCACTAATCAAGACTACCAGTCCAGATGGGCTTCACACATCATGCCTATTTCATACTACACCATTCCGGATCTAGATGCAGACTCGACTGCTGGAATTGTTTACGCTTTCCACCTCTTGGTGGAGGATGCCATGCACATGCATAAAGTAGGACTTCACTTGTCTAAGAAGGAGATCATTACCCTTGACGATCGCTTCGGATCCATAGAAAACTGGCCGGTTGGAAAGCACCGCAACGGCCATGTCTCCAAAACCTGGCCTCGGATCTCGAGTCGGATCGCTATAGCTCCACTGGCGGCCGAAAGACTTCTCCTTCATCCTCCTCAAAGCTCTCCTCTCTCTCTCTTCTCTTTAGAAAGAGAATGGCCAAAGAAGAAATGAGAAAGTCTCTCATTCCTTGGTCTTATCCAAGCAGGAAGCAGCTTGGACCACAAGATCCAAATAGAAGGAACTGAACGGCCAGGATCTTCCCTCAAATATCTAATTTTGGGCTGACATGGCCTGTGACACGCCCATGTCACAGGCCGTGTACTACAAGCGGTACACGAACCGACTCACCCAGACCAGAACACGGGCTGAGACACACCCGTGTCAAGACCATGACACACCCGTTTCAACAGGTATACGCCCGTTTTTCGGGGCATGTCCCTCAATCGACACAAGACCACCACTCCCAAGAAGGACACGGCTACGGTACACGCTGAAAGTGAGGGTAAGATCTATCTCAACTCTAGAGGGGGGTGAATAGAGTATTTTAAAATAGTTTTTCACAGTTGAAATAAACAGCACATATAAAATTCAATTTATGATATAGTGTAGAGTGCTAGTAAGAAGTTAAAAACTAAGAAGTAAAAAGCACAGCACACAGCAAACTAATCACACACACAAACCAGAACACACAAGGAAATATAGTGGTTCCCCAAAAACCTGGGTACATCCACTCTTCTACCACCCTTGGTAGGAATCCACTCAGGATGAGTTGATCAGGTGTCCTGACACCAATGAGCTTTTGATAAGGTGCTCAAAAACCAAAACTGAATTTTTTGGTAAGGTGTCTTGCCACCACTGAGTTTTGACAAGGCTCTCAGAACCAGACAGAACTTTTGAAGGGAGTTCAAGAACCCTTTTACAGCAGGAAAAGAAAAATAAGAGTGAAGGGTGTCTTCTCTGTTCTCAATCAAATGAGAGAAGCACAAGTGGATTGATGATGTCAAAGCTCCCCCTGAGATGTAGAAAGGTTCAGGAAAAGAAGCTTTGCTCTAGGGTGATAGGTCTTCAGAACTTTGATCTCCAACAAAGGATGGTTTCAGCAAGAAGGCTGAGAAATGAGGTGTCTGGAGTTCTGAGATGAGATTGTGAACACTTTTCAGTCAGCAAGAAGATTTTTGAAGTCACAGTTCTTCTGTTGTTCTTCTGCTATCAGTATTCTCTATTCTGTGTGTTCACTTTCTTTCTTGTCAATCTGTGTATGTTTTCTCTTGTGTATTCTGTATATCTTAAAAACACAGAAGAGAGGAATTAAAATTTTCTGAAGTTTTCTTTGTCCAAATTAGCCGTTGGGAGTCATAAATGTCTTCCAAAAAGAGTCTTGTCTTCTAGAGGAAAGTCCAGCAAACATTCTCTGAATAATTCCTTGAAACTTGCTCTAGAATAAAGACAAACGGCTGGGAGATCTTCTGACATAAATGCTGATAATATTCAAAAACATTCCAAAGAACAGCAGCATTTGAATTCCTGAAAGCGTCAATCTCTCTAAAAGAAAACGTCGATCTGAGCTCTACGAGCATCGAACTGAGCTCAGAGATGAAATGAGACAAGCAGACAGAAAACGTCAATCTGAGCTCGAAGAACGTCGAACCGAGCTCAGCGACCTGGGAAATAACTTGAAGGAGGGATCGTCGAACTGAGCTAGAAGATAGTCGAGGGGAGTTCGACGACTAAGCAGAAGCTAGCCAAAAGCAGATAGTCGATCTGAGCTCGAAGATCGTCGACCGGAGTTCGACGATTTATTGAAGTTGAGCTCAGAGAGCGTCGAACGGAGTTCGATGATTCGTCGACCTGAGCTCGACGAGAATTGCCTTAGACTTAGCTCTTCAACCTTGATCTTGGAATGGTCCTGGGGGCAGCTCCAAACCTAAGTTCTAAGCCCTAGACTCATTCTAATGTTGACCTTCTCAACTATACAACTAGGTCAACTGGGATTCCTAAGACAAGCATAGTGATCCTTACCCAAATTAGTAATAGGGTGTTCCAACAATCTCCCCCTATTTGGGTTAGGATTACTATTTACAGACAATCATAGGGAATGAAAAGCATACAACAATACAGAAGCTAATACAAAATTGTAGAGAAGATATATAGCAGTAAATATCCAAAGGTGGAAGAAATGTTTAGCTTACACAGTTCACTTCCTTTCAGTTCCCTTTTTAAACAAAATTTCTCTATTAGGATTCTGACTTTCTTTCTTTGACCTTCTGTCATCCTCTGCACCTAGAGAAGTTTGAGATTTGGGCCTTGGAACAACAGCCTCAGGGTGCAGCTTCATATAGTCTTCTGGATTGAAGAATTTCCTTGATGCATATCTTTCTAGTTCTTTCTTTCTCTGCTCTGATAAAGTAGTTATGTTTGAAGTATCCTTGCCTTGTTCTCTGGCCTTTTTTATTTGATCAAGGGCAGCCAATTCTTTCATTCTGGCTGTCTAGGACACAGGGTTGTTTTCAGGATCTTCAAATGGAACAGGAGGTTCATATATGTTGAGAGATTCAGAAGTAGGAGAAATCCTTGAAGCAACTGTGTCTTTCAGCTTGAAAGGGAAAGGACCTGAAGTAGAGTCAGAGTGGCCTTGTCCTTCCCTTTGATAGGATCTTTGTCCTCTTTGATTTCCTCTGTAATTACCCCTTCTGGGTTGATATCCTCTTTGATGTTGTCCCCTTTGGTAATATCTAGGATAGGATTGAGAGGAGCTTTGTCTTGAAGCTTGAGAGGCTGAGCCTGATCCAGAATCTGGAGGAGGAGGAGGAGGAGGCTGATATTGAGAAGGGCCTTTTCATACTTATCAAGCTTCCTTTTCTTCTTCATGGCTTTCAGTTGGTTCTTGGAGAATTGCATCCATGGCTCAGAGATGGGGCAGTCATGCAGGATGTAGTATGAAATATCATTGGAGTCTTTGGCTTTGGCAGGAGGGACTGACATCATTGCTTTACTTCTAGCTTTTCTCTTCTTGGCAATAGTGCTAGCAGAATCATCAGAATCAGTCATGTACTGATCACTCTCAGAGCTTTGAGGTTGATCATACAGATCATCAATTCTTCTGATAAGCTCTTCTTGAGCTTTAAGCTTTGCAGAAACAGCAGGAGCAGGAGGAGAGAGAGCAGCAGCAGAGCAGACAGAATCAGCAGCAGACACTAGATTAGGAGCAGCAACAGCAGGAGTGGGATCTACTAAGTATGAGGCAAGCTCTTCATCAGCAGTCTCAACAGCAATTTCATCAGCATCAATTGCTGGAATCATCTCTATGTCAGCAGTAGCAATTTTAACAGAAAGAGGCACAGTGGCCTTAGTAGCAGCATCAGAGATATCCACAGCCTTCCAGGACTTGATGTAGGAATCAATATGGCTGGGATCACAGATAGATACAGGCACAATGGCCTTAGACAAATCTTCAGCAGGAGTTGCAGGCAGACAGCTGAAATGGACTGTATCAAATATAGATAGCAGCCTCTGCAGATTCAGTGCAAAAGCACATCCAAGAGCTGGAGCTGAAGCAGACATATGATCAGCAGCTGGCACATCCACTTCTTCATAAGGCATCTCCCCCTGCCTTGGTTCAGAGAGAGGTGAATCAAGGCACCCAGAAGAAGGGATAGCCTGGGAGGAGGAAAGGGAGGCAAGCTTGGTAGACAGCTCTTGGACTTGCTTCAGGAGTGGAGCCAGGGAAGACTCCAGTAGAGATGCC
This sequence comes from Platanthera zijinensis, assembly GCA_039513925.1. Classification (NCBI taxonomy): domain Eukaryota; kingdom Viridiplantae; phylum Streptophyta; class Magnoliopsida; order Asparagales; family Orchidaceae; genus Platanthera; species Platanthera zijinensis. The sequence continues at coordinate 201,507,679 of CM077080.1, forward strand.
AGCTTGGGAGCTAGCAACTCATACAGCCTGTCTGCCAAACTAGGAAGATCTACATGCTCAAGTGGGGCTTGAGCAGAGGTAGGAGCAAAGGTGGATGGAGGGATGGTGGCTGAAGCTGAAAATGTGGAGGAAGGTGGAGAGGGAATGGTTGGTTCAGAAGATGGAATAATGGAGATAGAGGAGGTTGAGGTGGAGATAGGGGAAGTAAGAGAGGGTGTGAAGGAGGGTTGAGAGAGAATGTCATGGAGCATTTGTTGAAAGGAGGAGGTTGAGGGTGGCTCAGGAGGAGTAGAGGGTGAATCATCCATGAAGGAATCATCTATAAGTGAGAAGGATGGTAGGGTGAAAGTTGAATAGGAAAAGAGAGGATGGAATTCCTCTGAGGTGGATAGAGGAGGGGATGACATAGGTGAGGAAATGGTAATTGGGGATGAGATGATTATGGTGGTGACTGGTGGTGAGGAGGTGACGGCTTGGGTGGATATGGCTGGAGGAGGGGAAGAAGCAGGCAGCTCTTCTGCTGGAGGAGTGACTGAAATAGTCCTTGTGCCTGAATGAAGTGGTGCAGCAGCCCTGGAGGGGTTTATGATCTGCCTGTCCCATTTACTGAAGAGGGCACAGGAAAGCCTCTTGGATGCATTGATGAACATGCCAGAGGAGGTTAAAAGGTCAGGGCACCTATTGTGCAGATAGACCCCTAAGATTCTCCCACAACTAACTGCAGTCTTATTGATCTTCTTCTTAATCAGAGTGAAGAAGATGGAGCCCCAGTCAAGGTGTTTCTTATCTAATAAAGCTCCCATCAGGCAGAACTGATATCTGGATATGGTGTCATGAGCTGAGTGCTTGGCCAACAACACCTTCCCAACTACATCAGCCAGGAATTGAAATTCTATAGCCAGATTTTTCTTCAATAGCTTATGAGGGTTGACTGCATTGTGACCCATCCTATCCAGCATGGAGTCATACTTCTCTCCAGACAGTTCAATGGAGTCTTCTCCAGTACTGAGTTGAAAAACTTCTGTTAAAAGAGCCGGGGATAGAAGTACCTGAGTCCCCTTAATGGTGCCGACAACAGAATTCTCAGTCTCGTCTGTTGCGGTATAACACCACTCTTTAATTTCTTCTGAGGCGATCTTCATCCTTGTAGTCATTATTGGAGTCAGCTGTTGTTCTCTGAATAAGTTTAGGATGTCCTTGAAGCGCTGGTCGCTTCCATCGAAGGAGTTTATGTCGATGTCAAAGCCTGTGTCGAACTTCATTTTAGCAATAACAGTACTTGATTCAGCCATATTCACCTGCAACAGAAAACCAAAAACGGCCAAGCGTAGAGAATTTGGAGGGAAAAGAAGGAAAGTTGCAGAGTATGAAAGCGCAAAAGGAGAACGACGGTTGGAAAAAATTTTATATTAGGGTTCGACGCGAAAAAGGAAAATCGTGGAGCTCAGTTCGAAGAAGCGTCGAACTCAGCTCGACGATTTGGGCTACAGAGGGAAATGAAGAGACGCCAATAGCGTCGAACTCCGTTCGTCGTTATTGAGAGCGTCGAGCTCCGCTCGACGACCAAGGAGCAGACAGAGGGAAAGCCTAGATTCAACGGCGGCGCTGAACTCAGATCGACGCCTCAAGAACCGTCTATCTCCGTTCGACGTTTTCTGGGAAAACGTCGAGCTCAGTTCAGAGACAGAACTTATTCTACAGACACAAAAAGAGAGGAAATTTTTAGCCTAGTCTTGGTCTGTTTTAGCTTTACAGAATCTTGTAATTTAATTTAGGCTTCCTCCATCTAACATGCCTAACTGATTGAGGAAGAAGGTGTGTTTCTTTTCATCCAAAGGCTTGGTGAAAATATCTCCCCTTTGCAAATCAGTAGGAATATATTGAAGTTCAATTTTATTTTTCTCTACATTATCTCTTAGAAAGTGATGCCTAATTTCTGTGTTTTGTCCTACTATGGAGGACTGGATTTTGTGCTATAGAGATAGCACTAGTATTATCACAGAAAATTTTTGACTTCTCTAAGTTGTAACCATAGTCTAGAAGCTGATTCTGTATCCACAATATTTGTGAACAACAACTGCCTGCAGCCATATACTCAGCTTCAGCAGTTGAAGTTGACACAGATGTTTGTTTCTTACAAAACCAAGAGACAAGTCTATCACCAAGGAACTGACAAGTTCCACTGGTGCTTTTCCTGTCTATTCTGCATCCAGCATAATCAGCATTTGAAAATCCAGTTAAATCAAATGCTGAATCTTTTGGATACCAGAGACCTAGATTTGGACAACTTTTAACATACCTAAAAATTCTCTTAACTAAGATTAAATGTGACTCTCTAGGGCTAACTTGGAATCTAGCACAAATACATGTGGCAAACATTATATCAGGCCAACTAGCTGTAAGGTACAGTAAAGAGCCAATTATTGCTCTATATATTGTCTGATCAACAGGTTTCCCATGTTCATCAGCATCTATTACAGCATTTGAGGGCATGGGTGTTTTCATACATGATGCATCAGACATACCAAATTTCTTAACCAATTCTTTTGCATACTTGGTTTGAGAAATAAATATGCCTTCAGCATGTTGCTTGACTTGCAGTCCTAAGAAGAAGGACAGCTCACCCATGCTACTCATTTCAAATTTATAGTGCATAAGCTTGGAAAACTTTTTGCACAATTTTGAATCAGTAGAACCAAAAATAATGTCATCTACATAAATTTGCACTAGTAGGGTATGGGACTTATGGGTTCTAATAAAAAGAGTTTGGTCTACTCTCCCCCTAACAAAATCATTTTCCAGAAGAAAGCATGCTAGGGTCTCATACCATGCTCTAGGAGCTTGCTTGAGACCATATAATGCTTTATGCAATTTGTAAACATAATCAGGGTGAGTTAGAGAGATAAAACCTGGAGGTTGTCTAACATAGACTTCCTCTTTGATGTCCCCATTGAGAAATGCACTCTTTACATCCATTTGATACACTTTGAAACCTTTGTGAGCAGCATAGGCTAGGAATATTCTGATGGCTTCCAACCTTGCAACTGGTGCAAATGTCTGATCATAGTCTATTCCTTCTTGTTGAGAGTACCCTTGAGCAACTAGCCTTGCCTTGTTTCTGACTATAACTCCTTGATCATCCAGCTTGTTCCTGAATACCCACTTTGTTCCAACAATGGGATGATCCTTTGGCTTAGGCACTAGTTCCCAAACCTTGTTCCTTTCAAATTGATGCAACTCCTCTTGCATTACAATGATCCAGTGTGGATCTTGCTCTGCATCTTGTATGGATTGAGGCTCAATTTGAGATAGGAAGCAAGTGTGCATCAGGTTCTGGTTGACCTGATTTCTAGTTTGCACACCAGCTGAAATTTCTCCAATTACTTGGGTGATTGGATGATCTCTTGTTGTTACTAGGTCAACAGGGAGTGTTGATTGTTCACCAGCCTGTGTTGTTGTTGTCTCCTCTAGTGGGACAGCAGCTGGCTCTTCAGGATGATTTTCTTCAAGATGTTGAACTTCTTCTTCATCATCACTGCTCTCATTCTTTTCAGCAACTTGCAATTTGTTCAAGTCTTCAGCTAGAGAATGTACCTGCAAAGGTTCTATGGTAGAAGCATTCTTCTCCTTGAAGGACATGTTAGCTTCATCAAAAATAATATGAACAGATTCTTCAATTTTACAGGAAGATTTATTATAAACCCTATAGGCCTTGCTGATCATGGAGTATCCCAGAAACACTCCTTCATCAGCTTTAGCTTGGAATTTTGCTAGATATTTCTTGTCATTGTTATGAATAAAACAAGTGCAACCAAAAACTTTAAAATAGCCTATTTTAGGTTTCTTCCCTTTGAGCAATTCATAGGGAGTCTTGCCCTTCAGTTTGTGTATCAGGCTTCTGTTCAACACATAGTTGGAGGTGTTCAATGCCTCAGCCCAAAAGGACAGAGGTAGGTGAGCATCTGCCAATAATGTAGTTGCAGATTCAATGAGTGTTCTATTTTTCCTTTCAGCTACCCCATTTTGTTGAGGATTTCTAGGGGCTGAGAAAGTGTGCCTGATCCCTTCACTCTGACAGAACTCTTGCATGAGAAGAGAATCAAACTCTGTCCCATGATCACTTCTGATCAGGGCAATGTGAGTGTTGAACTCAATCTGAATGCATTTGAGAAAATCTGTCAAACACTTGAAGTTATCAGACTTCTTCCTCAGAAAGAATACCCAAGTGAATCTTGAGAAGTCATCTACAACCACTAAAGTATAGGACTTCCCTCCTAGGCTTTGCACAGATATGGGTCCAAAAAGATCCATGTGCAACAGGTACAAAATCCTAGGTGAATCACTCTTATTAATTGATTTAAAACTACTTTTAGTTTGCTTGCCTAATTGACAAGCCTTGCAAAGTCCTTCCTTCTTGTAGGGACCAGAAGGTAGTCCTTTAACAAGGTTGTCTTTCGATAGCTTAGCAATGGTTCTAAGGTTAATATGCCCTAGTCTCTTATGTCATAAAACATTAGATTTTGAAATGGAATTAAACAGGCAAATATCTACCACTGGTGAATGAAAATCCACTAAGTAAATGTTACCTCTTCTGTTACCTGTCAACACAGTTTTGTTGTCCACTGACTTGACTTTGCATATGGCTTTGTTGAAGGTCACTTGATATCCTTCATCACACAGTTGACTGATACTTATCAAGTTGTGCTTGAGTCCTTCAACATATGCCACCTTCTTGAATGTGACTGGGCCAACTTTGACTGCACCATATCCTTTTGTAGTTCCAAAGCTTGAGTCTCCAAAAATTACTTTGGGTCCAAGCTTGGCCTTGAAGGAAGTGAAGTTGTCCTTGTCCCCTATCATGTGCTTTGAGCTCCCACTATCCAGATACCATTGATGGTTTGATGCTGGATAGGTCTTCACCTACACAAAAACAGCTTATTTGTTTTTGACCCAGTTAACCTTGGGCCTAGGTTGATATCCCTTGAATTCTGAAATAAAGGACATCCCAGGTTGATCCTTATAACCTTCAGGATGGTATCTCCTAGGAGGTACTATCCATTCAGTATAGGGATTAAAGCCTTGGGATGTGGAGCTTCTAGGATTGAATCTGAATGTGCCATTGAAGGTGTGTTCACAAGCCTGAACTCTGTTCGACGATCGTCGAACTGAGGTCGACGATCTTGGGTCAGATCGTCGATCTCCGTTCGAAGATCGATTATGCTGAGGTTCAGAGTTTGGATATCGTCGAGCTGAGGTCGACGATCTGTAGTTAGATCGTCGAGCTCTGTTCGACGATCGTCGAGCTCTGCTCGACGCCATCTGTTGAACTGAGTTCTTCTCTGACAGATCTGCATTCTTCCTGGGTACCTCTATTACTCCCTTTCCTTTGTCAGAGACAAACTTGATTGGAGTTGTCAAAATTATAGGTTGGCTGGATGAGGCACCCAAGCCCAGTGTGCTATTAAATCTAGAGTTCACTGTGCTTGTGATGTCCATCAGTCTGATACTTCTCCCATTTAGGGATTCTTCAAACTTTTTGGCCTTTGATAGTTCATTTTTCAGTGAAGCTATCTCCTCCCTACAGCATTCTAACTCCTCAGAGAGTTTGAGGTTCTTTGAGTTTAGGACACTATGCTCAGATAATTGATTCCTGAGAGAGATTATCTCCTTCTCAGATTTTAATAGATCTAGACACAGTGTCTTAAATTCATCTTTGAAGTCCTCAGAATTAAAATCAAAAGAGTTGATTACCTGATCCTCATCTGGTTGACTTTCTGAATCTGAATCTGATTCTTCATCAGAGTTTTGCTGTGATGCATTGATAGCCATCATGCAAAATTCTTTTTCATCTGCATCATCCTCATCATCACTGGAGCTGGATGAGGCTTCAGATTCCTCTTCAGTCTCACTCCATGTCTCAGCAACAAAGCCCTTCCTTGTATGTTTGTTCTTGCTGGAGGAGGCTTTGTCTGAGCTATTCTTCTTGTAATCCTTTTCTTTTCTTCTTTCTCTTCTTTCCTTCTTGTCCTTATTCTTGTTTTCTGGACAGTCAGGCACAATATGGCCTGGTTTCCTGCAACCAAAGCATATAATTTCTTTATTGTTGTTTGATTTATCATACCTTGGTTTATCATGACCCTTGTATGGTCTCTTTCTGAAGTCTTTTCTGGCCATCTTGTAGAATCTTTTGGCCAGTAGACTTATGAGCTCATCATTTCCTGTAGCTTTATCTTCAGGCTCCTCTTCTATAGCTTTGAAGGCTATGGTCTTTTCTTTCCTTGTAGCTGGAGAGATAGCCTTTTGTTCTTCTTCTCTATTTTTAATGAGCAGCTCATAGGATTTGAGCTTTCCCAGGAGAGCTTCAGTAGTAATCTCATTTAAACTTCTGGCATCCTTGATTGGCCAGATTCTTGAATCCCAAGTGCTGGGGAAGCACATCAGGATTTTGTCATTCAGCTCAGTCAGTGAGATTTCTTTGTCTAGGGTTTTTAGCTCATTGACAATTAGACTTAGTCTATTGTACATGTCAGCCACTGATTCAGCTTCTCCCTTTTTGAAGTTCTCATATTGGCTTATCAGATGAGATCTTCTATCTTTCCTTTCATCAGTAGATCCTGAGACAATTTCAGAGAGTTTGTCCCAGATTTCTTTGGCTGAGTGGCATTCAGCTACCTTCTGAAAGATTTCATCAGACATTGTTTGGGCTAAGATGTTCATAGCCTTAGCATTTGCAGTCTTCCACTTCTTTATATCTGCATCTGTTCCAGAAGGAGGTGGAACAGCATTTGTACTTGAGCTTGCTGGTGGAGTTGGACAAACTGTCAAGACAGAATTGAAAATGTCTTCATCAATAGAATTCATGTATAATCTAATCCTTGCCTTCCAGAGTGCAAACTTAGAAAGGTTGCACACTGGTGGTCTGGTGCTTGCATAATCTTTGTTCTGTGCCATGTCTTTAAATAAAAAGGTAGATGTATAGAAAATAATCCCCTTAAGAGATTGATCTTATCAAGGATCTTTTGGTTCAGGTGTTAGCCTGTATGAGCAACCAACCTCCCTCTGATACCAATTGAAAGTGAGGCTAAGATCTATCTCAACTCTAGAGGGGGGGGGGGTGAATAGAGTATTTTAAAATAACTTTTCACAGTTGAAATAAACAGCACATATAAAATTCAATTTATGATATAGTGTAGAGTGCTAGTAAGAAGTTAAAAACTAAGAAGTAAAAAGCACAGCACACAGCAAACTAATCACACAAACAAACCAGGAGACACAAGGAAATATAGTGGTTCCCCAAAAACCTGGGTACATCCACTCTTCTACCACCCTTGGTAGGAATCCACTCAGGATGAGTTGATCAGGTGTCCTGACACCAATGAGCTTTTGATAAGGTGCCCAAAAACCAAAACTGGATTTTTTGAAAAGGTGTCTTGCCACCACTGAGTTTTGACAAGGCTCTCAGAACCAGACAGAACTTTTGAAGGGAGTTCAAGAACCCTTTTACAGCAGGAAAAGAAAAATAAGAGTGAAGGGTGTCTTCTCTGTTCTCAATCAAATGAGAGAAGCATAAGTGGATTGATGATGTCAAAGCTCCCCCTGAGATGTAGAAAGGTTCAGGAAAAGAAGCTTTGCTCTAGGGTGATAGGTCTTCAGAACTTTGATCTCCAGCACAGGATGGTTTCAGCAAGAAGGCTGAAAATAAGGTGTCTGGAGTTCTGAGATGAGATTGTGAACACGTTTCAGTCAGCAAGAAGATTTTTTTGGAGTCACAGTTCTTCTGTTGTTCTTCTGCTATCAGTATTCTCTATTCTGTGTGTTCACTTTCTTTTTTGTCAATCTGTGTATATCTACTTCTTGTGTATTCTGTATATCTTAATAACACAGAAGAAAGGAATGAATGTTTTCTGACGTTTCCTTGTCCAAAATTAGCCGTTGGGAGTCATAAATGTCTTCCAAAAATAGTCTTGTCTTCTAGAGGAAAGTCCAGCAAACATTCTCTGAATAATTCCTTGAAACTTGCTCCAGAATAAAGACAAACGGCTGGGAGATCTTCTGACATAAATGTTGATAATATTCAAAAACATTCCAAAGAACAGCAGCATTTGAATTCATGAAAGCGTCGATCTCTCTAAAGAAAACGTCGATCTGAGCTCTACGAGCGTCGAACTAAGCTCAGAGATGAATAGAGACAAGCAGACAGAAAACATCGATCTGAGCTCGAAGATCGTCGAACCGAGCTCAAAGACCTGAGAAATAACTTTAGGGAGGGATCGTCGAACTGAGCTAGAAGATAGTCGAGGGGAGTTCGACGACTCAGCAGAAGCTAGCCAAAATCAGATAGTCGATCTGAGCTCGAAGATTGTCGACCGGAGTTCGACGTTTTATTGAAGATGAGCTCAGAGAGCGTCGAACGGAGTTTGACGATTCGTCGACCTGAGCTCGACGTAAATTGCCTTAGACTAAGCTCTTCAACCTTGATCTTGGAATGGTCCTGAGGGCATCTCCAAACCTAAGTTCTAAGCCCTAGACTCATTCTAATGTTGACCTTTTCAACTATACAACTAGGTCAACTGGGATTCCTAAGACAAGCATAGTGATCCTTACCCAAATTAGTAATAGGGTGTTCCAACAAGGTGGATTTAAAATCTACAAGATAAATATTCCCTTGCCTAATGCCTACTAATACAACTTTATTATTCAAAGTAATATTGCACAGAGTATTAAAAAACCAAACCTGCTAGCCAGTATTACACAGCTGACTTACAGAAATGAGATTGTGCTTCAGTCCTGTGACATAAGCTACCTTCTTGAAAGTCACTGACCCTATGGTGAATTTACCATATCCTTCAATCTGACCATAGCTGGAATCACCAAAGACTACCTTTGGTACCAACTTGGCTTTGAAGCTTGAAAGGTTCTCTTTGTTTCTAGTCATATGCTTGGAGCATCTACTATCCAAATACCACTTGTTCTGAGTGATAGGATAGGTCTTCACCTGCAATAAGATAAATTAGACATTGTGGACCCAGGCAACCTTGGGTCCATTGTTCTTCACATAGGAAAAACTAGAAATGAAAGAGTATGCAGGTTGAGGTTGATATCCTAAGGGATGAGATCTCCTAGGTGGGATAATCCAATTAGCAGACCTAGGGTTGCTATTAAACTTATTGTTTTTGTAAGCATTGCTGTATTTCTGGAAATTTAGTTCTGATTGTCGATCAATGTTCGACGATCGGTACCCAGATCGTCGATCTTGGTTCACAAAAAAGGATTCTGGATTCCACGATCGTCGATCTCTGTTCGACGACTCAGGCTGAGATCGTCGATCACTCATTGCTAAGTAGTTATACTCAGTAGGTGAGTTCAGAGATCGTCGATTGTCGTTCGACGATGGGTGCAGCGATCGTCGATAGGCTTTCGACGATTTTTGTATTTCTATGAATTTCGGTTTCCTTTTGTCTCTCTTAATCTTATTTAAAGCTTTCTTAGCCTTTTGAAAAACCTCAGTGTTGTGTATTACTTTTTCAGAAACAAACTTTACTGGAGTAGAAAGATTGTATTCAAGGAGCAATGGGGGTTCACTAGGGGAGGCACCTAAGCCTAACTTATTGTTGTATGTCCTAGTGTTGGCAGTGCTTGTGATTTCTAGCAACTTAAGGCTTCTGCCATTAAGTAAATCTTCTAACCTCTTAGCATTAGCTAGTTCTAATTTAAGAAATTTAATTTCTTCAGATGATCTAGTGAGTTCAGATTCTAACCTTATGTTTTCACTAGATAGAGATTCTGATCCAGCTAGTTTATCTCTAAGCAACTTAATCTCTTTTTCTGAGCTAAGTAAATCTAGGCAAAGAGTTTTAAATTCATGCTTAAATTCATCAGAGGTAAAATCATAAGATGCAATAACCTGGTCTTCATCAGATAATTCATCCTCCTCATCTTCAGTCATCTCTGCAGCTGAGTTACTGCTGCAGACATTGTTTGCCATAAGGCAAATCTCCTTCGCTCTCTTCTCTTCCTCATCATCTTTACTGGAGATGGAGGAAGAGGAGTCTTCCTCAGTATCACTCCAGGTCTTTGCAGCAAGACCTTTCTCTTTCTTCTTATATTTGTGAGAAGATGTCTTGGAATAGTGCTTCTCATGTTCCTTCTCTTTTCTCCTTTCTTTATGCTTTGTCTCTGGACACTCAGGGAGAATGTGTCCAGGCTTCCTGCATCCATAACAAACAATTTCTTTAGATGGGGTTTTATCATACCTTGGCTTGTCATCATATTTTGATGACTTTCTTCTATTGTCCTTTCTGCCCATCTTGTAGAACCTCTTGACAAAGAGTGCCGTCAGTTCTTCATTTGATTGAGTCACTTTGGACTAATCATCAGCCTTAAGAGCAAGGGTTTGCTCTTTCCTTGTTGGAGTAGATGCTTTGGCTTCAGCTTCAGCTTCCCTGGTCTTTAGTACTTGCTCAAATGATTTGAGCTTGCCAAGGAGAGCTTCAGTTGAAATCTCTGTTGTACTTCTAGATTCCTTGATTGGCCAAATTCTGAGATCCCATGTGTTGGGGAAGCACATCAGTATTTTATCATTGACTTCTATCAATGTGATCTCCTTATCAAGTGTCCTCAGCTCATTGATAATGGAGTTGAGCCTTGTATACATGGCTTTTACTGTATCAGCTTCTTCCTTCTTGAAGTTCTCATATTAGGATATGAGGTTGGACCTTCTGTCCTTCCTCTCATCAGCTGAACCAGCTACAATCCGATTCAGTGAGTCCCACATGGCTTTTATTGAGGTGCAATCAGCCACTTTCTGGAATGTCTCATCAGACATAGTCTGAGCCAGAATATTCATAGCTTTGGCATCAGCTATCTTGGCCTTCTTGAAAGTTTCATTATAGTCAGGAGGTGGCACTGCACTGAGATTTGCAGATGTTGTAGCAGTAGCTGCAGCAGGTGGTGTTGGTGGCCCTGTTAAGATAGAAGAAAAAATATCTTCATCAATAGAGTTCATGTAAAGTCTTATTCTTGCCTTCCAGATGCCAAACTTGGCTAAGTTGCATACTGGAGGTCTGGTGCAAGAGTAATCTTTGTACTGGGCCATGAATCTAATGTGAGTGTATATGGTATCAAATATCTTATCACAAGATCTTATGGTTCAGGTGTTAGCCTATTCAACCAATCAACCTCCCTCTGATACCAATTGAAAGTGAGGGGATAAGATACTTACTACTCTAGAGGGGGGTAAATAGAGTATTCAAAAAGAAGAGACTCTAAACACTTCTCTTAGAGCTATTTGCGGAATATAAAAATAAAAGCTTTAAACCTAAAGCCTAACTGAGTGTAGTGAATAAAGGAGAAGCTAACTGAAGTTTCGGTTGAGCTTATATCCTAACACAGCAACTGGCACCCTAGTTAAAACTATCACAGCCATAGAATATTGATTAAAATAAGAAACCAGACAACACAAGAGCTTTATAGTGGTTCCCCAATTGGGTACATCAACTCTTCTACCATCCTAGTAGGAATCCACTACAGGTTTTTGATCAGGTGCCCTGCCACCAGTAGATCTGCTTCAGGTAGATCTAAAGACCCTTCAGGCTTTTGATCAGGTTCCTAAAAAACCAAACAAATAGATTTTTGATCAGGTGCCCTGCCACCAAAGGTTCACTTTTGAAGGGAGTAATAACCCTTTTACAGGAGGTTAAAAGAGAGAATTAAAGATGTCTTATCTGTGTTCAGAGAAGCTAGTGGATAGCTCTGAATATATCAAAGCTCCCCCTGGCTTAGAGAATGTCCAGGAAGAAGCTTTGCTTCAGGGTGTAGGATCTCCAAATTGCTTGAGATGACTTTCTGATGCAGCCTTGAAGAAGACTCTAGATTTTGAATGAATGTTCTTCTTCAGCAGCTTTTGCAATCTGGGAGAGTTTGCAACAATGAATGTTCAGCAATCTGGGAGGTTCTTCTTCTTGAAGGCTTGAACTCTGAGTATTGATTTTCCTGAAGACAGGATGAACTCAGGAAGAAGAAGAACTTTTATTTCTCTTGAGATTTCTAGTTCTGTGTCTGTTGTGTATGTATGTGTGTTGTTATCTTCAGCCGACTGCTCTGATAATATAGAAACTTCTCTTCTTTTGAATAAAGCCTCGAGCCCTGCACTTGAAAACTTTCCAAATAATAATATAAAACAAATAAAGAAACTGCACCTGTAATCTTTTCTGTCATTCCCAAAAGGAATTAAGGATATTAAAAATATCATATCAATTTGACTTTACAAATTGGGACAGGAAACAGAGCCTAACGGCTATATTACAGCTGTAGAAAAACACGATTTCCTCTAATAAGACAAATGACTTTATTCTTCCAAATCTCTTAATTAATGCATAAGGAATATTGCAAATAAGCAAAAGAATATAAGCATTAAATTAAGCAGAATATTCTGAATAAAATATGTCTTAAACAAGAGGAAATAAAACAATGATCAAATGAAATGAATATTGATAACAACAGACAGAAAGCTTCGACCAAAGATCGAAGATCGTCAATCTAAACAAGCAGATCGTCGACCTGAAGAAAAACCGTCTTCACAAAAAAATCGTCGACCAGGGCACACGATCGTCGATCTGAATAAACAGATCGTCGAGCCCACTTCAGAGTTCATATAACTCTGAGATCGTCGATCATCAATCGAAGATCGTCGAGCGATATTCGACTATCATCGAGCACAATTCTACTTAACCAATTTTCATTTCAATCCAATCTCAACTAACCTAACTTTAAGGGTAGACAAACCTTTAGTCTAACCATTGACCATAGATAATTCTTGGGTCAATTAAGCCTAATTGAGATGACATGGCCCAAATTAAAACTAGGGAACCAACATCTTGTGCCATTGGTCACAGAGAGACACACTATATTTTGTTAAAAAGCACACTGGTGTAGAATTATCTAAACATAGAAAATTTAAACAAAAAATATTTCTACTCCGAGTACCTGTTAAGATTGTCTCCAAATTAGCAGATGATTTTATTAGACACTTATCCTTGTAGAACTCAACGATATAACCTTTATCACATAATTGACTTATGCTTATCAGATTATGCTGTAATCCTTCAACATAAGCCACATCTGTGAAGGAGACTATGCCATTGGAAAACATACCGTAGCCTTTTGTGATTCTCCTATCAGACCATCCAAAGATAACTTTTGGTATGTCTTCGACTAGGGTAAATTCTAGCAGTAGGCTTCTAGTCTCAGTCATATGTTGAGATCATCCACTGTCCAAATATCAGATTAGAGTTTTGTTTACCTTTGGACATACCTGCAATCATAAATCATTTTATCTTAGGAACCCAAAAAGATTTGGGTCCTTTGTTTCTTGTTAGTTTAACACCACTTAGAAAATTAACATTGCGAGTGGTCGGTCTCGCACTGTTAACTCGTGGAGTTTCAAGCTTTACCGGCTGAAACTAGTAATCTATGACAAAGTGACCAATCTTGCCGCAACACCAACAGTTATATCTGTTGTACCTTCTCTTGTACTCCTGCTTTATCTTTGGAATGGGAGGTCTAGCAGGGGCCACTGACTTGGAAGTCGAAGCCTTGTAATTGCAGCACACACACACAAGGCTTCATTGTTTCCTTAGCCTTGGCAACAACCATTTTGGTTTATGGAGCCTTCTTACCACTTGGTACATGAACATATGGATCATAACTTTTGAGTGCAATTTCTTCATAAGGTGCTTTGAAAACACTGGCACCAAAATCTCGGGACAGGTCTATCCTTGGTAGTGCTTTTTAGGTTCCACATAGGTTGGCCTAACCAAGTGTCCATAGGACGTCTCAAAGTTGTATTTGTTCATGGGAAAGATAACCTTCTTGAATGAGGGTTGACTTTGGGGTGCATTACCTTTGCCTTTGGTACTGGCTCTCTTAGCAACCTTACCTTTCTCAACTATATGGCCAAGACCACTGCCCTTCTTCGGAGCAGAGAATTCATCAATGAGAGGAATAACGTTCTTAGGTTTAGAGTAACTTTCAACAAGTTTCCTCTCCACCAAGAGCTTTTCCTCTAGCTCATCTAAATACTTATCTTTCTAATATAACAGTTCAGCAGAGCATTTTAGTTCCTCTTTAAAAGAGTGAACTTCATTTCTGAGAGGATTTAATTCAGCAATTTCCTCCTTTAGGCTTGACTACACTGCCTTGAGAGAAGCAATCTCTTTTGATTACTTTTTGACTACTTTGCGGCATTTGTCAAAGGCTTTCAAAAGTTCTTGATGCCGATCCATCAAATTTGATTCATCTTCTTTAGAAGAATAGTCTTCGTGACCATTAGTAGTGGTTTCAAATTCATATAGTATTGTGTGAGAGTTTACCTTCCCAAGGAATTGGGAGTCGCCTACTTCCTCATCTGATTGATTCATGAGCCTGAAGTAAGCTTCTTCATCTTCAGAGCTCGACTCACTTGAGTTACTGTCTCTAAGAGACTTTGACTTCTTTACAACGAAGCTCTTCTTTTCCTTCTTCTTACCTTTGAAGGATCTCTTGTCTTCCTTCTTGGATCCTTCCTTTTTCTTGTATGGACACTCCGCAGTCATGTTCCATGGCTTGTTGCAACAATAACAAACTATGTTAGAAGAAGAATGTTTATTCGGTTTAGATTTATACGTGTCCTCTCGGTTGTAGCTTTTCTTAGACCGATCACCATCACGATGTGATCTTCTGAAGTCCGAGGAGAAGGACTGATTCTTCATATGCCTCCTCTTGCTGAGCAATCTTTTGAATTTCTTAGAGATTAACGAGAATTCTCCATCGGACAACTCAGAGCCTGACATGCTTGGCTCAGAGTCTTCTAGGGTATCTGAAGCTCGTGTCCTTATTTGTGACATATCTTTAGACTTTCTTGTCCTCTTGTCCCTTTGGCTTTCAGAGATATATACTTCTCTCTGCTCTAAGTCTTGCTGCTTTGCTCCTCTTTCTTTCGAGTATTCATTTGCAGTTCATAAGAGAGGAGCTTCCAAAGCAGATTTTAAGGGTCAATCTCGGGAAGCTTTCCAAACTCCCTAATGAGTACAACTTTTGTGTCCCAGTCCTTTGTCAGGGATCTGATGAATTTGTCGTTTAGCTCACCATTAGTGAAGGTGTGACCATAGTTTCTAAGGTCGTTAACAATCTTGAAGAATTTCTCAAAACTGTCAACATTAGTATCGTTAACACCTTGCTTGAATGCCTCATATTCTTGATTCAACAATGATCTACGATCATCTCTAACTTCTTCAGTTCCTTCCATGAGAACCACGAGACATTCCCACATCTCTTTGACAAATTTGTAGTAGAATAAGTTTTGTAGCATTCAGTCGACCACTGTACTGGCTATGATATTCTTTATCTTTTTATCCAAGAAGACTAGGGCAATTTCATCCTTGGTCAAATCCATCATCTTCTTTGGAATCATTACCATAGGATTCAGAGCAGAGGACTATGTAGGAATGTGAGGTCCTTCTTCCACAATCTGAAATATGCGTGGATCAGTAGCTTCCATGTAGAATCTAACTCTTTCCTTCCACATGGGGAAGTTCTCCTTAGTGTATACCGGCAGCTTCATCGAAGACATGTCCTTACTTCTATTTATAGCAACTAAGTGGTATCTCTTGACAACTAGATAGGAGATCTTGTTCAAGGTGTTAGCCTTATATCGAACAACACCCCTCTGATTCCAATTAAAAGTATCTAGTGTCAACCTAAATCACCTAGAGGGGGTGAATAGGTAAGATCTGTGTCTTTTTGCATAATAAAAATTACTAAAAAAATAAGCACACAAAAACACAGAGATTTGTAGTGGTTCCTCGTATTGAGTACGTCCACTGTCCTGCCTCGCCTATCTACCACAATGGGCTAGATTCAGCTACTCCACCTTTATCTCAGATTGCAAACAATCTTACACCTCGAAGCCTCAACTCCTATAACTCGGAGACAATGCTCCTACTACTCGGAGAATAAACTCTCCTACAACTCGATCCACAAACACGGATCTACAACTCGATTCTAAAATAAGGATCTATAACTCGGAGGGAAAAACCTCCTATAATAATAAAGGTTTACACAAGAAAAGATTAAAAATAATCTTCAATATATATCTGATATCTTCGATCCCTCATTCCTCTGAAAAGTTGATCGTGAATGTCTTGAAGAACAGAAAATCCGAAGACTTGAAAACCTGATCTGGATGTATGGATCAACTAGATCTTAGTGAGTCGGAACCTTCAGAGATCAATGATCTAGTTGATTTGCTTGAGGAATAAAGAATCGTGCAACAAGATGTCGTCGGCAGAGCGGAGTAGCAAAGAACGTGTCGAGCACCGACGGAAATGTTTTGTTCTTGTGATTTCTTAATTTTTCCAAATAAGCACGATTAGGGTTGATTGAAATCCACCTACATATTTATAGAGAACATCATTCTGCAACGGCTAGAAAAATCCTTCCTAATCAAGAGATCCGAAAATCACTATACATGGCGATCTGGACAACCCGAGCCAAAAATTTGAAAATAGAAGAAGAAAAACCCTAAGTATAATTCGTCGAGTATCGTCGAGTATCTATGGGTATACTCGTCGAATCACTTGGAAACTCAACGAAATTTACTTAGAAGATTTTAGCCAGATCGAACATATAACTTCACACTTGGCAGAAGAGATACTCGACGAATTCGATGAGTATCGGCTAGTATACTCGACGAATTCGACGAGTATCGGCTAGCTGACTCGACGCATTTGAAGCCATACCAAGTGATATTCGACAAATATCACTTAGAGAAATCCAGAGAAGTAAAGTCGAGATGACTCAATGAATTCGTCGAGTATCGACATGTATATTCGACGAATTCGACAAGTATCGGCAGATACACTCTATGAATTTGACGTATATACATGATGATACTCGACAACTTTTACTTAACTGGTTTCCAGGAATTCGGAGATTATTCCCTAAGTAAATACGACGAATTCGACGAGTGCTAGTAAGCAAACACGACGAATTCGACGAGTATTCATGTGTATACTCGACGAATATTCATTACTATACTCGACGAATTTTACTTGGAGAAAATCTACTCTCCTAAAAGCTGTAACTTGATCTTCTTGGATTCTTCTAATGTACTTGAAGTAGAAGTACACCACGATAGAGAGATTACACATGAGTCAATACCTTGGCCTATATAATGAAGTATTATATTGTATAGTCCTGTGTTTTAAGACCCACTGTAACCTGACATTGGATTGTACTTAGCAATATCGTCATGCAAGCACATAACTAGAAAATAACATCAAATACAAACTAAATTCATCTTAGTTCAAGGGACACTTCTTCAAATCAGAGTTATTGTGGATAAAATACCCAACACTCCCATTACCCCGGATGCGACACCAGTCATATCGCGTGGAGGAGCTAGGCTGGTAGAGCCATTGGCTGAGAGAGTTATCGTTGGGCAAGGAGACTAACAGATGAAGTGTTTTCTAAGTTTTCATCCTCAAATGTTCAAGGGAGTCTACACGCCGAATGATGTCGGGGACTGGTTGGCAGGGATTCAGGAACTCTTGAGGGCGACAGAAACATCAGAGGATAAGGAGTCCCGATTAGCAACCATCATGTTAGAAGGTGACGCAAAGCTATGGTTGGTGAGCCATAGTGGCCACCGGTTTCCTGGACGCACCCAGTCCATGGATGAGTTTGTAAATGCCTTCTTAAAGAAGTATATTTCATCGTTGACAAGGCTAGATCTTTAGAGGCAGTTTCTGCACTTGGTGCAACGAGACAAATCCGTGGATGAGTACATACAGGAATTTATTTTTCTAGGTCGTTATGCGAAAATGACCATGGTTGATGATGAGGAGAGGGACAATCTCTTCTATCATGGTTGAGAGTGAACTTGAGACAACCACTTATAGCTCTAAAGAATGTGGGCTTCAATGAGTTGGTTGAAGCCTCCAGAACATTGGAGAGTGACATGGAGCGAACCCAATGTCGTAAGGGTCATGCGGTGAAGCAGGGAGAAGGAAAGCCTTCTCAGTCATAGTGGAATTTAGAAGGGAACCGGTGGAGGAAGAAGCCACATCCTTTCAGATCAGAAGAGAAGAGTGGTACTACATTGGGAGAGTCTCGTTTCAAGGGACCGCCAACGTACTACACGTGTGGCAAGCCAAGCCACATAACTCAATATTGTATCGAGGGTGGTGCTGAGCCAGAGCTAAGGCAGGAGTAGTCAATGCATTCTGGCTCCAGTATTGTGGAAAAAGGGAAAGCGACAGAGTCGAGCGCTTCACGTTTCCAACCAGTGCAACCAAGAGCCTACAATATTGGGCAGCATGAAGCGATTCGGTAGCCCGATATGGTGATAGGTGTTGGATCTCATTGCCAACCTTAGAGGGGGGTGAATATGGTTTTATGTGTTAACTGAAATTTAAAATATTTCGTTCCAGGAAATCAAGTTCTGGAAGCTACCACGGGGCGTTAGGTAGCTAATGCATGGCGGTAAGTCTATGAAGTCGTTTTCTGTGCGAATTTGCTTGTACATCACACACAAGAAATTAAACTAACATTCACAACAGAATCGTAGAAGCAATAATACATAAAATATATTTCATTGCAAGAACTAACAGCGAATGGTTTTACAATTACAAAATTGTGATCCCCGTGAAGTCGGGTATCGAAGGCGGTGAAAGTGAAAACTCTTTTGGTTTCTATACCGGTCCTCTCTATGGACCGGTTGTCTCTCTCCCTTTCCCTCCA
Source organism: Platanthera zijinensis (assembly GCA_039513925.1). Lineage (NCBI taxonomy): Eukaryota > Viridiplantae > Streptophyta > Magnoliopsida > Asparagales > Orchidaceae > Platanthera > Platanthera zijinensis. Next base: position 201,526,456 of record CM077080.1, read on the forward strand.
AGAAAGGTCTTCGAGCCAGCTCTTCACCTCCTCACAAGGAAGGGTCTTAGAGCCCCGCTATATCCTCCGATATAGATGTCCCTATCCCCAGGATGATTTACTGCGGAATCCTACCCGGATTCCGACGACCTTCCCTGGTCGATTTATCACGAAACCCTTCCCAAATTTCGACGACCCTCCAGTCGATTTCCCTCACACAAGATTTAGAAAAAGAAAAGATTACAAGAATAAAGAATGTAAATAATCTTAAAGTTTAAGTTCTCCCTCTTGACGACTTTTCCATTGTGCGATCCGCGCTCGGTGCTTGAGATCTTTGTTTTCTAACAACCGGTCAGCTCTTCGTATTCGATGTAGATCTTGGATCACCAGAGTTCTTCATTCACGAATGGGAGGGAGACGACTTTCTTCTTCTTCTATGGATACTTTTGGAATGGAGCGCAATAAGGCGGCCGAACCCTAGAATTCACGAACTCCCATCACTTTTCAGTATTCAATCCTAAGTCACGGAAACCAAGACGGCCTTTTATAAGTCTTCATGAAAATAGGCTACCGTCGGCGGTAAGACTAGCGCCTGGCGGTAGGTTCACGCGCTTGTTGTGCCTGCTGTCATCCAGATTTGAAATAATATTTCAAAATAATTTTTTTTCCTTTTCAACGAGCTAGCGCCCTGCGTTAAAAGATAGCGCCACACGGTAGGTCAGCAGTCGACGAATCCTTCTCGTGAAACGGCTAGCGTAGCGCGGTAACCACTAACACCTGGCTGTAGATCGGTTACTCGAGAAAGCCTTCTCGACATTCATCGAGAGGCTAGCTCAACGCGGTAACGACTATTGCTTGGCGGTAGATTAGTTACTCGAGAAATCCTACATTTGTCGAGAGGCTAGCGCGGCGCGGTAAGCACTACCGCGTGGCGGTAGTTTCCCGAGAGGCTGTCCAAATAATTCCTTCTGTTAGCGCTGGCGGTAGGACTAGCGCTGAGCGGTAGATTCCTGAGAGCTCTGTCCAATTAATTCACGGCTACCGCTCGGCGGTAATTACTACCATTCGACGTTAGTGTCCATTGGAGTCTTCTTTTTCTTGGCTTGCAACTGTCAACCTGCACACTCTATCAACACAAGACGTGATCAAATACAACCTGGGGGTTGATATTCTCAAATACAGAGAATGTGAAACATCAGTTCCAACAAACTCCCTCTTTTGATATTATCAAATCCTGTTCATGAGAAATAACAATGAGATAGAGTGCATACAAAGAATAAGAGTTATAAGCTAACATCATGTTGCAGGTTCTCTATATAGCTCCCCTACACACACTCTCCCCCTTTCTACATGTTCGACTTACTACCCTATCAATGTGCACACATTGTTAACATGATCCCCCTACATATGACCTCTCCTGACCAGTGACTCATACTCATGAACAATCTATTACTCATGAACATCTATCTATTACTCATGAACAATCACTTCTCCCCCTTTGATAATATCAAATAGGGGCGGGCAAGGCCAACCAGACATGCGGGATGAAAAGTAGTAGATATGATGAGCGTTTGACAAATAGCAGATGGTGCACACATAAAGTAAAGTTAGACATGATAATCATAGAGGCGACTCAAAACAAAAGACATATCAGAGAATTGTAAGCACATGGGTCACAAAATGGAGCAAGGTACACAAACAGAGAAATTCAATATTCAGAGGTAATATGAATTGGACAGCACAGACTAAACTAAGCACACAGCGAGTATGTCTACAATGCTATAAGAGTTAGGAAGTAATCAAATTGAACAAACATTGAAAACGTCATGAGTGTAAATCGTGTGCTAGTACGTATTGTGCTACAAAGAGATAGTGTAGTTGCAGTCTAATTCTTATGTGCGGAAGTCTTAGACAAGTCAATGACATGTGTTCGTGTAGCATCGAAAGCGAGATAACACTAAGGCAAAAGTAGCATATTATACATGGTTATCTTGATCGTCTAAGAACCAAACACAAGAGAAATAGGGTAAATAATCACCTCACATGTCAATCAATGTTATACATAGGCGAAAACTAGGGGCACTAAGCTAAAGATAGAGTTGATGCACAAGATCAAATTGACTCTTTGAACCAAGGTGCTCATCCTCAATATGCTCATGAAGACTTATTAGAAGGAATGAGTAGTGCTTGGGGGGTCCTTGACATGCCTTTGGATAGCTTGCATAGTTTTCTTTTTTACTTTGCTTTGAGCTATCATTTTTATATATTTTTTGAGTTCAAGGAGCCCTGAGTCAATCAAAATCTATCCACCTACATAGATACACTTTAACTTGTATACGTACGACTTTTGTACTAGAGATTTGGCCCAAAGTTTCACACCTAGTATAATCATAAGTGTATCGTGACATTTATTATTCAACGTATTTCTAGCGTGTTAGAATATAGTGTCACGATTTATAACATGTACACGTAGCATTTTTTACTTCTTGAGTGCACCGACTAGGGATGTGTGTATCATGTGAAGTCATTCCCCTATCTAAGTCCTCACACATACCTAGAGGCATAGACAATAAGCACGACCCCATCTTGTCGCACTTAATAGCTAAGCCTCTATAGATTCAGCCCACTATGACCAGAGGACAATGTTTACATAGATTAAGAGTCTGAACTCAAACATTGTACATACACATTATGGTCTAAGTCACAGTCTTGTGAGCCAATACGATATGATCACTTTGTAGGATCTTGTGGTGCCCTTAGAGGGGGGGTGAATAAGGGCTCTTTAAAATTTTAACAAGCTTTTTGTAAAATACGAAATTAGATGTAAAGTTTGAGACACACCAATGAAATGAAAAACAAGATTATATTTCTCCAAAATATGTATGTAAAATGATTCCAATAAAGCTTGAAATCAAGGCTTACAACGATAATAGTTTTTAGCTTTTTCACCGGTCCTTCTCCCAAGGACCGGTAGGCTATAGTCAATATCTCCCTAGATATGACTACTAGCCTCCCCCTAAATCAAACCTATGATCTAGACGCTGCTCACAAGGCGGCGATTTACTCCTAAGCCTCACAAGGACCTAGACACCACACACAAGGCGGTGATTTGCCCCTAAGCCACACACGGACTTAGACACCACACACAAGGTGGTGATTTTCCCTTCCCAATTACAGAGATAAAAAGTGAATATGAAAGTATAATAGTAAAACTTAAAAACTCCCTCAAAATAATGAGCTTTGAAGATGATGGTGGACCGATGAGAAGATCTCCAATCTTGAACGCATGGTCGTATCTTCTTCGCTCTTGAGATTTCAACGGACCAAGGGAGTTCGTCTGGAAACGGAGATGAAGGCTCTGAAAATTCTCTGGGAAAACTAAGCTTTGCACTCTCCATCAATTCCCTGAAATTTGGCCGTATATATATCTTTCTGCTATCGCCAGCGTTAGCGTTAACGCCCCGTGATAGTGATAACTCTCCGTTGCTTGACACGTGGCACACGTCGCGCGGACTTTCAGATCTGAGTGGAGAACGTGATGATCGTGGGATATCGCTCGGCGATATCATTATCGCCTCGCGATATCATTCAACCGTGACATCGTGTACGGCATCATGTGGTTCAAGGCTGACGTCAGCAGTAACTGTCCATGTTATCGCCCGCGTTAGCGTTATCGCCAGCGATAGTGTGACTTTCCATTTCTTCAATGCTATGCTCAGCCATTCCTTAGTACTTAAAAAACCTGTTATCCCTGCACATTTAAAACACATACCAAGATCAAATACATCCGGGATTTGTTATTCTCAAACTAAGAAGTGCGGAACGCATGCTCCAACACACTTCACAGTTTTTTTCTTTTTTTCTTTTTAATAAAAATTATCAAGGAAACTCAAGTAGACAACTCATAAGCAAATACACGAAGAAAATGAAACATGGACAAAGAAAAATAACCAAAAATAAGACAGGCAAACACAAACATTGATGATAGAATATTGTGCATGAATATACTGAACATGATAAGTAGAATAATGTTCATGGAGTGGATATGTGAATCCTAAGTATGCCCAATAATCCAATACCAAAGCTATATGTCTACACCCTGGCCCCGTACTAAGTGACGGATGGGCATGAGGAGCTGCATAAATGTCGTAGGGTGGGGTGTTAATCCCATGTGCACACAGAAGAACCCTGCTCTAACACTCTTTCTCCCAGCGCCACACAAGGACCTACTGGAACCCTCCCTGGTTAAGGACAAGACGTGGTTTACAGGTTAGCGTTTCTAAAGTACACACACCTATGCCCCCGCTAATGTGTTACACACTAGACTGAGTCATGTTGATGTTTGTATTTGAAGCATGATGAAGTTACTTGGGTAGATCAGCAACAATACAAAAAAGAAGCGTTATCGTCAGCGATAAAGTTAGCGCTCCGCGGTAGCTTTCGATTATATAGGCCTCGGTTCAAATCTAGATCTGCACACTTGCTCACTTCCACTCACTGCTGCCGACGTTCTCCTTCCCTGGAGCTCGTCTTCGTTGCCTTAAGGTAAACTCTTTTTCTCTCCATCTCTCTCTCTTATTTCTTGTATTTTAGATTTTAGATCTATAGGTTTTAATTTCACGTGTTTTGGGAGAGATCCGCGATGATTTGTGATCCAATTGTGCATTTGTTTTCTAATTTTTGCCACGGATCATCGCTGTTTCCATGGATCTGGCATGTGTAGGGTTGAATTTCATGTCTTTAGTATTTTCAACTGACCGATTTGCCCAAAAAATCACGTTTTTGTAAGATCTGGAGCCGGAATCCCATCTGTGTAGCTCTCCGTGATTTTCCATGTTGGATGTGTAATTTGCTTTCGGATCTTGGCTATTATCTCAGATCTACTTTTCATAAACATGGATTTATGTTTTCTACTGCGTTTAAGAGAGGATTTAAGCCAAAAATGAGGTCTTGAAACATGTCCAGCGGAAGAGGACGAAGTCAGTCCGTCACGCTACCGCCAGGCAGTAACAAATTACCGCCCAGCGCTAGGAACCAGAGGCCGGTTTTTTCAATTCTGTTTTGTTATTTTTTGGTTAACCCACTTCTTATAGATTTTTCTAAATAGTTTCACGATTTATTTTCAGGATATGTCTTCGTCAAGTTCAGTCTGCATGCAGCAGCTTTTCCAAGAGGTCTCGGGGGCCGGTCTCCACCTACCCTGCCATAGATGATGCAACTGTGAGAATTCCAATGATCATAGATATTGATGATCGATATGCTCATATCTATGAGTACTTGGAGGGATCTGGTATGCTTGTAGTGATCTCATCCGGTGCCCCATTCTCCTCTGCCCTCACCCGAGAGTTTTACAATAACCTCCAGGATCCCGCTCAGATGCGTTTAGGTGGGGTGTCCAATCCTGCATTGGCACAGAGATAGTGACAATAACACATGTAGATCTTGACACTAAATATGTCTGGACCCCCAACTGTCCAGTCCTCGACATCGTGGAGTCCTTTAGAACTACTGAGGACATCGTGGAGGGGCTTTTAGATCTCTTCACCTCAGTAGATACTCTCACTCCCAACGCCCGCATCATCTAGGATATCCTACATCACTCCCTCATGTTCAAGGCTGGGGACACCATGAAGGTCACGACCCAACTGTCGATGGTGTCGTATTATATCCTGTCTGATAAGTCCTTCAGTGTCTCGGATCTCATTCTATCCATGATGCGCTACACTTTTCGCCTGAAATATCCTGACCGCCATCGGGTGAACTCACTGCCTCTGGGTGGTGTGATCCAGAGCATCCTGACAGAGAAATACCCGGCCATCTACTGGTCAGCCTATCCCATAGACAGCTTCTCGCAAGTCTACAGGGTAGGTGATATTACTTCTTCCTCACAGGCACAGGCACCACCACCGCAGCCACTAATACACCATATCGGGTCCCTCAGGGAAACTAGCCGGGACATCTACGGCCTGGTGGAGGATCAAGGTCGAGAGATCAAACAGATGATGAAGAAGGTGAATGGGATGAGAAAGATGCTCAAAAAGATCATAGGCATGCTCAATATTTCTCCAACCTCTTCAGAGGAGTAGCAACTTATATATATTGTTCATGTTTTATCAGTTGTAGTTTGTTAAGTAATAAACAGGTGAGCTCCAGACTCAGTTAATCGTTGTTTATCATGTGATGTGTTCTGTGCTACCTCTATACTCATTGTGATTTTCTGATACCATGTTTTAATTAGTTTGATATTGTCATCTCCTCGTGCTAACTCACAACAAACACCCACAAAAGGAAAATACACTGCGTGTTAAACTAAAGTGTATTTACAAATACTTTGACTTCGCTCGACGAATGGTGAGCTGAGATCGACGAACTCTGAACTTAGTTCGACGAATTTTGAACTGAGCTCGACGAACTCAGAATCTCAAACTTTAAATTTAGCTCGATGAATTGTGAGCTGAGATCGACGAACTCTGAACTTAGTTCGACGAATTCTGAACTGAGCTCGACGAACTCAAAATCTCAAACTTTAAATTTAGCTCGACAAAAGGTGAGCTCAGCTCGACGAACTCTGAACTCAGTTCGACGGTTATCACTTTCTGGACTTGAAAAATTTCTGCTGGCTTTGTCTCAGTGGTTCCTTCTCAACTGTCTCAGCGGTTTCTCTTTCATAGCTGAGACTATCTCCTATCTCAGCAGTTTCTTCTTCATAGCTGAGACTGTCTCATGTCTCAGCGGTTTCTTCTCAACGGTCTCAATGCTTCCTTCTTCACAGCTTAGATTATCTCATATCTCAAAGGTTTTGCTGAGACCAACACTTCTCTCAACGTTTTGCATTGAGCTTCTCAACTGTCTCAGCGGTTATGTTGAGACATTCTTCTCATCTGCCTCGACGCTTTTTCCTTAGTCACATTATCTGACTTCCAGCTTACTCTTTTTGTTCACCTGTCCAATCAAGGACAACCTGCATGCATCAATTTAAGCACACATCAAATACATTATGTGTGTATGTCATTGACCAGTTTGACTTCTTATAAATTTGGGACATTGAGATCAATATACCCAACATACTCGTATCCACAACCTCTCGGTAAATCAAGAATATGAATCTAGGGTCGAAAACATATTTATGAAAACTGAATTCGACACAACTAAAATCAAAGATAAATCGAAGTGATAATAATAGAGCTTGACAAATAAAAGAAATTTATTTTATTCCAAAGTTTTTCATGATCAAGCGCTAATGAAATTAGCTACTTAACATGATTAAGAAAATACATGAAAAGGAAAAGAAGAACATGATTGCATAAAAGAAAGTGCATGAATTAAAATTACTAAAGCAAAAGTACACTATGAAATGGAAAAGTACAAGAAAGAAATGTAAAATATTAAAAACTAAACTACTCAAATCTTCCTCAAAAATTCTTCTCCCCCAGCTCCTGGCAATGTCTGGTATTTATAGTAATTTTTCTAGAGAGTAACGCCCCTAGGTCACGCCCTAGGTCACGCTAGTGACCTAGGTCACGCCCTAGGTCACGCTAGTGACCTAGGGCGTGTAAGGTGTGGAACCGCCATCTTGAAAGACTGAGAACGTTGGAGAGAAACCGCTAAAATTGTTATTTTGCGGTTCACGTCCCTAGGTCATGCCCATGACCTAGGGCATGTCATGTCTGTTGCTTGAAATGGCTGGAAGTCGAAATGGCAGGAGTTAATCTGGCAGTTGTTGAAGAGGTCATGCCCCTATGTCATGCCCGTGACCTAGGGCGTGTAAGCTTGGAATGACCTGGATCTGAAACTGGCTTCTTAATGCTGCAGCACACCCTAAGTTGGATGTCACGCCAAGGTGTCATGCCCATGACCTGCTGGTCACGCCCGTGAACTGGGCATGTAACTTTAATCTGACGTGTCACTAGAATCTGTAGCTCCTTTGGCTAGTGACGCTTGTGTCCTGGTCACGCCCCATATCACACCCGTTACATTGGGGTGTGTAATTTTAAATGACGTGGATATGCCTCTGGACCATCTGGAGGGGTCACACCAACTTGTCACGCCCGTGACTTATAGGTCACGCCCGTGACTTATAGGTCACACCCGTGACTTATAGGCCACGCCCGTGACTTATAGGCCACGCTCGTGACTAGGGCGTGTACTCGTGATTTTTTGTGTTTCTCCAAATCTTCTCCTGATCAGACCTGTCAGCTTGAAATTATAATTTGCAGCCGAGATTAACCTGAAATTAGAAAAGAAATAAATTAGAAAGTTAATTAATAAAATACAACTATAAAATAATTAAATATTAAATAAAAACTATATAAAAATAATGATAAACTTAGAGTTATCACGTGTTATGACAAAATATCCCACTTCTTTCTCCAATAAATGATTATTCACAACCAAGCCCGATGATCGCAAAGTCCCGAGAACACCCTGAGCAAAGGTAGAAAATCTTCACGCTCATCACTCCGTGAATCATGACCCACGAAAGTTTGGGGGGATTTGATGGGGACCCCCTAAAATTTCTAAGTCAGACTGAGACGGTTCGGACTGAGAACGCACGGGGAAAGCGGACCCGACCAAGTAAGAACCACGTACATTGCGGCACTACCCCAAGTATGAGAATCGCTCGGGAGGGGGCCAAAACACATGCACGTATGCGAGCAGTACACCCAAGCACGCATGACCAAACCCTGCAGATCCACGTGGCTTATGTGCGCCCGACCGCATCCTGCGCAACAGCGCGCGACCACCCCTGCATAGCTAAACTCGGCGCGTTCGCGCAAGGCCATCTCGCCCGACCGCACCTCGTGCGACCGCCCGCGGCCAGCCCGCGTAATTATGCCCCTCGCGACCAGCCTGCACCCCCAAGGCCATGTGTGGCTGCACACCGCGCGGCAGCGCATGCCCGACCTGCGCAGTCGCATCCCGCACGCAGCCCGTGCGGTTTCACCACGAAAGTCTTTAATTTCAAGGATAGCTAAATCACCTAGAGGGGGGTGAATAGGTTACTTTAGTCACTTGCGACTATCTTTTATTTTTCTTCTTTAAGTTCTTTAGTTGTTAGGTTTTTTCTGTTTTCAAGATGTACAACCTGCAACAAAACAAACACAAAGAGCACACACAATATTTATAGTGGTTCCCCAGATTATGGGTACGTCCACTTTCCCTCCCACCTTTCTAACTTATAGTTAGACAAGGCACTTCTCCAATCTCATCTCTGAAGAGCTTATAACACGATCTCGCAGTACCACTAAGTTTCCTCCAAGACCTACAACTCAACCACAAGGTCCTACAACTCAGTGATCCAAAGATCACCTACCTCAAGCAATTAAGCCCTACAACTCAGGCTGGGAGGACAACCCTACCTCATATTCACAAGGGATCCTACCTCAAAGAGAATGACACTCTTATAGCTTAGGCACAAAGGCCCTACCTCAGATCCAAAGGATCCTACACTCAGGCACAAGTGCCCTACAACTCAGTGAGAATGACTCACCTACCTCAGGCTGTTAAGCCCTATAGCTCAGTGATCAAAAGATCACCTACCTCAGATCCCAAAGGATCCTACACTCAGACAATAACACTCTCCTACAACTCAGGCAAATTTGCCCTACTTCAGGCCAAAGGCCCTACAACTCAGATCCACACTTGGATCCTATAGGATGGAAGTGGGTTGATGAGATGATTGGACACAAGAGAGATTTCTCCGTGCTAATCTATCTGGACAGAGATAAAATCAACCCAACTATGACTACAGGAAGAAATTTCCTGAGTTTACTTTTCTGGACTAAGAATCACTTAGTCCTAACTACTTCTTCTCAGCACTAGGGATTTTATCCTGCAGGAACTGAGAAGTAACTGCAGCTGATCTTGCTATAACCTGAGCTAGGAGAATCCCAGCCCTACTCTCTTCACAACAACAAGGATATAGATCTTGCTTTGACTTGTGCTAGAAGTAACTTCTAGAACAGCTGTTCTGCACGTTTTTGAACTGAACTAGAAGCTCAGCCCTATCTCCTTCTTTATAGCTCCTCCAAGAGAATATTCTTTAGATATGGTTGGATGGATCTGTGAAGCACCTGCAGCAAGGGTCGGCCCTTGCTGCTACCTCTTTCTTAGAGAATAACTCTGAGCTTGCTTGCTGGTGCAAATGAAGATGGCACATGTTATCTTGCTATTAAAGATGTTGATGTCAACAGCTAGCTTGAAGCTTTCTTCTTAACAGCCTCCAGAAGAATGTTCTTCAAAGATGATTGATTTGAACTGTGAAGAATCCTTCAGCAAGGGTCGGCCCTTGCTGCTACCTTTTTCTTCAAAACTTTATAAATCTGTTGCCTCTTCTTCTTTCTCAGAAATAGCTTCTAAACTTGCAGTCGCAGATGAAGAATGCTTCAGCTATCTCTTTTTTGCTTTCAGGTTCACTATTCGGAACCCCTCCTTGAGGCTAGGTAATAATGGCAAGGAAGAAGACCAAGTTCTATCACTGTGCGTAAACAGTAAACCCTAATCCTCCTTACTTCTTGGCCAATCTCTGCCTTTTATCTTTTGCTGATCAACAACTCTTTGAGCAGTGGGCCCCACTTATTTATTGCCAGCTGTATCTTACTTTAACGCCTAAGAGCTCGTACAGTAGCTCTGCGATGCCTTTTGGCTTGTACTGTAGCTTTCTCGCTATCAGTTTGAATATTGTTGACTTGTTGACATCAACACCTATAGACTTAGCTAAAATCGAGCATCAGTAGAATAGGCGTTGAGTAAATGAACTTCACTCAACGCCAAAATACTTAGATAGAATTCTATCTATCTAGACGTTGATAGCGTTGAGTGAGCAAACTCCACTCAACGCTTTTTACCTTAACCAATTCTGCAGCCTTTTCTGCATATCTGGCATTGAGAGCGTTGAGTGAGCACACCTCACTCAACGCCTTGTGCCTTAGCCTATGCATTCTGTAAATTAGGCGTTGAGATCATTCAGTGTGCCTTCATCACTCAACGCTTTTTGCCTTAGAAAAGGCTTTCTGTATCTTAGGCGTTGAGAGCGTTGAGTGAACATGCCTCACTCAACATTTTTTGCCTTAGCCAAATTTCTGTGTTTAAAAACACTGGCTTTGACTGACTGAGTGTTACTCAACACTTATGAGGCTATGGCGTTGAGTGAATGACCTTCACTCAATACCTGTGGACTTAGCCACTTTTCTACCTCTTATTCCTTAGGATTTAACTTCTCATCCTGTCTCACTCAACTCTAAACTCAGTTCGACAAATTCTAAACTGAGTTCGACAAACTCTGAACTTAGTTCGACTAACTCAGATTCTCAAACTCTGATCGCAGCTCAACGAATTTTAAATTGAGTTCGACGAACTCTGAACTTAGTTCGACTAACTCAGATTCTCAAACTTTGAGCTCAGTTCGACAAACAATGAGCTCAGCTCAACGAACTCTAAACTCAGTTCAACTTACAGCTTTTTGCTATATGGTGTTGAGTGTGTCTTCATCACTCAATGCCAAACTACTTAGTCATATTTCTAGCTTGCCAACATACTTCCTTACCTCTAGCATTGAGTGAGCTTGCTCCACTCAACGCCTGTGGACTTAGATGCATTTTCAATTGCTCTTTGACTTCAGGCGTTGAGTGAGCTTACCTCACTCAACGCCTGTAGACTAAGGCAAATTCCTGCCTTTCCAGCATCTTCACTTTGTGATCACCTGTCACATCACTTAGAAAATCTGTCTAGACTTGTTCCATGGAACATCCTGCACATGATGAGCTTAAACAACATCAAATACAACTATGCTTTTAGTGTTGATGGAGATGCCTCTTCAAATCTAATCAAGGGAACATTGTGGGCAATGGACCCAACACACCCCGCGGGCATGGCGCGCCCGCCGCCGGCCTTGGTTGCCTCCGGCTGCCACCGCCACCTCTGGGTACCCTGCCCGAACCACCCGGGGGGGGCACTTCTGTCGTTTTGCTAAAATTGGTGATTCAGATGATCAAAATGGAGCGACGTCATTGTCTAACACAAATTTCGCTCAGCGTAATTACTGACGTAACTCTCCAGAAAACTATAAATAGGCCCTCAAACCTTCATTTGAAGACAAGTAACTCCAGAGGCAAGAGAGAGCTCTGAGGTTTTCCGGCGAGATTATAGGCTTAGGCTGATTCTCTGCTTAGGAATTCACTTTGATTCTCTTCTTGCGCTAAGGCTCCAACAAGAGTCAAGTCACGACACCCGCCTCCACGAGAGCGCTCCCATCAAGGCTCTGCTTCAATGAGGGCGCTCACTCCAAAGTTTTGTGGACTTGGATATTTTTCTAACCAGAACGTTCCCATTAAAGTTCTGTGAACTCAGCAACATTCCAAGGTTGGAGCACTTCCATCGAGCCTCTGAGGACTTCGCTACTTTTTCACTGTTTTTATGTACTTTGCAATTATAACGTAAAAGCGGTATGTCTCCCTCTGAGATCAAATCTCAACCCCTATAAACTCCAAGGAACAAGTGAATTTTGGCTCGCCACAGATCCAGCCATGTGGTTTTTCACCCTTTCTGGGGTTTCCATGTCAAAAAAGCCTCTTGTCATTCATTGATATTTGCTTTGATTGTTTGCACATCTGGTCCAACTCCGAGCTAAGGCGGTTCGATTTCTCTAGATCGAGGAAAGATTGGGTGACCCACAACACATTTATTAAAGATTGTAGACAATAGTGTGGATGTGCTTTATGGTCAAATTCTCTTGAGTGAAAGATTTAAGAGATAATGATGTATATAAAAGTGTTTTGATAAAGAATACAAGTACATTAATCAAAACATATGACATATAATGGAATAACACAACATTAAAATTCACACATGATTTTACTTTCACAAAATTTCAATACATATAAATAAAGAGTACAACTACCAAGGTGTTTCGTATACATGCAATGTCTAAAAGACTTATCAGAGTGCAAAGTAGTGCTCGGAGGATCACATATATTCTTTTAATTTTAATTTATGTATGATATAGTGTACTAAGATACGTGGTGTAATGTTTGTTTGCAACAAGATACTTCGCAATTCTCTCTAAGGTGTTCAACCTCACAATGCTTAGTGAGACTTATCAGAAGGGTGAGTAGTGCTTGATAGAGTTTTCCTTGTCATTTATTATTTATTTTTAGTGTTTTGACTAAGGACTCTAAATTTACTTATTTTATGAACATATAATTATGTTTTCACCCACATTTCTCTAATAGCTAAGTGCATAAAAAACAAAAAAATGCAAGAAATAATTCAATATTGTGTATGTAATTTATTTATGCATTTTAATTTATTATGTTATTACACTACATAATCATGCAAGACTAAGATTAAAACACATGAAGAATATCAAAATAAGTGAGTGAATAGATCATTATCAAACATAGAACAGTTACTCATACTTAAAGGCATGTTAAATACTCTTTCACTTGTATTCTATAATAAATTTTATTGCATATTATAAGATAGTTTTCAAGCATGACTTAAACAAAATAATATTTGCAGAGACTTGAAAAATTAAATTAGATATTGTATTTAATCATTAATTGATATATTTAATCATCATTGACATTTGCAATGAAAAATAACATTTTTTATAAGTATAAAGTACACAAAATAGCAAAAATTCAAATTTTGTGTTTTTGAAACTATTTTGTAATTTTATATTTGATTTTTAAGATATTTTCAAAAATAATAATTTTTTGAAAAACATAGAAGTCTTTAACGAGCCTACCAGTAATGTGATCTTCTATGCCAGAGAAAAATAAAATAAAATAAAAAATGAATTTAATGTTATTATCGGCATTAGATACTACTAGAGCTATCACTAAAATCGAAAACCAGAAACCAAATCGAAACTGAATCAGAACTGCAAAGAATCGGACCAAGCTGTTTGTGAATTATTCAAGTATCGGTTTGAATTTTGGAACTTTAAATAACAATGGTTCGGGTGTAGTTCCTTCATTTTATTATCCGGGCTGTAATCGAAACTGCAACATAAATGTCTAGAACAATTTCAGAATTTTTATACCTGATCCAGACCAGACCGAAGCACAACAGAACCACAATCCGTTTAATAATAATATTATTATTTATAATATTTATATTTGATGGGGTCCCCCCTGAAATTTCAAAGTGGAACCGGCAAGACTCAGATCGAGTACGCGTGAGCTCGAGATGGGCAATTACGCGCATCAAAGACACAAGCCCCGGAATCCCTCATGGGGGAAGTGTTGGGTATTGTATCCACAATGTACCTGATTTGAAGAAGCCCCTGAGCAAGCCAAGGTAATTAGACAGTGTGTTTGATGAAATCTTTTAAGTTGTGCTTGCAGTTATTCCACGCTAAGTACACACCAATGTCAGGGTGCAGTGGGTCAATATACACGGGTCTGCGCGACGTAATCCCTCGTTGAGCAGATCGGTGTGTTGGCCTACGTGTACTCTCTCTATTGGGGTGTACTTAATTTCAAGTACAGGGCTATGATAAAGCAAGAGCAGACAAGGAGCAAGGATGGGCCAAAGACCAGCTCACGGGTTGAAAGACGAGAATCGTTTAAGTGTAAATCGTCGAGAATCACTAAGTGATTCTCGCCGATTCGTCGAGAATCACTTGTGATTCTCGACGAGTCGTCAAGAATCACTAGATGATTCTCGCCAGGTTGGGCCGGCTGTCTCGACGCAGTCAGGAAATCCTCTTAAGGCAGAATCGTCGAGAATCACTAAGTGATTCTCGCCGATTCGTCGAGAATGACTTTGCATTCTCGACGAGTCGGCGAGAATCAAATGTGATTCCCGCCGATTCTCCCCGGCCTGTATAACCTGTGATGCCAGAATTCGCCAAGTAGAATTCGGCGAGAATCGTAAGTGATTCTCGCCGATTCGTCGAGAATCACATACGATTCTCGCCGAATTTGACTTGGGCAAATTTCCGACACTTCCTGGACCGGTCCAGGTTTCCTGCGGTATTTCGAACCGGACTTAGGTCTTATCGCTGGTGGGACCCACAACGGTCATATACTTGACCTAATATATATACCTCTGTATGTATGAACCGAAAAACAACCAGATACGCGAATTAAAAACAAGAACAGCCGCCGCAGAGCCCTAACGCGCGATCTTGCTCCGCCGATCGTCTCCGCCGTTCGCGCCGTGGTCGCCGTTGTGATCTCAAGCTCTTCCAGATCTCCGACGACAGAAGCTTAGGCTAGCATAGCGTCTCACGCGTCTAACCGGAGATCCCTTGTCTCTTGATTCGTTGATCGGGAAAAACCTTCCCCTTCCGAATCGATCGAGACGACCGATCCTAGTGTGACCGTTGGAAGACCTTGCTTCCTTTGCTACGAAGTTTGAATCTCGATTGCACAGCAGCAGCTCTCCGTCGCCGCCGCTTATTCCGTGAACCTTGCCGCCGCTTCAAGCCGCCGCCGGTTTCGGGAAGGTTCAATCCAAGTGAGATCTAGGGTTGTGGACTCTTCGTTGACTTCAAGAACACGTCGTCGAACGAAGAGGGACACCTTAGTCTCCATAAGTTGTTTGTATTTCTTACAAGCTATTTTAAATTTCTTTGTAAAGGACCGATTGGTCTCTAGTTGTAAGGGTTGGGTGCAACCCATGTTGTGGGAGTGGTGACTCCTACGTGTGGAAGGGTTCCTTCTGTTAGTGCAAGGATTGGATTTCAATCCTGTTGGTGAAGTGACCGAGTCGTCCCTGGTTGGGAGATAGGTCGAAGGGGGAAAGTGGATGTACCCAAATCGGGGAACCACTATAAATTGCTTGTGTCCTGTCTGTGCTGTGTTGTTTTGTTTTCTTGTGCAGGTACAATTTTAATTCCGCAAATACGCTGCAAGTCACCTATTCCCCCCCCCCCATAGGTGAAGCTAGTTGGCACTAGGTGGACTTTCAGGAAGCTGAAACCGCGCACGCACACGACAGGGCCGCACAGGTGCGTCCGGTCTGCGCACAGGCACGCGCGGCCAACATACTGCGATCACGCCCCAAGCAACCTGCACACGCGCACAGGATGTGTGCGGCCAGCCCATGCGGCCCACGGGATCACACCCCGCACGACCGCACACAGCCTGCCTGCTAGGTCGCAGGACCGCTGCCCTGCACGGCCATACCTCATGCGGCCGAGCCCGGCCAAGCATCGCGGTCGTGCCCCGCGGGCGCCGACGGCCACCGCCATCGGCGACCATTACCATCTTCGGCCTCCTGCACCGTTGTCGGCCGTCTGCGTCGTTGCTGGCCGCCGCCGCCTCCGGGCACCATGTACGGGCCTCCCGAACTACCCGGGGGGCACTACCGTCATTTCGCTAAATTTGGTGTTTCAGGTGACTGAAATAGAGCGACAACATTCGCCAGCACAAATTACGCCCCAGCGTAATTACGAACATAACCCTCTAGAAAACTATAAATAGACCCCTAGGCCTTTAGTTGAAGATAGACAACTCCGGAGGCAAGACAAAACTCTAAGGTTTTCCGGCGAGATCGTGGACTTAGGCCGATTCTCCGCATGAGAATTCTCTCTGATTCTCTCCTTGCACTATGGTTTCAAGAAGCTCCAAGCCGCATCAACCACCTCCGCGAGAGCGCTCCCATCAATACTCCACTTCAACAAGAGCGCTCCCTCCAACAGCTTCGTGAACTTAGAGAATTTTCCAGCTGTAACACTCCCACCAAGGTTCTGTGATCTCAACAACATTCTAAGGCTGGAGCACTTTCATCGAGGCTCCGAAGACTTTGCCATTTTTTCCTCATTTTATGTACTTTGCACCTGTAATGGAGTAGCGGTCTGTCGCCCACCAAGATCAAATATCCATCTCTATAATCTCCAAAGAACTAGTAGATTTTGGCTCAGCACAGATCCAGCCATGTTGTTTTCACCCTTTTCGGGTTTCCCATGTCAAAAACATCTCTTATCATTTATTGCGGTCTACTTTGACTGTTTGCGCGCTCGGTCCGACTCAAAGCTAAGGCAGTCTGATTTCTATGAATCGGGGAAAAATCGGACAACCCGCAACATTTTGGCGTCATCTGTGCGAACGTGTTCCCAGAAGCTCTGATAAGTCTCAACATTCTTCCAACTAACAGCGATGGAAAGAAGGAGTGCAAATATCGCGAATGGCACGGCCCCAGGAGAGCATCCCGAATTGGTCGCGACCCGCACGCCAACGAACAATACTCTGCTACCTAACAGAACAATTATTGCTACCACTCCCGCCGATGCAGTCGAGGAACGTGTCTGATTAATGGAGGTGTAACGACCCGGGATTTGGCCCATAACCCCCCATGGCATCGCTACCGGGCTGTAGCCCAAGCACCCCAACCCCTCTCCAGCCCACTGGTGGGTTGTTGGTGGCCACACCCTCCCTTTGATGAGCGAACTCGACAGTTAAGTTGGGCCGCACGGGGACTTCCCAGGAGGTCACCCATCCCAGTACTACTCTCTCCCAAGAACGCTTAACTATGGAGTTCCTTCACTTCTCATCACTAGTTGAGCTGCAGCTCAGTTGAGCATATGGTAAAGAGACAAGTGGTCGTGGAGCCAGTGGCCGCAAGGCGAGTGAAGGAAAAGTAATTGAAATACGTGATGAGTTTCAACCCTCTTGTATTTGCGGGTACTGGAGTGAAGGAACTCCATAGTTAAGCGTGCTTGGCGAGAGTTGTACTAGGATGGGTGACCTCCCGGGAAGTCCCTGTATGGCCCAACTTAACTGTCGAGTTCGCTTATCAAAGGGAGGCTATGGCCACCAACAACCCGCCAGTGGGCTGGAGAGGGGTTTGGGTGCTTGGGTTGCAGCCCGGTAGCGATGCCATGGGGGGCTATGGGCCAAATTTCGGGTCGTTATAATAAAAGTGCACTTTTATTGTAACGACCCGGGATTTTGCCCATAGCCCCCCCCCCTATGGCATCGCTAGCGGGCTGCATCCCAAGCACCCCAACCCCTCTCCAGTACTATGGCGGGTTGTTGGTGGTCACAACCTCCCTTTGATGAGCGAACTCGACAGTTAAGTAGGGCCGTACGGGGACTTCCTGGGAGGTCACCCATCCCAGTACTACTCTCGCCCAATCACTCTTAACTATGGAGTTCCTTCACTTCTCATCACCAGTTGAGCTGCATCACCTTCCCGGCTTGTTGTTATATACAAATGGGGGGCTACGGGCCTTCCCGGTGTGTCGATCGATAATGCTCAAGTATTGCTGGGAGGTGAACACCCCTGAGTGGGACGGGTGAGGATGTCTCCAGCACGCGTGTTGTAGTAGACTAGTGCCTGGCCACCAAGTGGAGAACCTCTGATCGGTGGTGTTACCAAGGGTTGTTCGGTACACCGTAAGTGTGCCATGAGTGCACGGAACATCGGGTTGTGGCCGGCGTTTGTGATGGTATTGTGCTTGCGAGCACTTGGTGTGATTTAAAGATATCGATTGTGAATGTTATGCATACAGGGAAGGAACCACTACCCCGGGTAAGGGGTAGGATCGTTATAATTGGTCAGCTGAATGCTGACCGTTGCTTTGTTTATCACCCTTGGGGTGGACGTCCATATACAGGTGATGCAGGCTGACTTGGATTGTGCAGGCTGAAGCCTTGCTGCTGCTGCTTGTAGGCTCTTGAAGGCCGTGCGAAGCATTGGATTTCATGTGTGGCCGGCCTGCGTGCCGATATATGAAACCATATTTTGTAAAAAGAAACTTGTAAGGCTTTAAGGCCGTGAGCGGTGTGTACTTATAGACATTCATTGGATGAGTTCTTATAAGCTCTAATAAGCTTCCGTTATAATGCTTTGGGTTACGGTGCGATAGTATTTTGGTATTAACTTGTGACTTCGTCGTCTGTTTGTGGCATATAGTGTGGGGCCCCGGTCAGACCTTCTATTATATGTTATTTAATGGGTGGAGGGGTTACATTTTGGTATCAGCGGGTTTCGGTCTTCCTCTTTCAAATTTGTGGTCGAATTCTTTTGTGGGGTGGCGAGCACGTGTACGTGCGAACCGTGTAACACTCATGAACTCAAGAATGTCCACTAGGAATGTGAGCGTGTATTGGGCATGTTTGCCGTTTTTGATTGGAGGTTAATGATGTCTTATTCACAAAAGGATGACAAGGAGTGAAGTTGGGCAGTCTGAGCCCCAGCGTTTGGATGAGAGTGCGGCACCAGCTGAGGTGCCCACACCTCCCCCTTCAGCGAAAACCGTACGCTTAGTTGTGGAAGCAGTATTTGCCATGTTTCAAGCACAGCCTATTGGGCAAGCAAGCCCTGTAGTGGAGCCAGTTCGGGTTGGTGCGAGGAAAGAGCATGTTGAAGCTCAGGTTGACGAGCAACTGAAGCGGTTTATGGAGTTTCATCCACCTACGTTTGTTAGGGTGAATTCCCCAACGCAGGCGGAGGATTGGATCTCAAGAGTGAAGAGGATCCTGACAGCGATCAGGATTGATGAGTGGCAAAAAGTTACTTTAGCCACCTTCCTATTGGAAGGAGAGGCAAGGCTTTGGTGGGATGAAGCCAAATTGCACCAATTAGAGGGCAGAGGCCTGGAGAGATATCGATGGAGGAGTTCTCCGGATTATTTTGGGCAAAGTATTTGCCCGTATCGCGACGAATTGCGATGGAGAACGAATTCCAACGTCTGGTGCAGGGTGAGAAGATTGTTGATGATTACCTACATGAATTCACCAGGCTGGGGCGCTATGCGGGGTCTATGTTTGCGGAAGAGAAGCAGAAGACAAATAGGTTCTATGAGGGACTTCATGATGAGATGCGGTTGGCTCTCCCGAGTTCAGTGAACCAAGGCTTCCAAGCCTTAGTAGATACAGCCTGTGCGCTGGAGAAAGATTTGAAACGGGTGCAGGAAAAGAAGAACTTGGTGGTGGAAAAGTCAGAGTTCAAACTTCTGCAGTTGAAGCAATCAGAGTTTAGGAAACGTGATAAGAAGCGGTTCAGGCCTACTGAACAAACTTCTTTGGATGTTGCTTCGGGAGCAACGTATGGGCAAGGACGTGTTGAGACACATACATGTTTCAACTGTGGGAAGTAGGGGCATCTACCCCGTGTTTGTCGGAGTGGCCCTCCAAAGGGTGAGAAAAGGACAGGGGCGTCCTATGAGGAAAAGGGCAAAGTAGTGGCAGAATCATCTACATCTCGGGCGTAACCTCGAATGTACACTCTCGAGTTGCAGGAGCCGCAAAGCTTAAATCATGAAGAGCAGCAAAATCAGGTGCATAATTTGGAATTAAAGGAGGCCGTCAAGCGAATTATAAGAGACGCAGATGAGAGGAAATAAAGTGAAGTGTGCACTTTATTACTTTTATGATGTACTATGTACATATTGTATGTGTGTTTGTGAAAACACTTGTGTTGGTGTGATGCCGTGGGGAGAGACAAGCTATGGCCTCTGAGCTCTAAACTCGGATCGTCTTTGTTTATATTGTAACAGAGTGGTTGTGTTGGTAACTACTTTGCGCTAAATTTCGGGATGAAATTTCTGAAAGGAGGGGAGGGTTGTAACACCCCAAATTGGAGGGGAGGGTTGTAACACCCCAAATTCAAATTTGGAGTTCAGGCTGGGTGACACGGCCTGAGACACAGGCGTGTCCCAGGGCATATCTAGCTCTGGGTGCTCGGGTGTTTAGCGAGAGCTCGACGAAAATGAAGTCGAGGTTAGTCGAGAGGCGACACGGCCTGGGACACGGGCATGTCCCAGGGCGTGTCCTTCTCTGTGTCGTTTCGAGCACTCGACGCCATGCACTAAACAATCGTTGAGAGGCGACACGGCCTGGGACACGGGCGTGTCCCAGGGCGTGTGCTGCTCGGGTTGGTAGCCGAGCGGCGTTGAGTGTGGCACACGGCCTGTGACACGGGTGTGTCACAGGGGCGTGTTTGGCACACGGCTAAGAACACAGGCGTGTGTTGGAACACCCTATTACTAATTTGGGTAAGGATCACTATGCTTGTCTTAGGAATCCCAGTTGACCTAGTTGTATAGTTGAGAAGGTCAACATTAGAATGAGTCTAGGGCTTAGAACTTAGGTTTGGAGCTGCCCCCAGGACCATTCCAAGATCAAGGTTGAAGAGCTAAGTCTAAGGCAATTCTCGTCGAGCTCAGGTCGATGAATCGTCGAACTCCGTTCGACGCTCTCTGAGCTCAACTTCAATAAATCGTCGAACTCCGGTCGACGATCTTCGATCAGATCGACTATCTGCTTTTGGCTAGCTTCTGCTTAGTCGTCGAACTCCCCTCGACTATCTTCTAGCTCAGTTCGACGATCCCTCCTTCAAGTTATTTCCCAGGTCGCTGAGCTTGGTTCGACGTTCTTCGAGCTCAGATCGACGTTTTCTGTCTGCTTGTCTCATTTCATCTCTGAGCTCAGTTCGACGCTCGTAGAGCTCAGATCGACGTTTTCTTTTAGAGAGATCGATGCTTTCAGGAATTCAAATGCTGCTGTTCTTTGGAATGTTTTTGAATATTATCAGCATTTATGTCAGAATATCTCCCAGCCGTTTGTCTTTATTCTGGAGCAAGTTTCAAGGAATTATTCAGAGAATGTTTGCTGGACTTTCCTCTAGAAGACAAGACTCTTTTTGGAAGACATTTATGACTCCCAACGGCTAATTTGGACAAAGAAAACTTCAGAAAATTTTAATTCCTCTCTTCTGTGTTTTTAAGATATACAGAATACACAAGAGAAAACATACACAGATTGACAAGAAAGAAAGTGAACACACAGAATAGAGAATACTGATAGCAGAAGAACAACAGAAGAACTGTGACTTCAAAAATCTTCTTGCTGACTGAAAAGTGTTCACAATCTCATCTCAGAACTCCAGACACCTCATTTCTCAGCCTTCTTGCTGAAACCATCCTTTGCTGGAGATCAAAGTTCTGAAGACCTATCACCCTAGAGCAAAGCTTCTTTTCCTGAACCTTTCTACATCTCAGGGGGAGCTTTGACATCATCAATCCACTTGTGCTTCTCTCATTTGATTGAGAACAGAGAAGACACCCTTCACTCTTATTTTTCTTTTCCTGCTGTAAAAGGGTTCTTGAACTCCCTTCAAAAGTTCTGTCTGGTTCTGAGAGCCTTGTCAAAACTCAGTGGTGGCAAGACACCTTACCAAAAAATCCAGTTTTGGTTTTTGAGCACCTTATCAAAAGCTCATTGGTGTCAGGACACCTGATCAACTCATCCTGAGTGGATTCCTACCAAGGGTGGTAGAAGAGTGGATGTACCCAGGTTTTTGGGGAACCACTATATTTCCTTGTGTGTTCTGGTTTGTGTGTGTGATTAGTTTGCTGTGTGCTGTGCTTTTTACTTCTTAGTTTTTAACTTCTTACTAGCACTCTACACTATATCATAAATTGAATTTTATATGTGCTGTTTATTTCAACTGTGAAAAACTATTTTAAAATACTCTATTCACCCCCCCTCTAGAGTTGAGATAGATCTTACCCTCACTTTCAGCGTGTACCGTAGCCGTGTCCTTCTTGGGAGTGGTGGTCTTGTGTCGATTGAGGGACATGCCCCGAAAAACGGGCATATACCTGTTGAAACGGGTGTGTCAAGGGCTTGACACTGGTGTGTCTCAGCCCGTGTTCTAGTCTGGGTGAGTCGGTTCGTGTACCGCTTGTAATACACGGCCTGTGACATGGGCGTGTCACAGGCCATGTCAGCCCAAAATTAGATATTTGAGGGAAGATCCTGGCCGTTCAGTTCCTTCTATTTGGATCTTGTGGTCCAAGCTGCTTCCTGCTTGGATAAGACCAAGGAATGAGAGACTTTCTCATTTCATCTTTGGCCATTCTCTTTCTAAAGAGAAGAGAGAGAGAGGAGAGCTTTGAGGAGGATGAAGGAGAAGTCTTTCGGCCGCCGGTGGAGCTATAGCGATCCGACTCGAGATCCGAGGCCAGGTTTTGGAGACATGGCCGTTGCGGTGCTTTCCAACCGGCCAGTTTTCTATGGATCCGAAGCGATCGTCAAGGGTAATGATCTCCTTCTTAGACAAGTGAAGTCCTACTTTATGCATGTGCATGGAATCCTCCACCAAGAGGTGGAAAGCGTAAACAATTCCAGCAGTCGAGTCTGCATCTAGATCCGGAATGGTGTAGTATGAAATAGGCATGATGTGTGAAGCCCATCTGGACTGGTAGTCTTGATTAGTGATGCTGCGAACCGGAGAAGACTCCGTGTATAAAATGAGTATCATGCGGAGATGGTGAGGGCGCTTATGAATTGTGGTAAGGAAGCTTTACATAGCTCCTTTGGTTATATGCTCGGCACGAGCTGGATGATGGATTGGTTAGCGGATCTGAGTGAGCTGTGGAGTGAGAGGAAAAGGGAAAGCCGACCCACGTCATGATCTACGTTATTGACGAGTTGAGCAACGGGTAAGAGCTAACCCATGTTGGCAAATGGGGGGTTACGGACCTTCCCGGCTTGTTGGCAAATGGGGGGTTACGGACCTTCCCGGTGTAACGACTCCACCCGTTAAATAACATATAATAGAAGGTCCGGCCGGGGCCCCACACTATATGCCACAAACAGACGGTGAGGTCACAGGTTAATACCAAAACACCATCGCATCCTAACTCAGAGCATGCTAGCGGAATATTTTAACAATAATCTGAACTCAAACCAGGAATGTCCACTACATATATAAACCACAGTTATATAAAGGAATGCACAGCAAATATACACAGGTTGGCATTAAGGCCTTACAGTTCCTCTTTTCATAGTATGGATTGCATACATTGGCGCGCAGGCTGGCCATACATGAGTAAAACACAACACATTTTGCTTAGCCTTCAAGGGTTAGCAACAACAGCAGGGACTTCAGCCCGTCATTTTTCGCTCGTCTCTCCAGCACCTGTACAGGGACAATCCACCCAGAAGGTGGCAAATAAGGCAACTGTCAGCATTCAGCTGACCAATTTATAACAATCCTACCCCTTTCCCGGGGCAGTGGCATTCCTTCCCTGCCGAGCAATGCATCAACATATATAACATATCTTGTGCTCTTATGCACAAACAATCAATCACAACCGTCAGCCTCCCGGCTCGACGATCCGTGCACTCAGGCACACTTTGTGTACACCGGCAAACCGGGATCAACACCATTGAGCAATTAGTCTTGATGACGTGCAGGCCTAAGACTCTCATTATGCTACTGACGAAAAACCAATGCCTTGGTGCTCTCTTGTACAGTCAACATAACGCAGGTACAGATCCACCACGCCCCGTTGCTCAAATCTCCTTGCCATCACCAAGCACATCATATTCGCGGCTACAAATAAATGTGCGGGTCGGTTTCACCTTTCCTGTTCGGCAAGAAGCCTTTTAAGAGCTCCCAGCTCACAATAGCCATAATGTCCACCAAGGACTGGCTTTACAATCCAAAAGGGGAGTTCATGTCGGCATCCTTCGCGGTCGCTTGGCGGGTTCAGCAGAACACTCTATCTGTACCCAAACTCAACCCAAACCCTGCAGTTCATGCAGTGCCAGAAAAACTGGTCTTTCATAGCATACAACATAAGTATTATAAGGGTGTTTTCCTGGAATTCCTCATTCCAGTACTTCCTGCTACTTCCCTTCACAGGTACAGCCCATTGACTCCACAAACTACACGTTTATACGCGGAGTCTTCTCCGGTGCACAATATGTAACATCATCAATCAAGACTAACCTGTCCAGATGGACTTCACACAGCATGCCTATCCCGTACTACACATTTCTGGGTCTAAATGCAGACTCAACCGGGGATAGCAACTATCAACCCACTGCGATCACTTACTCTTTCCACCTTTTGGTGGAGGATCCCATGCTCATGCATAAAGGAGGACTTCACATGTCTAAGAAGGAAGATCGTTACCCTTGACGATCTCTAGAGAGCCATCGAAATTCTAGCCGGTTGGAAAGCACCGCAGCGGCTTTGCCTCCACAGAACTGGACTCGAATCTCGAATCAAAACTCGGGGAGCTCCACCGGTGGCTGGGTCTTCTCCTCCTTCTCCTTCCTCCTCTCCCTTCTCTCTTCTCCTTTAGAAAGAGAATGGCCAAATGAAGAATGGCCTCTTCATTCCAATCTTTTGTTTTAACCCAGCAGGAACTCATCTGAGCCCTTGGATTAAGGATGAAGAAAATGGACGACCACAAATCGGCCTAAAAGTCCAATATTTGGGCTGACACGACCGTGTCACAGGACGTATACTTTAAGCGGTACACGAACCGACTCACCTAGACCAGAACACGGGCTTATACATGCCTGTATCAATCACCTGACATGCCTGTGTCACTTAGTACACGCCCTTATCGAGGGGCGTATCCCTCAAATGGCACAGGATCAACTTTCCCGAAAAGAACACGGCTAGGGCACACACCAATGTCCTTGGTCGTGCGCCACACTCAACGCCGCCCGGTTACCCACCAGAGCAGGACACGACCTAGGACACGCCCGTGTCCCTGGCTATGTCACCTCTCGACGATCGTCGACTGCATGGTGTTGAGTGCTCGAGACGACACCGAGAAGGACACGGCTTGGGACACGCCCGTGTCCCTTGCCTTGTACCTCACTCAATGCTCTCTCGAGACCAAATTCACACCCGAGAAAATAGAGCATGACACTCCCTGGGACACGCTCGTATCCCAGGCCGTGTGCACTGGACATGCCTTGGGACACGCCCGTGTCCCAGGCCGTGTCACCCAGCCTGAACCCCATTTTGGGATTTTGGGATTTTGGGGTGTTATACCCGGCTTGTTGGCAAATGGAGGGTTACGACCTTCCCGACTTGTTGGCAAATGGGGGGTTATAGACCTTCCCGGCTTATTGTTGTATGCAAATGGGGGGTTACGGGCCTACCCGGCGTGTCGATCGATAATGCTCAAGTATTGCTGGGAGGTGAACACCTCTGAGTGGGACGGGCGAGGATGTCTCCAGCATGCGTGTTGTAGTAACTAGTGCCCAGACACCAAGTGGAGAACCTCTGATCGGGTGTGTTACCAAGGGTTGTTCGGTACACCGTAAGTGTTCCCTGAGTGCACGGAACGTCGGGCTACCGCTGGCGTTTGTGATGGTACTATGCTTGCGAGCACTTGGTGTGATTTAAAGATATCGGTTGTGAATGTTATGCATGCAGGGAAGA
This sequence comes from Platanthera zijinensis, assembly GCA_039513925.1. NCBI lineage: Eukaryota > Viridiplantae > Streptophyta > Magnoliopsida > Asparagales > Orchidaceae > Platanthera > Platanthera zijinensis. The sequence continues at coordinate 201,552,586 of CM077080.1, forward strand.
AACAACTATCCCGAGTAAGAGGTAGGGTCGTTATAATTGGTCAGCTGAATGTTGACCATTGCTTTGTTTATCACCCTTGGGGTAGACCTCCATATGCAAGTGATGCGGGCTGACTTGGATTGTGCAGGCTAAAACCCTTGCTGCTGCTGCATGTAGGCCCTTGAAGGTCGTGCGAAGTATTGGATTTCATGTGTGGCTGGCCTGCGTGCCGATGTATGAAACCATATTTTGTAAAGAGAAACTTGTAAGGCCTTAAGGCCGTGAGCGGTGTGTACTTGTAGACATTCGTGGTGTTATATATAAATGAGTTGTTTATATATTTGTAGTGGAAATTCATTGGATGAATTCTTATAAGCTCTAATAAGCTTCCACTAGAATGCTCTGGGTTAGGGTGCGATAGTATTTTGGTATTAACTTGTGACCTCGCCGTCTGTTTGTGGCATATAGTGTGGGGCCCCGGCCGGACCTTCTATTCTATATTATTTAGCGGGTGGAGGCATTATAGGAGGAGCCCCAAGAGGAATTACTCACCCTCCTATGGGGGATGGGAGTGGTCAATCCTCCCCGTATGGCCAACGCGCATGGGGTACGACCAGCGGTCGCATAGAGCGCTCCCCTCGTCAGAACGCGATCTCCCGAAGAATCCCCCCACCGAAGAGCTCTCCGATAAAGAAAGATCTATGTATGCCATCTGAAGACTAGATCCCTAGGCGGAAGCTCAGCCCGACCCTCGGCTGAAGGGGGTAGATGCCCAGGAAGGTGACCGCAGACTCACCCACTAGGAAATCGGGGACATGGTCGAGGAGGAATATTCCCAGGAGCGGTTGTACCCCGTGAATGCACGATACCCTTTTCACCATGGGATCCCACTCGATCCTCACGTCTTGACACACCCTGTCCCGCACGGATTCAAACTACCACACTTTGAGGCCTTCGACGGGGCAGAGGACTCCCTAGAGCACGTAAATCATTTTGGGATGATTATGTGACTCTTTAACGCGCCCAACCAACTACTATGCTAGGTGTTCCCCCCCCCCCCCCCCCCCCCCCCCCCCACCACAACCTTGAAGGGGCAACCACGCACATGGTTCCAATCCTTGCGAAAGGGGATGATCAAAAACTTTGGGGACCTTACCCGTCTCTTTATTGACCAGTTCATCGTCAATCGTCGGATCGTCAGAGACCCCTCTCACCTCTCTGATATCCGCCAAAACAAGGGAGAGTCGCTCAAAGACTTCTTTCGCCGCTTCACCTCCAAGGTGCGTCAGATCTTGGGGGTAGACCCAGAGCTCCTTCACGCCGTCTTCCTTGGAGGGCTCCTCACGAGCAGATTCTACTCTGCCCTTATGAGGAAGACCGTCACGAGCTATGTAGACCTCATTCACTGGGTTGAAGCTCAAATCGCGACCTATGAGGCCAGCGGGGCCCACCATCAGCAATTTGAAGGGTCCTCAAAGTGGAAGAGGGAATCGAAACCTGCACCCCCATTACACCACTAAAATGATGACTGTCGCGGCAATCCCTACCAGGAACAAGGCTCCTGCCGGCATCGGGAATTCACCCCACTAAACACCTTTCGAACGTAAGTGCTCATGGCCATCCAAGACTGTAGAATGCTCCGACGACCAAAGTCATTGCCCGTAAATCGAGGGCACCAGATGCAGTACTATGAGTTCCATCGTAGAAACGGGCACAGCATGGAGGATTGTACTTGACTGAAGGAAGAGATAGAGCGCCTCATCCGATAAGGGCATTTGGGGTGGTACTTACAGAATCAAGTACCCAAACAACCCAGGTCATACCAATCGGGGTTGGATCAGCCCCTGCCACGTCAGGATGCGCCAGGGGGGAAGTAAAATGGTCGAGGAGATCGACACCATCGCCAGCTCACCTTTACAAGTCCTTTCCATCACTTAGCCTATGAAGGGACCGGAAGACTCACCGCCCCACGCAAGAACCGCCATCAGCTTCGGGGACAAAGACTTATAGGGTGTGCATACCCCACACCATGACCCCCTCGTCATTAGTGCGGGAATCGGTGACCCCTAATTCCGGGTCAAACGGATACCGATCGATAATAGAAGCTCAGTCGACATCATGTTCAAGTCCACACTACTCAGCATAAAGATCCCCTGAGAGCGCCTCGAGTAGGAGGTCAGGCCGTTGTACGGCTTTGATAGATCCCATGTGATCATTCGAGAGGACGATCACTCTCCCTGGCATGCTAGGAGAGTTCCCAAGACAAGTCACCCGGGAGGTCCAGTTCGTGGAGGTCGATTCCAGCTCAGCATACAATGTCATTTTCGGTCGGCCACTCCAAACTCTCTTCGACGCGATCCCCTACATTCCGCACTTGGAACTAAAGTTTGTCGCACTGGGCGGGATAGGCATCACACGAAGGCGATCAAGAGGCAGCGAGAATCTGTAATCTTCAACAAGCCCACCCCAGGTCACGACCGGGGGTAAGAAGGCGCGGGCAAGATTTAAGCCAGTCTGTCCTTTTTCTTCTAACAACTTTCCCTATTTTGAAGAATAAGTCGCGATAATATATTCGTGAGCACTTGTTTCTTCTTTTCAGCAATAAAGTATATGTTCTGCCTTACATCACAGACGGGTCATCCCAGGCGAGATCAGCGAAAGCCTTTCTGCACCTCCCAAACAAGATTGGTGAAAGCCTTTTTGCATCTCCTAGACAAGATTAACAAAAGCCTTTATGCATCTCCTAGGCAAGATTAGCAAAAGCCTTTATGCATCGCCCAGATGAGATTGGTGAAAGCCTTTCTACACCTCAGGCGAGATCGGTGAAAGCCCTTCTACACCTTAGTCGAGATGGACAAAGGTATGTCTGCACATCCCAAGCGAGATGGGCAAAGGTTCATTTACACCTTCACTTGGATGAACCACGGTTCTCCTAAGGTGCGAAATGAACAATGGTTCTTCGCAACCTCCACTCGGACTAACACCCGGTCCTCCTAAAGGGCGAACGAACAAAGGTTTTTCTCTCCCTACACTTGGATGAACCCCAGTTCTCTGATGTACGAACAAATAAAGGTTCTTCACAACCTCCACCCGGACGGACACCGGCCCTCCTGAGGCACAAACGAACAAAGGTTTTTTACCCCCTTCAGTTGGATGAACCCCAGTTCTCCTGAGGCATGAACGAACAAGTTTCTTTGCCACCTCCACTCAAATGGACCCCAGTCCTCCTGAGGCACAAATAAACAAAAGTTCTTCACCCCTTCCACTCAGACAAACCTCGTTCTCTTGAGGCATGAATGAACAAAGGTTCTTGCTACCTTACCCGAATGGACCCCTCTCCTCCTGAGGCATGAACAAACAAAGTTCTTTGCCACCTCCACTCAGACGAACCTTGGTTCATTGAGACGCGAATGAACAAAGGCTCTTCGTCGCCTCCTTCTGGATGGCCCTCGTCCTCCTAAGGCCCAAATAAATAAAGGTTCTTCACCGCCTTCTCATAGACAGAACCAAGACCTCCCAAGGCACGAGCAAACAAGGGCTCATCGCCTCAAATCCTAAGCAGTCTACGACTTTGCCAAAAGCGCGAGTAAACAAACAACACTCAAGCAATGCGCTACTCTCCTGAAAAAAATGCAACAGATCCAAAAGCAAAAAGGGTCTCCACTTAAATAAAAGGCGTCTCATGGGATGCATCATCATAAAAAAGTAAAAGTATGTAACAACGTAAAAATACGCCTACAAAGCAAAAAACAGGAAAATCAAAACAGATTGGGAAGAAGAGGTCCCCAGGATAATCCCTCCACGACAGCATCAACATCATCATCTGAGGCATCTTCCACGCCTAGGGCATCGCGCTGTGGAAACCTCTGAGTTGCTCGAAATACCTTGCCGAAACCCTAGGAGTACGCAGCATCGCGCTCATCCTCTACGAATGGATCGACCTCCGTACCATTATCTTGGAGTGTGCCTCCTCTGCCATGTGAGATCTCTTTAACTCAAGTCATGAGAGGCTTTGTACTCGGCCATCGCAGCCACACGCATGGCCTCAACCTCCCCCTCCTGTGGCACATTGCAGCATCAATCGCCTCGATACAGCGGACCGCCTCCGCAAGAGTCATTTTAGTAGAAACCAGTCTCTCGTGAAGATCCTTGATCTCAGATTCAGCAGTGCTCAGCTTGGCCTGAAGATTCTCCCCCTCAATTGGGAAGAGACAATTGAGACTCCTCATTAACCAGCCAAGAAATGACCTCCTTATTCCTCTAAGCCTCCGCCAATAAGTCCTCAGATGCGGCCAATCTCATCTGTGGGAAAGAAAATCATCCTTCATGGTCACATAGGTGCTATTCAAGATAGCGTGATGTCCCGAGCCTCGTCCATCTACAAACATAGAGAAAGAATTACTTTGGCGCCCGACACCGACCAAGGGTAGGAAAAATACTAGGGGCAATGAACGTACCTTTCAGAGAAGCGCTTAGCAAGCAAAACATTCCCGCTCCTTCCCCTTTCCTATCACCACGACAGCTCAGGAACCACTCGGGAAGTCAGCTTGATCACAAGAAGCTCAGCAGATCCTCAGTCTCCATATGCGGAGGATCAATAACTAGTTCATCCGGTCAATCATCAACAACATCAGTGATGACCTCGGGGACAGCGGCAGACAGCCAGCCTCCTCCCTTCGCTACAAAAAGTCTAACTTCCTCTTCCTCTTCTCGCGCTCTAGCGCCTAGCATAGCTCACTCCACATCCATTGAAAGGCCTGCAAGAACTAGCCTCTTCTCGACAATGAATGTGCTGATCTTATAAAGAACATCCCCTAGCTCATGCGGATCCTCAAAACCCAGCAACTGAGTAAAATCATACTCCTTCCCTGTAAGGAGGCGATAGCGGTCAGGAGGATTCTGCCAAGTCTTAGGCATCTCCCATGGGTTTTTGATGGACCTATACAACTTCTCTCTTTGGCGATAGTTGGTCTTGTTCTCAAATGACAGCCACTTCTTATGGATCCGAACTTTGACCCGGTCACCTGAGCCAAGGCAGACCTCGCACCACTCGCAAAAGAGATGAACTGACATCTAGGAGATATGCTCCTGAAAGAAGCAAAGCATCCCCATAACCCTCTTTAGCCCCACCAAAGGAAACTACATCACCGGAAAGCCGCAAAATCGAAGTACAGCGACTGCCTCTTCTGTAGGAGGAATTTTAAAGCCAGCCTTTAAGAACCCCTCCATAATCGCAAAGTGGCCCATAGGAGGGTGCTGAACACGCTCCAACAGAGAAGGAATCACAATCTTGACATCCTCCAAATTCCCAAAGTGCTTCCTCCAACTGCCCACAACAAGGTCAAAGTCGACGGAAGGTGCATCGATTGTTGTGGGACACCACTTTTCGACTCTTTCAATAGAAGATGAGCTTTAGCATTAAAACAAGTAGAGAAAAGAATCACGCACGAGCAAACGACGTGCACTCCCCATGCAAAAGCGGCCCTAGACGTAGGCAAGCAGCCATCCACACAAGCACGCAAACGGGAAGCCCCACGCAAACCCGTGCGGGCGAACCCATCTGCGTGCACGCCCTCCTCCCCACCCCCCACCCACCCCATGTGAGTGCACTCGCTCGCGCGTGGACGGCCCCATGTGCACTTGTTTGGGCGGCCCCAGTAGTGCGCACATGTTGTTGGCGCTCGGGCACATGCGGGCAACCCTGTGTGAGGCAGCGCGGGCAGCCAGACATGCGCCTGACTACGCTATCACGTGCCCACGGATAGCCCTGGACATTTCCCCCTCAACGTGCGCCCCCTCTATGCATGCTACCTCAGCACACACCTCCCCAGTGTCCGTCGACTCTGTGCATGACACCCCTTTCGCGCACCCCCACATCAGCCCCACTTTGCGTGGAATTCTCTGCATATGCCCTCTCCCGCATACTCGTTCCCAGGGCATGGAAGAACTAACCATTTTTGAAGGAGACACAATAGACACAAAACAAGCAAACTCCAAGAAGAGGCTCCACAATCTCCGAGATCTCTGCAACAGTGTAGGAGAAGAACTAAATGACCCTCTTCAATTTATAAGTCCCAAAGGAGATCTCATAATGGATGGCAGCCAAGATAACAACATATTTTTTGCCAAAATTTCCTGTCCCAAAACAGGTATCTAATAAGCACTCAAGATATCTCGCGGGAGTGGTAGATAATTTCCTAACAATTGGAACACACCAAGTGATAGTTAGTTGTTAGTTGTAGTCAAACTCACCTAGAGGGGGGAATAGGTGGCTTTGCATTTTCTTTGCTAATTATCAAGATTTAGCAGATTATAAGAAATATAAAATACACCAAGCACATACAAATCAACACACAGATATTTATAGTAGTTCCCCAAGGTCTGGGTGCATCCACTTTCCCACCTATCTAGCAGTGTGCTAGAATCGGCAATCTCCTCCAAAACTCGACTCCTTAGAGCTTACAACTCAAATCCCTGGATTTCTCAGATCTCTTACAAGATCCTACCTTAGGCACACAGGCCATACAACTCAGAGTACTTCAAATCCTATAACTCAGAAACACTCCTGGTTTCCTACCTCGGACTTTTTTCCGAGTCCTACCTCAGATTTACACAGAAATCCTACAGCTCGGGATGGGAGTACAACCCTACACTCAGGCACAAAGGCCTTACAACTCAAATCTATAAGTAGATCGTACATAAAAGATGATTGAATTAATATACAACATAAGACTTCAGATATTTAAGACCTTGAAGCTTCAGTTCTTTTGTTGTTCTTGGTGATGGCAAGTTTCTAGAGCAGTGCCTGAACAAATTGATCTTCAGGTAGAATAGGCTAGGGCTTTCTCCTTCTTGATCTTCTTCTACAGCAACTGGAAGAAGATCTAACTTTGAGTCTGATTGACTCTCTCTTGTTCTTCTGAAAGCAATCAGGAAGAACTAACTTTCTTCCAATGTGCCTCGTTAGGTTTTGCAATAAACGGCGACACTTGGTCAGATACTTGGGTACTGGTGTCCCGTTCCATTGCCCTATCATATCTCCTTTTATACTTTGACTGCTGCAACGGTCCCGGAATACGTCTTGTTATTTGCATAGACAAGGATAGAATAGTCTATCCTTACTTTATGCGGCAACACCAATTATAAATCATGCCAATATGTACGAGCTCAATAGTAATATTTAATCTTGTCTCATCGATAACATTGAGTATAATCTTCTTTCTCTGCAGTATCAGCCTTGGCGCTGAGAACTGCTTCATTCAGCTTCTTCTCCATAATATTGTTGAGTAGAGACTTCATTCTCAACGGTATATCAACGATATAGTAAACACTGAATACACCTACTCAGCGATATAGTCCATCTTTGCTCTAAACCTATTTTAGAGTCAACAGTAATATGTCCTGCATGAACATGAAGTAAATATGCCATCAAATACATTATGCTCTTAGCATTGTAGGTGATGCTTTTTCAAATCTAGGAATATTGAGGGCAATATTCCCAACAATCTCCCCCTATTTAAAGAAGGAAGAACACACATCAATGCTAAGGTGCATTAACCATAAAATCATAATATGACAATAATATAACTGAAACATTATGTCAAGATAGGCAACATGATATAGCAGTAGGAATGTGTTATCATAGATATCTATCAGATAAAGAATATTATGATGGACAATAAAGCATTAAGCATATTGGCACAAAACATTCCAGATATATAGATGTACATATATAAGACTGGAAGTTTAATTGAAAGAACATATGTCCATTACAATTTATCATAATTACATCATATGAGATTTTAGATTTCATGGTACTTGATGCTTGTCCGCTAGCTGGATTGCTGCATCTGAACTTGTGCTTTCTCCCTGAACAGCAGCACTTCTTTCATCATTTATGGCATTGTTCTCTTTCATCTTGAAGTACAGGAAATTTTTGGGAATGTATTTGAAGGCATTCTCTTTGGATTGTTCTTTATTACCAAATTTTCTTTGAAAACTCTTTCCCGTATAGACTATCTCTCTAGATGTTTTATCCATTCATCTGAAGGATACGCACTGTTAATGTTCTTTAATATATGTCAATGGTTGATCCAGACATGATTATGATATTCCTTGAATTATGACTCCAATACTCAAAGTCTGGATCATTAGCTTATTCAGTTCTTCTCTGGGCCAAGAATTCTTCATGAAGCATCAAACCTTCTCTTTTCCTTCTTTTTGCAAGCTGTTCATCCTGAGCTTCTCTTTCCTGACCTTGGAAATCAAAATTTGTAGGTATGTTCTTGTCCAACAGATATAAATTGAGAGTAATCCTTGTTCCTTAAAGAACTTTTAGGGCTTGCTCAACATTGAACGTTTCCCCTTTTCTGGCTTCTTCAATAATTTTGTTCTCTATATAAGAGGTGTTATCTCAAACCTGCTAAACAAAGTTTGAAAGATGTTCTCATTATCTTCCAGAAGAACATCTCTTGATTCTTCAGCTAACTGCATAGCCTGAAGTTGAGTTTGATATACATAGTCCTCAATGTGCACCACACCTTATCCGATAATCTCATCAGTTTGGCTTACAAAAATCTTTACACTGGTTATATCTTGTGTAGTCAACCTCAGACTGTCATCCATAGATCTGAGAATTTTGATATTTTGTTTAACAGAGCTGGCAACCAGGTCAAACTACTTGGTGATCTCTCTGTTGATGTAAACTATATCACCTTTTAAAAAATCTAGATCAGCCATTATCTTTACCTTCACTTTCTGATCCTCAAATAATATTTCAGCTTTCACTTCTTGTACTGATCCATCAATATAAATTTTCAAAGAATTGGCTTGCTCATCCAGTAGAGCTTTTATTGAAGAGAGGATGAAGCTATCATTCATGCTGGTGGATGGTTGAGAGTGGGGTATATGAGATGACACAACTGTGGTAGAAGGATTTAAACTCCTCCCTAGGTCCTCTTGACCAGCCAACTCAGTGTGAGTGGTTGTCTCAGCCTCTGGAGATCTTTGGATCTCAGGTGGAGGCTCTCCCTCAACTTGATCATCAGTCTCAAGAAACTTATCTTAGTGGTATCTGGAATTTCCTCAGCAATTTCCTCATTCTCTCCCTCAATTGGGGCAACATCCTTCTCTTGAGATCTTGCACTCCCTTAGTTGAAGCATTGATATCCATATCCTCATTCATATGCACTACTGTCTCCCCCCCCCTAAGATTGTGCATAGCTTGGCTCTTGAGCCACTACTCATCCTTGAGCTGCTACATCCATGATTTGAGGAGCACTTACAACATCAAGGTCAAGATCCACTTGAGTGCTAAAGTCTTAAAGATGTTCATCTCTTCACTTGAAGACACTTGATCACAAGCATCTTGGCTTGATGGTGATGGATTGGGGTTATGAATGTCTTCAGTGTCCTATTAGTCACAAGTATCTTTGCCTCCTGGCTAGATTCAAAATCAGATTCTTCCAAAATCACTTTTTTGTCTTTACTATGCTCTTATCCTTCTTCTGCTTGACAGCTTGACTTTTATGCAAAACTCTGGTGAATCTCTCAAGAGTTTTAATGTCCATTCTCTTCAAGTAGTGAATCTTTACACCTAGCTTCTTGTTATAATGCTCAGGGTAAGCATTTTCAGATAAAGAGAAAAAATTCTACCTAAGTTTGGAACTTGAAGGCAATCAATCAACTTTTGGAATATTACAATAGCCCAATTTGTCATATTCTTAAGTATAACTCTTGTGATCATCTCAAACATAAACTTGGAGATACTATCATGGCAACTGTCTTGCACAGGATTGCTTTTCCAATGATATCAGCTAGAAGCTTGCCTCTCTGGTTGAAGAATTTTCTTTTTAGAGATCCATATATCTCTCCAATAAACTCACACCAGTCCAATGCATCTATTATTTCTTGTGGTGAAATATCATGGTCCTCTTCTATGTCAGTAGATGTGGTGTAAGGCTTGGGCAATCCTATTGGGGGGTAATCTTAATCTCAAGCATCACCCTATCTTGCTCTTGATTGACTTTCTGGATGAAGAAACTTTAACATGGGAGAAGAGTTCTAACACTTCATCCTTCGGGATTGTAGTTGGTTCTAATAGAACAAATTCTAAGTCGATGGCTTCTAACATCCTGATGACTTCTTTAATTTCTCCATAAGCATTTTAAAATCCTTGTCGAACTACCTAATATCCTTTGTGGAAGATTTTCTCTGCTTTTGGCACCAGGGATTTGATTTCTTAGTCGATGAGAGCTCTGAGATGGACGGAACGAACTCGACGGCATTCTAGGGTTTAGGTTTTATGTTCTCACTAAACCTTGTCTTTATATATATTTAACAGGGTTTAAAAGCAATTAAAGTGCCACACAGCTAGGATGATCATTAAAATGATCTAACGGCTAAAAATGATTAAAAAAATCAATAAAACGGCCTGTCTCGACAGTATCGTGGAGACAGAGAGATATATCGTTGAGTATTTACTCAACTGTCTCCACGGTATAGCTGAGACTTTCTCAGCTAATCTCCACTGCATAGCTAGGCTTACCTGCCTATCAAATTAACAAACTAATATATGATAATGAGTCAATTTACTCATACTAATGATAGATATCAACCATGGTTATCTACTTAACATGCTACTAAGCATATGTTCTTGCAGCTAATATAAGTAAATGTTATCAGAACTATGTTCTAGAAACTAATAGAATAATATGAAGGAATATAGATTATACAACATGAAAACTGGAATGATCCAAGAAAGATAAATTATTATATGTTAAGCATTACTAACTCAATCTTGAACAAGTTAAACTTTGCCTTATCTAGTGGCTTAATAAAGATATTTGTCGCTTGTTTGTCTGTGGGAACAAATTCAAAACAGATATCCTTATTCTCAACATGTTCTCTAATAAAATGATATCTTATTTCTATGTGCTTAGTCCTAGTATGTGATACAAGGTTCTTAGCAATATAAATAACACTAGATGAGTCACAAAACATAGGAGTGTTACTTACCTTGAGTTGTAGTCTTGTAGCTGATACTGAATCCATAAAAGTTATGCACAACAACTTCCTGCTGAGATGTACTCAAACTCAGCTGTAGATATAGCCACACTGGTCTACTTCTTACTACTCCAAGGATATCAATCTCCTTCCTGGGAATTGACAAGTTCCACTTGTGCTCTTCTTATCTTCCTTGCAACCTATAAAGTTTGCATCTGAATACCCAATTATTTCAAAGTCATTGTTCCTAGGGTACCATAGGCCAAGATATTGGCTGTCCTTAAGGTATCTAAAATTTCCTTCGCAACTGAGTAGTGAGATTCCATAGGGCATGCCTGATACCTAGAACAGACACATGTTGCATATATAATATCAATTCTACTTACAGTCAAATATAATAGAGATCCAATGATACACATGTACACGGATTCATCAAAAGGTTTCCCTTTTTCACCATTGTCTAGGGATATATTTGATTCTGTAGGATTTTTCATGGTGGAAGCTGATTTCATCCCATATTTTCTAATTAGTTCTCTAGTGTACTTGGTTTGAGAGATGAAAATTCTCTCATCAGATTGTTCCACATGGAGACCTAAAAAGTACTTTAGCTCTCACATACTGCTCATTTCAAACTCCCCTTGCATGAGATTGGCAAACCTCTTGCAAAAGTTGTCATCAGTAGACCCAAATATTATGTCATCAACATAAATTTTAACTAAGAGACTCTTGCCCTTTATTTCCCTTAGGAACAATGTGTTATCTATCTTTCCCCTTAAGAACTTGTTGTTAATGAGAAAGTTAGATATGGTTTCATACCAAGCCCTAGGGGCTTGCTTTAACCTATACAAAGATTTTTTAAGAAAATAAACATGAGAGGTTTACATCCATCTAATAGACCTTGAATCATTTAAAGGCAGCATATGCAAGGAATGTCCTTATTGCCTCTTGCCTTACAACTAGAGCAAATGTTTTCTCAAATTCTATACCCTCCTCTTACCTGTAACCCTTTGCTACTAATCTGGTTTTGTTTTTGACTACTACATCATTCTCATCCATCTTATTTCTAAAGATCTACTTGGTGTCAATGATATTGTGTCCTTGTGGCCTTGGCACTAACTTCTAAACCTTACATATTTTGAACTGGTGTAGTTCATTTTGCATTGCACTGATCAAGAAGGGGTCCTTGTTTGCATCTTCAAATTTCTTTAGCTCCACCTAAAATGGGAAGCTCAGAAAGAAATATTTATTGTAAATTCTGCTTCTGGTGGTGACTCCTTGACTGGCATCTCCAATTATGAGAGTGATGGGATGATCTCTCTTATTTTTGGTTGTAGTAGGCACTCTGTTAGCATTAGGCTAGCTTGTTGGAATGTCTCCATCTATCTATTCTTCTTCAGCATCTTCTTGAAATTCATCAGCTGGATGTATCTCTTCAATAAGCACTTCAATTTGAGAAGAATTTCTGGTTGAGCTTGGCTTGTCTTGAATAGACTGATCTTATATATTAAGCTCAGAACCTACATTATTAATAGCAATAGACCTTCCCTTGTATAGCAGACTGGACTCATAAAAAATAATATGCATTGATTCTTCTATAACATGGGCTTTCCTATGAATACTTTATATGCTCTACTATGGGAGTTATATCAAACAAGTGTTCCCATATAACATTTCTCAACAGAGTTAGTTAATTGAGTTTTCCATTGTTTAAAATATAGCATTTGCAACCCAAGATTCTAAAATAAGATATAGTTGGTTTTCTGCCTTTCAATTATTCATAAGTAGTTTTACTATGGACTTTCTTGATAGAATCCATGTTCAGAACATGGCATGCAATATTTATTACCTCAGCCCAGAAGTATTTTGGTAGTGAGGAATCACTAAGCAGGGTTTTGCCAGCCTCAATCAAAGTCCTATTCTTTCTCTCAGCCACCCCATTTTGTTGTAGAGTTCTGGGAGAAGAGAATTCTTATGTGATACCAAATTCTTGACAGATCCTTTTCATGGCACCATACTAAAATTTTGTACCATAGTCACTTCTTAGTTTGACCACAGAACATTCCATCTCATTCTATATTACATTAACAAATGTAATGAAGACATTCAAGGTATCTGACTTCTTTTTAAGGAAAAATACTCATGTATACCTAGAGTGATCGTCAACAATCATAAAGGTATACAACTTCCCTCCTAAACTCTAAATAGGCATAGGACCAAACAGATCTATATGAAACAGATAGATACATCTCTTAGAGTCTTTGGGAGCTAAGCTCTTAAAGGTGGCCCTTGCTTGCTTGCCTATCTGGCATGCATGATAGGGACCCTCTTTAACACATTTTAAATTAGGAGAATCCCTAACTAAATTCTCATAAAATAACTTGTTTATTATCTTATAATTAATGTGAGAAAATCTCTTGTACCATTGAACACAAAGAGACTCTCTATCACATTAACTACTAGACAAACATGAGTAGAAGAATTATTACAAATGAAATCTAAACAATAAACATTTCTACTCCTTGTACCAAAGAGAATAGTCTCCAAGTCATTTGACTTTTTAATTAGACACTTATCATTGTGGAATTCAATGACATAACCTAAGTCACAAGTTGACTTTTGCTTATAAGGTTGTGTTGCAACCCTTCAAAATAAGCTACCCTTGAGATAGAGATTATGCCATTAGAGATCATATTATATCCCTTGGTGATTCCTCTATCAGAGCCTCAAAAGATGACCTTTGGTCTATTCTTCATAAGAGAATAATCTTGTAGAAGACTTCTAGTTCATATCATGTTCTTTGAGTATCCATTGTCCAAGTACCAAATTTGCTTTAGGTTGGTACTTGAAATATCCTGCAAGAGACAATTTATTTTACCTTAGGAGCCTAATTGAATTTGGATCCTAGGTTATTATTAGCAGTAAAAGAAATATTTTTGCATGCAGCTAGCTGCCTTAGCTGGAAAGCTTCTCTTTGCATTAATAAAATAGGGTTATGCCAACAATCAATGGCAAAGTGTCATGTTTTATCACAGCACCCACACTCATGGATGTTGTACCTTCTCTTTTGAATATTTCTTGATGTAGGAGGTGCATCTGAATGTTTATGTTCAGCAGAGAAAGCAACAGCATTTTTCTTATTCCTCTTAGCTAGTGCCTGACATCTTACTAGACGGTAATCAATCTTACTCGACAGTACTGGCTTGACAGCAACAGATGTCAGCTTGGTAGCTGACATGGTGTTGATGGCATCTGATATGGCCTTGTTAGAGTTTATATAATTCTTGTCACTATCCATATTTTTTGTTGGAAGGGATTGGGAAGATGCTACTTCCTTACCCTTAAGTGTAGGGGCTAGAGTACCAAACACAAATAGTTCATATTGAGCCATTTGGATTTCCTCGTGGGGAGCTTTCAAAGCACTCATCTCCGTACCCTTTCTCCCTAAATAGTTAGTTGCATTTTTTCCCTTACTATAGGAACTTCCATTCTTCCAGTGATCATATATGTTATCATGGTCATACTTGTTTGAAGGAAGTAAGACATTCTGAAAGGTGGTCTGAGGCTTAATAGGAGCCTTGCCCTTGCCTCTATTCTAAGCAGTTGATGCCCTTCTATTGAAGCATAATCCCCTCCTATTGTTTTGGGAGGTGTCAATGATAGGAAACACTGATTGTGGCTTAGAGAATTAGGCCACTAACTTCCTCTCCATGAGGAGATCATTCTCAAGCTTCTTAATAAGTTTTTCATTTTGAATTCTTATTTCAATATGCTTGTCAATGATCCCCATGAGCTCAATTAAATTAGAGGCCATTTGATGGAACACCTCCATCTTTTCCTCCAGTTCAGTCTTAAGAGGTCTTAGAACCTTAACCTATTTAGCTTGATTTTTAGCAAGCTTCTCGCTTTTACCCAAGGCCTTAGGGAGGGCACCGTATTTGTCAATCAATTGATTGACCTCAAACTCAGAATCTGAACCATCCTCATCACCAGATGGGGAGGATGTTTCAGGTTCTTGGCCTAGCTCATACTTTGAATCTGAAGAAGACATGCTAAGTATTATTATATCACCAAGATCAGATTCATCCTAAGTTTCTTCTTCAGTCATGGTTATTAAGCCACGGTATCCATCTTCTTCATCATCTTCCTCATTGTCATTGCATAAATATGACAGAGGAGCTCTAATTCCTATCATGGCATCTGGATATACTTCTTCTTCAGCAACAACATACAACCCAATGTAGGCTTCCTCTTCATCTTCAGATTCAAAAGAGTCCGAGTCACTTTGACTCAATCTCTTCTCCTTTTTAGCAAGGAAAGTCTTTTCATATGTCTTGCTCTAGTGGTGATGCTTACTGTTACCATCATTCTTCTTCTCCTTTTTCTTGACTGGGCAGTCAGCAATAACATGCCCAGGCTTATTGTAACAATAGCAAACAATGTTAGTAGAAATATGTTTACTAGATTTAGGAGCATACCTATCCCATTTTGGGTTTTTTGATCAAATTTTCTATAGTCTTTTTTGCAGTTTGAAGAGGAGGAAGGTTTGCTCTTCCATTGCTTCATCTTCATCATCTTCTTGAATTGCCTAGAGAAGGCAGCAAATTTTCCATCTGACATTTCAGTATCAGATGTATTAGGCTTAGAAGATTATGAGTCAGCCACTCTTTTGGGAGGAGAGTGGATTCTCTCCTTGTTCTAATTTGAGCCCACAACCTTGAGGGTCACTGACTTTTCCCTCTTGTGTATCCTAACAACAATCTCCTCCTCTTTTCTTGCATTTAGCTGCATCTCATAAGAGAACAGCTTTGAAAGTTATTAACTTAAGGTTAGCTAGTCACCTAGAGGGGGGGTGAATAGGTCTTTGAAATTTCTTAAGTCTTTTTGCTATTTTCTTATTAAGTGATCTAGAGCTTTTCCTTAGTACCTGCAACATAAAAGAACAAGCAACACAACAAAGCACACAGATATTTATAGTGGTTCCCCAAATGGGTTCATCCACTTTCCCTCCCACCTTTCTAACTTATGTTAGACAAGGCACAAACTCCTCCAAAATGCTCCTCAGAGCTTACACCTTAGACCCTCAGCCTTACACTCAGGTTCTCTTCAGAACCCTACCTCAGAACCATAAAGGTTACTACCTTAGAGCCCTGCAGTGCTCCTATAGCTTAGTGGTCCTCAAACCACCTACCTCAGCCTTATTTCTAAGGCCTACCGTTCAGGCTTTTCAGCCCTATAACTTCAGGCACAAGGCCCAACTCTTAAAGTGATGCAGCACTCCTACAGTTTAGTACCCTTCCAGGTACCTACCTTAGTTCCCTTCTAGGCACCTACAGCTCAGTGACAAACTTGTCACCTACCTCAGGCCAAAAGGCCCTACACTCAGTCTCCTCCAAGACCTACAACTTAGTGACACACTTGTACCTACAGCTACGTGACTCAATAGTCACCTACCTCAAGCACTAGGACCTACTACTCAGGCTGGGAGGACAGCCCTACTCTCAGATCCACACTTGGATCCTATCTCAGTACCCCAACAGGGCACCTACCTTAGTGACTAATTAGTCACCTACAACTCAGACACAAAAGACCCTACAGCTCAGATTTAGGCAACCTGAATCCTACAGGAATTTAATCAAGAAGTTGAAATAAATTAAAACACTGACTCAGAGATAAATCTCAGAGTCTACCTTGCTGGACTGAGCAGATATCAGTCCAGCCCTCTTGATGTAGAAGGAATTAGTCATCTTCTACAGCTAACTGCTTCTCTACTGCACTGAAGAACAGCTATCTGCTATTGAAGGATGACGGACCTTCACATAGCTATCTCTCCTTGCCGATTAGATGAATCAACCATCTTGTTCTACAAAGAACAAACTTGCTAAACTGGAAAAGCTTCAGCTATCTTTCCTTTGCCTGCAGGCTTGATCTGCTAGACTTGGCTTTCAAGCTCGATGGAGAAGATGAAGTCCAGCCTCATCGATTTTCTATAACCCTAATCCCCTTTTCTCTCTGCTTTTTATATCTGTTGATTTGAATCAATAGCACAATTTGAGTGTGGGCCCAACCAAGGATGGTGAGCGCCACCTCCCTCAGAAGAGGATAAATAGTAGCTTCCGGCGCTACTGTAGCTTTCCGGCAATGGCATGAAATACTTTGACTTTGTTGACTTCTGGTGACGTCAGCAGTGGTCATCCGGTGCTGCTGTAGCTTTCCCGCAACGGCATAAAATACTTTGACTTGTTGACTTCTGGTGTTGTCAGCAGTGGTCATCACTTTCTGGACTTAAAGAAATTTCAGAACTCATTAAGCGTTGAGTGATGATGTTAAGTCACTCAACGCACGCTTACTTGGCTCTTCATTAAAAGTGTTGAGTGATCCTGCTTCACCCAACGCTTCTGGACCTATAGAATTTTTGTTGGCTTTGTCTCAATAGTTCCTTCTCAACTGTCTCAGTGGTTTCTTCTTCACAGTTGAGACTATCTCCTATCTCAGCAGTTTCTTCTCAACTATCTCAACGCTTCCTTCTTCATAGCTTAGACTATCTCCTATCTCAGCAGTTTTGCTGAGAATAACACTTCTCTCAATGCTTTGCATTGAGCTTCTCAGCTGTCTCAGCGTTTATACTGAGACATTCTTCTCAGCTGTCTTAGCTGTCTCGACGCTTATGCCTTAGTCAAATTATCTGACTTCCAGCTTACTCTTTTTGTTCACTTGTCCAATCAAGGACAACCTGCATACATGAACTTAAGCACACATCAAATACAACTATGTGTGTATGTCATTGACTAGTTTGACTTCTTACAAATCTGGGACATTAGAATCAATAGACCCAACAAGCTCCCTAGATAGAGTGTGGGGAGGAATGTTGGTCAGGTTGACCATCTCCCTGATGGCACGGATTTTTTTGTTCCAGTCCCTAGTTAGAGTCCTTAGAAACTTATCATTAAGCTCATAGTATATAAAGACCATCCCATAAATCTTTAACTCATTTACTATCTTGAAGAACTTTTCATAACTTTCAATTATATTGTCTCTACTGCCTTGCATGAAGGCTTCATATTCCTGATTGAGAAGGGATTTCCTATCATCCCTTACTTCTTATGTTCCCTCCATTTACACAATAAAAGTGTCGCACATCTTCTTTATAGTTTGGCACTGGACCAAATTCTGAAAGGTGGAGTCATCAATTACACTGACTATGATATTTTTTGCTCTTTTATCCATAGTAGCCAGCACAATCTCATCCTTTATTATATTTTTTGGATCGGGTGGCCAACCATAAAGGGGGTGAATAAGATTTGTAGATTAATTTAAAAATTAAAATGAGTTACACCAGGGAAAACTGGTTCTGGATGCTACCGCGAGGCACTAGCTAGCTAGCGCACGTCGGTAGGTCACAAAACTCATTTTCTTAGTAAAACTTTGCCTTAGAGACGAACACATGATCTTCAGGTATCTACAAGCATACAACCACGAAATTACAATAAGAATAAAAATGAACAATAATTTTATTAACGAATAACGAAGGAGGTTTACAATTCAGAACAACTAGATTTTCATCACGCTGGAGATCGGAGGAGATGAATGTAAATTTCTCTTTTTGTTTCTATACCGACCGTATCCCCGAACTAGTTGGCTCTCTCCCTCCCACCCCCCACCCCCCTTGAAAAGTTCTTCGAGCCCGTTCTTCACCTTCCTCTCCATAAGTGTCTTAGAGCCCCACTAGATCTCCCGATCTAGACGTCCCTCATCGGGACGATTTCTCATGAAATCCTTCCCAGATTCCGACAACCCTCCACTCGATTTTCCTCATGTTAGATCCCCTGATGTAGACGTCCCTCACCGGGATGATTTCTCATGAAATCCTTCCTAGATTTCGATGACCCTCCAGTTGATTTTTATCACACAAACAACTAGACAAAAAGGAGTTTAAAGAGTAAAATACAAAAAGTTAAGAAATTATTTCTCCCTCAAACGTAGAATTCCTCTGAGGAACGGTACGGGATTGACGCTCTTGAATATCGGTCTTATTGCAGTCGATCCGCCATGAATGGTTGTTGAAGATTTCGTTCGTCGGAGTTCTTCGATCATGAGCGGGAGGAGGAAACAATGCTTTTCCTTCAACAGAAATGAGAGTTCGTCCTTCTCCAGATGGCGGCTGAACCATAGAATAAAATATTCTCCTTGGTTGTGTCTGTTGGAACACCCTATTACTAATTTGGGTAAGGATCACTATGTTTGTCTTAGGACACCAGGTTGACCTAGTTGTATAGTTGTAAAGGTCAACATTAGAATGAGTCTAGGGCTTAGAACTTAGGTTTGAAGCTGCCCCCAGGACCATTCCAATGTCAAGGATATAGAGCCAAGTCTAAGGCAATTTTCGTCGAGCTCCGGTCGACGAAACGTCGATCTCG
Source organism: Platanthera zijinensis (assembly GCA_039513925.1). Lineage (NCBI taxonomy): Eukaryota > Viridiplantae > Streptophyta > Magnoliopsida > Asparagales > Orchidaceae > Platanthera > Platanthera zijinensis. The sequence goes on from CM077080.1 coordinate 201,571,983, forward strand.
GTTCGACGCTCTCTGAGCTCAACTTGATAAATCGTCGAACTCCGGTCGACGATCTTCGAGCTCAGATCGACGATCTGCTTTCAGACAATTTTGGTAAGTCGTCGATCTGCATTCTACGTTTTTCTAGCTCAGGTCGACGATCTCTCTTCAGCTATTCTTCAGGTCGCTGAGCTCGGTTCGACGATCTTCGAGCTCAGTTCGACGTTTTCTGTCTGTTTGATCTGTTTCCATCTCTGAGCTCAGTTCGACGATAGTAGAGCTCAGATCGACGATTTTTCTAAGAGATCAACGATTCTAAGGATTCAAATGCTGCCAGTCTTTGGAATGTTTTTGAAATCCCTCTGCATTTATGTTAAGGAGATCTGCCAGCCGTTTGTCTTTATTCTGGAGCAAGTTTCAAGGAATTATTCAGGAAATGTTTTATTGGACCTTCCTCTAGAAGACAAGACTCTTTATGGAAGACATTTATGACTGCCAACGGCTATCCTTGACAAGAATTTTTCAGAGAATAAGATCCTTTTTGTCTTCAGAAATATAGAGTGAATATACAACACTCAGAGATCAACAAGAAGAATTAAGTTGTGACAGATAACAAGTGATCATCTTCTAAAGAATCAGAATAACAATTTTTTTTGCTTACAGAAAAGTGATCACAGCCTCATCTCAAGAACTCCAGACCCTCATCTTTCAGCCTTTTTGTTGAAACAATCCTTTGCTGGAGATCTAAAGTTCTGAAGGCCTATCACCCTAGAGCAAAGCTTCCATTCCTGAACCTGTCTACAATTCAGGGGGAGCTTTGACAACAAAAGATCCACTAGTCTTCTCTCATTTGATTTGAGAATAGAGAAGACAACTTCACCTCTTTATCTTTTCTTTTCTGCTGTAAAAGGGTTCTTGAACTCCCTTCAAAAGTCCTGTCTGGTTCTGAGAGCCTTGTCAAAACTCAGTGGTGGCAAGACACCTTATCAAAAAATCCAGTTTTGGTTTTTGAGCACCTTATCAAAAGCTCATTGGTGTCAGGACACCTGATCAACTCATCCTGAGTGGATTCCTATCAAGGGTGGTAGAAGAGTGGATGTACCCAGGTTTTTGGGGAACCACTATATTTCCTTGTGTCTTCTGGGTTGTTTGTGTGATTGACTTGCTGTGTGTTGTGCTCTTTACTTCTTTATTTTTAACTCTTCATTAACACTCTACACTATACTATAAATTGAACTTTATATTTGCTGATCAATTTTAACCGTGAAATTAATTTAAATAAACTCTATTCACCCCCCTCTAGAGTTGAGATAGATCTTACCCTCACTTTCAATTGGTATCAGAGGGAGGTTCGTTGCTCACACAGGCTAACACCTGAACCAAAAGATCCTTGATAAGATCAATTTCTTAAGAGGGTTATTTTTCTTTATATCTTATATTATTCAAAGACATGGCACAGAACAAGGATTATGCAAGCACCAGACCTCCAGTGTGCAATCTATCTAAGTTTGCACTCTGGAAGGCAAGGATTAGATTATACATGAACTCTATTGATGAAGATATTTTCAATTCTGTCTTGACAGTTTGTCCAAGTCCACCTGCAAGCTCAAGCACAAATGTTGTTCCACCTCCCTCAGGAACAGATGTAGACATAAAGAAATGGAAAACTACAGATGCAAAGGCCATGAACATCTTAGCTCAGACAATGTATGATGAGATATTTCAGAAAGTAGCTGACTGCAACTCAGCCAAAGGAATTTGGGACAAGCTCTCTGAAATTGTCTCAGGGTCTGCTGATGAAAGGAAAGACAGGAGATCTCACCTCATAACCCAATATGAGAATTTCAAGAAAGGAGAGACTGAGTCAGTAGCAGATATGTACAACAGATTGAGTTTGATTGTCAATGAGCTAAAGACTTTGGATAAAGAAATCTCATTGACTGAGCTTAATGACAAGATCCTAATGTGCTTCCCCAGCACTTGGGATTCAAGAATCTGGCCAATTAAAGATGCCAGAAGTCTAAATGAAATCACTACTGAAGCTCTCCTAGTCAAGCTCAAATCTTATGAGCTGCTCATTAAGAACAGAGAAGAAGAACAGAAGGCTGCCTCACCAGCCTCAAAGAAAGAGAATTCAATAGCTTTCAAAGCCATTGAGAATCAGCCTGAAGAAAAGCTCACAGGCAATGAGGAGTTGGTCAGCCTACTGGCCAAAAGATTTTACAAACTGGCCAGAAAATACTTCAGAAAAAGGCCATACAAAGGACATGATAAACCAAGGTATGATAAGTCAAGTAATGATAAAGAAATTATATGCTTTGGCTGCAGGAAACCAGGCCACATTGTGCCTGACTGTCCAGAAAACAAGAACAAGGACAGAAAGGATAGAAGAGAAAGAAGGAAAGAGAAAGACTTCAAAAAAAACAGCTCAGATAAAGCTTCCTCCAGCAAGAACAAACATACAAGGAAGGGCTTTGTTGCTGAGACATGGAGTGAGACGGAAGAGGATTCTGAAACTTCATCCAGCTCCAGTGATGATGAAGATGATGCAGATGAAAAAGAATTTTGCATGATAGCTATCAATGCCTCATAGCAAAACTCTGATGCAGAATCAGATTCAGACTCAGAAACTCAACCAGAAGAAGATCAAGTAATTGAATCTTTTGATTTTAATTCTGAGGACTTTAAAATTGAATTTAAGACATTGTGTTTGGACTTACTAAAATTTGAGAAAGAGATAATCTCTCTCAGAAACAAATTATCTGAATACAGTGTCCTAAACTCAAATAACCTCAAACTCTCTGAGGAGTTAGAATGTTGTAGGGAGGAGATAGCTTCACTGAAAAGTGAACTATCAAAGGCCAAAAAGTTTGAAGAATCCCTAAATGGGAGAAGTATCAGACTGATGGACATTACAAGCACAGTGAACTCTAGATTCAACAGTACACTGGGCTTGGGTGCCTCATCCAGCCAACCTATAATTTTAACAACTCCAATCAAATTTGTCTCTGACAAAGGAAAGGGAGTAATAGAGGTAGCTAGGAAGAATGCAGATCTGCCAGAGAAAACTTCAGTTCAACAGATTGCGTCGAGCAGAGCTCGACGATCGTCGAATAGAGCTCGACGATCTAACCCAAGATCGTCGACCTCAGCTCGACGATATCCAAACTCTGAACTTCAGTATAATCGATCTTCGAACAGAGATCGATGATCTGACCCAAGATCGTCGACCTCAGTTTGACGATCGTCGAACAGAGATCAGGTCTGTGAACATTCCTTCAATGGCACATCTAGACTCAATCTAGAAGTCCCACATCCCAAGGCCTTAACCCCTATACTGAATGGATAATACCACCTAGGAGATATCATCCTGAAGGCTATAAGAGTCAACCTGAGATGTCTTTCATTTCTGAATTCAAAGGATATCAGCCTAGGCCCAAGGTTAACTGGGTCAAAAACAAGTAAGCTGTTCATGTACAGGTAAAAACCTATTCAGTATCTAACCAACAATGGTATCTGGATAGTGGGTGCTCAAAGCACATGACAGGGAACAGGGAGAACCTATCATCCTTCATAACCAAACTTGGACCCAAAGTGATTTTTGGTGATTCAAATTTTGGCCAAACCAAAGGATATGGTGCTGCTCAGATAGGCTCAGTCACTTTCAAGAAAGTGGCATATGTAGAAGGACTGAAGCACAATCTGATAAGTATCAGTCAGCTATGTGATGAAGGATACAAGGTGACTTTCAACAAATCCCTGTGCAAGATCAAGTCAGAGAATAACACAACTGTGTTAACAGGTAAAAGGACAGGTAACATTTACTTAGTAGATTTTCTTTCATCTAAAGTAGATATCTGTTTATTTAATTCCATATCTAAGCCAAATGTTTTATGGCATAAGAGATTAGGACATCTAAACCTTATAACCATTGCTAGGCTATCCAAGGACAACCTTGTTAGAGGACTACCTTCTGGCCCCTACAAGAAGGAAGGACTTTGCAAGGCTTGTCAATTAGGCAAGCAAACTAAAAATAGCTTTAAGTCACTTAATAAGAGTGATTCACCTAGGATTTTGTATCTGTTGCACATGGATCTTTTTGGACCCATCACGGTACAAAGCTTAGGAGGGAAGTCCTATACTTTAGTGGTTGTAGATGACTTCTCAATATTCACTTGGGTAGTCTTTCTGAAGAAGAAGTCTGATAACTTCAAGTGTTTGACAGATTTTCTCAAATGCATTCAGATTGAGTTCAACACTCACATTGCCCTGATCAGAAGTGATCATGGGACAGAGTTTGATTCTCTTCTCATGCAAGAGTTCTGTCAAAGTGAAGGAATCAGGCATACTTTCTCAGCTCCTAGAACTCCTCAACAAAATGGGGTAGCTGAAAGGAAAAATAGAACCCTAATTGAATCTGCTACTACATTATTGGCATATGCTCACCTACCTCTATCCCTTTGGGCTGAGGTAGTGAACACCTCCAACTATGTGCTAAACAGAAGCCTGATACATAAACTAAAGGGCAAGACTCCCTATGAATTGCTCAAAGGGAAGAAACCTAAAATAGCTTATTTTAAAATTTTGGCTGTACTTGTTATATTCATAATAATGACAAGAAGTATCTAGCAAAATTCCAAGCTAAAGCTGATGAAGGAGTGTTTCTGGGATACTCTATGACCAGCAAGGCATATAGGGTATATAATAAATCTTCTTGTAAAATTGAAGAATCTGTTCATGTTACTTTTGATGAGACTAACATGTGTTACAAGGAGAAGTCTACTTCTACCATAGAACCTTTGCAGGTACATTCTATTTCAGAAAATATGAATAGATTACAGGTTAAAGAAGAGAACACAACCTCTCAATAAAAGAATGAGAGCAGTGATGATGAAGAAGAAGTTCAACCTCTTGAAGAAAATCATCCTGAAGAGCCAGTTGTTATTCCACAAGAGGAAACAACAACACAGGCTGGTGAACAATCAATACCCCCTGTTGATTTAGTAACAACAAGAGATCATCCAATCACCCAAGTAATTGGAGAGATCTCAGCTGGTGTGCAAACCAGAAATCAGGTCAACCAGAACCTGATGCACACTTGCTTCCTATCTCAAGTTGAGCCTCAATCCATTCAAGATGCAGAGAAAGATCCACACTGGATCATTGCAATGCAAGAGGAGTTGCATCAATTTGAAAGGAATAAGGTTTGGGAACTAGTGCCTAAGCCAAAGGATCACTCCATTGTTGGAACAAAGTGGGTGTTCAGAAACAAGCTGGATGACCAAGGAATTATTGTCAGAAATAAGGCAAAGCTAGTTGCCCAAGGCTATTCTCAGCAAGAAGGAATAGACTATGACCAGACCTTTGCACCAGTTGCAAGGTTAGAGGCCATTAGAATATTCCTAGCTTTTGCTGCTCACAAGGGATTCAAGGTTTACCAGATGGATGTGAAGAGTGCATTTCTCAATGGGGACATCAAAGAGGAAGTCTATGTTAGACAACCTCCAGGTTTTATCTCTCTAACTCACCCTAATTATGTTTTCAAATTACATAAAGCATTATATGGTCTCAAGCAAGCTCCTAGAGCATGGTATGAGACCCTAGCATGCTTTCTTCTGGAAAATGATTTTGTTAGGGGGAGAGTAGACCAAACTCTTTTTATTAGAACCCATAAGTCCCACACCCTACTAGTACAAATTTATGTAGATGATATCATATTTGGATCTACTGATTCAAACTTGTGCAGAAAGTTTTCCAACCTAATGCATTCCAAGTTTGAAATGAGTAGCATGGGTGAGCTCTCCTTCTTCTTAGGATTGCAAGTAAAACAGCATGCTGAGGGCATATTTATTTCCCAAACCAAGTATGCTAAAGAATTGGTTAAGAGATTTGGTATGTCTGAGGCATCTTGTATAAAAACACTCATGCCTACCAATGCTGTATTGGATGCTGATGAACATGGGAAACCAGTTGATCAAACAACATATAGAGCAATGATTAGCTCTCTATTGTACCTTACAGCCAGTAGGCCAGATATAATGTTTGCTACATGCATATGTGCTAGATTCCAAGTTAGCCCTAGAGAGTCACACCTAACTCTAGTTAAAAGGATTCTTAGGTATGTAAAAAGTTGTCCAAATCTAGGACTCTGGTATCCAAAAGACTCAGGATTTGAATTAACTGGATTCTCAGATGCTGATTATGCTGGATGCAGAATAGACAGGAAAAGCACCAGTGGAACATGTCAGTTCCTTGGTGACAGACTTGTCTCCTGGTTTTGTAAGAAGCAAACATCTGTGTCAACCTCAACTGCTGAAGCTGAATATATGGCTGCAGGCAGTTGCTGTTCACAAATATTGTGGATACAAAATCAGCTCATAGACTATGGCTACAACTTAGAGAAGTCTAAAATTTTTTGTGATAATACTAGTGCTATCTCTATAGCACGAAATCCAGTCCTCCATAGTAGGACAAAACATATAGAGATTAGGCATCACTTTCTAAGGGATAATGTAGAGAAAAACAAAATAGAACTTCAATATATTCCTACTGATTTGCAAAGGGGAGATATTTTCACCAAGCCCTTGGATGAAAAGAAACATAGTTTCTTCCTAAATCAGTTAGGCGTGTTGGATGGAGGAAGCCTAAACTAATTTACAAGATTTTTGAAAAGATAAAAACAGACCAAGACTAGGCTAAAAAATCAGTTCCTTTTGTGTCTGTAGAATAGGCTCTGTCTCTGAACTGCGCTCGACATTTTCCCATAAATCGTCGAACGTAGATCGACGTTTCTCTAAAAATCGTCGACCAGAGATCGACGTTTCCAAAATCGTCGATCTGAGTTCAGCGCCTCCGTTAGCTCCAGGTTTTCTCTTCTTCTGTTCAGAGGTCGTCGAGCGGAGCTCGATGCTTTTCAACATCGTCGAACGGAGATCGACGATATTGACGTCTCTTCAAATTCCCTCTGTAGCCCAAATCGTCGAGCTGAGATCGACGTTCTGTCGAACCGAGCTCCACGATTTTCCGTTTCGCCGTCGAACCCTAATATAAAATCATTTCTGCGGCCGTCGTTCATCTTTGCGCTTTCATACTCTCTGCAACTTTCTTCGTTTTCCCTCCAAATCTTCTGCGCTTGGTTGTGTTTGGTTCTTTGTTGCAGGTAAAAATGGCTGGCTCCAATGCTGCAATCTCCAAAATGAAATTTGACACCGGATTTGACATCGACATGAACTCGTTTGATGGAAGCGATCAGCGCTTCAAGGATATTCTTAATCTATTCAGAGATCAACAGCTATCGCAAATAATGACTATCAGAATGAAGATTGCATCCGAAGAGATAAAGGAGTGGTATTATACAGCGATAGATGAGAACGAGAACTCTGTCGTCGGCTTCATAAAAGGGACTCAGGTACAATTGTCCCCTGCTCTTTTAACTGAAGTTTTTCATCTTAGTTCTGGAGAAGACTCCATAGAGTATCTGGAGAGGAGTATGAATCCATGCTTGATAGAATGGGTCACAATGCTGTGAACCCTAGCAAACTGCTGAAGAAAAATCTGTCGATAGAATTTCAGTTTTTGGCTGATGTAGTTGGGAAAGTGCTTCTGGCCAAGCACTCAGCCCATGATACCATATCAAGATATCAATTTTGTCTGATGGGAGCTCTGCTTGATAAGAAACATATAGACTGGGGATCAATTTTCTTCAACCTGATTAAGAAAAAGCTGAGTAAGACTGCTGTCAGCTTTGGGAGAATTCTAGGGGTCTATCTGAATTCCAGATGCCCTGAGCTGCTAACCTCTTCTGGGATGTTCATTAATGCATCCAAGAGGCTCTCCTGTGCCCTTTTCAGCAAATGGGACAGGCAGATTGTAAACCCCTCCAGAGCTGCTGCACCACTATCTTCAGGCACCAGGACTGTCTCAGTCACTCCACCTCTGGTCTCTGCCCCAGTAGAAGTGTTTCCTGCTTCTCCTCCTCCTCCAGCTGTCTCTACCCAAGCCACTTCATCCTCACCTCCAACCACCACCATATTGATATCTTCCCCCATTAACATTTCTTCACCAGCATCTACCTCAGAGGAATTCCATCCTCTTTTCTCTTATCCAAGCTTCACCTCTCCATCATTTTCCTTGACAGATGATTCCTTTATGGATGATTCCCCCTCCTCTCCTCCAAAGCCTCCCTCTACCTCCACATTCCAACAAATGCTCCAAGAAATTCTATCCCAATCATCCTTCACACCTTCTCTTACCCTCACTTCTCTTGCCTCACCTATCTTCACCTCAACATCTTCAATCCCCTCCTTTCCCCCTTCAGAGCCATCCATACCCTCATTCTCCATGCCACCCGCTCCAGCAATCATCCTTCCAACAACCTTCTCTCCTACCTCTGCTCAAGCCCCTCTTGAGCATGTAGATTTATCAGCCCTGGCTGACAGGTTATATGAGCTGCTAGCTCCTAAGCTAACCTCATTACTGGAGACCACTCTGGCTCCACTCCTGACCCATGTCAAGGAGCTGTCTTCCAAGCTCTCCTCCTTCTCTCCCTCTCAAGCAATTACCTCTTCTGGGTGCCTTGACTCAGTTATCCCTGAATCCAGGCAGGGGGAGATGCCTTCTGAAGTAGTGTTTGTGCCTGAGTATGCTCCAGCTCTGGCTCCTGCTCCTGCCTTTGCATTGGACCTCCAGAGCTTGCTCTCTGTGTTTGATACAGTTTACCTCAGATCTTTGCCAGTTCCTCATGCTGAAGACTTGTCTAAGGCCATTGTGTCTATTTCTGTCTGTGATCCCAGCCAAATTGAAGCATATGTAAATTCCTGGAAGGCTGTGGATGTCTGTGTTTCCATCTCTAATGCTGCTACTAAGGCCATTGTGCCTCTTATTGTTGAAGCTGCTGCTGCTGTTACTGAGGATACTGAAATGGTTTTTGTAATTGAAGATACATCTGCTGCTGAAGAAGTTGCTGCTTACCTAGAAGATCCTGCACCTGCTATTGTTACTGTGATTACTGCTGTTGCTGCTTCAAAAGTTCCCTCTGCTCAAATTTCTGATGCTGCTCCTGCCCTGACTGCTAATCAGTTGAAGTTACAAGAGAAATACATAAAAAGCATTGATGATTTGTATGACAATCCTCAAAGTTCAGAGAGTGATCAATTTCAAACTGATTCAGATGACTCTGCAAATGCTATTGCCAAGAAGAGGAAGGCCAGAAGCAAGGCCATGATGTCAGTTCCCCCAGCTAAGGAAAAGGATTCTAATGAGATTCCCTACTACATTCTGCATGACTGCCCCATATCTGAGCCCTGGATGCAGTATTCCAAGAACCAATCAAAGGCTATGAAGAAGAGAAGGAAGCTGAATAAGTATGAAAAAGGATCCTCTCAGTATCAGCCTCCTCCTCCTCCTCCTCCAGATTCTGGTTCAGGCTCAGCCCCTCAAGCTCCAGCTTCCAGGCAAAGCTCCTCCCAGTCTTATCAGAAATATTATCAAAGGGGGCAACATCAAAGGGGATATCAATCTAGTAGGGACCAATATAGAGGAAGCCAGAGAGGGCACAGATTTCATCAAAGGGAAGGACAAGGCCATACTGATTCTACTTCAGGTCCTTTCCCTTATAAGCTAAAAGATGTAGTTGTCTCCAGGACTCCTCCTACTGATTCTGAATCCATCAACAGATATGAACCTCCTGTTTCATTTGAGGATCCTGAGAACAACCCCTTGTCCTAGACAGCTAGAATGAAAGAGTTGGCTGCTCTTGATCAAATAAAAAAGACCAGAGAGCAAGGCAAGGACACTTCCAACCTAACAACTTTATCAGATCAGAGAAAGAAAGAACTGGAGAAATATACATCAAGAAAATTCTTTAATCCAGAAGATTATATGAAGCTGCACCCTGAGGCTGTAGTTCCAAGGCCCAGATCTCAAACTTCCTTAGGTGCAGAAGATGATAGAAGATCCAAGAAAGAAGCCCTCAATCCCAACAGAGAAATTATGTTTAAAAAAGGAACTGAGAAGTAAATTGTGTAAGCTGAACAATCATCCTCCTTTGGATATTTACTGACTTCTTATCTATGATCTGCATTGCTGCTATATCTTTTCTTCTGTATTGTTGATTTAGTTTCTGTCTTGAATGTATGCTTATTTATTTCCTAATTCTGTCTGTAAATAGTAATCCTAACCCAAATAGGGGGAGATTGTTGGAACACCCTATTACTAATTTGGGTAAGGATCACTATGTTTGTCTTAGGAAACCAGGTTGACCTAGTTGTATAGTTGTAAAGGTCAACATTAGAATGAGTCTAGGGCTTAGAACTTAGGTTTGAAGCTGCCCCCAGGACCATTCCAATGTCAAGGATATAGAGCCAAGTCTAAGGCAATTTTCGTCGAGCTCCGGTCGACGAAACGTCGATCTCGGTTCGACTCTCTCTGAGCTCAACTTGATAAATCGTCGAACTCCGGTCGACGATCTTCGAGCTCAGATCGACGATCTGCTTTCAGACAATTTTGGTAAGTCGTCGATCTGCATTCTACGTTTTTCTAGCTCAGGTCGACGATCTCTCTTCAGCTATTCTCCAGGTCACTGAGCTCGGTTCGACGATCTTCGAGCTCAGTTCGACGTTTTCTGTCTGTTTGATCTGTTTCCATCTCTGAGCTCAGTTCGACGATAGTAGAGCTCAAATCGACGATTTTTCTGAGAGATCAACGATTCTAAGGATTCAAATGCTGCCAGTCTTTGGAATGTTTTTGAAATCCCTCAGCATTTATGTTAAGGAGATCTGCCAGCCGTTTGTCTTTATTCTGGAGCAAGTTTCAAGGAATTATTCAGGAAATGTTTTATTGGACCTTCCTCTAGAAGACAAGACTCTTTATGGAAGACATTTATGACTGCCAACGGCTATCCTTGACAAGAATTTTTCAGAGAATAAGATCCTTTTTGTCTTCAGAAATATAGAGTGAATATACAACACTCAGAGATCAACAAGAAGAATTAAGTTGTGACAGATAACAAGTGATCATCTTCTGAAGAATCAGAATAACAATTTTTTTTGCTTACAGAAAAGTGATCACAGCCTCATCTCAAGAACTTCAGACCCTCATCTTTCAGCCTTTTTGCTGAAACAATCCTTTGCTGGAGATCTAAAGTTCTGAAGGCCTATCACCCTAGAGCAAAGCTTCCATTCCTGAACCTGTCTACAACTCAGGGGGAGCTTTGACAACAAAAGATCCACTAGTCTTCTCTCATTTGATTTGAGAACAGAGAAGACAACTTCACCTCTTTATCTTTTCTTTTTCTGCTGTAAAAGGGTTCTTGAACTCCCTTCAAAAGTCCTGTCTGGTTCTGAGAGCCTTGTCAAAACTCAGTGGTGGCAAGACACCTTATCAAAAAATCCAGTTTTGGTTTTTGAGCACCTTATCAAAAGCTCATTGGTGTCAGGACACCTGATCAACTCATCCTGAGTGGATTCCTACCAAGGGTGGTAGAAGAGTGGATGTACCCAGGTTTTTGGGGAACCACTATATTTCCTTGTGTCTTCTGGGTTGTTTGTGTGATTGACTTGCTGTGTGCTGTGCTCTTTACTTCTTTATTTTTAACTCTTCATTAACACTCTACACTATACTATAAATTGAACTTTATATTTGCTGATCAATTTCAACTGTGAAATTAATTTAAATAAACTCTATTCACCCCCCTCTAGAGTTGAGATAGATCTTACCCTCACTTTCAGTGTCTCCAAGAAAAGAGACACGCGCTTTTATACGTCTTGAAAAAATAAGCTACCACCGGAGGTAGAGCTAGTGCCCGGCAGTAGGTCGATGCGCGTGGATGTGACAGTTATCCAACAAATTTGGAAAAATATCCAAATAAAATATTTTTTTGATTTTTCGTGCTATCTCGGCGCGGTACGGAGCTATCGCCTAGCGGTAGCGTGGTTACTTGACGCTCGTTGAGAGAGCTAGCGTCGTGTGGTAAGGATAATGCCATACGGTAGTCCACAGAGCACTTGGCCAATATTAAATCGATGCTAGCGCGGGCGGTAGCGCTAGCGCTCGGTGGTAGGTGCTATAACTTGATTTTCTCGTTCTTTTGTACCTGTAAACCTGCACACTATACCCAAACCACGTATGATCAAATACAACTCGGGATTTTATATTATCAAACTAAAGAGATGCAAACCAAAGGCTCCAATAAACTCCCCCTTTTGATAATATCAAATTATGTTCATGAGATATAAAAACAGTAATAACATGGTATAGTGTAATCCAATCAGTAATCGTGAAATATATCAGGTAGAACTAATCAATATAAAAATAATCAGTATGGCTCCCCTACAGATGTGCTCCCCTTATGTGTGTGCTCCCCCTATACGAGATCTTCCCCTGAGTGACTAAGCAACACTCAACACTAACCTAGCATAGGATATATTCATGAACACTTGATTCTCCCCCTTTTGATTTAATGAAAGAGATAGTGATTATCGAACATGTATCGTGAACACTCAACTCTCTCCCCATGCGCATGAGATACTAATCATAAGCAATAGTGGAAAAAATTGGAGCGGAACACCGTGAATATAGGCCTACCCAATAAAAAAATTAGTTTATTTGACGAGTTTTTCAGAGTAAAAGAAATATGGACAGCACAAGTGAAATTAAATACATAATGATTTAATTTACAATGCTAAGAGATTTATAAAGTTAATATAATGTAGCATTATAAGAGTCAGGAATAGAAATCGTGTACTAGTACATATGTGATATAGACATATAATGCAGTGTAAGTCCAATTCTTATGCCTAGAAGTGTTAGATAGAACAATGACATGTGTACTTGTAGCATCAAAAGAATAAACATCAAGTAGAAATAATCTTTAGTACATGTTTTATCTCAATAATTCAATATGCTAACACAAGAGAAATAAAGTGAAAAATCATGTCACATTGCTATCTACTTTATATCAATATTCAAATAAGGAGCACTAACTCAAATTGTAGTTGTAGCACAAGATCGAACTGATTCTTTTGACCAAGGTGCTTATCCTCATAATGTTCATGAAGACTTATCAGGAGTGAGTAATGTTTGGGGGGTGTATCCTTAACACATGATTTGATAATATATGATTTACCCATTGTTTTCATTCATTATCAATTTTATATCATTTTTGAGTTCAAGAACCCCGAATCAATCGAAATCTACCCACATAGATAGATACACTTTAACTTGTATACAACCGACATTTTCAATAGAATATGAGCTCAAAGTTCTAGCTTTATATACAAAGTAGGAACACCGTCACATTGATTTTTCAAGTTATTTCTAGCATGTTAGACACAATATTACGAGTTATAACATGTACGCGTGAATTTCGACACGAGTGCATTTTCTAGGGATGTGTGAATAGTGTAATGTCATTATGCTACCTAAATCCTCACAAATACCTAGAGGCATATTAACATACATTATCCTATCTTGTCGCACTCAGTATCTAAGTACATATAGATTCGACACATCATGACATAATGAGACAATGATAATAGGGATTAACAATCTTAAATCAAACATTGCACGTAATCATTATGCTCTAGGATCTAGTCATGCGTGCCATAAGAATGAACGATCCATAGTTTTTTTTGTATTTTGGGGTTTTATAATTTTTTGTTTTAATAAAAAGATTAATCAAATCAAATAAAGCAAACTGAAGGGAAAAAATGTGTTTTTGATTTTTTTTTTCAGATTTTAGTTTGATTTTTGCAAACATAAAATATGATGCACACTGGACAAACGAAAAAGACACAAAAAACAAAAGCAAAGAATAAGCACACATAGGACAACACGATAGAATATTATGCATGATATTAACGAACATGAGACATGAAATAATAATCATGCTATATATATGAAAATTATGAGTATTCTCAAGTCACAATTCACCCAAACAATATGTCGTCACCCTAGCCTCGTACTAAGTGACGGATGGGCATGAGGGGCTGCACAAATGTCGTAGGGTTGGGTGTTAATCTTATTTGCATATAGAAGAACCTACTCAACCTAATACTCTTTCCCCCCAGTGCCTCACATGGACCTACTGGAACCCTCCCCAGTTAAGGACAAGACGTGGTTTATAGGTTAGCGAGTTGAATGCACACATACCTACACCCCCGCTATTATGAGACACATCACATGTGATCTTGAGTTATCGTTCTCATCAAATGAGAAACAGGGATTACCAGCAATGATTGTGGATAATTAGAAAGAAATTATGCAACCACCGATGGTAAAGTTAGCGTGGCGTAGTAGCTTGATTTATTAGATCTGGCGCTAGGCCAAACCCCTCACATTTCTTTTTCCATTCTCTCTCTCCCGAGTTTAGCTCTTTCGCCAGCGCAACCCAAAATCTAGGTAAAAATGTCCCTCCTGTTCTCCCCTATTTCAAGTTATGTTGAGTTTAGAGTTAGGTTCATGGAGATTTCGACTTTTTGGGCAAGATCCGTGGGGGTTTCAAGGTGTTTTCAGTTCTATTGAGGTTTTTCTTCATGGATCGAGTTAGAGTTCTTGGATCTAAGTTATAAGTGCGTAAATCCATTTCCTCTCTAGGTTTTATGCAAAAAACAATTAATGGGATTTTGGGGGAGATCCGGTGAAGGGGGACGATGTCCAGTCCGTCACGCTACCGCACGACAGTAGCAGATTACCGCGCAGCGGTACCCACCAGAAATAATTTTTACTGAATTTTAAAAATGGAATTTTTGTGTTTCCAGGCTATGGCTTCATCCAGCTCCCAGCCACCTCGAAGAAGCTTCTCCAAGCGATCTAGAATGCCTGCATCGACCTTCCCTGCATTGGATGAGGCCATTGTGAGTGTGGTGATGGTTGTCGACATCAATGACCGATACGCTCACATCTATAGCTATTTGGACCATGCGGAAGTACTCTCTATGATTTCAATGGGTGACCCATTTTCCTCGATGCTCGTTCGGGTGTTCTACAACAACCTCCAAGATCCAGCTCTCACACAGTTGGATGGAGGGATGCAGTCCTATATAGGCGCCCAGATTGTCACAATACTACATGAAGATCTTAAGAGGAAGTATGTCTAGTTTCTAGGTGGGGAGCGACTCGATATCGTCTAGCCCTTCAGATCTAGTAGGGACTGGAGAGAAATTAATGAGGTTCTCCAATGTGTAGAAGGTTGTCGAGATCTCATCACATATGTGGACTTCCTCACTCCGGGTGCCCGCATAATCCATGACGTTTTTCGCCATTCCCTTATGTTCAAATCTGGGGATACTAACAAGATAATGGCACAGCTGTCTATGGTGATGTACTATATCTTATCAGGTAAGCCATTTAGCATATCAGACTTACTTCTATCGATGAGGCGTTACACTTTTTGGCAGAAGTATCCCAAGCGCCAGTGACTGAACACCCTGCCATTGGGCAGCGTGATTCAGAGTATCTTGATGGGGAAATATCCGGTCATTGATTGGTCTCAGTACCCAACAGATAGCTGCCCTCAGATCTATAAAGTATATGAAATCCCGACTTCATCAAGAGCACGGCCCCTGCCTCACAGCCTCCTCTTCGTCGTGGAGGATCCCTTCAGGAGACCAGTCGGGACATCTACTGTATGGTGGAGGAGCAAGGATGGGAGATCAGGCAGACTGCTAAGGAGGTGAAAGGGGTGAAGAAGATGTTGAAGAAGATGATGAGTAAGCTTAATATTTCACCGACTTCTTCAGAAGAATAGCGTCTATGATTTGTCACTTAGTATTTTGGTGCTTAACGGCACTACCCCTTTTATTATTATTATTATTACTATTATTATTATTATTATTCATGTTGTACTAAGACAGGTTAAACATTATTCTATCTGTGGTGAACTCTCATGCCGGTAGTGATACTGCTGGTGGTTCTATTATGCTTTCCTTTTTACCAATTGCGATTAGCTTTGTGATACTACCCTGCTCAGCATAATTTTTAACGTTCATCTGATTTTTGTGACTAGATATTCATATCGTGCTGGCTAAAATACAGAGAAAAATAATAACAAAAAAAGAACACTCATCTAAAACTAATAAGCATATCATGAAGTAGGATATAGTGTAGTTCGTTTTGAACTTACTTCACGCAATTTGTGGATGTTATTGCATAGGATATTTAGGTATCCAAGTGAGACCATGTGAGGCGATTCTCTTGGGTACCCAAACACTACGTGTTAGCTTATGGGGAGGTAATGATGAATGTGCCCTTTCGAGTAGTATAGGTGTGTCATTTTTAACTATGGGCTTCCATTCATACTTTTGTTTAATGTTATTTTTATATTGCAAATTTCTATAAAAAAATTTATGAGTCTTTATGTGATGATCTTCAATTGAATAATATTGCATTGGAGGTTTAGATATATTGAAATTGTTCACCAAGTTAAAATTATGTCGCTTAACATAAGGACTCGTAGTGTAGTGATTCTTTAAAAGAAATTTACGTTCATTTGATTTTAAGTTGGGAATGATTTGAGTTTGCACATGAAGATGATTTTTATGTTTTGGAATTTTATTTACATGTGCATGACTGTTTCTATTCCCGTTGATCGACTAAGTTATTATATGACAATTCATATTCAACATGCTTTCGGGTTTTACTTGAGATTTAGGAGTTGTGTTTCGTGAGTTTTTAATCATAATTTCCTTAAGCATGTTGATTTTTGAATTCAATTCTTTATTTTTAATTTTGAGATTATGTCTAGCTTTATTATATGCGATTGTGCTATTTTTAAGAGTGGAGACTACAAATTCAATATAAGCTTCATACTTACTCCTGAATTCATCAAAAGTCTCATTCATCTCCTTAATTTCAACTTTATAATCATTGTGTCTAGTACAATCCCTTTTTAAAGATGAGTTTTCTAGACATAATCTCTCATTTTGTTCTATGACTAAAAGAAACTCTTTTTCAAGATCCTTATATTTTTCTTATAATTCAGTGCAATTAATACAAGGTGTGTAATGTTTATCTAAAGAGAATGTGAGAGAATTAGGCACAACAATAACAGATTCCACAATGGCATTTTCTTTCAGAGTGTTACTTTCTAAACGTAATTTTGGGTCAATATTTTTCAATTTCTTGGTTTTACATTTAGCAACATTTAGCATATGTAATGTAGAAGTAGAATTACAGGCATGATGGAAATTTGATTTTCTTACAGTACTCTTGGACGAGGTGTGATTTGAGTTCAAGGTTCCTTTATCATCTTCCTCTTGGCTCTCCTCTTCCAATGATATATTTTCATCTTCCCTTTCTCGAGATGTGGTTGTCATGTGTTCCTCCAAGAGTGAGTCTTCATTTGACTCTTCACTTGGATCCATAAGGAATTGCTTATATTCATTATCTGTAGAAGAAGAACTATAAGTAATCTCAAGAAATTTCTATATATCATAACTAGTAGGAAGTGTGTAGACGAGTTTGAAAATTTCATTACCAAGCCTGCAAAACAGACTACTCATAGCTTTGACATTTAAATGACACTCGTACTTATTTAAATTATTTGGGGGCTTGATACACATCTTGTTCCAAACTTCTACATCTAATAATATAAGGAATTTTTTCATTAAAGTTTTAAATACATTATAGTTCACACATGTAAACAAAGGTGGTGGTAATGAATTTTTTGTGTACAAATTTCCATCCCAACTAGTCAATTCGAGATCAGGGTTGGGCATTATTCTTAGTGGTGAACCCATTTTGAAATAACCTCTGCTCTAATACAACTTGTTGGATCGAGTGACCAACCTTAGAGGGGGTGAATAAGGTTTGTAGATTAATTTAAATATTAAAATGAGTTATACTAGGGAAAACTTGATCTGGATGTTACTGCAGGGAGCTAGCTTGCTAGTGCGCGGTGGTAGGTCACAAAACTTGTTTTCTTCATAAAACTTCACCTTAGAGACGCACACATGACCTTCAGGAATCTACCAGCATACAACCATGAAATTATAATAAGAATAAAGAACGAACAATAATTATCTTAACGAATAATGAAAAAGGTTTATAATTCATAACAACTAGATCTCCATGACGCTGGAGATCGTAGGCGATGAAATATAAATTTCACTTTTTGTTTCTATACCGACCCTATCACCAGACCGGTTGGCTCTCTCCCTTTCCCCCCCAGAAAGGTCTTCAAGCCGGCTCTTTACCTTCCTCCCCAGAAGTGTATTCGAGCCCCATTAGATCCCCTGATCTAGACGTCCCTCACCGAGATTATTTCTCACGAAATCCTTCCCATATTCCGACGACCCTCCGCTCGATTTTCCTCATATTAGATCCCCCGATCTAGATGTCCCTCATCGGGATGATTTCTCACAAAATCCTTCCTAGATTCCGACAAGCCTCCGATCGATTTTCCTCACACAAACAACCTGATAAAAAGGAGTTTAAAGAGTAAAATACAAAAAGTTAAGAAAAATTTTCTCCCACAAACGTAGAATTCCTCCGAGGAACGGTCCACGGTCGACGCTCTTGAATATCATTCTTATTGTGGTCGATCTGCCGTGAATGATCGTTGAAGATTTCGTTCGCCAGAGTTCTTTGATCACGAATGGGAGGAGGAAATAATGCTTTTCCTTCAACGAAGATGAGAGTTTGTCCTTCTCTAAATGGCGGCTGAACCCTGGAATGAAATATTCTCCTTGGTTGTGTCTCCAGAAAATGAGACGCATGCTTTTATATGTCTTGGAAAAATATGCTGTCGCCGGCGGTAAAGCTAGCGCTTGGCGGTGGGTCGATACACGTAGATGTGACAGCTGTCCAACATATTCTGAAAAATATCCGAAAAAAATATTTTTTCACTTTGTTGTACTATCGCGGTGCAGTACGAAGCTATCGCCTGGCGGTAGAATGATAACTCGATGCTTGTTGACCGAGCTAGCGTCACGCGGTAAGGATAACGACATGCGGTAGTCCACATAGCGCTTGGATAGTATTAAATCAAAGCTAGCGCGGGTGGTAGCGCTAGCGCTAGGCAGTAGGTGCCAGAACTTTATTTTCTCATTCTTTTATACCTGTAAACCTACACACTATACCCAAACCACGTATGATCAAATACAACACGGAATTTGATATTGTCAAACTAAAGAGATATGAACCATAGGCTCCAGCAATATCATCATATCTCTTGGGAACTTGCAGATTTGGATCAATGTTGGAGGACTTCATGGGAATGAATGGCCCCTCTTCTACTATAATATATATCCTAGGGTTTTAAGCTTCAATGAATAGCTTCACCTTCTGCTTTCATATGCCAAATTTCTCTTTTTTGCATGTGGGCAACTTTATAGAGCTTATCTCCTCATGAGACTCACTGGAGGTCATGGTGAATGGTTAGACTACCTCTATAGGATCTAGTCAGACTGTTAATTCTAGTTTTGACCAACCTCCCTCTGATACCACTTGATAGCTTGTTGTTAGTGGTAGTCTAACTCACCTAGAGGGGGTGAATAGGTGCTTTACAGTTTCTTTGCTGATCAAGATTTAGTAGATTATAAGAAATATAAAACACATCAAGCACACACTGATCAGCACACAGATATTTATAGTGGTTCCTCAAGGTCTAGGTACATCCACTTTCGCTCAACACATGTCTACCAGTGTGCTAGACTTGCAATCTCCTCACAAACTTGACTCCTTAGAGGTAACAACTCAAATCCCTCAGGATTTCTCAGATCTCTTCAAAGATCCTACCTTAGGCACACAGGCCCTACAGGTCAGAGTACTCCAACTCCTATAACTCAAAAACACTACTGGTTTCTTACCTCAGACTTTTCTTCAAGTTCTATCATAGATTTATATAGAAATTCTATAGCTCAGGCTGGGAGTACAGCCTTACACTCATGCACAAAGTCCTTACAACTCAGATCTACAAGTAGATCCTATAGAAAAGATAATTGAATTAATATACAATAGAAGACTTAAGATATTTAAGACCTTGAAACTTCAGTTCTTCTATTGTTCTTGGTGATGGCAAGTTTCTAGAGCAATGCCTGAACAAATTGATCTTCAGGTAGAATAGGTTAGGGCTTTCTCCTCCTTGATATTCTTCTATAGCAGTTGGAAGAAGATCTAACTTTGAGTCTGATTGTCTCTCTCTTGTTCTTCTAAAAGAAATCGGGAATAACTAAATTTCTTCCAGCGTGCCTCTTTAGGTTTGGCAATAAATGGTGGCACTTGGTCGGATACTTGGGTACTGGGGTCCTATTCCATTGCCCTATCTAATCTTCTTTTAAACCTTTGACTTCTGCGACGGTCTTGGAATACGTCTTTTCATCGGCATGGGCAAGAATAGAATAGTTTATCCTTACTTTACGCATCAGCACCTATTTTGAATCCCGCCAATCTGTACGGGCTCAACAGTAATATTTAATCTCGTCTCATCGATAAAGTTGAGTATAATCTTCTTTCTCAGCGGTATCGACCTTGGCCCTAAGAACCGCTTCATTCAGCTTCTTCTCCACTATATTGTTGAGTGGAGACTTCATTCTCAATAGTATATCAACGAAACAGTGGACAATGCTATACCTGCTCAGCGGTATAGTCCATCTTTGCTCTAAACCTATTTTAGAGTCAACAGTAATATCTTGCATGAACATGAAGTAGATATGCCAACAAATACATTATGCTCTTAGCAATGTAGGTGATGCTTCTTCAAATCTAGGAGTATTAAGGGCAATATTCCCAACACAAGGAAGGCAAAAAATTTTCATGCTCATTGCTTCATGGATCATGACTCGCAAAAAATTGGGAGCATTTGATAGGGTCCCCCGTGAAATTTCAAAGTCAAACTAGCCAGACTAAGACCAAATACGTGTGAGCTCGACCAAATCGATTACGTGTATTGAAGCCACAAGCCTCGGAAGAACCCCCAAGGGGGAAGCTAAACCCGTGCACAGGCATGGTAGGGTCGCACGGGTGAGCCCAGCCTGCAAGCAGGCACGCGGCCACCCCGCATGACTACACCCCATGCGTTTGTGTAAGGCCAGCCTGCACGGTCGCGGGGCTGCATCCCCCCACAGCCATACCTTGTGTGACCGCAATACCCCGCCCTCGCGTGGTCGTACACGACCACACCCTTCTCGGCCGCGTACCATGCAACTGCCCCCCCCCCCCATGCACTTCGCGGTCGTACACTTCGCGGTGGCGCATATCGCGAATGCGCACCGCGTGCCAATACGTGTCGACGGTGACCCTTGCTGCCTCTGTCGTCGCCACCTCCGAGCATCTTGTCTGGGTTGCCCGAACTACCCAGGGGCCCTCCCATCATTTTGTTAAATTTGGTGATCCAGGTGACTGAAACGGAACGACGCCATTCGCCAATACAAATTACGCTCCGACACAATTACCAACATGATCCCCTAGAAAACTATAAATAGGCCCCCAGGCCTTCATTTGAAGACAGGCAACTCTGGAGGCAAGAGAGAGCTCTGAGATTTTCCGGCGAGATCATGGACTTAGATTGATTCTCCGCTCGGGAATTCTCTCTGCTTTTGTCCTTGCGTTAAGGTTTCAAAAAGCTCCAAGCCACATCAACCGCCACCACGAGAGCGCTCTCATCAAGGCTCCGCTTGAACAAGAGCGCTCCCTCCAACAACTTCGTGAACTTAGAGAATTTTCTAGCAGGAATGCTTCCACCAAGGTTCTGTGACCTCAGTAGCATTCCAAGGCCGGAGTGCTTCCATCGAGGCTCCGAGAACTTAGCCTCTTTTTCCTCATTTTCTATAATTTGCACCTGTAACGAAGTAGTGGCATGTTGCCCTCTTAGATCAAATCTCCATCTCTGTAATCTCCAAGGAACTAGTGGATTTTGTCTTGGCACAGATCCACCCACATGGTTTTTCACCCTTTTTGGGTTTTCCACATCACAAATGTCTCTTGTCATTTGCTGTAGTTTACTTTGACTATTTGTGCGCCCGGTCCGACTCGGAGCTAAGGCAGTCTGATTTTTTTGGACTGGGAAAAAACCGGGTAACCTGCAATAATATCTTTATTATTATTAATTTTATTATTTATAAGATTAATATTTAATATAGATTTATTATCTATTCGACTGTACCTATTTCAACCGTCTGAATGTACCATTGTCTGATTACAGTCATACTTAGTGATGGATACTGCCAACATAAATGGTATTTGGAGGTTATTTAATTTTGTTGATGATTATATTAATTACTTTGTGCATGTTTATGATTGTTATTCCTCAACTACTTCAGCAAAGCGACTGTTTTGTTGTGCTTTGAGTATTATAATGTTATTTATTGTCCATAGTATTAATGACCATATTTATGTTAATTATTTTTTTGGATCATGTTTATTGTAATCATACAATGTTACCAATTCTTTTTCTATTCAGTGCGTCAAATCAGATATTATTAAATGCATATTCGTATTAGTGTAATTTTAACATATTTAAACTTAAGAAACCATGAAATTATTGCTCCAATCATTTGTGTTCCAATCTCATTTTCAAATATACATTTTTAAAGAGATAATAATTTTTGTGAATGTGTCTAATAACTCAAATTATAGAGTTATAAAAGGATTAAAACTATAATCGATAGAACTGATTGGAACAGTACTGAAATGCCTAGAATCGTTAGTGGTCGGTTTCTATTTTGTTCTTGCAAAACTGGAACTGGAATCGTTGACAAGACAGTTCCAAAAATTATGTTGGAACCGTAAACGAAACCAGAACCGTAAACAGAATCGGAACCGATCAAACCAAATAAGGTTTTGGTTCTAATTCTAATAATCATTACCTTAGCAATTTGGTTTACGATCTCAGTAGAACCGGAACCAAATTGAAACTATGACAGCTCTAGGTACTACCACGCGTCACTAGCAAAAGAGATTTGTTTTTTTGCTTAGAAAATGGTTTTTGATAATTTTGCATTTTGAGATTCATGTTTTCTATGATAAGAAACACCAATTACTGTAAGGAGGTTTGAAGAAAAGAGTTTTGAATCTTAGAGTTTTGACCTAAGGTGTCAAAAATATTGAATTTTTTGTGTTTTCAAATTCATGTAAGCTTAAAGAGATGAAATATGCAAAACACAAGGTATGAGATAAGCATGTTGCAAATATGCATGAATTAAAAGATCGTAAAGTGTAAAATGGTGTTCCTATAATGAATATGGTATATGCCTGAGATTAAACTACCCGGGCTATATATCTATACCCTAGCCTCGTACTAAGTGATGAATGGGCATAAGAAGATACATATATGTCATTGGTTGTGGTGTTAATCATGTATGCACACACAAGAAATCTCTCAACCTAGCATTCCCCCCAGTACCTCACAAGGCCCCACTAGAACCCTCCCTGGTTAAGGATAAGACATGACTTAGAGGTTAGGATTTCTAATGCATATAAACATATGTCCTTGCTATTGTGAGACACATAAAACTGGTGAATGGTCATAAACATACTACACATTTAGTCTCTATCAATTCATAAAATATGGCTTTTATGTATGATGAATTTTATAATTATTAATGATTTTAAAGATAATTGATCCAAAAGCCACTTAGAATGTTTTACTCCTAAATCTCCTAGTTTTCAACTTATATTATTCTTCATTTACTTTCACATAGCATGGCAATAAGATAACTAGCATAGACAATAATTTCTACATGTACCAAGAAATGATGCTAGAATGATAAGCTAGGGTAAACAATGTGTCATGTTATGCCATTTATAGTAGTGTTTCATAAATATAATTGATTTGCATCTATTCAACATGAAATTTCAATTTCAATATTTATAACTCTAGAATGAAATGATTAAGTCAATTAAATTTGTTCTTAATTAGTACAAAGTTGGTTCTAGGGTATAGATATAAAATGAGATACACACAATCAATAGTGAAGCGCATCACACACACACAAATGATATAAATATATTAATTGTGAAAATATTTTTGCTATTTTGGATAGTTTTATAAATTTTCTTTCTAATTATGGTTTTCAGAAACAATAACCAAAGCATATAAAAATTTTTCTAAAAGCCAAAAATAATGATAAATAACATATTAAAATAATTTTTAGAAATTTAACAATTAGAGAAAATTGGAATTTTTAAGAAATTAGGCTACCGCCAATGGTAAGGCTTAGCGCATAGTAGTATCAGACCGAGTTTTAGTTTTTGATGAATAACACATGGTTTTCGTGATTTTTTGATTCCAATTTCTCTTGATTACGATTTAACATTATATGTACTATCTAATACACAAAGGGAACATTAAAAATGTTCAAAAATTTGTGCATTATATGTTTTAGCCTAAGGGTTCTTAGTAGCCCATTTAAATTCAATTTTGAGTAGATCAAATTGTTTAATTAACCATAGTAATAATGCTTTAAGAATTTCAACACTCAAATTTTAATGGCATCATTGCCTCATAGGCAATGGATTTTAAAAGCATAAATGCTAATGAGATATGTTGGCCACTTGCAATTATATGACGCATATTTAAGTTTAGCCAAATTGATTTATTTAAGTGACAAGTTATGCAAGGAGAGTGTCAAATTGCAATATGTATCTAATGTGATCATATAACATGTTGCCACAAACACAAACGATAAAACAAACAACAATATACAAAGAAAAAAGAAAACAATTTTTTTTATTTTTTTTATTTTAATTGAAATCAAGCATATCCTAAAGTAGAGTTTTGTGAATTTCATTTTGATTTATTTCTACTTAAGTATTTGATGTGACACTAATGAATGAGACATTTATGTATCTAAAGGGGACCAAGTGTAACAGTTCCTCTCAGTACTCAAATATACCCTTTCAAGTGAAATTAATGTGTCAATCTTAAGTATGAGTCTCCACTCATACCTTGGATATTTATCTTCCAAATTCATATTGTTATTCTGTGAAATCTTCATGTGATGATAATTATTTAAAAATAATGTGTTCGAGATTTATATGTGTTAAAATTATTTTTCAAACTAGAGTTATGTAGCTTATCATAATGACTCCTAGAATAGTAATTCCTTGAAAAAATATGAGTGGAATTTTTTTTTAAAATGCATTCATACTAGACTTTAGATGATTCATTTGTATTCATTTAGTATTTTTTTATTTCCACTTCTTCTTTTAGACATACTTTCATATTGGGGAGGAATTCTTTTGAAGTTTTGAATTTTTGATAATCTAGAAATAAATAAAAAATTATTACGTGCAAAATTTTCAATGAACAATTTTAATGATTCTAGTTTATTCTATAGGGCATTATTTTCTTTTATTAATTTTTTTACTCGGCTCTTTTGAAATAAAAAGCTCTTTTTCAAAAACTTTAAATTTTTCTTTTAATCCATTACAATCAATACAAGGTCTAATATTTTCAACTAAAAAAGCAAGGGGGAGAACTAAACACGTCAAAATTGGATTTTACATTAAGTTGTGCTTTAAAATTTTATTTTCAAAACATAATTTTAAATAAATATTTTTCAATTTTTTTAATTCTACGTTTAGTAATATCTAGCACACGCAATCTAGAAATAGAAGTTGTTGTAAGAAGATACTTTTTACTTACAAGGGTTTTGGATGAGGCAAGATTTGAAGATAAAGATCCTCTAACATCTATGCATGATATACTTGTCATGTCTCCATCCGAGCATGACATTGTGACCTTGCATTCTTTCTTTGATAGGTCTTCCTCCAAGCACAGTTCTTCATTCATTTCTTCTCTCGAATCAATAAGAACTTGCTCTGGTTCATCATCTGTAGAATGACGATTATACATACTATCTAGAAATTTTCAAATCTCATATGCAGAAGTTAAAGAATAAATAAATTTGAAAATTCTTTGATCAAGCGTGCAAAATAAACTATTTATAGGTTTAACATTTAAAAAGAATGTGTTCCTATTTAGCATTCTTGGGGCTTTCAATATCTAAAGATTTAAGAAATTTCTCCATTAATTATTTCCACCCTTTATAATTTATACCTTGATATAGAGGTGGTGCTAAGGATTTTTTAGTAAATAAAATTGCATCCCCTCCAAACGATGCGAGAACATGAAGCATCATTATTTCAAATTGTGAGATAATTTTGAAATAACATTCCTCTAATATCACTTTTTAGATCTACTGACACCCTTAGAGAAGGGGGAGTGAATAAGAGTTCGATGTGAATCATGAGATTTTAAAACTTTTTGCAGCAGAAATACGTTTTCTATTAGCTACGGCGGGGCGGTATGGTTACTGCCAAGGGTATCTCTTAGAAACCATATTCTTGAGTGTTAACTTAGTTCGATTTACATGGGTGATCATTTCAGTGTTTATGTACTTGTGATTTTCAGACAATGAACTACTTTCAGATTTAACTATAGATTCTACACAAATATCAAAACATGAACAATACAATTTCATTACATGTTGATCTCCATGATGCCAGAGATCAAAAGCGATGAGTAGAAAGCTCTTAGTTTTTTATACTGACCCTCCCCTCGAGGATCGGTTGGCTCGATTGGCTCTCTCCCTTCTCTCTGAAGGTCTTCGAGTCGATTATCTCCTTAAACGTCTTCGAGCCCTACCAAGACATCTTTGGTCTAGACGCCCTTCACGAAAAATTTTCCATAAAATACTCCCCATAATCCGACGTCCTCGTCGGATGATTTCGCTCGGAATCCTCCCCGGAATCCAACGTCCTCCCCAAACGATTTCTACACAGTACAACAAACAAACTAAATAGAATAAATACAGAGGTAGGAAAAATAAAAGAGAAAATCTCCTCTCTAAATAGAACCCTTGATGTTGATGTCGTTTTGCTTGCAAAGATTTGATATTTATGGCATGAGAGTCTTCCTCTTTGATGTCCTTTAGATCCTTGAAAGCCTCCGCTTGATGAGAGTTTGTCGTAGCGAGAATCCTCCAAGTGAATATATGAGAGAAGGCTTCTTAATCATATTTTTGATTGCCTTCAATCTTTGCTCATGAATCCCTTTCGATCTCCTCTGAAGAACTCTCCTCTTGAATGAGTTTGGAAGACCCCTCACTTCCCTCTAGATCGCTAGGGCGAGCAGCCCTTTCAAATTTCGTGAAAATAATTCAAGAGAAACTCAATTTCAGACTTTTTTAAATAGATATTGTTGTCCAGAGAGCTGCAACTTGGTGGTAGAGTGTTGTCTTCATACTCTTACTATATTTACTTTTCATTTCCATACGACTATCAGCTTTGTAAACAAATATTTTCCCATAAAAATATAGTAAGTCCCTTGCCTCCAAAATGATATTGGATGATTCGTTTGGCTTCTTGATTACGATTGATGAGGCTTCCTAAAGCTACCGCACAGTGATAGAGTTAGCGCTCCGCGTTAACTTTATATGCGTTGCACCGTTAGATTTCCTTATTCATCTTATCCTCCTTCCAATGATAATTGATGGCCTTTCTGTATGTTACCGATGGGCATTAGCGTTAGAGCACCGCGATAGTTGATAAGACTGGTCTCAACGATTTCTCTTTCCAGTCGCATAAGATGTTCAGTCAACCATGGTAGTCTAGTCAACAGATATTATAGGGCTAGCACCTGATGATATCACTAACACCAGCAGTAGCTCACATATCCAATCGACATAGGTAGTCTAGTCGACTTCCACAATTTGAGCACCTCCAGTCGACAAGTCCAGCAAGAGCTAGTGTCAGACGGTATTGCTAACTCCAGCGGTAGCTTACAACATCCAGTATTTATAGGCAATCTAATCGACATTCTCTATCTAAGAGCCTCCAATTGATAAGTATAAAATGATCTAGCGCCTGACAGTATAGCGAACGCCAGCGGTAGCTCACAAAGAGTGTATATCTTATCAACTGCACATTTGTAAATCTACACACTATACCCAACATATATATGATAAAATAAAACATGAGATTTGTTATTATCAAACCTGAGAGATGCAGACAGTGCCGGAACTAGAAATTTTATTCAAAACGGGCACACGTAATAAAATAAATTTAAATAATTAATTTAAATTATAAAAATATAAAATTGAACGAATTTGTATTAGAGGTTTTTAAAGAAAATTGAATATAAAATTAATATTTAAAAAGAATAGTTTTCATTTTAAAATTTTAAAGCACATTTGGACATGATTCTACCTACAAACATGGTACTTTATGCTCTCCAAAATGCCAGATATCAAAAAGATTATCCTTTTTTGTCATTTTAGTTAAAATCACTCTATTTAAATGTCTAGAAACTAAGAAAGCTACTCTTTAAGAGACCCCAAATACAAGTAATTAAGAATGCTATGAATAATTTTAAAAAAGAATAGTTTCATATATAAATGAATAGCTTCGTACAAATTTTTATAGTAGAAAAGGGATGTTAGGAGCGGCTGTAGACTGCCTAGATTGCATAGAACTCCATTTAATGCTTTCAATAGCTTATTAGGATAGACATGCTATATAGTAGGAAACCTTCATTGATCCATTAGATAACAGGCCTAGGGGGCAAGCCTGTGGCTATTTTTTCCCAAAAATTTACACCTGGGCAAGCCTATAGCCTATAGCTATTTTTTCACTTGGGTTCGCCACTAGATGCAAAACGCATGTTCCAACACTATCTAGTCCTCTTGCACACCAATCATGAATTTGGATCAACCTAGCTCTGATACCAAATATCACAGACTTGTTTCTTTTCAAGCTCTTGTGCAGCCTAAACTCCTCTTTGCCACTCCGTGTAGCCTAACTAATTTAGCCTCTTCCTGCAAGATCTGGGTGGTGATGAAGAAATAGTGGAGAAACAATTTAAAAAAAGCTCACAAATAAGAAAACTCAAAGAACTATATTGGTAGTGCAAAACTTGGAGATTACAAATGAGTTAGTGGGGTTGACTTTGTTCAAACACAGTTGGCTACCAAGTTCCCCACTAAATAAGTGGGAAATATGAGAATTTTGGCTATCCGTAACCCAAAATTCCTATAAATCGAAGGTGCTGATCATGAACACTATTTAGACTCCTTTAGCTTTATTAGCTTCCTCTTAAATATAAATTAATGGTTTAAAAGCTTGCTTACTAATTATTTTAATTTCCTTTATTTCTGTTTTTGTTTATTACGCTTTTCAGTATTCTTGATCTTTGTTGATGTGATTTTGAGTTTGGATGCTGGGGGTTAGGTTTTTATCTTGTTATTTCTTAGTATAACGATGATAAGTTATTAATAGTTCTCAATTATTAATTAGGTACAGTTTACATGAATGAAAAATGAAATTGAATATTGGAATCCAATTCTTAGTAGATTGGAAAGACGGTTTTAATTCAAAATGAATTATACGGAATTCATTAAAATTCCTATTTTAATGTTTAAGAGCACAAAAGATCGACAAAATTGAAATTAGACCTTCAATTTCAATTTTAAGAGTTCAATTCCAGTTAAACGAACAGTCTCATCCCTTAAGATCTCTTTCTTGTGGGTGAACTTCTTAAATCATTTCATATCGAGTATCACTGCCAACCTGGACCATGCAAGTAACCTACCGTACAAACTACATGTCATATTTAATGCGATGATAATCAATGATTGCCTCTCATCTCAATCAGGGGTGGATCTAAGCCCCCCCCCCCCCCCCCCGAGAATATTTGTAAAATAGATGTTTAATTTGGATTCCTCTTATCGAGACAATGAATTTTTGAGTACATGTACGTTAAAAACGATGTCTGGATGAGAGAGAAAGGGGTCTGAAGAGGTGGAGACGTTCAAATTTCTTTTTGATTGAAAGGGGAGGAAGATGACTTGATAACTGACTGGTTTAATTAATTTTTGTGGAGGTGGCATGTGCAAATTTAGTTGGGATATTTACAACCAATTTTGACCCCCTCAAGTCTATCTTCTTTTTTATCCATAGCTTCTTTGGAATCCCTGAAAGAAACATCGCCATCTTCGGCATAATATAACGTGATATCTTCTTTACTCAACACTTATAATTTTGTTTATTTTGATAGTGTTCCCTTAATTACACCGCAAGAGTGCACGTTATCAAGGTCATACCTAGTTGAATGCGAGAAAGTCCAAAAGCAAATGTATAAATTTTCATCTTCTCTCGCTCAACTTTGTTGCCCTATTTTTCTACTACAGTTCAGATCATGGCTTTGATTTTTGAAGGTTACAGTTTTTTTTTGAAAAAACGGGAATTAGTGAATGTTTAGGTTGTCATTAGTCATTAGCTAAATTAGATTTTGTGGAGAGATTTAATTGGTTTTTGGAGAGATTTTTTTGGTTTCTGATGTCTGCTTAGTGAATGATTAGATTGTCTTTCAAGTACTTGAATAAATGGTAAGCCCAAATTTAAAAAGATGGATTTTATGTTGAAAGCTTCTATTTCAAGTAATTGACCATTTTTTTCAATTTAGGTATAGTAGTTAAAGATGACATAGATGGGCTAGTTGATTTTGAAAGAACATCAATTTATTCAATCAGTTATCTTACTAGCCAATCTTCTACCTCCAGACAAGATCATTTAGAATTTTTTGTCAATTTTGATGTTTGTTAATTCATTTAGTCATTTTCTTGGAGAAAGAGTGTTGATTGTCCATAGGTAAAACTTTGATGAGTAGCAACACAGGTAATTTAGATAATGTTCAGTTGATAGATTACACTATGTTTCTTGATGTTGTCATTAAACGAAGCAAGAAAAGTGATTACACTCAACATTCTTCTGTATTTTAGATTATGATTTACCATAAAAATTAAAATGAGCTTATTTTTGCAACAACAAAAAAAATCATCTTGTCTTATGCCCCCCCCCCCGAATGAACTTCCTGGATCTGCCATTGATCTCAATTCATCCTTCTTTCTTTGTAGAATGCAACTAAGTCTATTTTCATACATTTGAAATATCTTACTCCCCTTCGAATTTGGGTTCTACTTATGCTGGTACATTTGTTTAGAATACGACTTGTCTATTGTTTTAATGTGTGTGAATTAATTGTTCTTTTCTTGAGATGGCTTATGATGTTATGTGATATACCATGTGGAAAATTGTAGCCCTTTGAATCGCTTGAGCTTGATTCTACTATTATGAGGCACACACCACTCTAATCTTTTTGATGCTTTATGATGAAATTTTGTAGATTAAAATAAGTGCATTTAATCAGTTTGCAATTTCTTGATATTATGACCCACATTTTATAGTGTTTTAAAATGTTGGTTTCTTTGAAGAATAGATAAATATGTGGTGTTCTTGCGACTATTCAATTCACATTGTTGCTTAGACTTCATTCTTAATATATTTTTTGCTTGCAGAACTTGAAGGTGACATATTTTTCATCCACCATACTCCCTGCTATACCACTGTGGATCTTAAATTTTAATTATTACTGTGTGCTACAAAACTATCTGTCATGAAATTAACATGTCTTCCTCATTAGTTTTGCTTCATCCAAATTCCATGGTTTCAAATGTTTAGTGACCCGGGACAATGCATGATGATTCACTTTGGCCTTAGTAACCAGGTGCGTCAATTTTATATTTGCCACGATTTTTCTGTTGTGTTAGACTCTGTTTGGGGGGACTTATTTTCACCGGTCAAGCGGTTAGGACCGCATGTACCGGACCGTAATTTAAGGTCCGGTACATGCGGTCGTAACCGTTTGACCAGTGAAAAATAAGTCCCCCCAAACGGTGTCTTAGTTTACCAACATAATATTCAATCGTTTGAATAGTCTTACTTGTTACTCTTTGCATATTGATTTATGGCTCTGTTTGGCACGGTGGTGACGGTCATGAACATGGGGGTTAAATTGTCATTCGTTAACACCCACCTAAGAAACTTCATCCACTTTTATGTTCAAACTGATAATATATGTTAGGTGATCTTCAACAAATGACGGTTTAACCCATATATTTATGACCTTCACTACCGTTCCAAACAAAGCCATACTGAAAACAATATGGTCTTCTACTTGGTTACGAGCTTATGGTGTTTAGATGCATTGCATTTTAAAAACATATATTAACTAGTTCATGACCATGAAAGATAAGTCATTATACAATCATTTTTTTATTCTGCAAGGTTAGAAGCTTATCCATTTTAGCTTGTCCACCGGCAGTGCCCCTTTGGCCCCTAAAGCAATCAGTCATGAGTGAAGCCCGTGCACCTCAAAAAAAAACCTATGAATGAGCGAACCCATTCACGGGACTGGGGAGCCAACGTGTACAAGAGCATGGAGAAAGCTTGTGTGCTCGCCGGTGCAACCCCACACACAAACGTGTATACTAGTGGCCATGCATGACTTCGTCGTATGCAGCATTCCTTCAACATCGGCAATACTAGACCTTCACTCGAGTATTATTGTTGCCGCATATTTACCATGCGGGGGGCTGTGCCATGACCAATACATTTATGTTTTTTAAAAATTTTATGTTAGCCTCATATTACATTAGAAGATTAAAATTGAATGACGCCCCCACATGGCAAATAAAATATAATCACACATGTATTCTTAAATAAAATATAATCAACATTGTTGCGGCCAAACTCGATGCACCGGTCGGAGCGGATTAACTTGGACCGTCATAGCCCAACCGGAATTGTCATGAGCGCGTGCAAATTGCGCTCATGGCAATTCCCCCATGATCTCCATGATGGGATCATGGGGAGTGGGCTAACCTCACCCCAACCGATTTATAAATAGGTTTGTCCCCATCAATTGTCCTCTGAAATCCTCGGTGTTAAAAACCATTTTTTTGTGAGAAGAGCAAGGATTTCTCTTCCTCCTACGAAGGATTCATTCGGCGACGACAATGGTGATGACGAACTGAGAGGTGCCAAAGAAAGAGGACGGCGGCGCTTTGCGAGCGAAGGTAAGTTGCAAGGAAGGAGGAAAACAAAGAAAGCGCACGGGCAAAGGGGGCCAAAAGCGTCAAGCCGATGAGGGAAGCCCACCAACACAAGGACGAACTAGTCGGCTGAGGCGTCCGCCGCCACGCCCGATATTCCGCGGCGGAAGCGCATCCCGGGTACGCGGTGGCGAGCGCGCCTCAGGGTGCGCTTAGGTGTGCGCGCGCACGAGAGCGCACTACGGTGCGCGTGGGGGCGCGCGTACCGAGGTCCGTAGATGCACGCACCTAGGGTGTGCGCAGGTGCGCGCGCACCTGGGTGCGCGTGGAGGCGCGCACACCTGGGTGCGCGGATGCGTGCACCTGAGGGGCGCACACCTTTGGTGCGCGAGGGTGCGCGCGGGCGCGCGCGCACCTAGGTGTGTGCAGAGGCGCGCGCACTACAGCGCACGCTATGGTGAGTGTGCGCATTGTCGGGTGCGCGCTACGCACCCACTTTCTTGTGTGATGATTGTGTATGTACATGTGTGCGCATGCTTGCGCTCCCTTGAGGGACTTTTAACTTCCCGTGTATGGATTGCGGTTATCGGGCGCTCAATTGAACACTCGGTACTTGATCGACTTCGCCTAACCATTTTATCCATTTATTTTTAGGTTTCGAAGAGGCCTACGAGGCCATTGCGACTGCGTTCGTCACTTAACGTTGAACAGGTCGCGGTTTGGCGTAAGAGATTTTGGTTACCTGCCGATCTTGAAGTGAGAATATCGCTTGCTGAGGAGAGAGTTCAGAATCCGCCAAAGGGTTGGTTGACGGTTTGCGAGGGGACCCTTAAGTCCGGCTTTCGCTTCCCCCCGTGCGTGGAGATAGTTGATATCTTGAAGTTTTGCGGTATCCCGATATCTCAGTTCATTCCAGTAGGGATGACCCGTATTATGGGGTTGGTGGCCTTCTTCAGGGAGCATGGTTCTAGATTCTCATTAAAGTTATTCAGAGATTAGTGCGATGTCCGAGTTAATGGTGGCGATCGTCGAGATTCACAACAATAAAATTTGGTTTGACTTTGAGACGTGAACGGATCGTCGTCATGGAAACACCTTATTTGGATATGTTAGGAACTCCTGGGGCTTGCCGAAGTTGTGGAATTCCTTACCTGATCGTTGTCTTCTCCAGAGGGGGCGAGAACGGGACTTTTCTCTTGTGTTGGGATTTACGGAGCCCGGGAGTTGGCAAATCGTTTGTTCAGTATCTCTTTATTTGTTGAAGAGAAGCGTCTGTCCCAGTGTGGTCTTTCAATTGATGTTGAGCGCGCTGCAGTGGCATCATTGGTTTGCAAAAAGAAGCTTATTGTGAGGAGTAGTTGTGATGTTGTTGCGGAGTTGCAAACTTCGCCAAGTCGAAGAGATGACCTGATTAAGGAGGCCCCTTGTGACGAGTCTATTGAAATTGATTCAGATCTTGAGGTGATATAGGAGTCTACCCTCCCCCCCCCCCCCCCCCCGAGTTTCCTGCACAGAGCCTGTTGCTCCCCGGGTGTCTTCTTCTTTGAAGACAATGAGTGACGTGGTTAGTGAACCATTCATCTTTCTTCATTCAAACTGACTCTAACCCCTCGTTCGTTGTTTGCAGATTTAAGCTCGGGCGCATATAGCATTCACGTGGAGTTATCATTATGTGAGCTTGAAGAACGGATATTTGGCTCTTCAGGAGAAGTACCGGGCAGCAGAGACTTCACTTGCCGTCTCCAGAGAGGAGCTAGATCGAGAGGTACCCCGATTTCAGCGGATAGGGTCAGAGTTGAAGTCGGAGCTGGAGGAAGCTCGAACATCGTTTTAGTTAGAGAAGTCCTTGGTGGAGAAGACCGTGCAGACGCTGAAAACTACTCAAAAGGAGAGTTTCAGCTTGAGGGTGGAGTTGGAGGCTTTCAAGGATGAGATAGCGCGTCTTTCTTCAGAAGAGCAAGTACTTGAGATGAATGTGGCTGTACTATATGCGCGATCGCGATTTACTTGCTAAGGAGATCTGTGGGGATGTTTGGTCCAGAGAGGTTGAGCCTCAGATGGAGGATGTCCGCCAGGTTGCGCTCAGACACAGGGTGTCGAAGCTTTTCGCCTCATAGCCAAGCGTCTGAAGTGCGACATCTCGGACCTTAGTTTTGATGACATTTCTGATGATGAAGTGCGTCAGACATGAGCCTGATGTAGACGGCGAGTGATAGCTTTGCCTTTGTATGTTTGTGTACATCTTCTTCTTGTGTCATGTATGGATGCCTGTGTTTTTAATTGTCAGACTTGTAGGTGTACTTCATCATTCTTTATAGTTATTGATGACAGAGGTTTTGATCCTGAGTTTACTGTAATGATGTTATTTCCTTTTCTTTGCTCTTTTGAATTGCACGAATGTGAGTAACTAGCGAGTTGTAGACTTATTATAATATCAGAGAGTGTAATAACTCAATCTAGATCCCGGAGAATGTAAAGATTTGATCTGACTGTGGGGCAAAGCATGGCATTGAGAAGACTATCGGAGAATGTAAGTATTTGATCCGGGTGTCGGAGAATGTAAGGATTAAACAGACAAATTTCTGAATTAGCAGAGTTAAAATTAACTAAGTAAATATTACTTTGTCTAATTCCAGTTAAAATAATTTTGTTTTTATCAGAAGTAATAAAACATAATGACTTATTAAAAGATACATGATAACCTTCA
Organism: Platanthera zijinensis; assembly: GCA_039513925.1. Classification (NCBI taxonomy): domain Eukaryota; kingdom Viridiplantae; phylum Streptophyta; class Magnoliopsida; order Asparagales; family Orchidaceae; genus Platanthera; species Platanthera zijinensis. The sequence goes on from CM077080.1 coordinate 201,607,497, forward strand.
TCACATAACTGACTTATGGAGATGAGGTTATGCTTGAGACCATTCACATAAGCTATCTTCCTGAAGGTAACTATCCAACCTTGACATTGTCATAGTCTTCTGTCTATCCACAGTTGGAGTCTCCAAAAATGACTTTTGGTCCAAGCTTAGCTTTGAAGTCACTCCGGTTTGCTTTGCTTCCTATCATATGTTTTGAACATCCACTATCCAAATATCACGATTACTCTGTGGTAGGATAGTTCCTTTCATGTACAAAACAAAATTAGATGTTCTTGACCCAGGTTACCTTGGGTCCTATTTTTCTTTCATAATGATAATTAGAAATGTAAGAACATTCTGGTTGATCCTTATAACCAAGTGAATGATATCTTCTATGAGGGATAATCCACTGAGTAAAAGGATTTATAAATTCTTGTGTTTGATTATAATTTTGAAAAGAATTAAATTTTCTATTTTGAAAATTTGGGTTCGACGAATTATATTGAGTTCGTCGAGCTGAGTTCGACGAATGGAAGTGATTTTGTCGAGCTCCATTCACAGAATAATAGTGTTCATTTTCTTCGTTTCACGTTCGTCGATCGCAGTTCGACGAATCATATTGATTTCGTCGAGCATCATTTGAATAATTAGACTCAAATCCTGTGTTCATAGTTCGTCTAGCTCTGTTCGACGAATAATATTTATTTCGTCGAGCTCGGTTCGACGAATTATTTTGAACATAATTTTTTTGAAAATTCTTATTTTGATTTTGTTATTCTTATGTAAAACTTCAGTGGCTTTTTCTGTAATTTGTAATACTTCTTTTCTTTTGGTAGAAACAAATTTTATAGGTGTAGATAAAATGTTTTTCTATAACAGGTGAAGTTGACTTGATGAAGCTCCTAAGCCTAATTTATCATTTAGCCTGACATTAACTGTGCTTGTGATATTTATCAGTTTGATGCTTCTCTCATTGAAAGATTCTTCAAACTTTTTAGCCTCAGATAATGTGTTTTCTAAAGATACTATTTGTTCAGAAGCAATGTTCAAATCATCTTTAAGTTTTATGTTTTCAGAAGATAGATTATCTAATTCAGTTAATTTCTCTCTGAGAAGTTTTATTTTTTTCTCAGATTTTATTAAATCTTTACATAGTAATTTAAAATCTATTTTAAACTGATCTGAAGTAAAATCAAAAGAAGAGATTATCTGATCTTTTTCAGATTCTGATTAAGACTCAGAATTGCTGCATGATGCATTGATTGTCATCAAGCAGACTTCCTTAGCCTTTGCTTCTTCTTCATCTTCACTTGTGCTAGATGAAGACTCATCATCTATTTCACTCCAGGTTTCAGCTACAAAACTTCTCTCCTTATGTTTTTGTTTACCAGAAGAGAGTTTGTTGAAGTGCTTCATGTAGTCTTTCTCTTTCTTCTTATCCTTCTTCTGATTCTCAGGACATTCTGGAAGAATATGTCCTAGTTTCCTGCAACCATAACACACAATTTTTTTAGTGGGTGTTTTGTCATACCTTGGTTTGTCATTGTTTCTGTAAGATCTTCTCCTGAAGTCTTTTCTTGACATTTTGTAGAAACTCTTAGCCAAGAGACCTATAAGATCTTCATTCTCTGGAAAAACTTCTGCTTCTTCTGTTGTTTAGAAAGCTATGCTCTTCTCTTTCCTTACTAAAGGTGAAGTCATTTGTTCAGCTTCCCTTGTTTTGATGAGCTGTTCATAGAATTTGAGTTTGCCCAACAAGGACTCTGTTGTAATCTCATTTAAACTTCTGGCTTCTTTGATTGGTCAGATTCTTGAATCCCATGTACTAGGGAAACACATGAGGATATTACCATTGACCTCTGTCAATGTGATGTCCTTCTCTAAAGTCTTCAGTTCATTGATTATAATACTGAGTCTTGTGTACATTTCAGGTACAGATTCAGATTCTCCTTTTTTGAAGTTCTCATATTGAGAGATAAGGTGAGATCTTCTGTCTTTTCTCTCATCAGCAGATCCAGCAACCATTGTATTGAGGGAGTTCCAGATGTCCCTTGCTGAAGTGCATTCAGCAACCTTTTGGAAAATGTCATCTGACATTGTTTGAGCTAAGATGTTCATTGCTTTTGCATCAGCAATTTTTGCTTTCATCTAGGCTTCTGTCCATTCTGGAGGTGGTACAACACTGATACTTGTTATTGCCACTAGTAGATGTGGACCTGTCAAAATAGAGTTGTAGATGTTTTCATCAATAGAGTTCATATAAAGTCAAATTCTTGTCTTCCATAGTGCAAACTTATTTAGATTGCACACAGGAGGTCTAGTGCTTGAATATTCCTTATTTGTGTCATGATAAATTTCTAGGTAAAAATAAAATCTATCAGATCTTATGGTTCAGGTGTTAGCCTGTAAAACCAAAGAACCAACCTCTGATACCAATTGAAAGTGAGGGATAGATTTACTTTACACTAGAGGGGGGTGAATAGTGTATATTAAAAACTTTAATTTATTTTTATAGCGGATTTAAAGTAAGTGATATATATATATATATAAAGCAAAGATCACAGCACACAAATAAGAAGAATAACAATCACAGATGACACAAGGAAATTTATAGTGGTTCCCCAATAAATCTGGGTACATCCACTTTTCTACTCCCCTGGTAGGAATCCACTACAGGTTTTTGATCAGGTGTCCTACCACCAGAAAATCTATTTTCTAAGGAAGATCTAGCAACCCTTTGAGTTTTTGATCAAGTACCTAAAAACCAAGCTTAAGTCTTTTGATCAGGAGACTAGAAACCAAAAGATAACTTTTGAAGGAAGTTAAAAACTCTGTACACAGTTTATGAAATAAACTAAAAAGGTGATGATGTCTTCTCTGTCAAGATTCTCTGAGAAGACTAGTGGATGTTGACAGCAAAAGCTCCCCCTAATTTGTGTAGAGATTATGATCAGGAGAGGGAGACTTTTCTTCAGGGTGTAGGCCTTCTTGAAAAACTTCACTGTCCAGAGTATGTTTCTGAGAGAGATGAAGTTGAATCTCAGATTGAAGATTTGTTCTTCTAGAAGAAGCTTGAAGCAGAATATCTAGTTCTCTGTAAAAATAAATCTATACTGTCTCTGTATTATCTATCTATATATATCTAACCCTGAGGCAGAAAACGTCTATCAATATATAAAGAATGCCTGAGAGGAATTCAAACATTTGAATTCATTAATTCTGAAATGGCTGAAGCATTCCTTGAGAATTGTAACTTCCTTTGAGATTGATTAGAATTAAACTCTGTGATAAATCCATAATTAATGCTGCTTGGAACGACTATATTCATTAACAATATTTAGCATTAATTATCAGAGTGTAACTGCTTGAAATAAAGCTTGAAATCATTCTGCCTCTGAATAAATATAACTGGCTATACACTACAAAGAATTCGTCGAACTCAGCAAACCTTTCGTCGACCTAAGCTTGGAATTCGTCGAACTAAATATGTCATTCGTCGAACTGAGCTTGGCTATCGTCGAGCTGAGCTGCAGAGTTGAGGTCAGAGTTCGTCGATCGGAGCTCAGCTTTCGTCGAGCTAAACTCCGAGGTGGAACACCCACTATCGAGGAATCAAACTTCACTGTCTGGGCCTTCGTTTCACAGGTGGAATAGAACATGGATTTCGGATTGTTGGAGAAGTTGGCTTCTTCCTTTGGCATTATGTCCTGATACCAACAGTCCTTCTGCAGATGGCTGTCTTTTGCACCTTTTGCACTTTGAGTGACAATCTTTTGAGTTATGTGCATGTTTGTTGCATAATTTGCAATAAAAAGAAGGGGGCATTGGCAAATCGATTGAGGTGTTGTTTTCACGGGTTCGACTCTTGGAAGCATCCTCTTGCAAAAATGCAGGGTAAGGTGTGCCTACATTTCACCCTTGTAGTGGGGCCATTACCCGAACCCTCGCTGCGCAGGGATGCTTTGTGCACCGGGCTTCCCTTTTAATTTGCAATAAATAGTGTGATCTCTTTCTTTTGCACACTTTTCTCTGAAATGTTGGTTCCAGATGGAAGAACTGTCTTCCCGGAGCCGAGAGACAATCTGGTTTGATAGGCTTGCTCCAACTGCAGTTCTTTTTTCTTCATTCGTTCTTCGTGGCCTTGTAATGAGCCCATCAACTCAGCTATTGAAAACTTGGTGATTTCTTTGGATGCTTCGATGGAGGCAAACACATATTCAATTCTCTGTAAAATAAATCTATACTGTCTCTGTATTATCTATCTATATATATTTAACCCTGAGGCAGAAAACTTCTGTCAATATATAAAGAATGCCTGAGAGGAATTCAAACATTTGAATTCATTATTTCTGAAATGGCTGAAGCATTCCTTGAGAATTGTAACTACCTTGGAGATTGATTAGAATTAAACTCTGTGATAAATCCATAATTAATATTGTCTGGAATGGCTATATTCATTAAAAATATTTAGCATTAATTATCAGAGTGTAACTGTTTGAAATAAAGCTTGAAATCATTCTGCCTCTGAATAAATATAACTGGCTAAACACTACAAAAAACTCGTCGAACTCAACAAACCTTTCGTCGACCTAAGCTTGGAATTCATCGAACTAAATATGTCATTCGTCGAACTGAGCTTGGCTATCGTCGAGCTGAGCTGCAGAGTTGAGGTCAGAGTTCATCGATCGGAGCTCAGCTTTTGTCGAGCTAAACTCAGAGGTGGAACTCTGAGTTCGTCGAGCTGAGCTCGGCATTCGTCGACCACAGCTCTGCTTTCGTCGAACTGAATTTATGCTGGAATTCCTTCTGAGGCAATAACCCTATAAATAACATATGACCATAAACTATACAAAATTGGTCAAGCTAATCATCCTAAACAAATGATAGTGATCCTAGCCCAAATAAGTAATAGGGTTCCAACATAGTGTAATGACTCGATCTAGATCCCGGAGAATATAAAGATTTGATCCGACTGCGGGGCCAAGCATGGCCATGAGAAGACTATCGGAGAATGTAAGTATTCGATCCGGGTCTCGGAGAATGTAAGGATTCGATCTGACTGCGCGACCGCGAGGGGGCATGCCCTGGTGATGGTGGGGCGTTAACTTGTAGTAACGACGGAGAATGTAATGATTTGATCTGATCATCGGAGAATGAAATGATTCAATCCGGTTGTGCGTCCTATTCTGGCTATGAGCCGATTACCAGATATTATAAGGATTCAATCCTTGAACTCGGAGAATGTAAGGATTCGATCCGACTGTGCAATCGCGAGGGGGCATGCCCTAGCGATGGCGGGGCGTTGGCCTGCAATAACGATGGATAATGTAATGATTCAATCTGATCGTCGGAGAATGTAATGATTCGATCCAGATGCGCGGCCTAGCCTGGCTATGAGTCGATTGCCGGAGAATGTAAGGATTCGATCCGGGTGTCGGAGAATGTAAGTATTTGATTCGAATGCGCGACTGCACGAGGGACATTCCCTGGCGATGGCGGGGCGTTGGCCTGCAGTAATGAAGGAGAATGCAATGATTTAATCCAATCGTCGGAGAATGTAATGATTCGATCCGGTTGTGCGGCATAGCTTGGGCGAAGATTTGGCATCTAGAGAATGTAAAGATTCGATCTATAAGTGGTCGTGTCTGGTCGGTAATTGCTCGCTAGAGAATGTAAGGATTCGATCCAGGGAGTGGCCTAGCCTGGCTAAAGAGTTCTCGAGGCGAGAATAAGGAAAATACAATGTAATATGATCAAATTAAAGATAATTTGCACGAGTCGTGGCCCGCAACTTCTACATCATAAAAAGTAAGAGAAATGAAATAGAAATTCAAGGTAAACAATAAATAAAGAGAAACAAGGATAAGGGTGGTGTTGGGTTCTTGATCGACGGAGGATCTTCCTCTACTAATGAGAGCTTCCTTATTCAATAACGGCTTCACTACACAGATCGATGTAATCGACATCAAAAGTGATTGTTGTTGTCGGCTGAGCCTACTTTAAGTAGCAGGTGCAAGCTGCTGCATGGTTCCCGCGAACGACCCTTATGCCTCATGGGGTCAGGAACTTCATAGATAAGTGTGGAATTGACGGAATTGCTCCAAAAATAGACTGGACTGGCCTTCCGAAGATGGTGTTGTAAGGTGAACTTAAGTTGATGACGATGAACTGGATATCATGAGTAGCCTGCCTCGGGAATTCACTCATCGTCACTGATAGGGTGATTAATCCCTGGACGGAGACTGGATGGTTCTCGAAGCCATAAACAGGTCCTGAGGCAGGACTGAGATACTGTTTGGTGAGTTTCATGCTATAAAGAGTGGATAAGAACAAGACATCGATAGAGCTACCGTTGTCTATGAGAATTCTTTTAACGTTGAAGCGGGGATCTCCGACTCCTGCGCAGATGACGAGCGGGTCCTGATGGGGGTCTGCAACCCTTTGAAGTATTCATTATCAAAGGAGATGGTGAAATCCTGGTTGAGCTCCCAATTCTTGTGAGCTTCTTCCGCTGTTTCGACTGAGAATACCTGGGCAGAGAAGAATGGGGGTCCGACGATGGTTTTGATGTTATCGACCATTTATCTGTAGGCCTGCGAGCGGTTCGGTTTGGGTCGGTTTGGACCCAAACCGAAACCGAACCGACATGCCTCGGTTTTTGGCTTGTCCAAACCGACCCGAACCGAATCCGGTCGGTTCGGTTCAAAGTCGGTTCGGTTTTCAATCGGTTTTTTTCGGTTCGGTGTCGGTTTTTTATGAACAAACATATAATAGTTAATATTAAACCCATCTTTTTTATTTGTTTTAATTTTTTTTGCCCACGTAGGAATTAGGATACCGTTATGTTATCAACTCATTAAAGTAAGTGTTTTTCATCATAGAAGTCCTCCACTAGATACAGTGTCATTGATACAACCATCAATTCAAAAAGCGGGAAAAATCTATACCTAAACTGGGAATTCTAGCAATTCATGAACAGTATTAGAAAAAGATGCTCTCATATGCATATGCAGGGGAAAAAAACCTAAATGAGTCATACTATTCATACCTAAAGCGGGAACAAATGTGAATGGTTTCAATATTTACATAAAGATGCTCTCATATGCTGCTATGCAGGAAAAAAAACCTAAAGCGGGAATAGGAAAATGAACTCATGACTCATCTGTAGGGAAAAAACCAAAAAAATAAAAGCATTCAGTCATACTATTCATACCTGAACGACTGAACGAAACAATAGAAGGGAATAGGAAGATGAACAGTCGGAGTCGTCGCCCGTCGCACGGCCAAACACCGCCAAAAATGAGAAATCTGAAGCATTCAGTCGTCTTCCGTCGCCGCAATCGTTTCCCTCGACGGTCTCGTCATTGCCCTCGACGGTCTCGTCTTCGTCGACACTGCGAGTTTGCGATTGCGATTTGCGATATGCGAACCGCCGAAAATTGGGAGGAAAGTAGGAAACTGGAGAGTGGAGAGTGGAGACCCAACGAAACCTTATCAGCTGCTATCTCGAAAAAATGAAAAAGAGAAAAAAATGAACTTAATAAAACTTGAAATCCGAAGGCTGAAACCCTATCACTATCAGCTATCTCAAATAAGAATATACGATATTAACTTTGACTCTTTGACTCAGTTGTCCGCTGTTTGTGACTAGGCCTGCAACCCTAAAAATAATAATATGCTTATATGTCAGTTTGATCGGTTTTCACAACCTGGCAATATGTGGCTGACTTTAAAATTAAAAAGTTAATTATTTAAACACTTAAACTTTAAATTATGTTTAAAAAAAACTCGGTTCGGTTCGGTTTGATCGGTTTTCACAACCTGAAAACCGACCCGAACCGATAGTCCTTCGGTTTTCAAAAGCTGCAAACCGAACCGACACCGGATCGGGCGGTTCGGTTTCAAAATCGGTGCGGTTTGGTCGGTTTGATCGGTTTAGTCGGTTTTCGGTTTTCACTCCTCACCCCTATTTATCTGGCGTCGGGAGCCCCCTGTGGAGCGTTCTACTGTTCTCTTCCCTGGCACGATGTCTGTTGACTATGCGCTTGTCCATGCAGAAACCTCCTAAGGTGTCCTTGGCGGATAAGGCGTTCAATTTCATTCCTTAGTTCGAAATATTCTTCGGTAGTGTGGCTACTCGTACGGTGAAACTCGTAGCATTTCAACTGGTCATTTCTTGGATTCAGCGGCATCACTCTTGGTCGATGGAATTTCGGATCATCCTGAATTGCGTACAGCACATTAGTTTGGGTGATATTTAATGGACTGAATTCTCGGGGCGGTCGCTGACCCCCATTCCTTGATGGGTCATGACGACGGTCGTCATTTCGACGCTCTTCTTGGCGTCGCTCTTCTTCTCTTACGGGGGTCTGCTCCTGCCCCTCTTCCTTTTTGTTCGCCTTCAAACTATTGGTGGTGCGCTTTGATAGCCTCGTCGGCTGCTATCTAGGCTTCGACTCGATGAACAAGGTCTGAATAACTGGGCACGGTTTCTCTCATGAGTGTCGAATGGAAGCTCCTTGGGCGGAGTCCTCCGAGGAAGACGCCCCTGAGAAGCTCGGGGTCGACCCCCAGAATTTGTCGTGCTTCTGAGGTAAAACGGCGAAAGAAATCTTTAAGGGATTCTCCCTCATTCTGTCGGATACCTAAAAGGTGTGAGGGATCCCGAACGATCCTACGATTGGCCACAAACTATTCTGAAAATTGACGTGCTAAATTTTTACTAAATGCAGGCCCCCACTACGACGACGATCGTGGTTGAACGATCGAACGACGGGGAAGGCGCTTAAAGAGGGAAAGAGAGGCGGTCGACTACCATATCGAGGGTGGCCGGCCCCGGCGATGGTGACGGGCCGCCGATACGGTGTCGGCCGAAGAGGGACAGCCAACCGCACTCTGGCGGCACACCAAGCCCATCCCCGACAGCGGCCACCAGGAGCGACCCCAGCGCCGGCTGCCTGGCGCGGCACTGGCCGCAAGGCGTGGCCGGCCGAAGCAAGCCCGGTCTGGGGGCGGCCAGCCGAGCACACCCTGACAGGGGGCGGGGCGCGGCGGCCGCACCCGGCATCTCCCGCAGAAGCCACGGGGGGAAGGCTCCAGCCGGTCGGGCTGGGCGGCGGGATCGCCGCACCTCGCGGCCGCGGGCGCGCGGCCATGAGGTGTGGCCCCTCAGCCGACAGGATGCCGGACCGGCTTGAGCCGGTCCGCCGACGGCGAGAGAGAGGATGTTGGCCCCGGGCGGTTCGAAGAATGGGATACCGTGTGCGCGGATCGTGCGCGTTTGCGCATGCCGATCGCACGCGTGACAATTCCTCCATGATTTCTATGATGGGATCATAGGGAGTGAGTTAACCGCACCCCATTAATTTATAAATAGACTTGTCTCCATCAAACATAAAATCAATTAACTTGTTATGATCAACATGACTAGTTCATGGGCCCCATACTTCAGTGTAGGATGTGAGCCCCAAATATAAAGGGCCTCTTCTAGACTGTCACCCAACCATGTGTCACGCCGAGTGATTTTCATGTCACGGGTAACTCCCTAAAAGACTTAAAGGCTTTGCTTTGTATGACGGTGACAATCAGGAATGTGGTGGTTATGAACCATCGTTCATGAATGTCCAACCTCACATTAGCAACTTCATCCATTTTTATGTTTAAAACTCTAGTTTTGTTTTCTTGGTGGCGGGCATAACCGTTGCCTTGTCCAACATCCCTTCTATGATGGTAATGTTTTTTTATCCAAATTGGCCAGAGCAAAAACACCACACCAAACGGAGCCTCAGGCGAACTGATGTTGGCCCAATAACTAGAAGGGTAGTTCGTTAGGTCGGAATTGAAGCGTTGGAATTGAAATTAAATTGGGAATTCCAATTCCAGTGTTCGGCGCCCATAAAAATACCTCGAAATTGGAATTCATTTCAATTCCTATAGGAATTGGTTATTAAGGAAACATATCTCCCTCAATTCTTATCTTGTGAGGTCTTCATTCACAATTCCAACCCCTACCAGTGCACTCTCAACTCTCACAAAAATTCGCGCTCCGGCGAAAAAATCATGCCCGGCCGAAAAAATTGCTCCATGGCAATAAAATCGCACCCGGGAGAAAAAAAAACACGCCCCGACAAAAAAACACACTGGGCAAAAAATTCCTGCCCGGGCAAAAAATTCGCAACTGGGCGAAAAAATAACATGTCCGCACAAAAATCACGAGCGAGCGAAAAATGCACGTCACGGCGAAAATATGCGAGCCCGGGCGAAAAAATGCACGCACTGCCCAAAAACATGCGTCCGAACAGAAAAATGCACTGCGGACAAAAAATGCACGCTCGGACAAATAAATCTAATATGCAGCCGGATATTACTAATTCCAATTCTTGCGATAAAATTCTTGCATTTAACTGAACAACAGAATTGAAATTACTTCAATTTCAATTCCCACAAGTGAATTGCAATTCATGTATCTCAATTCCTGCGATTCCTGCGACAGAACGGAGTCGAAGGGTCCGGGTTTTTTTACTAGCCCATATAAATACATCATTTCTTTTTGAACTTTGTCGGCTCTTGGCAAATTGATATGAGAGCCTGTGATCCAAACTCCGCCTTATCGGCACTTGCAAAACATAGAATGAGCCTAGAATCAATGAAACGCTGAGATTGGAAAACCACTGTAAGATTATTGTAAGATTAAGGAAGTAAATAAGAGTCATTATTTGTTTGCAACAATCAATGACAGGTTGATCAGGACGCACTAAAGCATGCGCAAGTAATCAAGTGGGGGCTGTGAACTTGACTCGCAGAGCATCACAAGGGAATCTATCAATGGCCACAATATGAGATGTAATTGACGAAGACAACACAACAAGCGTTTCCATAAAAGACTATCGAATGCTACTGCAGTTGTATAGAGATGAAATTTAGCACAGTCATGTAAGAAGAGCCGCACGGATTATGCTTTCTAAAATCAGACCTCTTTTACAAGACCCTTTTGCAAGCCTATTTAACCTATTAACTTGATCTTCACAGTGAAATCATCCGTGGATTCACGAAGAACCGCTTCCTTCGATTTACGCGAAAGGTGTTGGCCTTACCATTTGGGAAGGCCTTGTGGGAGCAGCATCTGAAAAGTAAGCTAATGTTAAACTAATTCATGAAAGATGATATTTCTGCAGGGCAGTCTGACTGATGAAAGAATGAATGGCAACTGAGTAACATTCTAGTTTACTTATCATTTCAACTCTATTTTTTCAACTTTATTTTTCTCCCATTTAATTTGCTTTATTTTACATAACCTAGAATGTTCCAACAAGCTTTATAACTTAAGAAATTTGATTCTATTTGGATGGTGGAAGCTTTAAGACAATTAGAACACTAATTTTATTAACTTTTTGACCCTATTCTACATACAGCATGGGGATCCAGGTCTTTATTTAGAACGGCAATAGTTTCAAACGTTTTTTTATAAATTGTGAGAGTGCTCGATATTTTACTGGTCCTGATATTAGACGGGTTTTTAAATGCTTAATGGAATATGTAATATTAGACGGGTATTTATTTATTATCAAATCAATTTTTAAATGCTTTAAGGAAATATAATATGTAATTCTTGTATGCCTTTTCTTTCTAGGTCTTTATTTACTATGAGACAGGTTTTAAAATGCTTAATGGAAATTATAATATGCAACTCCTTGTAGATATCTGGATTCCTGATTACATGATGGGCTTCTTCAATGTACATTGAGGGTATTCTAATCATAATCTATCTATAAAAAAAAAGTTCTAGGGAGTTCCACTAATAAATGTATTTTAGGGTCATTAAGTCTAAACAAAGCTAACAAAAACATTATATATCTACCACCAATGATATAAATATATATATACATACATACCGCAGATGGCAGACGAAACGAACACCCTGCTCAACAATCTGCAACAGTTAACACACAGCAACCCCTGCATAGAGAAGGGAAATAAATGCAAAAAAAATCCATCATTCAAATGCTCCCATGCTCTAAATTCTAAATCAAGCCTCTAAAATTGACCATAAAAAAGAAAATCCTTCAGTAATCTAGTATAAGAACAATGCTACTATGTTGTCAATTCTAAATCCAGACTCCATAATCTACCGTTGAAAACTAGCATAAGCCCGTACCACAGCTAATAAGCTGAATGTAGAGATACAAATGACTATTAAACTGCTAAATTGGTCTAGACCAAAGATACATTTGGTCCTACAGATTATCACATGTATTCACCAATATAACTCAATGAAGATATAAGAAAAAAGTAGCCCGGTGCACAAAGCATCCCCATGCTGCGAGGGCTTGGGAAAGGGTCCCACCACAAGAGTGAAATGTAGGCAAACCTTACCCTGCATTTTTGCAAGAGGCTTATTATCCACATGACAACCAATCTAATCAATGAAGATATGTTCCTAAAAAATTGAAAGGGGATTATTATCCACATGCATGAAATTTCTTCGGCCCAAAACGCCTAGCAATCGAAAACCTGCCATCTCTCTTTCCCCCAAAATACACGATTCTAAGTGTTCTTTCCTAACCCTAATAAGCATAGCATAAAGCACGCAGATAAAATAATAGAGGTAACAAGCGAACAATAAGAAAAGTATCCACCCACACAAAAAAAAGCAATTAAACAGAACTGACACAATACTCCCCCAGCATAGCAGAGCTAGAGGCTAATCCAAATAAAGTCAGGATCACAGCTACATAAACATAATTAAACGGCAAAAACAAAGCGGAGAAACTAGTGCGAGCTATATATTACTCTACACGACAACTCAAGTTTACGCTAGGAAAAATAGGGAACTACTGATCTAAATAAGATAAGAAGAATTCCAGCCCTTCCGAAATGATCTCTTTTCAGTGGGAAGAAAGGATGCAAACCGATACAAGTCATATTTTGATAATAAAGATGCCAGCTTTAAATGAACAATAGCCGCAGTCAACAGAACATTTTGCATCAAATCAAGATCTCACTGTTGCTGTGCCTGTCTGGATTGAGAGGCTCCGTACCCAGCCCCATACCCGATTGTCCCACCCGGAGCATTTACTTGACCAGCTCCATAGTTGCCTCCCTGAGGAGCGTCAGATCTCCAAGTATTAGAGTAACCAGCGGTTCCACTGCCATCACTGTAACCTCCTCCGGCAGATATGAAACCGGCAACCGCGCCCTGTTCTCCAGCGGTCGCTGTAGAATTTCCAGCATGAGCACCGCCGCCACGACCTCCTATGGCGCCATAACCAGTCTGGTTCCCATAAAGGCCTTCACTCCCAGCATACCCTCCATACCCATATCCCTGATTCCCATAACTTGCCGCAGCCCCAGGTGACTGACCAGTATGCCCTGAACCAGGTCCTCCAGTACCAGGAGTATTCCATGATCCTGCTCCTCCATATCCCGTATTGGCACTATAACCAGCAGAACCATACCCACTAGGGCCCTGAGTATTCCAAGGACTCCTAGGGGCTCCTGGAGGGCCACTTATATAACCAGTTCCAGGGCCACTGGGATTTCCATAGCTTCCATTACCACCATAGCCACCATGTCCTCCATAACCAACAGGGTTTGCTGCTGACCCATAACCATAGGCAGCAGGAGCACCATACCCAGATGAACCATAAGGGTTGTAGCCAGCACCACTTCCTGGTGTCTGCATGTACCTACTAGCATCCATCCTATTATCATACGAGTTCACATTTCCGCCAGAACCTGCACCTGGACCGCCGCCATAAGACTGATAGCTTCCACCACCCATGGAGCGGTTGGTGGTGCTATTAGGATTTGCATCTTTTGGAAGGGCGCGTTTGACCTCCACTGCTTTCCCTCCTACATCATGAAACTGCTTTTGCACCACGCGCTCTACAGAATCCTCTGAATCAAATGACACAAAACCAAAACCTCTAGGTCGCTGAGTGTTCTGATCGTACATCACAACAACATCAGTGACTGTGCCAAAAGCTTCGAAGTATTCACGGAATTCCATATCAGAGAGAGTGGGAGGAAGCCCTCCTACAAAAATCTTCTTTGTCCTAAAGTTGCCTGAACCGCCACCACCACCACCGCCTACTGCATTTCTAGGTATGTTGGTGTTGGTCGATCTAACAGTGGTATGTTGTTCCTCTCTTGACATTGCCCTTTTAGCTTCCACCTACACAGAAAGGAGAAAGGCTAAATAAAGCATAGAAAAATAACACAATCACAAAGCTACTAGTATGGGCATTGAACGTGCTTTAGTGACACATTTGAAAAAGGACAACCGTGATCAGACAATCAAAGTAAACTAAGTATGAAAACTGCAGGAAATCTGTTGAATAAGGCTTCAGAACAATGGAATTATGCCCAGAAATATTGTAATCCCGAGGTAAAGAAAACCAAGAAAATTACAATAAAAAGACAACAATTGACGAGAAAAAATTAGAGGTGAACATAAGAAAGAACCAAAAAAAAATTTGATCCAAAAGAAAAGAAGTGTAATATTTATATGTTTGTTGTTAAGAAAATTGAAAACAAACAAAAACTTCTCAGAAACCATTAAAATCCAGATCTACTATTAGCATGAAAATAATTTGACCTTCAATCAACGAATCTGAATCAAAAGAAGACTAACAACAAATCCATCAGAAAGTTTTGTTGCATTTTTCATCCGAATAAATTAAATGATCATAGACTAAAAAATAACAAGATTTGAGGAGTTTGTTTTAAGCACTTTATATCTCAATTTCAATTTTGTCCTCCTGTCAAAATTTAAAATAAAATTAAAGCATCTAGTCTGAGTTTGCGCTAAATTATTAGAATAGATATTTTTAAATTTAAAAAATAAATACAATATTGATGATATGAAGCAGAACTGGGGGCATTCATCACACAACACAATGGTGGTTTCTAATAACGCTAAAAAACAAGGTGATTCCACTATATGGTTTTTAAGTCACATAGGAGATATTAGAATCAATGCCTTTCTATTATTGATGTACTTCTACATATTTTCACAAGTGACAAGCTACAAATATATAATCATTTATATATCATAATGTAAATTTACGATAAATTTCATGTTTAAATTTTGAATATATATATATATATATATATATATATATATCAATATAACATTTTTCGCTCTTACCGTAGTTTTAATCTCGGCCATCCAATTTTACTGATATTTAAATCCTCACTCTTAAATTGGCAAATCCATTTTCATCCGCCTAAAACTAATACAGGGTGTCTGCACGCGTTTTCCATAACCTCCCCATCAACACAAACCCTCATAGCACTTGCGTCGATAAGTTTCGCGGGGGAATCGTCAGAAACCCCTGAACGCCTTCACTTCTCTCCTTCGCAGACCTTCTTAGCGAATCTCCACACCAAACCTCGCGGAGGATTCTCAGTTGAACCTTCAAATCATCTTCTATGCAGATGGTAGAACCCCGCGACCCCCTTCTTATGCGCGCATAACACGGTCGCCGCCTCCGTAAAAGCCCAGCGTCGTCTGCTGCTATCTAATTTCATCCTCATCGCCATCAACGACAAAGGATGCCCACAGCTTACTTTCTCCGACCTCATCTACATCATCGAGGAAGCGGACATATGTGGCCACTGCATTTCTACATCGTGGCATACCACGATCCCTCCCGCTCGACATTTCCACGCTCTACTACGGTATCGCCTCCACATGCCCTCTGCACGCCGATCTCTCCCACTCGAGATTTCATTTCTTCATCCACGCTCTCCCACGACCCGGTACGTGCTCCACGCTTGCCTGATTTTCATTCTTTGCAATCTCCTCTAACCACTTCTCTCATCTTCCAGGCTGTCCATTTCTGCAACCAATTACCGATATCTTCTTGGGGTGACTCTTAATCCTCTTAATGGTATGCAACTCTTCTTCTACCTCTGAATGGAATGCATCATTTCTTCTTTCACTTAATGCTATGCAACTCTTCTTCTACCTCTGAATGACATGCCAGATCTATTCTTCTTCTGAATAGTACACAACTACTCTTTTTTCCAACAACAAAAATCCCTACTCTTTTTGTTAATGCATATGGTTGCTTCTCCTCTCTTACAAAAATGTTCTAGATGCTAATTATGCTCTAAGGCGTTTGACATTTGTCCTAGTATAGCAAAAAAGGTAAAATGAAGTCACTAACCAGGAATAAAAGGAGTATTAAGACTCATTGACCCACTAGACATAGCAGGATGAGTTCCACCTGGCTGGTTTAGGCATCCAACCAGCAAGGAGCATGGGAAACTGTATCCAGCTTGAGGTATACATATATGAAGCAAACTGAAAATCTGTATGAATTATAATTAAGTGTTATTCTGACTTTCATATGTTTGGAATTACAAGAAATCTCCAGTTTTTTTCAGTGGAAAATCAATTTGGAGAAAAGAAAATCAATTTGGATTCATGCCAGGGAGATCGACCATGGAAGCTATACATCTCTTGAGGAGACTCATTGACAACTACCGAGAAAGAAAACAAGATTTGCATATGTTGTTCATCGATCTTGAGAAGGCTTATGATAGAATTCCAAGAGAGATCTTATGGAGAGTCTTAGAAAAGAAAGGTGTAAATGTATCATAGATTGACATAATCAAAGATATGTATACAAATTCAGTAACAAGGGTGAGGACATTTGGAGGATTAACACTGGAATTCCCTATCACTTTTGGCTTACATCAAGGTTCAGTTTTAAGCCCTTATCTCTTTACGAGTTTACGCTTATCTTAGATGAGCGCACCAGACATATCCAACAAGTAATACATTGGTGTTTATTGTTTGTGGATGATATTGTTTTGGTCGATGAGACGCGTGAGGGTCTTAACGCAAAACTTGAATCATGGCAATACACTTTAGAAAAGAAGGGTTTTAGGTTGAACAGGGCAAAGACGGAGTATATGGAGCTCAAATTTAGTAGTGCAAGAAGGATGGATGACTTCGTTATTAAGTTGGGTGATCAAGATATTTTTCGTAGTGAGTGTTTTAAATATCTTGGATCGATAGTTCAAAACGACAGAGGTATTGATAAATATGTGACACAGAATCCAAGCGGGTTGGTTGAAGTGGAGAAGCGCGTCAAGGATCTTATGTGATCGTAAAGTACCATTAAAACTTAAGGGCAAGTTTTACCGTACTGCAATTAGACCAGCGATGTTCTATGGTTCTGAGTGTTGGGCAGTGAATTGTGTACATGAGCAAGAAATGGGAGTTGCGGAGATGAGAATGCCTAGGTGGATGTGTGGACACACTTGACTGGATAAAATTCGGAATGAATGTATCAGGTATAAGACAGGAGTAGCACCAATTGCAAAGAAGATGCGAGAAGCACGACTAAGATGGTTTACGTACAAAGGAGACCATTAGAGGCACATGTTAGGCGTTGTGAGAATCTAGTCACTAGGCATGTTAAACGAGGGAGGGGTAGACCAATAAGACTTGGAATAAAACTATAAGGAAAGACATAATGTACTTAGGCATTAGTGAGATTATGACAAAAGATAGGGCGCAATGGCGACAAAGGATCCATATAGCCGGCCCAACTATAGTGGGATAAAGGCTTGAGTATTGTGGAGATGGAATTGAAATTGGCAGCCCAAATGAAATCACATTCATTTCAAAACTTTTGTTGAAATCTCCAGGAGTTGGTCAATCGCCGTCAAACTTCATAAGGATTTTTCACCAGAGTTTGTGGACAAGTTCCTTGAGTCATGGTAGGCCCAATTAATTTTTGATTTTTTGTTTTAACTATAACATTGCTGGAGAAGATATCCCATGATCCTTCATGGAAAAGTTCTACATTCAAGTCCAAAAAATTGGTCCATGGAGTTGCATCTTTATGCACTGGGAGTTCTTCATCTTGCATCTTCCAGAAAACTCCAATGTTACTTGGTGCAAGAGTTTTGAAATTGCCGGTTTTACAATCAAAGAGTCCTCGCAAGTTAAGTTTTACTAGCACCAATAAACTTAGTATTTGGAACTCTTGGAACCTTCATGATAAACAAACAGTTCTTAAATGTCAATCAAAGCTGCAGGCTCTCTTCCAGATGAAAATTCTGGATAAAAATGCACTCTCCGCCTATCTCAACTTTACCAAATGTTTGCAGTTCACTGATGCAGAGCACATTAGCAAGAATTCCCCTGTGCTAATTGTGTAGTTTCTGTTGTTCAATATTGATTTTACGTTTGTTGAAATTGCTTTTTACAGTTGTTTTAATTAATATTATTGCACTTGGAATGTCATGTTTTTATATAGTATTAGCCCTTCTTATTATAGCGGTTGAAATTAATTGTGATTAATTTTGAGATTTTTGAGTCCTTTTATATTGTGTTTTTCAAAAGTTTTAAACACATATATACATATATATATACACACACACACGAGCATCTTCGCACGGGCTACGCCTGTGCTCGATGCTATCGGGTTGCCTTTGGTCGCATCAAGGCGGGCTTTGCACGCCTCCGCACGGGCTTCGCCCATGCCCTATGCACTGGGAGGCCTTCGGCCGTATAGAAGCGGTCTTCGCCCGCTTCCCCTCAATCCATCAGCTCGGCGCCGCACCCGCCACTCAAGGACCCCTGGATACTACAGTTGTTTGATTTTGCATACGCGCTTCGGAGGGCCGAGAGTGGCGGGCGTGGAGGCGGGCGAAGCCCGCCTAGATTCGGCCGAAGGAGGCATAGCCCATGCGAAGATGCTTGTGTGTGTGTGCGAAGATGCTCGTGTGTGTGTGTGAAGATGCTCGTGTGTGTGTGTGCGAAGATGCTCGTGTGTGTGTGTGCGCGTGAAGATGCTCGTGTGAGTGTGTGTGCGCGAAGATGCTCGTGTGTGTGTCTGCGAAGATGTCCGTGTGTGTGTGTGTGCATGTGTGTGTGCGTGTGCAAAGATCCTCGTGTGTGTGTGTGAAGATGCTCGTGTGTGTGTGTGAAGATGCTCGTGTGTGTGTGTGTGAAGATGCTCGTGTGTGTGTGTGTGAAGATGCTCGTGTGTGTGTGTATATGAAGATGCTCGTGTGTGTGTGTGCGCGAAGATGCTCGTGTGTGTGTGTGCGCGAAGATGCTTGTGTGTGTTTGTGTGCGCGAAGATGCTCGTGTGTGTGTGTGCGAAGATGCTCGTGTGTGTGTGTGTGCGAAGATGCTCGTGAGTTTGTGTATGCGCGCGAAGATGCTCGTGTGTGTGGAAAAGTTTCCCAAGAAATTGGCATAATTAGAGGTTGCACCCTCTTGTTTTTTAAATTACAAAAACCTTCCCCGCAAGTTTACATTTCATAACATCCATGCACACAAGTACCAATGCTTACATGCATTGACATGTTTATTATTCAATCTAGAGGGAGGCCCAAAAAACACTCTCACTAGAATGGAATCAAAGGAGCCTTGGTTTTGCGTGTGGAAATTTGGAATGTACTCGACTGATTGAGACTATACGTAGAGCAAGGTTGTCAGGATCGAAATCATAGGTGAGATTGTTTTGAGCTTGAATCGAATCGGATCGAGGCTCGCAAGATCCAACAACATTCATAAATTAAGACTAGAAAATATAATTGAATTTTATATCATTCAAATACATGCTCAATTAACAAAAAATCAATAAGAGCAGTATGCGAATAATTTTTTGAATAACTAAATCAAAGCAAGAATATAATACTAAGTTCACTTTTAGTTTCAGGTAGGACACTCAAAGTCTACTAATAAAAACAAATCTACATTGATGGATTGGTGGAAGCCTAGAAGCAGGAAGACGAACAGACAGATGGATTGCTCTTACACAGGAAGTAGGAAGCTTGAATTGCTTGTATACTGAATTTCTAACCGCTGGATTGCTCGTACGCTAAAAAGGAAGAGAAGACTTCGGCCTGAAAGTAGGAAGCAGGAAGTCACTGGATTACCAACCATTGGATTGCTCATATGCAGAAATATAAGATAATACACTGGCACCACTTGAAATGGAACCTGGTAAGGAAGGAAAAAAGGAAGAAATTATTTAGACTGGAAGCGACCGAAGACGTCGCTCTTGGCCTCTGTTTGCTGTCAGCAATCGACACTTGAGATACGGTAAAGCAGCATGATATAATTTTGTGATGGGGTATGGGGTATGGGGCGGGATTGGGATAAGGTTAAGCAATGGATTATGAGCGCTGGACTGGTTGAATGGGGTCAGGATGGAACAGTCGTGTACAAAAAGCTCGGGTACAGAAAGCCCGCCCAGGCCCGGCCCGGGAAAAGCCCGGCTAGGCCCGGCCGGGGCCAAGGCCGGGCTTGGGGGCCTTATCGGGGCCTCATTTTAGCTAGTTGCCCGGCCCGGTGCCCGGGCCGGGTCGGGAGGAGCCTGTGTGTCGGGCTAGCCTGGGCTCGACACCTGGGCTGGCGGAAAATACCGCCAATTAGGCGGGATTTTAATCCCGCCTATAATCAAGGCGGGATTTTAATCCCTCCTGGAAATCAGGCCGGCCCAGGCTCGGCCTAGCCCAGGTTGGCCTGGAGGGCCTTATGGACCGGCTCAAGCTGGGGCCGGGTCGGGCCCGGTAGGCAAAAAGTCCAGGCCCGACCAGCCCGGTCCAAGCCCGGCCCGATCGGGATTTTTGTGCACAACTAGGATAGGGTTGGACATGTTTCTAGTTACCTTTGGCCGGACAGATAGAATTGGGTCGGGATCGCGATCCTAAAGATCCGGATCACAATCCCAACCGTAGATGTGCCGATTTGGATCCTAGGTATAATTCAGATCGATTTACAAATTCAGAAATTGAAAGTGAACTTGAGAAATGTGATCAGCAAAAGAGACAAATGGAGAGTTTTCTGTTGATAATACTTGAGATATGCATTCCAAAGATGTAAAGGTCTCAACAAGGTGGAGATTGCTTAGAAGGAAAGATAAATGTTAGCTTATATCAGATTTAATCACTGAACAAACAGCCTGCCTTGTGCCCCGCGCGTGAATATCCTTTTCGCTCACCTCCCATGTGCATACCGAGTGGTGGTGACCGAACCCCACAGATCTCGATGTGCACGACCAGCACCCCCTCCCAACTTTGTATTGTCATGCGGGGAGGAGGCAAGCAGAGAGGATACTGTCGTAGGGGCTCGAAGGTTTCCCGGAGCTAGGCTGCTCATATTTACTTTAAGTCAAGTTGTGATACAATGACATGCTCAAGGATTGTCGTGGGACGAGCATGCATCTACTCTATGATCTCCGAGCACACTGTTAATCGACGATCGTCGATCGCTAAACATCAAGCACGCCATTGCTAGGAACAATACCATCCTATTTTATTTGATGATCTGTCTAGCGTTCATGCCCTTGCTAGCAAGGGTACTAAAACTAAATTACTCAAATGATTCATATCCTAGACGTGGTCAGGACACCTAATAATTTCTCAATATATTTATAGGATAATGCACATTTTAAAAATTGTCTTCTAAAATTTTGAAAGTATTATTAAAAATGATAGTTCATATCAAAAATGAATTTCTATAAGGTTAATATAGACACTCGGAAAGTTTGCCATTTGCTAGTTGCTACAAACTTCAAATGATCTATAATAAAGTTCATCAGTTATGCTCATTTACAATAAACTTAGACGTTCATTCATTCTGCATGTTGAACAAAAAACTGTCACAACAGAATCCCACACAGTGGATTGCTATAAATGATTTCATATTTAAAAGTAGAAAGCAAAAAATAATTCTTAGAAGGTAAAAATTTGTGAAAAGCCAAGGAAATATTATGTGAAGCAGGGGTAGGTTGACAATGATAAATGTCCTAAAATCAATGTTTTAGATGTCGTCCGACATGTCCGACATAAAGGTTTTGGGGATAAAACGTCACGACATCGATATTTTAAACAAAAGTATTTTTTGAAAATATCGTCTGATATATCCATTTAACCTGATATATCGGGTGATATTTCGCGACCGACGTATTGTTGAGAGTATTAAAAAAAAAATCATTTTTTTAAAAAGACCAAACACCAGCTGAGGTGTTGTCGTGTGACCTTGAGGTCACAGGTTCGAATCCTAGAAGCAGTCTCTTGCAAAAATGTAGGGTAAGGTTTGCCTACATTTCACCCATGTAGTGGGATCATTCCCCAGACCCTCGCTGCGGGAGGATGCTTTGTACATTGGGTTGTCTCTTTTGAAGAGACCAAACATAAATACTTTGTTTTGTGCTTCATTTCGTGCATCTTTCTTAGTCTAGTGTCAACTACTTTCTCATCTCACTCACATTTGGTGATCTTTATCTCGTTTATAGCAGTCGACGACTCTTTCTTGTGTAATTTATAAACATACACTATGTGTATATATGTTAATTTGGAAATTAAAAACATACATTATGTATGCATATTATACATATTTATAAAAACTATGTATATATATGAATAAATTTATTTAAATATTAAAGTCTGACATTGTAAAATATCCCTGATAAATCCCCTGCAATCCGACATCCGACATTTCAAACTCATACCAACATGAACCTGACATCCAACATCCGCAACCTTGCCTAAAATGCAACTCTAAGTGAAATGCAGTGCACTTACGGGCAAACTATAATGTGTGTAAATGCAATATTCAGTATGATTGAATTAGCATTACGTAATTAATTATAAAAAAATATAAGCAAGCACACATTTGTTAGCAGAAAATCTAATTGAGAACAAACGAGAATTCACAAGTACATATGGCGCAAATAATTTTTAGTGCTGCCAAATAAATCCTGCAAGGCAAACAATTTGCCAATAATAATAGCATATAATATGACATCCAACTATGGTCTCTCAACCATGTGGTAATAGAAAACAAAGACACCAAACAACAAATTACACATGCAGGCGACGGCAGGGGGAAGCGATGAAGGAGGAGATCTGGCGTTGTTCAGGGGGATTCAATGGGGATGTAGGCTTTAGTTTCCTAGGAGGGAAAAGGGGGTACAGTTGGGATTTGTGAAGGGGGTAAGTATTTGGAAGAAAGGGGGTAGGCGAGCTGCTGGGTAGGGCTCCTGGAAAACGGCTGGCTGCTGTATTGCACGGGGAAACAGGGGTCCTGGAGGGTTGCGGGTTGCTGGACAGTGTGGAGAGGTAGGGATTCAGGCGGGCTGTTGGGTTAGATGATGTGCAATTGTGGGGTTTGGATTTTGTAGGGGAAATAGGGCTTCAAGAATGGCTGCAGGAAGGCCTGGGGGATGTGGGGGCAGGAAAGCTGCCAGACATGGGAGGGAAGAAGCAATAGAGGAAATAGACGGGGAGAAGCGGAGACTTATGGGATTGGGAAGGAGATGATGAAAACGGGAGGGTTGGGCGTTGGAGCCTTGGAGTCACACCAAGGGAGAGCCTCTTCGGAGTAGCACCGAGAGGAAGAAGACCGACGGTTTCCATTTGAAAGCAAATACATCGATCCCCCCACAACTGCATGCATGAACGTATAAATTGCCCTAACTGAAAAAAGACACTCAAATCAGATGGCTCATATCATCCGAACCGATTGGGTGTCAAATACAACTCCAAAAAGATAAAATAATATATAATGACTCAAAACAATCAATCATCTGGACGCATTCGTGGATTCGGATCGTCCCAACGAGTAGTGGATCACTGTCTCCTATAGAAATACACATGTGTGGGTCGGCGATCTCCATTGACTTCCCCTCGGCTTGAAAGTACTCGTCTTCGGTGAGTGAATACGATCATACTCTCGGCGTAGCCCAGGGGCGAGTCGCTCAAGCTACTCGGGGGAAATCCAGGTGTTGGCAGAATCGGGTGGCTGCTCCAATGGACAAGATATTGTAGAGTATCACGCTCGTCAACTATTGTGAAGTCATGAGTAAAAATCCGACGTATATCTTCGGCGGATATAGGTAAATCTTAGCGAGATGTTTCGTTTTTTAACGTTAAATTGGTGGAACCGTTTGTGGTACAGAGTGGTCCTCATGGTGAGACCTCTAGGCTGAGGGGCCGAGGTAGAGTGGGAGGATATGAAACTCTGAAAGATATTATGGCTCAAACACGAAAATGGGGAAGGGATCCACATACACGCGCTCCTCGTAGTAAGGAGTCAAGCTCTCTGCATTGAATATATGATACTCCTATTTTGAGGAATGTCAATCTCATATGCGTTAGTACCGATCCATTGTTTAACTGTATAGGGACTCAGTCGGCGAGCACTTAATTTTGTTGTTGTTCCCATTGGGAATCTCTCAGATCGTATGTGAATCAACCATTGCTCTCCAACTTCAAAAATATGTACCCTCCTGTGTTAATCTGCTTGAATTTTATAATAATCATTACTCTTTGGTGCCTTCTTTTGGACTGAATCATGAAGTGCAAGCGCATGCTAAATGAAAGACTTTGCAGACTCACTGGGTCGGGCTCTTAAGGGAATATCAACCAGGTCAATTGACTTACTAGAGTCATAGCCTAAAATGATGTGGAATGAGTCAAACCACAACTACTATTGACTGAACTATTGTATGCAAACTCGGCTATGGGTAGGACAAAATCTCAGGTAGATGGATTATCCCCAAATAGACATCGCAAGAGAGTCCATAGACTACGGTTGACAATCTCGGTTTGTTCATCTGGCTGTGAGTGATAGGAGATGGAAAACCTAAGGGTCGTATCAATTTTTTCCACAATGTTTTCCAAAAATAGCTCATGAATCGAATGTAACGATCGGAAATTATAGAAGTGGGTATCCCGTGATATTTGAATATTTCTTTAAAAACAGAGTGGCAACATGAGAAGCAAATGGTCCTACGACTCGGAAAAAAGCGAGTCATCTTGGAGAAACGGTCCACTACGACAAAGATATAATCGAACTTCCTCAGGGTGCGAGAGAGACCGAGTACAAAGTCAGTGCTAATATCAGTCCAAGGCCTCTGCAGGATGGGAAGCAGAGTGTATAATCTCGTGGGCTGGCATGATCCTTTTGTGGTCTGACAGGCTCGACAATGCCTAACAGCCTGTGTAACATCCTTCTTCAGGCTACGCCAGAACAAATAATCCTCAACTAACACAATTGTCTTGTCTCGATCAAAATGTCTTATTGCTCTGCCTGCGTGTAGCTCCCAGATAAGGATGTCTTTGAGAGATATTTGAGGCATGCAGAGGCATGAACCCAAGAATAAGTGCTCGAGATCACATAACCTTCACGTAACTCAAGATGATCTCTCGTTAGAGAGGCATAAATATCACCAAAATTTGGGCACTTTGGGTATTAGTAGACTATACGCTCAAATCCCTTAACTTGTGCACTCATAGTATGGAGGATGCTAACTCGGCGGCTCAAGGCGTCAGCCGATTTGTTCTCAACACCCACTCGGTGTTTGAGAACGTAATGATAATCCTGCATATACTCCACCCATTTAGCTTGGTGGTGGCCTAGTTTCTTCAGCAAATCGAGATATTGTAGGGCTTGATGATCATAGTACAAAACAAACTTCTTATGTAGGAGATAGTGGCACCGATAACGAAGTGAATGCACGACAGCATGGAACTGAGACATAATCTAAGTACTTTTGTCGTACATCATTCAGTTTCTCACTAAAGTAAGCAACTAGATGACCTTCCTAACTAAGTACTCCAATACCAACTCGTGGCGCATCACAAGTCACATTAAAGGCCTTAGATAAATCAGAAAAGCGTAGGACAGGCAGATGACAACTTCTCCTTAAAATCTTTGAATGCATGTGTGGTCGCCTTCGTCCAAACAAGATCTCTCTTGTGGAGGCAACTCGTAAGAATGAGCCTTAATAGGACTGAAACCTTTGACAAACCTCCTATAGAGGTGGCAAGTCCGTGGAAACTACGGGACTCATGAATGTTTGTCGGAATAAGCCACTCACAAATGAATTTTACCATGTTGAGATCAATCGAAATACCAGATGCAAAGACTATATACTCCAGAAAGTGGACATGCGCAGATAAGAACGAACACTTCTTCAAGTTGATATAAAGATGCTCCTTCAGAAGGAGATCAAATACCGGCGAATGTGGTGCAAGTGCTCGGTGTGGCCCTGGTTGTAAATATATCATCGAAATATACTACCAGAAACTTGCTCATGTAGGGCCGCAGAATCTGCGTAATCACCCTCATAAATGTATTGTGTTGTATGCCATATGATCCTGGGGTAGGTTGATAATGATGAAAGCCCTAAAATGCAACCATAAGTGAGATGTGGTGCCCTTACGGACAGACTCTAATGTGTGTGTAAATGCAATATTATATCTTATTCAATTAGCATTAAGTAATTAATTATAAAAAAATATAAGCAAACGCACATTTGTTAGCAAAGAATCTAATTGAGAACAAACAGCAAAGAATCTAATTGTTAGCAAGTGCTCGGTGTGGATCTGATTGTATATCATAAAAATATATTACCAGAAACTTGCTCATGTAGGGCCGCAGAATCTGCATAATCACCATCATAAATGTATTGGGTTGTATGTCATATGATCCTGGGGTAGGTTGACAATGATGAAAGCCCTAAAATGCAATCCTAAGTGAGATGTGGTGCCCTTACGGGTAGACTCTAATGTGTGTGTAAATGCAATATTATATCTGATTCAAATAGCATTAAGTAATTAATTATAAAAAAAATATAAGCAAACGGACATTTGTTAGCAAAGAATCTAATTGAGAACAAACGATGATTCACAAGTACATGAGGCGCAAACAATTTTAAGAGTTACTCAATAAATCCTGCAAGTCCAACAATTTCACAGTAATAATAGCATATAATATCACATATGGTCTCAAGCATGCAAAATTAGAAAACAAAGACTCCAAACAGCAGCTTACACATGCTTGCGACGGCAGGAAACGATGAAGGAGAAGTGGGGATTTGTAAGGAATTCAATGGGGTTGTGGCTTTGGTTTCCTAAGAGTGCAAAGGGGTTCAGTGGGGATTTGTGAGGGTCAGTATTAGAAAGAAAGGGGTTAGGCATGCTGCTGGGTAGGGCTCCTGGAATACAGCTAGTTGTTGTATTGCAAGGAGAAACAGGGGTCCCGGAGGGTCGTTGGTTGTTGGACAGTGTGGAGAGGTAGGGATTCAGGCTGGCAGTTGGGTTGGATGATGTGAAGATGTGGGGTTTGTATTTTGTACGAAAAATAGGACTTCGAGAATGGCTGCAGAAAGGCTTGTGGAATGTGGGGTTCAAGAAAGCTGCGGGACGGGGGGGAGAAGCGGCCAGGGTAACAGACAGGAGAAGCATAGACTAATGAAAACAGGAGGGGATGATAAAGACAGAAGGGATGGGCGTCGGGGCCTTGGAGTCATACCAAGGGAGAGTCTCTTTGGAGTCACACTAAGAGGAAGGAGACCAGCAGTTCAAATTTGAAGTAAAACTACTGATTCCCCTCACAACCGCATGTCTACACGTATAAATAGTCATAACTGAAATAGGACACCCGAATAAGACGGCTCATGTCATTTGAGCCGATTGTATGTCAAATACAACTCGTAATAGATAATTGTCTGGACGCATCAGCAGACTTGGATCGTCCAAACTGGTAGCGGGTCACCGCCTCCTACGGGAATACATGTGTGTAGGTAGGCGATCTCAATCATTATATTAATTAAATATAAATATGACAAAAGGCATGCATACTAGTAGTGTGCAAAACTCAGCAGTTAACACGGCATGTCAGTAGCAGAAAAAATTATTGGAATAAAAAAAAATCATATTCAGGATAGGTAACTTTCATATTTACTTCAACGGACCAAATTTGATGACTTTTTAATTAGTGATAAGGGTAAAGTTGTAATGGTGTGTTGCACATACGAGTATTAATAGTAGCCCGCCTAGGAAGCACCGGTGCGGGTACCGAGTACGATACGTATCTAGTACGGCGGTACATCAAAAAATAAAAAACATGTCTGCGGGTACGGAGGGATACGTTGTATTAAATATATATGTATATATCACAAATGCAGTTATAAATTCTCAAAACAATAAAACATAAAACATAAATAATCAATTGAAGTACAAATTCACGGCTTGTGCAATTTAACATGAAGTTCTACAAAATTGTATTTCCATTTTCTATTTCTACCGCAAAATTCTCTTCTATGAATAAGAGACACATAAGCCCAGAGCGGGCGAGCAACAAGCAGCAGCGTCGACAGCAACAGCCGAAGAAAGGGTTCAAGAGTTGCAGCGGGAGCGGGACCGAATAATGAATGAATCGATGAAATAACCTAATATCGCGATAATGCGCGTCTGCACGTCCGATACGCGTAACTGTACCGAAAACGTACCTAATACGGGTACGGGCCTAAAATAGGTGTATCTGTGCTTCCTAGTAGCCCACCTATGTACAGTTTCCAAACAACTGTTGTATTATATAGTAATAGATGAAAACAGGGGCTAAAATAGGCCATCGGCTTCTGTGGTCGGCTCTCCCCATTGGAAAGTTTCGCCCTACAACCTTATCATATATTCTAGTCTCGATCAGAAAGTTAAGCCCTACAACCCTATCTTAAAGTCTAGTCCTTTTCCCTTATCTCAGCTAATCAATAAGGCTGATCACTCATCTGCATGTAAATAAATGGTTTAAGACTCATCAGCAAAAAAAAAGGATTGGCATTGATCCGGTTTGTTCAGTCTCATCTGCATAAGCACTCATGCACAACACCCTGAATCGTACAAGCCTGGATTGGGCCAACCTCCATCCTTAGGAGTCATATGAGGCGAAAGCTCCACGTACGGTTTCAAAGCTGAGCCTTACAACAATTGGGCCTTTCCACCAATGGGAGCTCAAGCCATTGGCATTAAGGGGGTAGGAGAAAACCCTGAAGAGTTGCCTGCTCACTGGTCAATAGGCCACCGGCTTCTGTGGTCGGCTCTCCCCATTGGAAAGTTCCGCCCTACAACCCTATCATATATTCTAGTCTCGATCGGAAAGTTAAGCCCTACAAACCTATCCTAAAGTCTAGTCCTTTTCCCTTATCTCAGCTAATCAATAAGGCTGATCACCCATCTGCATGTAAATAAATGGTTTAAGACTCATCAGCAAAAAAAAGGATTGGCATTGATCCGGTTTGATCAGTCTCATCTGCATAAGCACTCATGCACAACACCCTGAATCGTACAAGCCTGGATTGGGCCAACCTCCATCCTTAGGAGTCATATGAGGCGAAAGCTCCACGTACGGTTTCAAAGCTGAGCCTTACAACAATTGGGCCTTTCCACCAATGGGAGCTCAAGCCATTGGCATTAAGGGGGTAGGAGAAAACCCTGACGAGTTGCCTGCTCACTGGTCATGTTGAGATATAGTTACTTCAGGCTCCACCCATAATTCATTTTAAATAAAAGAAACCCATGTGGTTTCCTTGGGTAAAGGAAGAGTTAGTGGGGAAAGGAAGGAGCGAGGACATTCTAAGTAATTGAAGTCACCATCCAAGATCATGATTTAAGTCCCCTTCCCTTGGTCTTAATAGAAAAGAGTTTGGACATGAATCTTTTTTCAACCCAAAGAAGGAGATGTGAATGTTGGCTGCCCCCAAGACTCATGGATACTTTTTTCCCTTCCTTTTCGAAGCTCGTGGTTTTAGTTGAACAAGGGCTTTAGATATAAGAGAGATGAGAAGAAATTGTCTTGACTTATGATGAAAATAAAAATAACAAAGTGGTTATTATAATATTACTAACCAAAAATGAGAAGATAAAATGAATGTGATAACTAATGAGAGTGTTCCTTACCATAAAGCTCATAAGTTATCATCTAAATGTATTTAGATACATATTACATTTATTAAATGCAGAAGTAAAGAAAACCAGAGAACTGCAAAAGATAGGTAAACAAAACTAAACTATTGGATAAATCTCATTTAATTCATTGGACGTAGGTTGACAACACGTTAGACAAAGAAAATCTAAGAAAAAACCCTTTCATTTCTCCTTTGTACAATTCCCCTTTAGGCCCCGTTTCGGAGTGCTTTTTTCCT
Organism: Platanthera zijinensis; assembly: GCA_039513925.1. Lineage (NCBI taxonomy): Eukaryota > Viridiplantae > Streptophyta > Magnoliopsida > Asparagales > Orchidaceae > Platanthera > Platanthera zijinensis. Next base: position 201,637,442 of record CM077080.1, read on the forward strand.
CCTTTTCATTTGCTGGAAAACGCCACAGCCGAAATTTTTTGTTTGTTTTCTCTACCATGGGAAAACGCAGATGATGGAAAAGGTATTATTACGCCTTTTTAGAAAGTCACCTGCAAGTTACGTTCACAACTTTTCTGCCGCGCCACGACTCTAGTTCTTCGCTCCCTTTCGTTCAACCCTACCGCGCCCCGACTTCAGTTTTTCTCTCCCAATCATTCACCCAGAGGTTCCCTTCTCCTTCTCCTTCCCGATCTCGATTCTTCTCAAGTATCATTTTGTGGTCTTGTCTCCTTCCACAAAGCGTTCTTCGCAGATCTGAAAATGCCCCAATCTCCTCAGGTATTGATCTCCTTCGTAGGTTCCGATCTCCTTCGCAAGGCTTGGTTCTTCGCAGATCTGAAAACGTTCGCTTCCCCTTCTCCTTCCCGATCTCGATTCTTCTCAGGTATGATTCTGTGATCTTGTCTCCTTCTCCTTTGCAAGGCGTTCTTCTAAGCATATCTGAAAACGTCCTGATCTCCTTCTCAGGTCCTGATCTCCTTCGCAGGTCCCGATCTCCTTCGCAAGGCATTGTTCATCGCAGATTTGAAAACGACTGTGTCTCCTTCTCCTTCCCGATATCGATTCATCTCGGGTATGATTATGTGATCTAGTCTCCTTCTCCTTCGCAAGGTGATCTTCTCCACAGATCTGAAAACGTCTTGATCTCCTTCTCAGGTCCGGATCTCCTTCGTAGGTCCCAATCTCCTTCGCAAGGCTTTGTTCCTCACAGATCTGAAAACGTTCACTTCTCCTTCCTGATCTCGATTTTTCTCAAGTGTGATTCCGATCTTCTCCATCTCCAGGCATTGTTTTTTCGCAGATCTGAAAAAGGCCGCAGATTTCCTTTTTGATCTTCACTTGTGAGATTATGAAGAAAATATTCAATTTGGGAATTTTTCTTCATCTAGGTGAACCAGAATATCTTCCCCGAATGAAGTTCTTCCCTGGATTAATTCCCTTGCCGGTTGTTATTCTGTTAGACAATGTTCTTCCAGTTAGAGAATATCTTCCCAATTGTAAGGTCAATCCACGCCACATATATGAAGTTCTTCACAGAAATTTTTCTTCCCATTCCAAAAAATTTTCCCCAAAAATTTTGACAGAAATTAATCCTTAGCTATTTTTTTCAGGTGATTTCAGCAAACAGGAATTGGATTCCAAGCAGGATTTTGGTTCAGCAAACACGAATCAGATAAAAAGCAGAATTTTTCTTCTTCATCTGGTAGCTTTTCTTATCCGTTAGCAGTGTTTTGCATATTTCTGTTTTCTTATCCGGTAGCAAACACGAATTAAATTTTTGTTTTGTATATTCCTGAGTATATTTATGTTTTTGCTATGTTAGATATCTGTTTTGTATGATTTCAATACTAGTGACATGATTCCATTACCCACTGAACACTTGTTAGGAAATTTCATGAAAATGCTTTATAGAATCATTGTGATAAATTTATTACTTTTTGGTTCTATTCAGTCCTGCATAATGGGTAAACATAGAGGTGTAAATTCTGCAACCTGGAAAATGAATGATGTGATGTTTTTTTGTGGCGTATGCATAAAAGAAATTGAGTTGAGGGAACAAACCAACAATGCATTTTAGCAAAGAGGGCCGTGACTGGATGGGAAAGTCATATAACCAAAAACATGGGACCAGCTAAAAAGAGAATGAAAGGTTTGGCAAGAGTTAAAATGGGGAGAAACTGATTTTAGTTGGAATCTCTCCCGTAAAACTATCGACGCTTCTGATGAATGGTGGAGAAACTTTTAGGAATCTCTCCCATAAAACTATCGACGCTTCTGATGAATGGTGGGATGAAAAACCGAAGGTAATTTAATTTTGTTGACGTTTTTCTCGCTATTACTTTTTGTCTTATTAAATATATTATCATTAATTTGATATATACTCATAGATGGTCCCTACTACAAAGAAGTTTTGCTACTTAGATATAGCTCCAGAGTTGAAGGAAAAGTTAAACAGGATTTTTAGCCAAGTAGTTGCTAAGGAAGATCATGCATCGGCCCCAAGTTCAAAAACCCGAGGCATGAATCTGTTGATGAACGCATAGTTATCAAGGCGCGCTTGAAAAATCAGCGCACCGGGCGCAACCCGCCGCGCCTCAGCACGGCTGAGGCGGGCGATGTGCCTCAGGCGCGCGCCAAAGGCGCGCGCCTGGGCCTTTCAAGGTTTTATTTTGTAAAAAAAATTGATATGGGCAAAAACATGATCTTAGACGCACCCGGGGCACCCCCTAGGCACACGTGGACGCCCAATTCGCTGAAATTGAGCGAATTGGGCGCCCAATTCGCTGAAATTGTGCGAATTAGGCGCCCAATTCGCTGAAGGTGCCCAATTTGCACAATTTCAGTGAATTGGCCGCCCAATTCGCACAATTTCAGCGAATTGACCGTCCCATTCGCACAATTTCAGCGAATTGGCCGCCCAATTCGCACAATTTCAGCGAATTGGCCGCCCAATTCGCACAATTTCAGCGAATTGGCCGCCCAATTCGCACAATTTCAGCGAATTGGCCGCCAAATTCGCACAATTTCAGCGAATTGGGCGCCCAATTCGCTCAATTTCAGCGAATTGGGCGCCCAATTCGCTCAATTTCCTTTTTCCCCAATTTTTGCGCCTCACGTGCCTCAGGCGCGCGCCTGCGCCTTGCTCCTAGGCTCCAGAGGCCCTTTGCGCCTCGGTGCGCCTTGCGCCTTGCGCCTGCGCCTCGGTGCGCCTTGCGCCTCGGTGCGCCTTGCGCCTTTGATAACTTAGGATGAATGTGACATGTCTGATGATGATGGCAGTCGAGCTGTTGAAGATTTATCTCCTGATGCACCAGGAACGGGAGTGTATACTACCTCCACTCGACCTTCTAGCTCATTGAAAGTTAGGAAGAGGATAAAAGACAAGGGAAAGAAGAAGATTGTTGGAAGAAAGTGAGCAATGAGTTCCACCATGGAGGACATAGCAAAGGCATCTCATATAATAGGTCGTGTTATGATGGAACCTCCAAAATGACAAATCTCCTCTGCATTGTTTACCATTTCTGAAGCAATCTTTAAGCTTGAAAAATACTCAGAGATTATGGAAGACTTTGACTTCTATGACTATTGCATGATGTTTCTCAGAGATAAGAGAAACAGGGAAACATTCATGAGTATTCCGGAGACACTCAAAGTAACGTGGTTGACTGCGCGATATACAAAAAATTCACAGTAAGGGTCACATGGTTGTAGTTATCTGCATCTGACTGGTTGCATCTTGTTTGTGTATCTGTTTATTTTATCATCATCTAAAACAACTTAGGATATTTTTATGTTTGTGGTTGTTTTATTATTACTGTTGCATAATTATTATTATTGTTTCATTGGCTGCTATTTTAAGAAATTGGTATTAGTGTAGCTATTATTACTCTTGCTTCTTTTTATTACTGTTTTTTGAATTTATATAATTAAATCCGTTATGGTTTTATTTATCTGCAGTTTTATAATATCCTACGATAATTCAAATAACTCCAATGAATTCAAGAAAGAGTGATATATTAGGTCAATCAAACTCGAAATGTTTTTGCTCACCATCACCAAACATCGGCTACATGTGTGGTGCACAGTTGGAGTTCATCATCCAGCAATAATCCAGGCGTGAAATCGCACCAATAAGGTGATAAATGGATTGGAGAATTACTAAATGAGCATCCCACTAGAATTTATGAGAACTTAAGGATGTCAAAGCACATATTTCTTGATCTACTTCAAGTGCTTGAAAAACATTATGGGCTACATTGTTCAAGGAGAACTACCTCACGAGAAGTTCTCGCATTGACATTGTACATTCTAGCACAAAATGAATCAATGAGGCTAACTAACAAAATAAAGATTTCAACATTCAACAAAAACAATAAGTAGATATTTTTCAGCGGGAATAGCTGCCCTGAAAAAACTATTTGATATTATAGCGGCAACAGATGAACACTTCAGTGAAATTCCACAACAAATTTTAAATGATGCTCGATATATGTCATATTTTGAGAACTACATTGGGGGAATAAATGGAACACATATCGGTGCACGTTTTCCACCTGAACTGCAAGCTGCATACATTGGACATCATGGTACGCCAACCCAAAATATTATGGCAGTATGCGACTTCAACAACTGTTTCACATTTGTGCTGGCTGGATGGGAGGGTTCGACCCATGACAGTCATTTTCAGCGTACACTCATGGAACCAAGTTAAAATTTTTTGTTTTCGCCTACAGGTATAATTTATAATATAAAATTAGAATTATTTAAAACAAAATATTAATGATCGTTTTTAAATTTTAGGAAAATATTACTTGTTGGATGCTAGATATCAACTACAACGAGGGTTCTTAAAGCCATATTCAGATACATAATATCATTTACCATACTTTGCACTGGGAAATCGGCCTATACAAGGAAGACAAGAAATATTCAACCATGCACATTCATCGATGTCTAGCGTCATAGAACGGACATTCGGTGTCTGAAAGAAAAAGAGGGTTATACTCAAGGACATGCCTCAATATAGTTTAGCAAAGCAATGTGATATTGTCATAGCAACCATGACTTTACATAACTATATTTGTAGGCATGCATCTCGCACTAATCCAGATTTCATGGCATGCGATGATGATGAAAACTTAATATATTCTGAGGCACATGTAATAAGAGAAAATCATACACCGACCTCTAATATAACATCAAACACAGATCGTGTTACAGGTGAGCGAGTGGGCGTTCAGGAAATGCTTGCATTGCGCGACTGCATTGCAAAACAGTTGTATCAAGCTAATCTGTAGTTTGCATGCTTTAAAATCCTGTCTTTCAATGTACTATTAACTTTTATTTCTAAATGAATGAAGTAATATTATGGTTTTATAATTATTTTAATAAAATTCCTTTACATCAAATATTTCAATGTTTTACAAAAAAAATCACCGCAATGGAGATTTGTCAAACAGTTTATAAACTTTCTGAAAAGCTCTGCAAAAGGTGTTCACCCAAACAGATCTCCATTTGCAATAGATATTTTCCAAAAACTCCTTTTTTCGACCATCCTTTTGTCATCACTCCTTTTCCTAACGTCACCGCACTTCCAAACAGACCCTTAATGTGGTAAAATTCTCCTTTATCTCCTTTACTCTTTAATTTGTTACAATAACTTTTCTTTGTCCTAAACGATCATTGCCTCTCAAGAACTTGGATATTTTCCTTATTCATTTTGTACGCTGACAATCAAACCCTGGTCTATCACCTTTAGGATTTGTCCAAATTTGCTATGAGAAATAATAACGAAAAACTTCTTTTCCCCATCATCTTTGATTCAGTGACTTGGAAATTCCTAGCAATGTTAAAGTTCTCCTCTATACTCTAATTTTTGCACTAGCAAAGGGGTAAAATTGTATTAGACCTTCAGCTCGTGATATTTATTGGCTTTGACCCACAGCTTCTAACTCTTCATCCTCCTAACTCTTCCTCTTCTTCTTGTTTTACATTGGCCGTCAAGAATATGGTCTGTATCAAAAAATTGCTATTGCGCTGGACTTTTTTGACCTCCGTGGAATGTAATCTGGGCAGTACATATGGTGGTTCTTCTATCTTCTCCCCCAAGAGTAGTGCAAAGCCCAAACTAGTATAGAACATCTTACTGGCCTTCCTTTAGGAACAGGATGTACTAAAAATTTACTCAGAAGATACAATACTAATCGTAAGAGGGAAAAAAAATTCTTCCTTTAACTATGATAATTTAAAATTTTCTATAATAAATGTTATCCCTCTCAAAAGTAAATATTTTTACAAGTAATTTGACAAACATCTATAGATCTATAGATACTTAGCATGAGATTTCATCCATAAAAAACTAGAATGATTGCAAAACATGAAGTTAGGTTGTTATGTGACCTTAAAGTCCCATCCATTTTTTATTCAACCCAAGGTGTGCGCGGTTGTAAAGCTATAGGTATGATGTAGACTAAAGTGAGGGCTGTAGTTTTAAAAGATAAAATCAGCGATCTCTTTAATTAAGTGTGACACAAAGAAACTCCATGGACTACTTTAAACGAACAAAGTGACTTAGGCGTTGCAAACGAACGTAATGCTACTGCACGAACATAACATCATGAATCACAATTCCACAGACAAAGAAATCAGGCGGTAGCATTCACGTGTTTGAAAATTGACATTAATCAGGAGATGAAATTAATCCAAGCAAGTTCTTGAAAAATAACCTTCATTTGAATAATTTGACATAAAAATTTAACTTTAGGGATTGAGCCAGGAGACAGTATACCACCAGGGGAGAGGCTGTGTCGGGTTTGCCACCTAGCAGGAAATCGAGCAGCAGTTTGCAGGGGATTTGAGCAACACTCTCGGCCTGGGAAGTCGAAGTCGGGTTCCTGGATGACAGGGGGGATGTCTACGGCGGCCTGGTGGAGATTTGTGGCCGGAAATAATGGTTGAAACGCTTCCAGCAGCAGTTTGCAGAATAGGAGGCGAATTCCGTGAACGGAAGATGTCTCTGGTGGCGGTGGCAAGGCCTGGGGAGATGGATTCGTGTTGTTGGAGTGGCGGGAGGGGTCGGCGGAGCCTTGGGAGGAATCCGGAGTCGGCATCAGTGGCATTAATGGGCGGCACGGGAAGAGCAGGGGCATGGGAAAGGAAGGCGGTGTAGGATCGGCGAGGACCAGTAGCTGGTGGTTGCGGTGCTTCAGGCAGAGGAGGGGGCGCTTGGTCGATCGTTGGAAGGAGGCGACGGGATCGGGATGGCGTGAATTGGAGAAGAGAGCGGGTGCTCTTGGCGGCGCTGGATGGAACCAAATGAAAACCCAAATGGTTTGTTCGATTCTTTCCTAGCTGTCGGATAACAGGAAGTGAGGATCTCTTTTATAACATAGGATTAGGGTAAATTTTGATATTGGCAAATATTGACTTCTTTTTAATAATGAAAGAATTTGATAATAACATGGGAATCTCTTTTAAATTGGCAGATATTAAACATAGAAATTTTTGTAACAAAGGAGTTTCTTAATGGCAGATATTAAAATGTGGAGTGGAATTCCAAAAGTGGGTCGGCGATAGGCATAGGGGAGATTTTAAATTTAAAATAGTTAATTAAACAAGCCTACCCTAATTAATCTATCTCCTAAATTAACGGACATTTGCATTCAGGGTCTCGTTGACTTGTCACGCCAGCAAGCCGAACAAACACATGTGAATAGAAAGCGCGAAACAAAATAACACAGACATGTCAATAACATGAGCGATACAACACATAATGGTACAAATACGCGCGAAGGCATGTACTACACAAATGACAAGACAGGTACAATAATAAAAATAAAAATATGTGACTCGGGTTGCATCAAATCTCCCTGGGTTGAAAGAACTCGACCCGTCAAAAATACGGTGCAACCAATCACTATAATGTCCAAGACGTCGATCAGAGAAATGTTGTCTAACTGCCCAACAGATGTCGTCGCTGCGACTCAGAAATTGGAGGTAACCTCTCATCCCTGAAAAAGATAGGATATTAACCTCCTTTGGAAAATTATAACCATGAGATTATAAAGTTCCAAATAAGCTCGCAACTCATTAGTCATAATTTCATGTCAACATTCAAATGAATAGTAATTATTAGAACTTCAAAAAGATGACAGAGACGGTGTGTGGGGCAAACACAAGGTAAGAAGAAAAGCAGGAAACAAGTGGGATCAACCTTTGGAATTATTAATTCATAATGCATCATACGCTTGTTTGTTGGCCCAGGATCGACTATCGCTATGATTTCACCCGTGGAAGTCTCATTCGTGTCACAAAATTTTAAAAAGATCACAATTCTATTATGTAAAATCTTTCATGAAAAGCCCTTGAAACGGATGTCCCTATAAGAAGTAAAAAAATTAAGGATCGTCTTGACTCCCTTAATAAGGCTAAACCTAAAAATTTCAGGAATCAAACGATAGTGTTGTGGTGACTCAACACACTCGCTTACAACCAAGGGAAAGTGATACAGACTAAACGCGTGTTCGCCGAATATAAAATCAATATAAGGTGGTACTCTAATGCCACTTGCGGGTAGTCACCAAGCTCAATGTTTATGGACTCACAGGTTTGGGGCTGCAGTGAGCTAAGAAAATCAGGACATATGACGATCGAGACTATGTCACCTAAGATGAGGGGCTCAGCATTAACCAACTCCTTTGGGAAACGTGAAATCGAAATTGTGTCACCTGAGGTGAGTGACACATCACTAGGAAGTTCTTCTTCCTGGGGCAAGGCCTCACGAATAAACTCGGCGACTAACGGTTATGATTCAGTGTGAGCAAGTGGACACACCATTTCAGTCGGGATAAAGGGATAAGAAGGAAAAAACTCTTCTTCCTAGAGCAGGGGCTCGGGAAAAACCACAGTTGCTAAAATAGGTGTTGTCATAGAGGCAAGTGGAGCCACGACTTCAGTCGGAGTGATAAAAATAGGAGGAAGCTATTCTTCCTAGAGTTGGGGTTCAGGAAGAAACTCCTAGACTCAAGGGAGTATCATGGTGGGGGTGGGTGGGGCCAAGGTGCTTGTCGGGAAATTGGCGAGGCAAAGAAGAGGACTATCGAGAAACCTAACCTCAGATTCCACAATATGCTATGTTGTTAAAGGGGCGCCTAAGGCTCAAGACTCGTCAGGCTTAGAGGTGTGCACCTTATTTGCGCCTTTGAAACATAAAATGCGCACCTGAGTGAGATTTTTGTAATAATTTTTTTTTACAAAAATAAAGAAAAATTAATGTAAGAGCACAATAATTTTTTATTGATTTAGTGTTTGTAAAAGATAATTGTGCATTGGGACTTAGTTATGATGCAAGTGACCATATTGATTCTATTTTTTAAGTGATATAAACAATAGTAATGAATGAATAATTAGTAGAGTAGATGAAGAATTTGATCGAGAAGCTAAAATGATGTTTAATGTTGAATATTTAAAATGGATGTGGTTGCCCATTGCCTTCATCAGACGCATACCTGGACCTTGAGCCTTTTGCCTAGGCTCCAAGACCTCTTTGCGCCTTGGTGCGCTTTGCGCCTTTAATAACTAAGACTATGATATGAAGTTTGGAAGTATGCAGGAGAAGCATATTGTGTGCGCATTGTCACTTCAAGGTTGTGAACAGAGGTGCACAACCCACTCAGATTCTGCTTGAAGTCTGCAGTGACGAACTCAACATTTTTCAATAAGGATTTAATGCGCTCGTTAAAATCCTCCATTTTTTGGGACTAAGGAATTTTAAAATAAATCCTTTAAAAAAAAGTAAAATCCTAAACTTATGAAAAAGGGTATGCCGCTCGGCTATCCCACAATAGGAGTGAGATATCCCAGCAACCACACCAAATTAATGTAGACTAAAGCGAGGGTTGTAGTTTTAAAAGATAAAATTTACGATCTCTTTAATTAAGTGTGGCACAAAGAAACTCTGCGGACTACTTTAAACGAACAAAGCGACTATAGGCGTTGCAAACTAACGTAAGGCTACCACACAAACATAACAACATGAATCACAATTCCATTGCAGAGAAATCAGGTGATGGCATTCACATGTTTGAAAATTGACAATAATAAGGAGATGAAATTAATCTAAGCAAGCTCTTCAAAATTAACCTTCATTTGAATAATTTGACATAAAAATTCAACTTTAGGGATTGAGCCAGGAGACAGTATACCAGCAGGGAAGAGGTTACGTTGGGTTAGCCACCTAGCAGGAGACCGAGCAGCAGTTTGCAGGGGATTTGAGCAACAGTCTCGGCCTGGGAAGTCGCAGTCGGGTTCCTGGATGATAGGGGGAATGTCTATGTCGGCCTGGTGGAGATTCGTGGTCGGAAACAATGGTTGGAAGGCTTCCAACAGTTGTTTGCACAACAGGAGGCGGATTCCGTGAACGGAAGATGTCTCTGGCGGCAGTTGCAAGGCCTAGGGAGATGGATTTGTGTGGTTGGAGTGGCGGGAGGGGTCGACAGAGCCTTGGGAGGAATCCGGAGTCGGCATCAGTGGCATTAATGGGCAGCACGGACAGAGCAGGGGCACGGGAAAGGGAGGCGGTGCAAGATCGGCGAGGACCAGTAGTTGGTGATTGTGGTGGCTTCAGGCGGAGGAGGGGGCGCCCGGTCGATCGTTGGAAGGAGGTAACAGGATCGGGATGGCGTGAACTGGAGAAGAGAGGGAGCTCTTGGCGACGCTGGATGGAACCAAACGAAAACCCAAATGGTTCGTTCAATTCTTTTCCCAGCTGCCCGATAACATGAAGGATCTCTTTATAACATAGGATTAGAGTTGATTTTGATATTGGGAGATATTCACTTCTTTTTAATAATGATAGATTTTGATAATAACGTAGGAATCTCTTTTAAATTGGCCGATATTAAACATAGAAATTTTTGTAGCATAGGAGTTTCTTAATGGCAGATAATAAAATGTGAGGTGGAATTCCAAAGGTGGGTCGACTGTAGGTATAGGAGAGATTTTAAATTTAAAATAGTTAATTAATCAAGCTTGCCCGAATTAATCTATCTCCTAATTAGCAAACGTTTGCATTCAGGGTCTCGTTGGCAGGTCACGCCAGCAAGCCCAACAAACACGCGCAAATAGCAGGCGCGATACAAAATAACACAGACGCGCCAATAACATGCGCGATAAAACACATAATGATACAAATACACGCGAAGGCAGGCTCTACACAAACGAAAAGACAAGTACAATAATAAAAATAAAAAAAATTCGACCAGGGTTGCATCAAGGTACTTATAATCTTGCATCTTTTAAAAATAATATGATAACTAAAGGTACATCACATGTTCTTTCAAGTACATTCTATTTTAGAGAGAGACAAACATCTAGGGTGATCTAGCACTTCTATCATATTTTCTTTTCCGATATTTTCACTGATTCTACTTCTGAATTCTCATTCATTTAATTATACACTTTCAAAATTTTCTACGTTAGAATAATAGTAATTTCTCTAAGTAGAAGCACATGATGAGACCCCGAGAAATACGAAACTTGATGTTTTAATATCCTATGCTATAAGGCGATAGATGTGCTTGCCTATTTGAGTAATAGAAATGAGATAACCTCTCATCTCATTTGGGACAAATCAAACTTTTGGCGGCGTTGCCGGGATCCATCTTTTCGTCAATATTTTAGAATCAGACGTTCTGTTAATTTTATCATTTATCTTTTTTGTTCTTTTTATCATTTATCTTTTTTGTTCTTATTTTCATTTCTTGTTTTTTTTCTTTTTATTTATTATTTATTTTTGTTTACATCTTCTTACCATTTTCTTGAGTAGTTTATGACCAAAAGAAAACCCTCAATCTTACATTACAAACATGAAGATACGTTGTTGTGCAACCTTAAAGTTATCACCCTCTTTGATTCACCCCTAGGTGTATTGTTGGGATGTTGGTGCTATCCAACACTAGAGTCAAATTATTATCAATCTCGAGATCAAAGATGATTGATACAATCATACAACAATCTTCTAAACCTGCAAATTCAATCTGAACAGATCTTTCGGCTCTCTTCTTCAGGTTTCTGTGTCATTAGCATTCTTGTCATGGTGTCGCCTAGGAGACGCCTAGGTTGTTAAAGGCATCCCAGCGCCCTTCGTGCGCCTTTTTTGCGCCTTTGGAATTGGCGCGCCTAGCGTGTTTTTTGTTGTAACATTTTTTTCAGGATTTAGTGTTTTGATACATTGGGAATTAGATATGATGCGCCTTATTTTTTTTTTTAAAATATGTGGTTGCGCCTTGTCTTCTTCGGGTGCGCGCCTGCGCCTTGAGCCTTGCGCCTAAAGACCCATAGGTGTGCCTTGCGCCTTTACAGCGGTCCCAGCGCCCAATTAAACAAGGCATTGGGCGCCTTATATAAACCGGTTTATATATAAACTGTCTATTCTTGATCCATAGAATAGACAGCGGTTAATATATAAACCGTTGTCTACTCTTCCACGAATAGACAGCGGTTTTTACAACCGTTGTCTAGCGGTGTTGTAAAAACCGCTGTCTATTTTTGATCCTTAAAATAGACAGCGATTAATATATAAACCGCTGTCTATTCTTCCACGAATAGACAACGGTATTTACAATAATCGATGTCTATTCTACCATGAACTTTAGAATAGACAGCTTTTGTTGTAAAAACCGATGTATATACTATCTATTTTAAACTGTGAGACGTAAATTCTAGTTTTTACCTCAATTTTTTGGTTCTTACAGCCGTTGCTCGGTGCAATAAACCCTAAAGGCGATTTTGTGAAAGTTTCTGGCTTTCTGCTCTCCTTTGCTTTGATTTGACAATTCTTCTTCGACAAATCTCATATTCTCACTTAGGTATATTATTTCTTAAGACCTTTCTCAGTTTTGAACCTTATGCTAATGCCTTTATTATTAATAGTAGTACTATAGTAGTAGTATAAACATTGTGTTATTTGTGTAGCAGCCTAGCAGGCACCCACTGAATCTTCCAATCTCATGTATTGGGTATGTTAAATGTATATAAACAACACAATGTGCATTTTTGTATTTGATAGCCTAAAAAACACACTGACTCTATATATTAGCCTAACTATTGTATTTTAACTTTTATTGTACATGTCTAAACCACCTGACACTATAGTTCTATATTAGTATTTACTATTTAGTATTAATATAGTAACTCAATATCATTGTGGTTTTTTATGAATTTTGTTTAGGATTTTTGGATGGTTTAGATTTTTCTTTATGATTTTCTTATTACAGGAAAATGACTGATAAATGATCTTCATCAAAGTAAACAAGAGACTTCACTAAAATAAATTAATTGAATAAGCTTAGGCTAGAGGGAAAGAAGATTATTATTTATGTGTGATGATGAGCACATTATTCTCGGGCCTGAAATAAATAAATTGATGAGTTTTATGGGATCTCTGGTGAGGTTTTATGTGTCAATTACATATGATGCATGGAAGGAAGTTGATAAACAAATTAAAGATCAAACATTGGCAGAATTAAATGTACGTAACTTTGTTATCAATAATTACATAACTGTGGTATTTTAGTTAATTTTTAATTGATATTGTCTATTATTTTCAGATTTATTTTGATAATATTGATGATCTTCGAAGTGCATTAATGAAAAGTATGGGTGAAAGTTGGAGGTTTTGGAAATCCAAACTTTTTATCACTTATGTAAAAGATGTTAATTTGGAGCATCGATACAATGTTCATGTTAAATATAACTGTATTAGTACCGAAGACTGAAGAGTTTTTGTCGACCATCACACCACTCTGAAATATATGATTGTGTTCTTAATTTTTATTAAATTCAATGTTTATATCATTCTTTAACTTTATAATTTATAAACAATCTAAGTATTAACAAATATTTATTTGTGTAAGAGAAAAGTAAGGTTAATACAGAGAGAGCAAAACCACAAAACACCTTTCATACTACTTCCAGAATAGGTTATTCTGGATTAGAAAAAAGAATGGTATTAGTTCTCTACATCACTCTCGTATTTTTTATTTTAAAATTTGATTTTCTCAATAATTTAAATGATAATTTATTTTCATTTTATTGTCAAGGTTGAACAAGTTGCAGCTGCACCAATTTCATTTGTGAAGTTATGGAAAGCCGGTCATAAAAGAAAAACTGGTGAATACATTAGTAACGATGTTGTTGAGTTGACATCTAAAATTGTAGGTGTAAATGTATCATTTCATCATTTGTAAATTATCAATAGTAATATACTAATATTGCTTGTGAAGTATAATTTTTTATCGGCAATTCTGCATTAATGTTTATTACTTTTACTTATGATGAGTTGTCGAGCCAAGAGTTCCAGAGTGCTGAAACAGTATCACAAGGAAGAGATGACATCCTTGCATCTGTTTTAGGCCAAGAACATCCATGCAGAGTTAGAGCTAGTGGCAAGTTTTTCACCATTAAAAATTTTTTCAAGAATAATAGGCGGAGCGAGAGGAGATCAGTAGCTCGTATGAAAGATGTGGAAGTTATAGTTCAAGAAAGACTGAGCCAGCAACAAGAATTATGGAGTCAACAACAACGAGAGTATCAAGCTTATATAAGCCAACAACAAGCGCGTCAAGCCGAGATGAGTAGTATGAAAAATCAAATTGAAGAGCTTATGCGCATGTTTAGTGTTGGAACTGGAACAAGTGTTGCACTTGCACGTGAAACTTCTCAATATATATCTCAGGTATTATTATATTTAAATATTTATACTTTTATGAAATGTTATGCTCCATCTTTGTTGCGCAGATAATAAATAATGTTTTTGCTATTTTTGGTTTCTCAACCGGAGCCTGAATCCAAGTCATATGAACCTGAGACATCACATGAGCGTTTACCTTCTCCGGTGAAGGTATTATAATATTATTTTTGACTTTTATATAATCAATGAATTCAATATTAATGTCTAAAATACTAATTCTTTTATTTCCACAGACTAGTGAGACTACAAATGAATTCATTGTTATGTTACCCAGTTTCATAACTATGATGGAGAAAGAAAATAAAATAATATATCTAATATTAGATCCAACAGTATTTGGGAGTGTTGAATCAACAAGTACAAACTTTGAAATTTCAGAGTTGCACGATTTTCTAAATATGAAAAAAATTGGTGTTAACATCAAATTAGCATGCATTCGGTGAGTACTGACTACTGAGTATTAAATATTAAAAATTTAAGATTTTTTTATTAATATATAAATTGATTTTGAGTTCACATCTTTTTTTACAGATACATAGATTCACAATTAAAAAAATTTACATACAATAGAGGTATATATTTTCATAATCCAACAGTCATTTTTGCTTTTGATGATAAGTATGTCAAGGCACAATAAAAATCACGGGCTGAAGATCTAAAAATCATGCTTAGTCAACTCCAATCGAATTCTTTATTATTTATCTATTATGATATATTGTAAGTATGCAGTATCTCTGTATCAATGATTATTGCTATTTTTTATTTTAATTAAGCTATTAATTATTTCATTTTTTTTTCACAGAGAACATTGGATGTTGGTTATTATTGATTACAATAATAATACAATTTATTGGTTTGATCCTCTAAATCTTGACATTTGTGATGATATTAAAAATGTCATTATAAAGTTTATTAATTAATTATTTTCCTATTTGGAATTCAAATTTGACTATAAACTAATTTTTTTATATTTTATAAAGTGCATTTAAGGGTTTAGCAAAAGATCGGCATACTAATTTTCACAAACCAAAAGTTTTAAAGTGGAAGCCGGTAAGTTATAGTCTATATTTGAGTATATTTATTGTAATTTTTTAAATATTTAAAAATTTGTAATTAAAGTACTTACCAATTATTTATTTTTTTATTGCCCAAAACAACCAAATAGTATTCAATGTGGGTATTATATCATGTGTTACATGATTGACATAGTTGATGCTCTTAGAAGTGTGTCAATGTCATCATTGATAAGTTAAGTGCATGTAGATTGGTAAATGATAATTATTATGTTGAATTGATTTTAACAAAAAAAATTTTATTGCAGATTATGATGGAGTGACACAATTTTCGCCGGAGAAAATAGATAATATGTGAAATAAGATTTGTGATTATATAATCACTAATTGTGTTTAATGATTCATGATTGACAAATGTATTTTTTAATTGCATATCTATTTATGTAACACATTGAGTTACTTGACTAACTTCATACTTGTATAGAAGTAGAATAAATGAAAATGGTATTGTTGACTTTTGTAAATGAGCATGTTCTTTAATTATTTATACTTTAAATGATCTTTAAATTATTCTCTGTGTAGAATAATTGCAGTTCATTTGATAGTTCTTTAAATTATTCATTGTGATGATTTCTTTAGTTTAAGAATAGTTGGTTATTTCATTGTCCCGACCTAACTCTGCATTCTATAGGTCATGTTTGTGAAAGATGGAAGACCAAAACCACAACAGTCTTGCTTCATCCATTGATAGCAATAATCTTGATTCAAAAACAGATCTTAATAGAAAAGCAAAATCAAAGGATCCTGGTTGAAAGTATGAACATTGGCCCGACCTAAAAGATAAAATACAGTTAAATGTAATTTGTGTGATATATTGATAAAATGTGGTATCAAAAGGTTGAAGCAACACTTATGTGGCGGGTATGGAGATGTATCAAAGTGTTTTAAGACTACTTCTGAAATAGCAGCTGAGAAGTATTCAGTTTTGTAGACAAAACTCCAAACCTTATATATACTTCTTGAATTGATAATTACAAGTATGAATACATTTATATAGGAGAAGAAGAAAGAAAGAAATCCCAAACCAAGATGTGGGACTAATACAAATAGAGAGAGAAGAATGGGCCCCTAGATGGGCCCTAAAGTAGGCTTTTCTAACACTCCCCCGCAAGCTGGACCGTACAAGTCGTAGGCACCAAGCATGGATAAAAACTGGTAGTATAGTGGTCGGGAGAGAGCTTTAGTCAGGATGTCAGCAACTTGGCTTGCAGCAGGAACATGCTCCAAATCTATCTTCTTTGCATGTACCTTTTCTCGGATAAAGTGACAGTCAACTTCAATATGCTTTGTGCGTTCGTGAAAGACTGGATTCTTGGCAATATGGATTGCCGCTTGACTGTCACAAAATAGGGTCGCTGGTGATGAGAGACGAACACCCAAGTCTCTCAGAAGGCTCTCAAGCCAAGTTAACTCGGAAACAACAGCAGCCATAGTGCGGTACTCAGCTTCAGTAGAAGAGCGAGCAACCCCATTCTGTTTCTTGCTACGCCAGGTTATGAGATGTCCACCGAAGTAGGTACAAAAACCTGTTGTGGAACGCCTATCATCAATGGACCCGGCATAGTCAGCGTCAGAGTACGCGACAAGGGATAGAGATGTGGATGGCTTGTACACAAGCCCTTGTCCTGGGGAGATCTTGAGATATCGAAGAATGCGCTCGACAACTTGAAGGTGAGATGTCCGAGGAGTATGCATAAAACGACTTACGACTCCCACAGCAAAAGAGATATCTGGTCGAGTGACCGTAAGGTAGATCAGCTTCTCAACCAAGCGTCTATAGTATTCTGGATTTGTAAGGAGCTTGTCGGAGTCAGAGCTGTGGGCTGAGAGTTTGTGATTTGCATCCATAGGAGTATTCGCAGGTTTGCATCCAGAATAACCGGCATCATGAAGGAGGTCCATACAATACTTCCGTTGGGTTAACACAAGACCATCAGGGCGGCGTGCAACCTCAAGCCCAAGGAAATACCGAAGGTTGCCAAGATCTTTGGTCTGAAAAGTGGAGTTTAACTGCTTCTCGATATGTTGTATCCATGTAATATAATCACCAGTAATGAGGATATCGCCAACATAGACAAGTAGGATCACAGTTCCGGTTGACCTGTGTCGGGTGAAGAGAGAAAAATCAGCCGAGCTCCGAATAAAGCCACTATCACAGACAACCTTGCTGAATTTTTCAAACCAAGCGCGTGGGGACTGTTTGAGACCATAAATAGATTTCCGAAGATGACAGACCCGAGACTCCCTTGTGGTCTCAAACCCGGGAGGTTGGTGCATGTAAACAGTCTCCTGCAGATCTCCGTTGAGAAACGCATTCTTGATATCCAGCTGATAAAGTGGCCAATGACGATGAACAGCCAAGGAGAGAAGAACGCGGACCGTGTTCAATTTTGCCACCGGAGAAAAGGTTTCCTCACAATCAAGGCCATGTTGCTGAGTAAAACCTCGGGCCACGAGGCAGGCCTTTAGACGCTCAACAGTGCCATCCTCCGCATGTTTAATAACAAAGATCCACTTGCAGCTAACACAGGATTGACCTGCAGGAAGAGGAACCAGATCTCAAGTTCGGTTAGCCCAGAGAGCCCGCATTTCATCTTCCATGGTCGCCCGCCATCCGGGGTGGTGAAGAGCCTCCTGTACAGAGTTAGGGGTGGAGATAGAGGATAAAGAGAGAGCACTCTGACAGAGTTCCGGAGAGAGGTGGTGAAGAGAGAAAAAGTTGGCCATCGAGTGGGCAGTGGAAGCAGTTGTCGGATCCGCAGGTTGCAAAGAATCATTAGAGCGGGGCAGCTCTCGTAGGGTAGTATACGAGGGAGGACGTCGAGTGTACACATGAATGACTGGTGGTGTAGGTGGTTTAGGTGGGATGGGTGGGGGAAGTAGAGGTGGACTGGTGGAATTTACGGGAATAACAGGTCGCGGGAGAGGTGGCGGAAGAGAAGGGTCAATAAGTTGAGAGTAATACGGCTGATCTTCGAGGAAGGTGACATCAGCAGAAGTGACCACCTTGCGATCCGTGGGAGAAAAACAAACATAGCCCTTCTGAGTTCGAGAATAGCCCACAAACATATATTTAGTGGCACGGGGGGCAAGTTTGTCAGTGAACGGGTCAAGATGATGAACAAAACATACGCAACCAAACACGCGTGGGGTGATGGAGAATGGAGGTTGGGAGGGAAAAAGGAAATTGAAAGGAACCGCAAAATTGAGGATAGATGAAGGCATGCGGTTAATAAGAGTGCAAGCGGTTGAAACCGCAAAATTCCAATATTGTTTTGGAACATTCATCTGAATCATAAGGGAGCGGGTGACCTCGAGCAGGTGTCGATTCTTGCGTTCAGCAACGCCATTTTGTTGGGGGTATAGACACAGGAGGTCTGATGGATGATCCCAAATTCCGCACAGAAGTGAGAGAAGATATGACTAGTGTATTCAAGGGCATTATCAGTGCGGAGGGTTTTAATGATTGTGGAGAACTGCTTGCGAGTTTCAATGAAAAAGGTACGGAATATACTGGGCAATTCAGAGCGGTCACGAAGGAGATACAGCCAGGTCACCTGAGAGTAGTCATCGACAAATGTGACAAAGTAACGGTATCCAAAAACACTTGTAATTTTGTAAGGGCCCCAAATATCGGAGTGAACAAGATCAAAGGGAGCAGGACGTCAAGAAGGATGTGGTGAGAACGTAGAGCGATGATGTTTCCCATAGATACAGGACTCACACTTGAACTCGTGGAAGGACACGTCTGGGAGAGATTTTTTGAGGATGTTTAGAGGAGCATGACCCAGACGTCGATGCCAGTTAACTGAGCTAATAGACGACAGCACCGTTGGGGGAGACGGATTAAGGATATAGAGACCATTTGACATATGTCATTTTTCAATGATGGTTTGCGTCTTGCGATCCTGCACAACACACGAGTTAGAAGAAAAAATAACAGCACAATCGAGGTCAGCAGTGAGTCGACCAATAGAGAGAAGGTTGAACGGAAAGCCCGGAACATGAAGAGCAGAGCGAAGAGTAATTGAGGGAGTGAGGTTAATATCTGCCGCATCAGAGACGGGAAGTGTGTCCCCACTAGCAACAGTAATGAACTGGGGATGCACGTAGTTCAAATATTGTGGTGGTTTCCGTGATGTAATGTGGTGAGAGGCCCCGGAATCCAAAATCCAGGATGAGCTGTGAGCAAGGCAGGAGGTACCAGCATCGGAAACAGACACCACGGAGCCCGGAGGACAGCTGATCATTTTGCAAGGAATAGTCCGCAACGGTCACGGTGACAACGCACCAGCGGCAAGAAACGGCCACGACCAGCGCGGTAAGAACAGAGTCCGCAGCGGCTAGAAACAAGCAGGCTGCGCGGTTAGGAGAAGACCGCAATAGAAGCAAACACCTGGCGAATAAGGAACCAGACCGGGCGGATAGAGAAAGACCAGGCTGCAGCAAGAAGAAGCCGGCGACAGCAAGAACCAGGCCACAGCGGGAAGGACCAGACCGCAGCGAGAAGGAGCAGTCGAAAGCGAGAAGCAGTTCGCACCAAGAAGAGGCAGAGCGGGAGGCCGCAGCGAGAAGGCTCAGTACGCGCGGGCACACCAGCGAATAGGCAGATCGCGACCAAAATGCGGAAAGAGAAATCCGTACGGTCAGGTGGACAGCCGCGGATAGAGATAGAGAGGATAACTCGCACCGATAAGGAAAGGTCACAGCGGGAAGCAAGATACTGCGAGCTAGGAACTCGAGCAGTCAGCAGACGAGACCGCGAGTGAAACAACTCAAAGTAGTAAAAGGAAGGGCCCGTGGCGGACAGGAAGAGAGACCGCAGCGGGTAGACAGAAGGGGGGTCCGCGCGGGTAGAGCAAGCGACGAGACGAGGCCGCGAGAAGAGGAGGCAGGTCGGGGCAAGAGTCCAGAAACAACCACGCGGGCAGGCGAGAGGAGAGGAACTCGCGGCGGACAAGAGAAGATTCTGCTGCAGAAAGGAGAAGTCCGCGAGTAGAGAAGCTCGAGCGGACAGAAGAAGAGATAGCGTGGTTAAAAGGAGAGTCCGCAGCGGAAAGGAGAGGAGCTCGCACCGGAGAAGAGGAGACCGCGAGGTTGAAGAACACAAGCAGCAAGGAGACTGAAGCGGTCAAGAGGAGAGGAGCTCGCCGCAGACAGGATGAGAGTCCGCAGCGGAAAAAGGAGGTGGTCCCCACGGGTCAGAGGAGAAGATGGCTATAAGAAGCCTGAGGAGGGTGGAACCACGGAGGAGAAGAAGAGAAGCGGAAACAAAGAGGGCAGTCCGCAGAGGCTATGCGGATAAGAGAAGGAAGGCCGCAACCGGAGCAGATAGAGCCGCAGACCGGAATGAGGCGGGTAGACGGGAAGGAGGGGAGCAGTCCGCAGAAGCTAGGCGAGCTGGCGGGTAGAATGGCAAAACCGCAAGCTGAGGACCGGTGCCTCTGATACCATGTAGACAAAACTCCAAACCTTGTATATACTTCTTGAATTGATAATTACAAGTATGAATACATTTATATAGGAGAAGAAGAAAGAGAGAAATCCCAAACCAAGATGTGGGACTAATACAAATAGAGAGAGAAGAGAGAAGAATGGGCCCCTAGATGGGCCCTAAAGTAGGCTTTTCTAACAAGTTTTAAATGATAAAAAAGGGGCAATGTGCATCTGACTGTTGATGATGACAATGAGAGTGAACAAGAAAGAGAGCCAACAGGATCACATAATGTATCTCCGGCATTATCTACAGCTAAATCGTCACTTGTCCCATGTTCTGGGACAAGTGCCAAAAAAAAGTAATTCACTTGCCACAAAAAGGAACCCTATGGATGCTCATGTGAGGCATGCTCCTGAAGATGTAGTTGATGACAAACGTGTTAAAGGTGCTGCACAAATCACTATCGAGAGATGTTTTAGATCATCTGAAGAAAAAAAAAGATTTGATAGTTATGTTGTTGATTGGTTCTATAGGTGTGGAATTTCATTCAATGTTGCAAAGGCACGAAGTTTTGAAATCATACTTGAAGCAGTTGGACAGTATGAGTCTGGTTATAAAGACCCTAGTTATCATGATTTGAGAGTCTCATCGTTATTGAATACAAAAGATAAAGTTAAGGAGATGAAGACAAACTATCAAGCGTATTGGAGGAATGGTTGCACACTTATGTCAGATTGTTGGACAGACAGGAGAGGGAGACATTTGATCAATTTCCTGATCAACTGTCCAGAAAGATCCTATTTTATGGGTTCCGTAAATGCATCCAGTCATATTCAAAATGCAGCAATATTATCAGAGTTGCTTGATAGTAAGATTAGAGAGATAGGAGCAGAGTGCGTCGTTCAGGTAAATTTTTTGGTTTACTAATTTTCATATTTCAAGTTAATAGTCTACAACTTTCAACATATACAAAGTTATGTTGTATACAGGTGGTGACTGACAATGCTTCCAATTACAGGACAGCTGGTAAAATTTTAATGGAGAGAAGATCAACATTATTTTGGACTCCTTGTGCAGCTTATTGCATTGATCTCATGCTAGAGAATATAAGGAAGCTACAACCGAACAAAATTGTGATAAAAAAGACAAGAATGATTACAAATTTCATCTACAGACACACTCGTTTACTTGATGCAATAAGGACTACTATAGGTGGTGATCTAGTGAGACATTCGGTGACTAGTAACATCATTCCTTACTCTACAAAGTGTGTTTAAGCATGAGAAGCTAAAATTATTCTTTGTGTCGCCTTCGTGGAATGCCGCTATTTTGGCACAAACTGAAGCCGGAAAACAAGTTGTTGAAATAATATTTTCAACCGTTTTTTGGAATAGAGTAAGAGATTGCCTAAAAGGAGGAAAGCCACTGATTGCCGTTTTGCAATTAGTAGATGGAGATGAAAGGTCGAATATGTCTAAAGTAAATGTGGCAATGGAAGAAACTAAATAAAAGATCAAAGAACACTTTGATAACAAAGAAAAATTATTTAAAAAGATTATTGACATTGTTAAAAATAGGTAGACAAATCAAATTGAGCAAAAATTGTATAGGGCGGTTTTGTTTCTAAATCCAAGCAAATATTTTGAATACGAGGAAAAATATAATGATGATGCCTGAAAATTTCAAGATGCTTTCAATGATGTTATTGCAAGACTAGTGTCCGATTAAAAATTGCAAAATAAGATTGCAGAGCAGGGTACTAACTACAAAGCATCTCGAAATAGTTTTGGAAAAACTATGGCTATTGAGCAATGAACCACCATAAATCCAAATAAGTATTGATTAAGTTTTTATTTTTTCTAAAATTATTTATATGTCAAATAATTTATATTTGTCCTAAATGAATATTGGATCGGTTGGGTGCACATGGAGGTCCGAATGTTGACCTTACAAAGATAGCATTACGCATATTTGACTTATGTTGTTCTTCTTCTAGTTGTGAGCGCAACTGGAATACTTTTGAATTTGTAAGTATACAATTATTCAATATAAAAATTAATATTTTTATATTTACTAATAAGTTTGCAATTATCTTGATTCAGATTCACACAAAGAAAAGAAATAGATTGGAGCATCAAAGGCATAGTGATCTTGTATACATCCAATATAATCGTCGTTTATAAGCACGATTCCAAGAAAGACGTGAAAAGGGGAAAAAATTACAATATTTTACTGCTTGATGAGCTAGATTGAAGTAGTGAGTGGAAGATGAACAAACCAGAGGATGCTCTAGTTTTTGATGATGATAATCTCACATGGGAAGCTATAGAGAGCTATTGGAACTAGAGCTCGAAATTTACGATGTGGAGCTGGAGCTAATCTTCAACTAATGGATGAAGGGGATGAAGATTTAGATCATTTTTTCTTTGTCAAAGATGATGAAGATATTAACGATATTGACGATAATTATGGGCAAAAGAGAAGTACCTCAAACCAACCAAGCACATGCAATGCCAATGACGACTTATTAGATGATGATTCTAGTTGATCTTTTATGATTATTTAAAGTTTATGTTAAAAACATTTTTCATGTTATTATGTTATTGTGCAATGGATGAAGACATTTTAGATTTGACCACAATTCTATACTATGATATTTTTGCGTTCACTTTTTTGTTATTTCTTTCTTTGAAGTTTGTATTGATTGGCATTATTTTTTCTTACCGCTTACTGCTTCATGGTATTTAAGATAGGTATGAACGTATTGAGAATTGAGAATTTGAGATATCATGAATTCATGATATCGGAAACTTTGTGCTTGTTACTTCTTGATATGAATGT
Source organism: Platanthera zijinensis (assembly GCA_039513925.1). NCBI lineage: Eukaryota > Viridiplantae > Streptophyta > Magnoliopsida > Asparagales > Orchidaceae > Platanthera > Platanthera zijinensis. Next base: position 201,661,104 of record CM077080.1, read on the forward strand.
GTTGAGAATTGAGATATGAAAATATCATAAATTCATGATATCAGAAGATTCAGAACCTGTGTGCTTAGTTGTTTTTCTTGCTTACTGACTAATGGTATAAATATATTGAGATTTGAGAATTTGAGATATCATGATATCAGAAGCAATGCTTAGTTGTTTACTGCTTACTGCTAACTGCTATGAAGAAACAATTTGTGTGTTGTGTGTTGGTAAACATTCTGTAAAGTTAAAAAAAATGGAGCTTTAGACAATGGTAATTATAATAACCGTTGTCTAAAGTATGGCAGGCAGACTATAGACAGCGGTTATTATAATAACCGTTGTCTATAGCCTGCCTTTTAAAAAAAAATTTAATGTCATGCCACTTGCTCGTCTTATTGTCGCCTAGGCGTCCTCCTTGTCGCCTAAGCGTCAAGGCGTCCTCCTTGTCGCCTAAGCGTCAAGGCGTCCTCCGTGTCGCCTAAGCGTCAAGGCGTCCGCCTTGTCGCCTAAGCATCAAGGCGCCCAGTGTTCGCCTTGTCGCCGTGACAAGAATGGTCATTAGTATTATCATATGATCCTGAATCATAGACGAGTTCAATGACCTATGATGTAGCGGTCACTCCCTTTTGCTCAGCATCACTCTTGTTATATAATTCAAGATGAACTCTCCGGTGATTGTTAATGTAATGGACATGAAAGTGAAAGGGAGTTAAATAAATCAACTATACATTTTTTGGGTCTTTCTTCTTCAATGTCATCATCCTTCTTTCAATCTTTTTTTCCCAAAAAATTGGTCGTATATGTCTTTTATTTCAATTGCCATTTAGATGGCTTCTTTAACAGAATGGATAGAAAATTTAATATTTAGTTAGAGTCCCTCATGCAACCAAGCATAACACTTATTAGGCACCAATCTTTATTGCAGATGGCATATCTAAGGAGAATGTTTGTCTATGAAAATCCACGGTATAATTCGTTATTGATTGCTTGAATCTTATGTCATGTTTAACTCCATAGGACTCATGTGTAATCCTTTCGACCAAAGGATAAAACTATAATTCAAGAGATTTAAATTATGACAATGCTATTCTAAACATATCATACTTCTTAGACACTGAATCCAACGTATGAGGACGTTTTAAAATGAGAAAAATTATACCTATAGTAGATAATAAATCATTTCTAAAGGTAAATACAATTTCCCATCTTCTCTGGATATCACTGATTATATCATAGAAACAAAGGTCCAACTTAGAAACCAATTATTAAAACTACACCCATTTTTAAAATGAATTCCCTACCTTGTGAGAAATGGTGGCTCACATGCGCCTTTACTTGATCTTTGGAGTAATGATAAAAGTATCTTCAATTTTTTTTATAAAATTCAAGAACTCGGGCGACCCTCTAAGAGCAAAGATGAACTTTATTCTCAAAAATTATTGTTGGCTTAATTCTAATGATCCTTCTCTTGGATCGAAGGATAGGCTTCTAGATTCGGAAATCTACCATGGCTTAAATGATCTTATTAACTCAGACTCCTCTAACCATGTTACTTTGTCTATAATCATAACCAATCTGAGTAGACTACTATATTTCCTTGGTCATTTGATCAATTGTGCAGCTTCTTGCGGATCCTCAATCCTTGTCAGCTTGTTTACTATCATATCTGTTAAAGAATATTAGGGAAAATGATGTATTGGCCCATTAACTTGGCCCATATTGTTTGTTTGTGTTTAGTCCCACATTGATTGTATAGTTAGATCTCTCTCTCTCCTCTCCTATATATTTGTATTCTCTCTTGTATTTTAGATGTGAAGAAGTATATGCAAGGTTTGCCCTTTGTTTTCTATATGGTATCAGAGGGTGCGGTCCTCCAACTGCGATTTCCCTGTTTCTAACCGCACAGCCCGCCCTCCTCCCTGTCCGCTCCGGTTTCCTGCGGCCTGTCTTGCCGGTCCGCTCTTCCCCTTATCCGTGCGGCTTCTGCGGCCTGCAAGCTCTGCGTCCGCTTCTCTTCTCTCTCTCTCCGTGGTACCACCCTCCTCAGGCTTCTTATAGCAATCTTCTGCTCAGTCCCGTGGGGCCCTCCTCTCGTGTCCGCTGCGGGATCTTCCCTTGTCCGCCGCGAGCTCCTTTCCTTCCTTGTTGCTTTCCTTCTCGCTCGTAGTCTCTTCTCTATCCGCTCGAGCTTCTCCTCTCGCGGTTTTCTTCTTACTGCTGCGGGCTCCTCTTTCTTGCGGATTGCTCATGTTCGTCGTTGTCTCTCTCTCCCTTCTTGTCGCTTGAGTTCTCCTCGCGGCTTCCTGTGGTCTGTCTACTGTTGTGATCACCTAGACCGTGCAGACTCTTCTCTCTCCGCATTTTGGTCGCGATCTGACTAATCGCTGGTGTCCGGCATGACCGTGCGGACTGCTGCCTTCCCGCATTTTTTGTTGCAGGTCTTCTCCAGTCCTTCCCGCTGCGGCCTTGTTGTGCGACCTCCTGCTCTTCTCGCGGCGGTCTCCCTCGATGCTGTGTTTCTGCTGTTCTCGCTAATCGCGCGGCTTCCTTTCTTCCCGCGGCTTATCTATCCGCGGTTTTTTTTCCGCACTTGGTTGTGGCCTCTCCCGTTGCTGCTGGTGGCTTCTCACCGAGACCGTGCGGCCTCCCTAGTTCGCATTCAACCTCCTCTGTCGACCTCGTCTCTCTCAAGGTGGCCTCTCTTCTCTAACCGCTCCGGGTTCTGGGTTGCCCTCTGCCTTCTGACCGCTGCGGCTAGGCCTTCTCTGCTCCCTGCTTCTTCCCGTTGCGGCTAGACTGTGTCTGCTGCTCTGGTTGCGGTCTGCCTCTAACTGCCCGGGAGTTTGGTCTTCCCGTCTGGGCTGTTCGCGTGGTCTGACCGTGCCAACGGGTTTCTTCAGATTGTTTGTTGCGACCTGTTTCTGCCCGCTGAAGACTGTTTCCTACCGCGCTGGTCGTGGCCCTCCATGCCGTTGGTGTGCTGCCACCGTGACCGTTGCGGTATGTCCCTTGCAAGATGATCAACTGTCCTCCGGGCTCTGTGGTGTCTATTTCCGGTGGTGGTACCTCCTGCCTTGTTCATAGCTCATCCTGGATTTTGGATTCTGGGGCCTCTCACCACATTACCTCCCGGACACCACCAAAATACTTGGACTCCTTGCATCCCCATTTTATTATTGTTGCTAGTGGGGACACTCTACCCGTTTCTGGCGCGGCAGATATTCCTCTCACTCCCTCCATTACTCTTCGCTCTGCCCTTCACGTTCCGGGCTCTCCCTTCAACCTTCTCTTTGTTGGTCGCCTCACTACTGACCTTGGTTGTGATGTAACTTTTTCTTCTAACTTGTGTGTTGTGCAAGATCGCAAGACGCGGACTATCATCGGAAAAGGGCATTTGTCTCATGGTCTCTATATCCTTGATCTCTCTCCCCCAACAGTGTTGTCCTCTATTAGCTCTGTTGAATGGCATCGCCGTCTTGGTCACGCCCCCCTAAACATCCTCCGAAAAACTCTCCCCGACGTGTCCCTCCAAGAGTTCACATGTGAGTCATGTATCTATGGGAAACATCATCGGTTTACATTCTCCCCACATCCTCCTCGGAGTCCTGCTCCCTTTGATCTAGCTCACTCCGATATTTGGGGACCCTACAAAATTGCAAGTGTTTTTGGATATCGTTACTTTGTCACATTTATTGATGACTACTCGCGGGTGACCTGGCTATATCTCCTTCGGGACCGCTCTGAATTACCCGGTATATTCCGTACTTTTTTCATTAAAACTCGCAACCAGTTTCTACTACCATTAAAACTCTCTGCACCGATAGTGCAAGGGAATACACCAGTCATGCTTTTGAGCACCTCTGTACTGAGTTTGGAATCATCCATCAAACCTCATGTACCTACACCCCCCAACAAAATGGCATCGCTGAACGCAAGAACCGACACCTGCTTGAGGTCACCCGCTCACTTATGATTCAGATAAATGTTCCCTAACAATATTGGAATTTTGCGGTTTCTACCGTCTGCACTCTTATTAACCACATGCTTTCCTCCATTCTCAATTTTGCGGTTCCCTTCCATCTTCTTTTTCCCTCCAAACCTCCTTTCTCCATCACACCTCGCGTGTTTGGCTGCGTGTGTTTTGTTCACCATCTTGGTCCCTCCACTGACAAACCGGCCCCACGTGCTCATAAATATATGTTTGTAGGCTACTCGCGGACTCAGAAGGGCTATGTTTGTTTTTCTCCCACTGATCGCAAGGTCGTTACCTCTGCTGATGTCACATTTCTTGAAGATCAGTCATATTACTCTCCACCAGCTGCTTATCCACTTCCGCCACCTCTTCCACAGCCGGTTATACCTATTAACTCAAGCCTCCCTCCGCTCCTTCCCACACCAATTCCACTGAAACACCCTGCCCTTCCCATACCAATCCCGCCTACACAACCTCAACTTCCCACACCAATCCCACCTAAAGCACATGTCATTCGTATGTACTCTCGACTCCCTTCTTCGTCTACTACCCTACGGGAGATGCCCTCCTCTAATGATGTTTGCAGCCTGCGGATCCGGCGACAGATTCCACTACCCACCCAATGGCAAACTATGTCTCTTTTCACCGCCTCTCTTCGGCACTCCGGAAGAGTGCTCTTTCTTTATCCTCTATTTCCACCCCTAATTCTGTGCAGGAGGCTCTCCAACATCCTGGGTGGCGGGAGGCTATGGACGAGGAAATGTCTGCTCTTTGGGGATACCACACTTGGGATTTGGTCCCGCTTGCTCCTGGGCAATCTTGTGTAGGATGTAAGTGGGTGTTTGCCGTCAAACAGGGTCCGGATGGGACGATTCAACATTTGAAAGCTCGTCTTGTAACTCGCGGCTTCACTCAACAACAAGGTTTGGACTATGATGAGACCTTTTCTCCGGTCGCTAAACTCAATACTGTTCGTGTATTGATCTCCCTTGCGGTTCACCGCCACTGGCCCTTGCACCAACTGGATGTCAAAAATGTGTTTCTTAATGGCGACTTACAGGAGACCGTTTATATGCAGCAACCTCCCGGGTTTGAGACCACGGGGGAGTCCCTTGTCTGTTGTCTGAAGAAGTCTCTTTATGGTCTCAAACAATCTCCTCGGGCATGGTTTGACAAATTTAGTAAGACCGTTAGTGTTGTTCGGTTCACTCGGAGCTCGGCCGACTTCTCTCTCTTCACTCGTCATCGTCCAACGGACACAGTTATTCTTCTAGTTTATGTGGATGATATTCTGATTACAGGAGATGATCTTTCAGGCATACAAATGATCAAGAAGCATCTTGCTACTGTTTTTCAAACTAAGGATTTGGGTAGCCTTCGATATTTTCTTGGTCTCGAAGTGGCTCGGAGACATCATGGGTTTGTGTTATCTCAGAGAAAGTATTGTCTTGACTTACTTCATGATGCGGGTTATTCTGGATGCAAGCATGCTGACACTCCAATGGATATCAATCACAAGCTTTGTGCTCATGCCTCGGACTCCGATGTTCTCCTTCCGAATTCAGAGTATTATCGTCGTCTTGTGAGAAAGCTGATATACCTCACTGTTACTAGACCTGATATATCATTTGCTGTTGGAGTTGTCAATCGATTCATGCATGAGCCAAGTATCTCTCATCTTCAGGCTGTCGAGCGTATTCATCGATACTTAAAGACTGCTCCTGGACAAAGGCTTGAATACAAGCCCTCTTCATCTCCCTTATCTTTAATTGCATACTCTGATGCTGATTATGCTGGCTCTTTGGATGATCATCGTTCCACAAGTGGATACTGCACTTACTTTGGGGGACATCTTATTACAGTCTGTGGTTGTTCGCTCATCTGCTGAGGCTGAATATCGATCTATAGCAGCTGTTTTGTCTGAGCTCACATGGCTTGAGGGTCTCCTTAATGATTTAGGAGTCAAGCTCTCCTCTCCTGCAACTTTATTGTGCGACAGTCAAGCTGCTATACACATTGCCAAGAATCCAGTCTTCCATGAACGGACAAAACATATTGAAGTTGACTGTCACTTCATTAGGGAAAAGGTTCTGTTGAAGAAGATAGACTTAACACATGTTCCTGCTGCTCAGCAAGATGCTGATATCCTCACCAAGGCCTTACCTCGGCGTCTCTACTGTCAGTTCTTGTCCAAGCTTGTTGCCTATGATTTGTACGCTCCAGCTTGCGGGGGAGTGTTAAAGAATATTAGGGAAAATGATGTATTGGCCCATTAACTTGGCCCATATTGTTTGTTTGTGTTTAGTCCTACAATGATTGTATAGTTAGATCTCTCTCCTCTCCTCTCCTATATATTTGTATTCCCTCTTGTATTTTAGATGTGAAGAAGTATATGCAAGATTTGCCCTTTGTTTTCTACAATATCCAATCTCAATGTCCCAATTATATCTCTTGTGCCCATCTCAATGTCATTGGATCAATGGTAGTATATTGAACACATGGTCATAGAGAAATTAAAGATATTAGACTCCCCTGAGAACGGAAGGTTAACTATATATCAATAGTAATGGGTGGCTTAGTCCTGGTAAGTGTACCCTCTACTTCCCTAGGGTTGAATGACAGGCTTATGTTAGGATATCTGCCAAAACTTGGATGATTCAATTCTTTAGAATTTCTCTAGCTTCGTTAGCTTGTGTATTATCATAACTAATCTCAATGGAATTTGTATATTGTAGGCCAATTTTATTTGATTTAACTGCATCAAAAATAAATTCAACATTTATATATGAATAATTAATTGATAAGCAGAAAAATCAACAACTTGATTGAGCATGGTATCCAGGGTGCCTCTATGCTATATTTGCTCTGATGCTCTTAAGAAGCACTCTGGACTATTTTTTAATGTGAGTTTGATGCGATTACAGGTTTACCCTGATGTGCGGATGTAATGTAGAGCACTCATGTATTTTCTAATACAAAACGAATGCAATTGTAGCCACAAAAAAATTAAGGATATTATTTTAAGTAAACCCGAAATGATTCTTAGCATTTTTGTAAATGGATATTCACAAACATTTTTGTTATTTGTAAACCATTTCGTAAAATCTGGAAGACCGCATCTGGTCAGAATTTTAACAATGGAGTTCATATTTTATAATATTTAATTCAGAAATTCTTTTAGACATTTGATTTAGAGGTGAAAAAAAAGCTACAAAGACTATCCATAAGATCCAAGACTTGTACCAAAGTTTATTTCATTAAGTTCAAACTAATTCATTAAGAATTCATACGTCACTATCATACATGTATTCTTCCTTCCACTTCAAATTAGAGTAAATAAAGGAGTTAGTATTGAACTTTTGACAGATGGACAAGGCTTCGGTGTTAGGTGATGCCATTAATTATCTGATGAGGTTACTGGAAAAACTGAAGGTGCTTAAGGACCAGGCAGCAAAGACAACGGTAGAATCAGACGTCCTCATGAAGAAGTCCAAACTCAATGCCACCATGAACGACATCAACAACAACTCTGACAACAAACAAGACGGAGCCGCCTTCAGAGGAGGCCAATTCCTCCCAGAGATAAAGGCAAAAATTTTGGACGAGGCGGTCCTCATCAACATCCACTGTGACGGTAGAAAGAGTTGAGAGAGGAAATAAGATATTATTACACCAATCTAAATTTATCTCTATTACAATCTTCTATATATGCACAAAGGAGGAGATCCTAAAAACAAGATTAGAGGTGTGAGATTAAATATAAGGAAGAAAATGGGACTTATATGTGGGCCTTAAAAATGGGCTATTTAACTCATGAAATAGACAATAATTCAACTCTCCCCCACAATATGGGAGTATATGTCGATGATTCCCATCTTGGAGATGTTATCGGTGAAGGTGTCACAGCAATATCTGGTGGTTGATTTTTGGTCGTCTTGGCTTCCAACCCAATCAGCATATGTATATACTTCAACATTCAAATGCTCATTGTACAACCAGTATTCGTTGAGGGTGGACCCACTCAGAGCCAGGTCAGCAAGAAGTCAAAGTCAACAGGTCAAGACTGTAGTCAAAGTCAGCATTCAAGACAGTTGAAGGCCTGGGCGAGTATGGCGAGCTCCCTTCGCATACTCGTCGGGTAGGCAACTAGAGCAGCTACTCGCCCAAGTGGGTGAGTTCCCCAAGAAGTCGTCGGTGGGGGGTTGGGCTACAAAAAAGACCCCCCACCCACCCACCCCTTGGATTTACCTATAAATAAGACCTCAGGAGTACAAGGATATGGACTTCAGAATCTAGCAAAAGATCTCGACCACTCTTTTTCTAGACTTTCAACTGGGCTTTTGGATCCTGCTATCAAGGACTTTAGCCGCGAGATAGCGATCATCCCCTTGGTCGTCATCTAGAAATAGTCGTCAGCTAGTGTCCACCTTGTACCCTGCTCGGCCATCTTTGGTTCTGGAGGGGAAGTTTCTTCTAAGCATTCGGGTACGTGGTGGGACCTCCATGTCGCAGCACCTGGGGTCCTTCTAGTTGTCCCTTTGTTTCTGTTAGGGCTGTAACGGTTCGGTTCGTAAGCAAAACCGTAAACCGAACCATCCCTATGTAGTTCTAAAAATTTGGAACCGAACTGAACCGTTCAAACATTAAAACCAAACCGAACCAAACCGAATGGTTTGGTTCGGTTCGGTTCGATTTTGGTGGTTTAAATAATGTGATAAAACCTAAAGATTTATAGATAGAGATCAGGGATGGTGCAATGAATGAGGCTCAACCACTCAACATGAATGTGCTGTCTGAACACAATTCTTATCACCTAACCATTTCAGGACTCCAAAATCAAATCAATGAAAAATGAAATATTCATCAGCATTGTTTGTTTGAAGAAAAATCTAGATTAGAGAAATATCTAGACTAGAGATCAACGATAACTTAGATGCTTAATCAAAACAAAAAAAAACTTAAAATATATAAGATAAATACCTGTTGTATGATTAACCGTATGATTTAATGAAATTTAATTATTAAATTAAATGTTTTTATATACAACAGTTTGATTTGGTTCGACTCGGTTCGGTTTGCCACACAAAACCATAAACCGAACTGAACCGAACCGTATGATTTTTTTAAAATCAAAACCATAACCGAACCGCGACCTGCTGAAACCGAGCCAACCCGCATGGTTTGGTTTGCTTCGATTCGGTTTTGCGATTTGGTTGGTTTTGCCTTACAGGCCTAGTTTTTGTGTCCAAGCCTGCCAAGCCGTCGAGCCCGACCGCTGGACCAGTAACTTTAGTCTGCATTGATCCGAATTTTTGTAGTAGGGATTTTCCCGGCTTTAACAGTCATTCTGAGAGAATAGTTGTCCTCGACCGGGAGATTTGTTCAGGTACCGTAGCACTCTCATAGCAGCTTCCTGATGTCTTACTCTGGGAGAATGCATGTATCTACTAAGAATATCAATAACATGTGTGATATCAGGGGAGTGTGTGTGAGGTAGATTAACCTTCCCGCCAGTCTTTGATAACTAGAGAAGTTCACCTTCTCACCATCCCTGTCTTCAACAATTTTACAATTTGCTTCAATGGGGGTATCGATTAGAGTACAATCAAGCATCCAAATTTCCTCTAGTAGATCTAAGACAAATTTTCTGGGAGAAATGAAGATTCCACGGGCAAACAATGCAAAATCAATTCTTAAGAAATATTCTAACTTTCCTAGGTCCTTGACTTCAAACTCCTTGCATAGGCGTGTTTTTAACCTCGTGATTTCTTATAAATCATTTTTTGTGATGATAATATCGTCGACATAGATGATGAGAATGGCCACCTCCTATGCACTCCTCTTAACAAAGAGGGTATGATCGGAGTGACACTATTTGTATCCCAATAGAGTCATGGCCTTTTGGAATTTTCTAAACCAAGCCATGGGAGATTAACTCATCCCATAGAGAGATTTATGGAGTTGACAAACTTTCCTATTTGCCCCTTGCTTCAAGAAACCCAGCAAAAACTTCATGTATACCTCTTCTTCCAGATCGTCATGTAAGAAGCATTTTTAACATCCATTTTCTGGAGATGGAAAATAATTCTGTACGGGGAGCGTATTTGGAGGAAAGTGCGGGATTTCTTTTTTTTTAATGAATTTTTTTGCTAAATATTTTTATTTTAAAAAAATAACTAACGGAATATTAATCTATGCATTTTTACGGTCATTTAAAGTACTCATATGTATATGTTTTAGGATAAAAAGGTGAAAATATATAGTTGTAAACTTGTAACAAAATTGTGAATTCTTTAGCTATTTTACGACTATATTTTGCGGCAAAAATAAGTCTAAAATACAATTGTAATTACGTTACAACTGTAATTTTGTAAGAAAAAAAGGTCCCACACGAAGGCATCGTGCGAGCAACGTACCTAAAATTCTCTCTTCTGGAGATCCCATCCAAGGCAACACATGATAAATAATGCAGATAGATTTCATTTTGGCAACTGGCTCAAATGTCTCATGATAATCCACACTAGGGGTTTGAGTATATCCATGAGCAACAAGATATGTCTTGTATCTCTCGACGACACCTTGATTCTGCTTGACAGAAAATGCACATTTGGAGCCAACAGGTTCCTTTCTAGATGGGAGGTGTGATAGAATCCAAGTTTGGTTCTTCTCTAATGCATGCATCTCTTCCTCCATTGTCTTTTCCATTCTAGTATATTTATTACTTTCACCAAGTGTTAAGAATATGAGCAGAGGCCAAAGAGGAGATGAAGGCTCTACGTACCTCTGTCAAATTATGATATGAGATAATTTGCAATTGGGAAAGTAGAAGAAGTTGACTCACCTTTCCAATGTATTAGTAAATGGAGGTTATCATCAGAGTCTGGTTCAGAAGAGTGTAACGGTTGCGGTGGAATGACAGGGATTTGCAGCACCTTAACAACAGTATTACATCGTTAATAGATCTGTAGTTTGATCCACAGTAGTAGTTGAAATATTTGGAACGGGTGGGAAGGGGAATTGGAATGACACTGGCATCGGCGTCCTACTCCCCCTAACATGAGCCAAAGAAGTTTTCCCCTTCACGGAACGCCACATCCAAGGTGTAGAAGAAACAGCGAGAGACAGGACGATAATAGTGATAGCCTTTTGTGGTGGAGTGGCCAATAAAAACACATTTAATGGAACATGCATCTAATTTATCATGTGTGTTGATGAATATGGGCAAACCATACACATTCGAACACACTGAGAGGTAAAAGAGATGTGTGGACAACACATTTAGTGCACAATCGGGATAGAGAGGAGGTGATTAGTAAGGTAAGCTGCATTGAGGACTGCTTCACCCCAATAAGATTTTGGAAGATCCATAGTAATACGGAGGCATCATGTGAGTTCTAAAAGGTGTTTATTTTTCCATCCAGTAACACCATTTTGGGTAGAAGTGTGAATGCAAGTGGTTTGATGGAGGATCTCATGGTCAGCAAGATAAGTATCAAAGATACCACGATCTCTAGACCCCCCCCCCCCCATTGTCACTGCGAAGGACACGAATTTTACAGTCAAATTGAACGCCAACAATCTTATGAAAGAGTGGAAAACAATTAAACACAACACTCTTCTTTTTTAATAAGTACACTCGGGTAGTACAAGAGAAGTACTCAATAAATGTTACAAACCATCGGTGACCAGAGAAAGAATTAACAGGAGAAGGTCCCCAAAACATCGGTGTGAATTATATCAAAAGCAATTGTACTGGGAGAAGATGTATTATGCGGATTATGTCGTACACTCGTACATGTTTAGAAAGACTAAAAGCATCACAAACAAACTTGTTCAAACATTTGGAAAACATAGCAAACCTCTTAAGAAGATAACTGGGGGGCGGATGCCCGATACGTTGATGCCACCGACGAACATCCGCAGGAGTGCAAGCAAGGGTACTGAAGACAGGTTGGGCAGGTGGATGGTCCAAGATGCACAGGCCCTCAGAATTCCTCACACTGCCAATGCAATGTTTCATTGTTGGATCCTGAAAAATACAACTATCAGGGAGAAGTGTTACGGGGCAGTTTAAGGATGCAGTCAAGCAACTGAAATAAAGTAAATTGTGAGGAAATGTAGGAATATGCAAAACAGGCGTGAGAGGCATTACAGGTGAACAAAAGACAGTCCCTCTGCCAGTAATAGAAGAAAGAGATTCATTAGTTGTAATGATTTTATCATGTCCTGAAAGGAGGTGTATGAGGTAAAACCTGATCACACCCCCATCATATGATCGGTAGCACCAAAGTCGATGATTCTGTCGAACGGGATAGCAGAAGTAGATTACACATTGGGAGCCTCGGAAGTGGCAAATGAAGCGGTAGAAGAGGTGCTAGGAGATCGAAGGAGGCGACACAGTAACGTGCCCGAGTCCAAATCTCAAAGGTAAAGTTCATGAGAATATAACTGTGATAGACAAAAGAGGCATGGAGTGAAGCCACGAGGCCACTAGAGAGTTATCAGCATCCCACTTCCCCCATGAGGAGTCAGTGACGGGATGTTGCACCACAGACCCATCAATGTACTCATATAGTTGATGGTTGCAGATTGTATGCTGAGCCGCCCGAGACCACTCAAGATAGTTTGAATCGTCCAAAGGAACGGTAGTAATCTTGAAGGAGCTAGAAGAGCCATGGATGCGAGAATAGTCAGTAGGCGGAGGAGGCACGAGTGAGAACTGAATGTCGGACTAATTGCTCCAATTCGAGAAGTCCGCAATAAAAAACAGTGGCTTAAAGATCCGGCGGACCTCATAGATGTAGTGTGTCGGACCGATTGCTCGTAGAGGAAGATCACGCGGATGGAAGGCCTCACGCAGAAGAGCTCAAAGAAAGAGGGCCTCATGTAGAAGATTCTGAGGATGGAAGGCCTCGCGCAGACAGAAGATCTTGCCGAGAAAGATCTCATATGGAAGAGCACGCAGACAGGGGGCCTCGCATGGAAGATCGACGTTGGAAGGACTCGACGCTAGGAAGAGCTCGCGCGATAGGCGCAGGAAGGGCTTGCGCTAGAGAGAATCGATGTTGGAAGAACTCACATGATCAAAGCGGGAAGGGCTCGCGTGAGTAAGATCAAACTCGCCGACAAGGGTTAGAATGTCTCGCAAGTCTCAGCTGAATGGTAACTAACCGTGGAAGAATTAGTGGGTCTTGTTGTACGCTAACAAACATAAAACGTCCCTGCGGAATGTCTTGTCTTTCACTTGGGTAAATATGTGGGAGAAAAACAAACAGATGGAGTCGTGATAAAAAAAAGTCAGGCTCTGATACCAAGTTGAGAGAGGAAATAGGATATTATTTCACATTTTCACCAATCTAAATTTATCCCTATTACAATGCTTCTCTATATGCACAAAGGAGGAGATTGTAAAAAAAAAGAATATAGAGGTGGGACTAAATACAAAAAGGAAAAATGGGCCATATATGTTGGCCTTAACAATGGGCTATTTAATTCATGGAATAGGCTATAATTCAACTGAAAGGGGATAATGTTGAGGCTCTCTAAAAGATCAAAATTCTAAACTCACACTCATTGTGAGGAAAGAAAGGGATTTCTGGTTTTAGGGGAAATGTTTTGCTAATATGTGTTTTTTTGGTTTGCTTATATCTTTGTTTTGCTAATATGTGTTTCAGGGAAGGAAAAAAAACTTGATATCTTTGAACTGTAGATTTTTTGGTTTGCTTATATCTATGGGTTTGCTTAAAACATCGCCCAAAAATAATAAATGGCATGAAAATACATAGGTATATTATTTAAAGACTAGTAAAGCAGTACCAAGTACCCAAACCAAGAATTATCATAAATAAAAATGTGTAACTAGATCAATTTGTTGAGAGAAATTGTCCAAATAGTGAAAAACAGAAAAAATGTAGTAAAATACTTTAAATCGCAAAAGTAATCACAAAATACAATGAAAAATAAGGTAGTAAATCAAAATATTTACCTCATAATTATTTAAGATCAAACAAAATTATAAAACTAAATATATGCATAATATAATTGAGGCAGGTAAGATCTCACAAGAAATGAAGCCAGTGAAAGTAAACTCAATCTTAGACCCCAAAGGTAATATGAAAGCTCCACAATCAAACCACAAATAATCTTTGGGCACATAAAAAACTATAGTAAATGAAGGGCATAATGAAGTGGGAACTGTGGAGAGAAGAATGCATAAAAGCACGAGATGAAGTGTGGAAAAAAAAGGTGGGGAGAGTAGAAGAAAGTATAGTCTCTGTACAAGGATAGTCGGTGACCTGCAGACTTAAGGTTTAAGCATCAAGAGCAAACTTCACATTTTGTATGTCATCGTCGTTTTTTCCAACAAAAGGAGGTAAGGTAGGGTCGGACACTCCAGGTTTCTGGTAGCAAATTACTATAGTAAGGGGAAATAAAAGAGAAACGAGGACGGTTGACGATGTAGACAGAGGATAAGATTTATTCTATGATTATCTTTTTATGCATTTATTTATTTTCGGTATATTTTAGTCATGTTATTTGTTCTAGCACTAATTAGTTATATTTGAATATTTTTATTAGATTTTAAGTTGTGGATTCCATGTGATGTGATTAATTTTAGTTTAGCATCTGTAGCATAGGTTAGATAGAGACATGATCCTCAAGTCTAGTTGGGTCGAGTAAACAACTTGTGGTCCACCTTTTGAGAATTTATTTTGAGTATACCCTTGATTTATTACCCTTGGAGAGGTGGTATACTTCATTATAAAAAATCAATTAAAATGAAAGAAAAAATTAACGAAAATTTATATTTTGTAAGTTAAACTTTTGGATTAAAAAAATCAAATCAAATAAAAAGAAAATTATGTTTTGAAACTTTTCAAATAAATCACATTCATTCATATTTTTTGTTTAAAAATCAAATATATTTGATATTCATCTAATGTTATATTTGCAATTGTTAATAACTATGAGTGGTTTGTTGGTTGCATGTATTGTTCGCCTAATACAACCATTTAAGCTATTGTGTGGAGGTATTTCACATATTAAACTTGTAAAAATTAAAAAATTCAATATTAAGATTTTGAGAAAAAAATAATTCAAGTGCTACTATAGCTGGTACCCACTCCTAATGAAAAAACTGAATTTTATCTCCTCTTCCTCTTCCACCCCTTCTACTTTCTCTCGTACTTCTACTTATTCTTCTCTCCATGGTTCCCACCCTCATTATATATTCTTCTACTTGCTTACTATTGATTTCCAAAACATCATAGTTGTTTTGAAGTGTTTGTTTATCTTGTCAACTATCTTTAAATCCATGAACAATTTCAGTTCTATTACTTCCATGCATGTAAGATCGCTCTAAGCCTGGGTGATTTATGTATTCATTTAATCTAATGAGTAATAGTAGATCCCTACATTATATTCTGAGAGAGGATTTTCATTCCTCGTGCTGTTTTCAACTATAGTTGGTTATTATTCTTATACATTTAAGTGTATTATTGTTGGTAATTATTTAATATTGCTGATTTAACATCTTTTTATAGCTTTGAGCATTAAATTGTTTTATTTTCTGTAATTTTATCCATAATTAGGCTCCAGTTAATTACTGATTTTTAATATAGCATCGCTTAATATTTAATACAGCATCTTTGCATATCATTAAATCATATGTTTAGAACTACAAATGCATCAACTCGTATCTGAGCTAAGGTTTAGGAATCAACCTAAGATTTCAACCTAAGAAAATTACTGCATAACAGCATAAACATGTTATTGCTAATAATTTGTTTTTTCTTACTTTTTCCATTTAGATTATTATTAAAATGCAATAATTACATCCTTAGAGGCTTAGCCACAGAGTCTCCAACAATCCGAGGTCGTGCAACTGGTATATTTGAGAATTCATCACAGTTCATACAAGCGTGGCAGGTACACTGTATTGCACAAAGAACCTTCCAGTACAAAATTAAGTGATTAACAAAATAATACAGAGCTTTCATGATAGAAATAGATGCAAAAGTAACTACAAGTGGCATGGTGAAAGAATGTCAAGCCAGGAGGATCATTAAGGATAGTAAAAAAAACATTTAATGTTGAGTGTCTATCCCACTAAAGTAAGATTCCAAACATTCCACTGATGGCAAATATGCTATCACCAAAGATTCTCAAGACCCAAAAATAGTCCTGGAGAAGAAAATAAAGGAGTACCATTGAAAGATATAACTTTTTTGTTAACCCAGAAATCCACGATCCTCTCCAAGGTGGCTAGCTCGCAAGCCACGGACTGCTCCAGCTCATCCCAGGAGTTCGCGGCCTGTTTTTTCGCTAACCGTGCGGATAGACATTTCTGTCCGCGCAGTTAGACCATTTTGTCCTCATGCGGATAGGCAGGTAGTAGCCCAGTGGTCGCCAGTTCTGCAGAGGCGCGGACTACTACCCGTCCGCACCAGCAGGTCGCGCGGCTAGCCGGGCGGATGGTTTCCTCTCCAGCTCGCCGCTAGTGAGCGGACTCTCCTCCATGTCGCCGCGAGCAAGAACCCGCCTGACCACCAAGGATCTTCTCCAGTCCGCCTGCAGTAGGCGACCTTGCATTCCTTTCCGTTGCGACCTCATCATCAGTCGCTTGGCAGAAAGCGGATTTTACGCCCAAGCATGGGGCAGATTCCATCTCAGTCCGCCAGCAGGTGGCGGACTCAATCCCAGTCCGCTCAGCATGGCGCAAACTTGCCTTGTACAGTAGAGGCGGGCTCGCTCAGTCCGCTGGCAGAGGCGGGCTCGCTCAGTCCGTCGGCAGAGGCGGGCTCGCTCAGTCCGCCGGCAGAGGCGGGCTCGCTCAGTCCGCCGGCAGAGGCGGGCTCGCTCAGTCCGCCGGCAGAGGCGGGCTCGCTCAGTCCGCCGGCAGAGGCGGGCTCGCTCAGACCGCCGGCAGAGGCGGGCTCGCTCAGTTCGCCGGCAGAGGCGGGCTCTCTCAGGCGGGCTCGCTCAGTCCGCCGGCAAAGGCGGGCTCGCTCAATCCGCCGGCAGAGGCGGGCTCGCTCAGTCCGCCGGAAGAGGCGGGCTCGCTCAGTCCGCCAGCAGAGGCGGACTCTATCTCAGTCCGCTAGCAGGTGGCGGACTCGCTTCATCCAGCAGCAGTAGGCGAGCTCCTCAGTCTGCACAGCATGGCGCGGACTCCTTCTCAGTCCGCCAGCAGAAGACAGGCTTCTTCCCAGCAGTAGGCGAGCTCCTCCTCAGTCCGCCAGCAGGTGTCGGACTCGTTCGCAGCTCGCCCAAACCACTGGGGGTGATGTCATCAAGTCCAGTTCTGGGAGTTTCCTCCTTGAGCCTAAAAATAGCCCCCCATACCTCTCATTTTGAGGGGGAAGGAAGGAGGATCGGGGCGCAACCTTTGCAGTCAACCCTGCGGATACACTTTTCTAACCGCCAACAGCACTCGCGGACTGGACACCAAGTCTGTCCGTGTGGCCTCAGCGACCTTCCCGGTCAGACCGCGCGGTTAAGCAAAGGGCGAAACTTCTTTTCGGAGGACAGCAGTCCGCGCGATCTTGCGACCTAAGTCGGCAGCCTGCACAGTCAGGCAGCCTGAGGCAGCGAGCTTCAGGGCAAGACAGCCCGCGCGGCCTGGCGACCTGAAGAATCAGCCTGCGCGGCCTCGGCGACCTTCATATTCTAACCGCCAGCTTCCCTTGTATCTTTTATTTGCTTTTCCATGTAAAGGCGCGACTTAAGCTGTAATACAAATTTATAATCTAAGGAAAGCTCGTCGCAGGAGTGGCATTTAGCCGCAACGGGCGAACTCTGGTGTTGTCGCTGTCAGCGGCCTCTTTCTCTTCTCCCCTCTCTCGATCTTAACTGTTAATCCTAACCGTCATTAACCGGCTATTCGAAAGTCCTCATCACCTCCCTTATCCCCGCATCCCGGATCGAACGTGTTCACTCTCGAGCACAGACATTTCCCGCATCAACATTTTAACACGTGGCCTTCAGATTTCGAATAGACGGTGAAATCTGACAGGTAGCTATGTCAGACCGTCAACCCGCCGAAAACTTCGCTCCTTCAAATCCTAGTGAAGAGTCTCTCTGGGAAGCCCTGGAGCAATCACGTCAGGAAACCGCCCAGCAGCTCCAGGCGATTAACCATGCTCTAGCCGCTATCGTGCAGCGACTAGAGGCGCAACCCGCAGCAGCGCCGGTTCCTCTAGTCAATCTGGCACCAACGATGGGGAATCTGCAGACCTATCCGTCGGCTTATCCGTCGACCTATCCGGCAACCTACCCGCCAGGGCAGGCCGCATCCCCTTTGCGGTCTCAAAATGACGAGTTCACAGCTCGTGAAAACTTCTTCCGGGAAGCCGCCCGGGGAAGTCCAGCGAGATTCCTGAATTTTCAGGGAAGTCATCCCTACCCTTCATCTCCTGCAGCTCCTCCTCCCGCAACATCTTTTCCTTTCTATCCTTCCGCTTCTTTTTCAACTGCAGTATATGCTTCATTTTTTCCTTTCCCTTATGTTCTAGGAGAGCAGGAAGAGTCATCGCCATTTACAGAGAGTGTACGGCAAGAACCGATTCCGGCTCACTTCAGGGAGCCGCAATTACCAGTTTACACCGGAGAATCTGATCCAATTGCACACCTACAAGCGTTTGAGTCAGTCGTCGCCCTCAAGACCCTTACAAATGCTACCAGGTGCAAACTCTTCATAACGTCCTTTGATGGACAAGCGAGAGAGTGGTTCTATGGACTACGTCCTCAGTCCATCGCTCCCTTTGCTGATCTGCAAAGAGAGCTTCTGCTTAGGTTTTCAACCTCTACAAAGAGGAAGAGCGGTCTGGAAGCTCTATTTGAGATCAGACAGCGAAAAAATGAGACTTTGGCTCATTTTGTCGATCGCTTCCAAAGAGAGATTCTGGAAATTGAGAACGTCGATCCAGAAATGTACTGAGTTGCCTTAATAAGTGGTTTAAGAGAAGGGCCACTAAAATTCGAGGCTAACGTCTGAGTGCCAAGGACATACCAAAAGATGATCAGTCTAGCCAACTTGTACATACGAGGTGAAAAGAGCAATCCCAACTATATCTCCAGACTTATAACAGAGAAAGATCCTTCTTCTTCATACGGGCAACTTCCAAAGTCTCCTCAGAAGGATTTTCGACCTGAGCAAAGAAGGAAAGGAATTTCCATCATAATCGACCCTTCTTCCCAAACCAAGATCACTTCCATAGTCAAAGATTACAATTGTCGATCCTTCCCGCTTATCCGGCACTAGCTCCGCAAGCAGCTTCAGTTTACCAGCAGCACGGTGATAACTCGCCAGAATCTGGACTGGACAAAGTTATGCAGGAAGAGATCCAAGTCATGAAAGGTAAGACCGGTTATAAGAGGCCTTAACAGCCCGCAGATCAAAGATCCAGATATTCAGATCCCTACTGCGAATTCCATAAAGAGAAAGGGCATCCAACTGAAAATTGCAGAGCACTTCGCCAATTGTTGAAAAGAATGTTGAAGCAGGGCAAGTTTTGTGACTTATTCCCGAAGAATGACCACTCTGATCCGTCTACTTCAAAAGGCAAAGAAGAAACGGACATTCCTCTCGGCTCAAAGGGAGTGAGCCAAATCAGCAATGACATTAACTTTATTATTGGTGAGTGCATTGAAGCTGATGACGAAGGCAACCTTGGAGAACTACAACGCTGAGGAGAAAGAGGATATGGCAAAATCCAAAAAGCTCTTCGCGATCGTGGCTGGTTGTTTTTGTTCTTTATTCTTTGAACATTTTCTCTAGCACACTTTTAAGTACTCTTTCATTCATTTCAATATTTTACATCAGAGATCCCGTACTGACAATTTTCCCTTTTTGGAGTTCCTCATCCTCTTTATTTTCTCTTTGCCAAAGGGACCGCCGAACCGAGGAGATATCGCCGAGTCTTGCTTGGCCCCCCACAGGTTGGTTTCTGGCGTAACACCACGACGACCACATATAGCGGGGAGTGTTCGCATATGTGCAGTGGGAGTCGTCCAACTCTGTGCAGGAGGACTTCGGGACTTCGGATCCTAGCCGGTATCTAACACACAGCGCGCATCAAGGGAGGTCCCAATGTTGTTAGCTCTACCGTGCTTCGTTTGGGATATATTACAGTTAAGATGATCTTTGTTGGGTAAGCAATGGCCCCCGGGTGAAGACTTGCCTCCTTGATCATCTCATGCTGTGATATTCGAATACTCCAAGGTACTCTCAAGCCGTATTTTCAGGGGACCCACAACATCGCTGATCTTTTAGGGCGAGCAATGTTGTATACCATTTGACGCACCTGGTCTAGCTGATCAGCGATGCTTATAGCCCAAGGCATGAGAGCAGTGCGTCC
This sequence comes from Platanthera zijinensis, assembly GCA_039513925.1. Lineage (NCBI taxonomy): Eukaryota > Viridiplantae > Streptophyta > Magnoliopsida > Asparagales > Orchidaceae > Platanthera > Platanthera zijinensis. The sequence continues at coordinate 201,681,417 of CM077080.1, forward strand.
GTCGATTCTTCTTTAGATTGTGTTTTTTTCTTTTTTCCCTTCCGAGGGAATCGCAGTTAGTCCGTCTTTAGGACTACGCCTCTGATGATCTTTCCTGGCGAGCAATGTTATAGACCTATTGGTGCACCTAGCCTCACTGATCATCTTCGGGTGTAGATCTCTATCTCTTTTTTGTGAACTGCCTTTTTTCAGGTTAACCGGCTAACATAAGTCTATCGGGCGGATAGCGGTTAGTTCGCGCGGTTATATTAACAGGCTAAATCCAACATATCCAAAGGATTTGCGACCTCATATTTCTTGTTTATACTCGTCTTATATACTCAGCTTGTACAAAACTCTATCCACTGGCGGTTAACAGTGCCTCTACTATGCCTATTGAATATTTTTGGCACCAGTTGTTTAATCGGAAAATCTGGTTCTCTTTGTCTATAAACGTGTGGTTAAAGTCTAATCAAAGTGGCTTCATCTTGCTGATCTGGATTTTATATTGAGGATATCATATCTGACCACGTGAGAAGATTATTGTTGTGGCTTGATCTCTACTTGATTCTGGTCATTTTCTTATTCGGTTAATAGCAGGGTTTGTCGGATATTCCTTCTGCTGTCTAATTATATATACCTTACTGCATCAACATTTTAACATTTAGCAAAGATTAGCAGATATCCACGACTCCTCTTCAGGTACTCACGCCTTACATTTCTTTTTTACCTGCTTTGACTTCTCTCTTGCAGAGATTAGCAAGTACTCGCATTCTATTTTTCTTTTTTGCCTGCTTTAACTCTTCTTTTGTAGAAATTAGCAGGTATTCGCGAGTTCCCTTCAGGTACTCGCGTTCTTTATTTCTTTCATATATGTCTCTTACTCTTCTTTTGCAGAGATTAGCAGGTATTCATGAGTTCCCTTCAGGTACTCGCGTTCTTTATTTCTTTCATATCTGCTTCTTACTCTTCTTTTGCATAGATTAGCAGGTATTCGCGAGTCCCTTTCAGGTACTCGCGTTCTTTATTTCTTTCATATCTGTTTTTTACTCTTCTTTGCAGAGATTAGCAAGTATTCGCGAGTTCCCTTCAGGTGCTCGCGTCCTTTATTTCTTTCATATCTGTTTCTTACTCTTCTTTGCAGAGATTAGCAGGTATTCGTGAGTTCTCTTCAGGTACTCGCGTCATTTATTTCTTTCATATCTGTTTCTTACTCTTCTTATGCAGAGATTAGCAGGTATTCGCGAGTTCCCTTCAGGTACTCGCGTTCTATTTTTCTTTCATATCTGCTTCTTACTCTTCTTTCGCAGAGATTAGAAGGTATTTGCGAGTTTCCTTCAGGTACTCGCATTCTATTTTTTTTCATATCTGCTTCTTACTCTTCTTATGCATAGATTAGCAGATGCTTGTGAGTTCCCTCCAGCTACTTGCAAGTTATTTTTCTTCTATACCTCCTCTCATCTTTGTTTTGCAAAGCTCAGAAGAAGAGGTTCACAAGTCTTCTTCACTTTACGGAAACAATTCAGGTATTCGCAAGATACACATTTTTTACTTACTCCAACTCTTCTCCTTTGCAGAAGAAAAAGTAAGTGCATTCAGACTCTTTTATGGAGAGACATCAGGTTCTCTCTCTCTTTCTGTCCCTTATTTCTTCTACCTGTTTTTTAAGGGGCGGATCGCGATTTCGGGGGTTGTCTCTACTTTTTCAAAGTTTCCTACAAACTTAAAAAAGTGTGAGGATAATGTTAACCAAAAAATCCACGATCCTCTCCAAGATGGCTAGCTCGCAAGCTGCGGACTGCTCTAGCTCATCTCAGAAGTTCGCGGCTTGTTTTTTAGCTAACCACGCGGTAGTCGCCAGTTCAGCACCAGCAGGTCGCGCGGTTAATCGGGCGGATGGTTTCCTCTCTAGCTCGCCGCTAGTGAGCAGACTCTCCTCTATGTCGTTGCGAGTAAGAACCCGCCTGACCACCAAGGATCTTCTCCAGTCCGCCTGCAGCAGGCGACCTCACATTCCTGTCCGTTGCGACCTCATCATCAGTCCGCTTGGCAGAAAGCATATTTTACGCCCAAGCGTGGGGCAGATTCCATCTCAGTCCGTCAGCAGGTGGCGGACTCAATCCCAGTCCGCTCAGCATGGCACGGACTCGCCTTGTACAGCAGAGGCGGACTCGCTCAGTCCGCCAGCAGAGGCGGACTCGCTCAGTCCGCCAGCAGGCGGACTCGATCTCAGTCCGCCAGCAAGTGGCGGACTCGATCTCAGTCCGCCAGCAGGTGGCGGACTTGCTTCATCCAGCAGCAGTAGGCGAGCTCCTCAGTCTGCATAGCATGTCGCGGACTCCTTCTCAGTCCGCCAGCAGAAGACAGGTTTCTTCCCAGCAGTAGGCAAGCTCCTCAGTCCGCCAGCATGTGCCGGGCTCGTTCGCAGCTCGCCCAAACCATTGGGGGTGACGTCATCAAATACAGTTCTGGGAGTTTCCTCCTCGAGCCTATAAATAGCCCCTCATACTTCTCATTTTGAGGGGGAAGGAAGGAGGATCGGGGAGAAACCTTTGTAGTCAACCCTGCGGATACACTTTTCTAACCGCTAACAGCACTCGTGGACTAGACACCAAGTCTGTCCGTGCGGCCTCAACGACCTTCCTAGTCAGACCGCGCGGTTAAGCAAAGGGTGAAACTTCTTTTCAGCGGACAGCAGTCCGCGCGATCTTGCGACCTAAGGCGGCAGCCTGCGCAGTCAAGCGGCCTGAGGCAGCGAGCTTCGGGGCAAGACAGCCCGCGCGGCCTGGCGACCTGAAGAATCAACCCGCGCGGACTCGGCGACCTCCATATTCTAACTGTCAGCTTCCCTTGTACCCTTTATTTGCTTTTCCATGAAAAGGCGCGACTTAAGCTGTAATACAAATTTATAATCAAAGGAAAGCTCATCGCAGGAGTGGCATTTAGTCGCGGCGGGCGAACTTTGGTGTTGCCGCTGCCAGCGGACTCTTTTTTTCTCCCCTCTCTCGGTCTTAACTGCTAATCCTAACCGTCAGTAACCGGCTATTCGACAGTCTTCATCACCTCCCTTATCCCCGCATCCCAGATCGAACGTGTTCACTCTCGAGCGCAGACATTTCCCGCATCAACACTTTTACTACCAAAGAAAGTCATCAACAGAAAAACAGAAAAAGGGATGCTTACTGCATACATAATAAAGGTCAATATCTTGATGTTGACAAATGGTATGACAAAAAATAGGTAAAGAAACCATTTAGAGCTTTGATTTCACAAGAGTGAAATCATTCTAAAAGGGGAACCATGATCCAAAGATCAAATCATAGGAATATTTAATAGATTCTGGCCTGCATATCTAATAGATTCTGGCCGTCTTTAGTCCGATCTATAAACAAAGACAACCAGCAAATTAAATAGAAGATCCAAGTTTTTGAGATTGAAGACAAAGATATCAGAATTTGAATTCAAAATAAATTCATCAATACGACGTACATGAACAAGATCAGCAGGTGAGAAATCTACACCATAAAATCAAGTAGATTATGGAAGCTGATAATATAGTTTACCGAGAGGTATTAAAATGTATTTTTTACATAGGTTTAGCATTTTAGTTGCTCTAAAGTAAGATCACTTTGAATTATTCATATTGCGGGGAGAGAATCTCCCTTAGTTTAATTTCATCTGATGGATAATTAAAGGCCTAGGTTGATGAATGAAATTCAAAACCATAATTTACAGCAGTCGGCATCCATCTCCCCTCATTTCCATATGTAGATCAATGCCAACCACCATCAAATCTAACACCAGAAACTGGAATATGGAGCAATGACTAACTTAAGGAACCTAAAATGATGAGACCGCAACTTATCATGATAAATCCTAAACAAAAGATCATGAATTTTGATTTTTAGAATTCCAACGCAGATAATGATGGAAGTATTGCCGTGTATAACCTAGATCATTCCATCTCCAAAACTTCGCAGGTGAGAAACAACACGAATCTTCCACGAAAAAAAAAAACTTCCAACAAAAAACCAACAGGAATCTTTACGAAATAGAAGCAGGAAGAAGCAGGGAAACCTTGCCAAGCAATCGATATTAAAACAACAGTAATTCAATGTCTAGCATAAAAATTCGTAACTAGATCTTGAAAACCCTAACTTCCATAGAAACAACACGAACCCTCCACGAAAAAAAACTTTCAACAAAAAACCAACAGAAATCTTTACGAAATAGAAGCAGGGAAACCTTGCCAAGCAATCGATATTAAAACAGCAGTAATTCAATGTCTAGCATAAAAATTCGTAACTAGATCTTGAAAACCCTAACTTCCATAGTGAAATACAATAAATAAAACTAAGAAACAAGTAAGTGTGATCCTAGAAAACAAATTTTGTGAGAGAAGGAAGAGGACCCGCAAGAAAAAGAAAAAAATCTACAGCAGAATGAAGCTCACCGTACGGCCGTCGATGGTATGAGTGTCTTGAAGGACACGATCAACGATGGCTGGATCGGCGAAGACGACAAATCCAAATCCCCTAGGCTTTCCGGTAATTTTATCCCTCATCACCACCGTTTGCAGGACATCTCCGTATTTGCCGAAGTAATCGCTCAGCTTTTCCTCAGTTGTCTCCCATGAAATCCCTCCGATAAACAGCTTCCCCTGATCCGAATCCATTCCCCTGTTCCTCTTCGATAAAACCTAGCAGGAGAAACTAGGGTTTCGGGACAGATAAGCCGGCGGCGGCGGTGGGAAAAATCTGAGTGAAGACACGAGGAAGAGATACGAGAGTAGGACGGAAAAGATAAAAAGAGGCTTACGAATCAGATGAATGCATAGACGGCTGCGATACTCCCAATTGTATGATTAGGGTTTTCCTGGGATTATGGGAAATGTTTTAGAGGCAATCCCTAGAATTAATAAGAGTATTGATAATTTGATATTTACATATTTTTTAACTTCAAAATTCTACTTTTAAGTATATTTCAATTTCAATATGACTAATTGACATGCACTCTCCTCATCCTCTATACTTCTCTCAATTAATGTTTTTCTTCCCAAGTGTTGCATTTTCAGTCCACGTCGAGTGATGTCTTCTCCGCATGAAAGAAAGTTCAAAAGAGGCATCTTCATTCTCCGCATGAAATAAAGTTCAAAGGAGGCATCTCCATTTGCTATAACTATTATGACCGAGCATTGAGGTCCATACATTTTAGGAGTGCTAATCATGCCGACGCTCAATTCTGATTGACAAGCTATGAGATTAGACTATAATGAGAGTGCTTGTTGTGGACTAGAAGAGAGAAGACTCAGAAGAGTAGAACTAGTTTTGAAGATGAAAGTGTTGGTCCGAATGAGAAAATGAAAAAAAAAAACATGAGAAGGTTTATGAATTGAAGATCTAAGGATGGAAAGAAGCTATTGGAAATCATTCATGAATAAGAGTACAATCATGTTGAATCACGACAGTTTTTGTGAGATAAAGACTATGTTAAAAAATTACATGATAATCGTGGGGGCGGGCAAAGCCCGCCGCCGCAAGCCGAGCACTGTCGCGCGGGGAACGGGGGGCCTCGTGCGGTGTCACTCGTAATAAATAAACGATATACTTTAAATGCAATAAAGCTCTCAAAAAATATTAAACATTAATTATAACTTGAAATTAAAGTATAAATCCACAAATAAATGCAATAAACATGCCATAAAATAAGGAGTGTAACGGTTTGGTTTGGTTCAAACTGTTAGCAAAACCGCAAACCGAACTAGCCCCTTTTGTGATTCCAAAAATTTGGAACCAGATCGAACCGCTAAAACCAATGGAACTGAATTGAACTGAACTGCATGGTTTGGTTCGGTTGGGTATGAGTGGTTTAAAAAATATGAAATTAGAAATCTGATAAAATTGGTAACAACCCTCCGAGTGAAAACCATCATTAAGGGTAGTGTCCCCATAAGCGGGTGAGGATGCCACTACAAAATCAACACTAGGTGATAGGTGCTCAGTAGTGATGTGGTTCGGGACAGTACGAAAAGAAGAACGGGAGGAGTTCATACTCAAGTGGGGGTGAGTCGGTAGGGTGTCGAGAAATAGATCTATGACTGAAGGGGTAACTAGGTCAACATTGGGTATAGAGGATGGATATACCATCACAATGTCACTGGGCCGCCCGGCCTTACTCCCATGACCAAACTCGCTAGTCGTATTGATGACACCCTTCATCTGTAATACAAGGCCATAATCAAACTCCGCTTCAAAATAGTGTGGGCATCAAGTCTCATCAAAAAGAGAAGTATCAAAATCAGGTGGCAAGTCACTCATGTATATAGGGATATTACTCGCATCAGTGGTTTGACCTAGATCTAGATGTGTCGCCCAATTGGTTCCCCCTAAAGACATATTTCAGGAGATCCAATTGAGCATGTTCACGATCAAATTGATCAAGAACCAATAGATGAAATTCGGCTTCAAGTATCTTTACTTGAAATAGTTCATGTTACAATAAAAGAGAAACAAGAGCAATATGAATGAAACGATGGAGCAATCCAGACCCGTAAAGTTATCCACATAATGGTGATGTCTATAAGGATCATGATGGTCATCTAAATTTCCATCCCTAATAGACTCACAGCATGTCAGATGGTGAGTGTGATCCCTATGAGTGCATGACTATGGGCGAGAGTGATCATCAGAGTAGTATGAAGATCTCTTTGGAGGGGCTCTATGAAGATACTCTACTAACATCAAATCATGGCATGATGTAGTGACAATAACGTGAAAGTCTATCGACATAGAGATCGTCTCTAGCAAATCTTGGCGAAGGGTCGACGCAATATCTAGGAGTGGAATGTGAATAAGAATAATCGTCGTAATAATATGTCATGAGATACTGCCTATAGACTCCACTACTGCATATATAAATGTGCCCCAAACCTTGAGCTTTAATATCAATTTGATACAACACAGGTCTACAGGTGATGCATGATCAAAACTATACCCTAAATACGATGCAAGCAGACTCAAATGACATGTCATGCAAGCTAACCAAATGTAATAATAATGTGTATATGAATTCTTAAGTCTGATTGCAAATTAACAATAATTAATTATAATGAATACAGTCTTACCTCGCTTGTTCACAACTAATTTTAAAAGAAAAGTAAGTGTTAACCCACAAAGACTGAGGCGCAAGTAATTTACGAGCACGCCAAATAAATCCTATAAATAACTTGAGTTCACAATAATAAAAACATATGAATCCATATCCAAAAAAGCATAGTTCGCGTACACAATGTTAGAAAACAAACTCTAAACTAATGACTTATGCATGTAATGGCAGCGAGGCTTAAATGGAGGGAAATCCAACGGCAGATGGCCTTTATTAGATGGTAGACGGTTGGACAGACCACTCAAGGGACTCATGTGGGCTGTAATGGAGTTGGGGGAGGTTGTAGGAGTAGGAAGTGGGTTGTTACATGGTTGGACAGAAGTTTGTGATAACGTTGCTCGAAGCATCCGGATGGGGATCAAAGTGTAATCCCCTACCCGTTGCCCCTAGGTTGGTATAAATAGGCAAAACTCTTAGGAGTTACTATGGGTATGGGTTAACCATGTACCCGACACAACCCGTTAAGCCTCTGAACCCGTTATTGTCCAAATATACACTAACAATTTCCTCTTATATTTGTGACAAATAACGTATACGTTTCGGAGTGTAGAAAGTGGAAGTACCAAAAATAAATTTCCGACTTAACACATTTCTATAAGAGTTAATACAGTTTTAAAGAAAAACATAAACATGAATTTTAAAACAACATAATACATCAAAAGAAAAATGTGTTACTCAATAATAAATAAGTCTGAAAAAACAATAAAATGACTACAGATAAACGTGTAACAATTATACTCAGAGAGTAGATCATCATCATCTATGTCAAAGTCCACTTTCTCTCTTTCATCTTCACTAGTGTCTGCAAGAAATTTCATGAGTCAGACTCTATGAATTCATAAACATATGCAGTGACGTATCAAAGTAAGCTAGCTCTACCTAAATGAGCTTAGTACTTGTAGCAGTAGTGAAGTAACACTGTCAGCATCTCTATCCAGTCTAGCTAGGACCAGTCAAGTTTTGATTTTGATAAATCAAACGTTGTTATCTTACTCATTAGTGACCACTATTTACCTCATCACATGTTTGGCACACCGTCATTTGCAATATTATCAAGTGTGGAATAATGTGCTATGATCACTAATGTTATATTAACTCGTACAACGACTTTCTATTCCCAGTTGAATAATTCTCAAATCAACTTACAATGAGAAAGATGTAAAGTCATCAGGTGTGGAATGACTAGCATCTAACCATCTTGGGCTTTCATCAAGAAGTTATTTGGGGTTTTCAGTCTGTTATTAGATGCTTGAATGTTGCGACTATAGGTTCTTATCATAAAACATAAACATTGGAGGAAGTTTCATATTTCTATGAACTTTAATCATATCTCCCCCGATGTTTTAGTTGTGAGAACTCTATTTAAGTCCTTTGTCAAGGCGTCTGCAACATTATCTTTTGACCTCACATCAATGAGGTTCACGATCCCTTGACTCGTAAGGGAGGTCAACCAGGCTTGTTTCATCCTGAGTTGTCTTCTTTTGCTCTTGAACAAAGTGTTCGTAATAATCGTTTTCGTAGTCTGATTATCGCAGTAACTGCAACAAAACTCAATTTCAGGTGCGACAGTGGAATGTCCATCACCAAATCTTTTATCCACTCTACTTCTTCTCCCGCTAATGCTAGAGCGTAGAGTTCGGATTCCATAGAAGATAGTGCAATACATGATTTCCTCTTGGACTTCCAGGCTACAGCTCCTCCTCCTAGTGTGAATATAAATCCACTAGTGGACTTGCTGTCGTTGAATTCTGAGCACCATGATGCATCAGAATATCCTTCCAAAATTGGAAGATGGCCATGGTAATATAAAGCATACGTTTGGGTGTGCTTTAGGTATCGCATCATCCTATTGAGGGCATCTCAATGGTCTTGGCTAGGATTATTAGTGAATCTGCTTTACATGACGACCGTAAAGGCTATGTCAGGTCTTGTGCAGACCATAACATACATGAGACTACCAATCAGTTTAGCATAATCTAACTGTCTAATCGCAGCTCCATCATTGGGCTTCAAGCGATTATTATAATCGTAAGGTGTCTCCACTGCTCTACGTTCACTGTATCCTCACGTGTCCAACATGGACTTTATGTAGTGGCTTGGACTTAGGGAAATGCCATTTTCCCAAAGCTCACTTACATGCCTAGAATAGTCTCAGCTACATTTAGGTCTTTAATGCTAAACTCCTTCATTAGTTCTGACTTAACGTCATCCACTACGGATTGATCAAAACCAAGAATCAACATATTATCCACATACAAGCATATTATAGCGACTTTGTTCGATCTCTGACGTATGTAAAGACATTTTTCCGAAAGACTCGACATGAATCTCATGTTCCTTACACTATAGTCAAACTTCTCATGCCATAATTTTGGTGCTTGTTTGAGTCCGTATAGCGACTTGATCAACTTACAGACCTTATTTTTGTGACCGTCTACTATGAAGCCTTCAGGTTGGCTCATGTATATTTCTTCGGTCAGATCTTTGTTCAAGAACGCAGTCTTAACATCCATTTGATGAACAATAAAGTTCTCAATAGACGCAATAGCAAGGAGTATCCTAATGGTTGCTAAGTGACACACTGGTGAATATACATCAAAGTAATCTACCCCACTAACTTGTGTGAAACCTTTAACCACCAAGCGTGCTTTATACTTAGCTATGCTACCATCAGGATTAAGTTGCTTTTTCAGAACCCACTTACACCCTATAGTTTTAGCCCCTCTTGGCTTATCAACCAACATCCAAGTGTTGTTCTGAAGTAGAGAATTCATCTCTTCATCAATGACTTCTTTCCAGAGTAGTGAATCTCTTGATCTGATCGCATCCTTATATGTGGATGAATCGGCCTTAACGTGATAAGTGACAAAGTCACTACCAAAAGTTCTGGGAGTTCGCTCTAGTCCGTCTAGACTCTAGGACACTACTGTCTACCGGGACTAGATAGGAGGTGCTCGGTACTGATTCAGGGTCTTCGTCAGTAATAGTTGCTTGCATACCTAGGATTGTCAGGTTTTTATCCTTAAGAAACTTATCTTCAAAGAGCACGACATCCCTAGATTTAATAATTATATTATTAGACAGGTTTAAGAATCTATCTGCAGCACTATCTTCAGCACAACCTAAGTAGACACACATGTTGGTCCTAGGTCTAAGTTTAGATTGTCTAGAGTCAGAGACCCTGACATAGGCTATGCAGCCCCAGGTCTTAAGTCTAGTTAAAGACGGGGGTCTCTTAAACCAAAGCTCGTAGGGTGTGACGTCTAACTTAGCATGAGGAACTTTGTTTAGAATGTTATTTGCAGTTAAAACTGCTTCTCCCCAATACGCAGTAGGCATGCCAGCAGTGAGGAGCATAGAGTTTAACATTTCTGTCAACGTTCTATTCTTTCTCTCGGCTATACCATTCGATTGTGGTGAGTAAGGAGCAGTGGTTTCTGCGATGATCCCTTGAGAGGCAAGGAAACCCCGGAACTCACTGGACATATATTCTCTTCCTCTATCACTTCTAAACCTCTTAATTCTCATGTCTAGTTGGTTCTCTACCATAGTTTTGAAAAGACAAAACTTTTCAAACGTTTCATCTTTAGTTTTAAGAAGATAGATGTGATAGAACCTAGAGCAAATATCTATAAATGTGATTATATACTTCCTTCCTCCTCTAGTGACAAAACTTTTAAAGTCACATATATCAGAATGTATAAGCTCTAGGGGTATTGTTCTCCTAGTAACTGCACTAAAAGGTTTCCTAGTGATCTTAGTCTGAGCACACACGTCATATTTCTCAGGCGGTGACTTAGTGTCTAATGTGATCTGGTGAGTTCTAGCTATTTGAAACATCTTCCTATAGTTCACGTATCCTAGTCTCTCATGTAGAGTCTTAGGGCTAACAAAGTTTGTTTGAACTTGTTGAACTAACTCATTTGCTAAACTTAGTCGGTACATCCTATTTTGGATGTATACACATTCAAAATAGTGTGAGTTAACTGACAATGTTACTCTACCACTACAAAAGGTAAAAGACATATCAGTATCACATAATAAACTTATAGATACTAAGTTAGTAGCTAGAGAAGGAATAAACTTAACATTTTGTAGAGTTAGAGTCTTACCTGAGGATAGCAGCAGTGTTGCATTCCCCACCTTAAAGACGTCAGTTGTCTCGCCATTTGCAACTATAACAGACTCTTTTACAATAGTGAGTCATGTCATAAGATCAACATTGTTGCAAACGTGGCACGTCGCCCCCGAATCCAAGTATCACTTCGTGCTGGCCTTAATGTTTCCGACCATCGCAACAAAGTCGGAAGGCTCAGCTAGACTAACCATATTGGCTTGGCTGTCATCCTGTGGTGCTTTGGTTCTTTTCCTTTTAGGAAGTCTGCAATCAAATGCGCTGTGTCCTCACTTGTTGTAGTTAAAACACTTGCCCTTTGTTGGGTATTGCATCCACAATAACCCAGATTTGCATGAAGTCACCCTTGAACTAAGATGAATTAAGTTGTATTTGATATCCTTGTTCTAGTTGAATGTTTGCAGATTCTCAGTGTTAAGTGTAGACCAATGTCAGTCTACAGTGGGTCAGGAACATAGGACCATACAATGTAATCCCTCACTGTGTGATCCAAAGTGTTGACTTATGTGTAGCCTCTCAATTGGGATACACTTCATGTTCAAACATTGGGAGCATGGGATGAAGACAGGACCAGAAGATAATATTCTCTAAAAGTCTTGAAAATTATCTAAGTCCAGTTCTCGAGAAGAAAATTCAGAGTTCTCGAGAAGTGTAGTTTAGTTCTCGAGAAGCTCTCATAGTTCTCGAGAAGCTCAACTACAAAGTTCATGAGAAGTCTGGACAGATTCAAGAAATTTTCTAAATTATAGTTCTCGAGAAGTCATCTTTGTTCTAGAGAAATCTTGGTCAGTTCTCGAGAAGCCTAAGGTATTGTTCTTGAGAAGTCTTACTTGTTCTCGAGAAGCCTAAGGTATAGTTCTCGAGAAGTCTTATTTGTTCTCGAGAAGCTTGGCTTCAGTTCTCGAGAACTGCCAGCTCAATTTCTTGAATAAGTCAGGATTTGCCTCAGAAATTTTTCTAAGTTAAGTTCTCGAGAAGTCTTATTTAGTTCTCGAGAAGTCCTCCCTCAGTTCTCGAGAAGTCTTCCTCTTTGTTCTCGAGAAGTTCAGAAAAATTGTCTAAGTGCTTGTTCTCGAGAAGTTCTGAAGTCTTTCTAAGTCAAGTTCTCGAGAAGTCAATTAGTTCTCGAGGACTAAACCTTGTGTTCTCGAGAAGTCCAAATCCTTTCTAAAGAATTTTGTTCCCGAGAAGTCTTCACAGTTCTCGAGAACTCAGATCCTAGTTCTCGAGAACTAAAGCCACTTCTCGAGAGCTAAGTTGATTTTCCAGAAATTTTTGTTCTAAGTCCAGAACGGCCGAAATTTCAAATACCTCGACGGAATTGGTCCACGTGTCGTAATTAATGTCTTTTCTAGCCGTTAAGGGTAATCCTATATAAAGTCTTTTCACTAAGACATTACCCTAAGCAGAATAGAAAAAGAAGAATCTCTTAAGAGCGGATTCCGTACTTTCCTAATTTACTGGTTCGGCCGACTTTCTCTCAAGAACGACATCTGAAGCCGCCGCTCACATCAAGATCGATCTCTCTGCACTCGATTTAGAAGATCTGCTGATTAAGGAATCGGTTTTCTCTCCTTGATCGAGTATATTCAAGTTCTCTCGGGTCAGATTTTCAAAGGATCTTCTTTTACAAATTCTGAAAGAGCCGTAACGATTCAAGAAGAAGACCTAGAGACATATTGTTTCAGATCTGAGAATATTTCTGTTTGTATTTTCAATCTCTATTAGTAAATCTTGTAGGAGATTATTCTCCGAGTGTAGGAGCGTTGTGCTCCGAGTGGTAGGAAGTTTTTTTTATCTTCTGAGTGTAGATCCGTTTGGATCGAGTTTTGTAGGAACGTGGTTCCGATGTGGAGGATTGGTTTGCAATCCGAGATAGTGGAGTAGCCGAGTCTAGTAATTTGCTAGATCGGTGAGGAAAGTGGAAGTACCCAAGATCGGGAAACCACTATAAATCTCTTGTCATCTGTGTGATTGCTTGCTTACTTATTTGTGCTAGTCGCTAATTTTTTTATTCCGCATTAGACGCACATCTTACAAATTCACCCCCCCTCTAGGTGATTTAGGTAGACAACTTACATCTTTCAATTGGTATCAGAGGGATGTTGATCGTTAAAAGGTTAACACCTTGATCTGATCCTTCCCAAGTTGTCTTTAGAGAAGTATCAAGCATGAGTAAGACCAAAGATTTTGCTAAGCTCCCTATATGCACCAAGAACAATTTTCCTATGTTAAAGGAAAGAGTTAAACTCTTCATGGAAGCAGTGGACCCTCGAATCTTCATGATTGTTGAAGAAGGTCTGTATGTTCTTATGATTGCATCAACAATAGATCCAACAAGACAAGTCCCAAAGAAGTTGATGGACTTGGATAAGGACAAGATTGCACTTGTCTCCCTAGACAAGAAAACCAAAAATATTATAGCAAGTGCAGTCGATGACTCGATACTGCAAAATCTGATTCATTGCCAGTCTGCCAAGGAGATGTGGCAATCCCTGGTAACTCTGATGGAAGGCACTGAAGAAGTTAGGGACGATCGGAGATCCCTTCTAAATCAGAAGTATGAAGCCTGCAGACAAGGTCACAAGGAAGCCATAGCTGATACCTTTGAGAACTTCTTCAAGATAGTCAATGGCCTAAGAGTTTATGGCTGAGTCTTCACAAATGGGGAACTGAATGACAAATTCTTAAGATCCCTGACCAAGGAATGAGATAATAAGGTATGCTCCATTCGAGAGTTCAGAAGGTTAGCCGAGACGGACCCGCAGGATCTATTCGGAAAGCTTATGTCTTACGAGCTCCAAATCAACTCAAGAAAAGTTGAAGAAGAGATGAGCAGGTCTGCATCCAAGGAGAAGTCTGTCGCTCTGAAGGCAAATAGCTAAAGGAAGACAAAGGCTAGCTCTCCTGCCCCAGCTCCTGAAGCTGATGAAGAAGAATCATCTGAGCCAAGCTCCTCTGGCTCAGAGCTATTTGATGGAGAGTTCTCTTTACTCTCAAGGCAGTTCAAGAAATTCTTGAACAAGAAGAAGCAATGGAGAGGCAAGGATGCCTCATATAGAAGATCACGCAATGATGGTGATCGCCACAGAAAAGGCTCAAGCAGCCACGACAGGTATGGTTCTAAACCGAATAAACATTATTCGACTGACATCGTTTGTTATTGCTGTAATAAGCCAGGTCACGTCATTGCGGATTGCCCCCACAAGAAGAAAAAGGGCGGCAAAAGAGAAGAGAAGAAGTCCTACAGTAAAAAAGAGGACAAAAAGAGCATGTTGGCCAAGAAGGGTAAAACCCTCAGTGACTCCGACTCATCTGAGTCGAGTGCAGAAGAGGAAGAAGCCTACTTTGGGCTAATGGCTCTAACTGATGATGAACAAGTCCCCCAGTTCACTAGGGAGGTAAAATCTCACACCCCTCTTTCAAAATCTGATAATGATAGTGAGCAAGAGGGCTATCCCTCTGAGGATGAATCTGAACTCATGGGACAATATAAGGAATAACTCGAGGCTTACGACAAATATCGCCGAGTCGTGAAAACTCAAGCTAAAGAGATAAAGTCTTTAAAAGCTACAGAGAGTGCCTTAAGAGAAGGAGTCTCAAAGACTGGCTCTCTCAAGAAAGACTTCAATAAATCTATTGAAGAATATAATAAGGCTCTTGAGCACCTTGACCTTAAGGAGAAAATCATCAAGGAGTTGGAAGAACAACTCTCAGCTGAAAAGAAACTTATAGAAGGTTTCTCTAAGCCTAAGACTGTACTTCCTCTGATTGCTGAATTCTAAGCTAAGGGCAAGGGTGCTGGTCTAGGCCACAAAAATGCTCCTAGTAAATCCTCTAGGAGAAGGAAGGTCAAGAGAAAGAATAAGGATGCCAAGAAAGCCTTGGCCGAGGAAAAAGGGAAAGCTCCTTTGGAGCCAGTCTCGTTCAAAAAAGTTATCTTTCCTGCGAACGAATTCGACTTTGAGTCCACCTATGGACACTTCACTAGGCCGATCCCAGAGAAACCTAAGTCAAGGTACCAAGGTTGGACTCGCCCTCATGACTTTGGCAAGAGTGTCTTCAAGACACCTTATGTAGAGATTCAACTTCAGAGCTATGAACCTTATGCTCATGGTCATAACATCAAGAAGGCACCAAAGGTAAAACCTATTGTGGAAAAGCCTATGAAGGAGAAGACTTCATGTAGTTGCCATCATCATGAAGCTTCTTTCTCCAAGGATGCTACCCCTGCTAGACCTCCTCTCAAGAAGGTCAAGTAGGAGATTATAAGACAAAGATACAACAGATTCGACTGTTGGTGTTGTGGTAGAGTTGGTCACTTTGCCATAAATTGTTGGTTCAATCCTAAAAATGTTGCAACTCCTCAAGTTAGCAACGTGAGAATGACTACTCATGAGGCTAATACTCGTAGGGGGAGTATTCTAACTCGAGACCAAGGACCCAAACGTGTTTGGGTTCCTAAGACTAAGTGATTATAATTGCAGGTACGTCCAAAGGCCATTAAAACGCCAATCTGGTATTTGGACAGTGGATGTTCTCGGCATATGACCGGGACAAGGAGCCTACTCCAGAACTTTTCACCGGTATTGAACGGACCAAAGGTCATCTTTGGAGGTTCAGACCGAGGAATTACCAAAGGCTACAGTATGATTACTAACGGTAACGTATCCTTTTCGGATGTAGCCTATGTTGAAGGATTAGAACACAATCTCATCAGCATAAGCCAACTATGCGACAAAGGATACGTGGTTGAATTCCATGCTGACAAGTGTTTGATAAAATCGATTGACAACATGAAAACTATTTTATCAGGCACTCGAAGCAGAAATATCTTCTGTTTAAATTTTATCTGTATTGACTCCTCTACACTAGTATGTCTTTTAGCAAAAAATAGTACATCTCTTGCTGACCAATGACATAAGAGATTAGCACATATTAATTTCAAAACTATTAATAAACTATTCTCTCAAAACTTAGTACGTGATGCCCCTAATGTTATGTGCGTTAAGGACAGTCCTTGTCATGCCTGTATAAAAGGCAAGCAAACAAGGAGTTCATTTAAAAGCATTATAGACAAGGATTCTGATAGAAGCTTACAGCTTCTTCATATGGACTTGTTCGGTCCACTGCAAGTTAGAAGTTTGGGAGGTAAGGAATATACGTTGGTTATTGTGGATGATTACTCGAGTTTTGCGTGGGTGTTCTTTCTGAAACACAAGTCAGATACCTTCAATATTTTCACTAATTTTGTTAGGCAAGTCTAGAATGAATACAACTGCTCTGTAGTCAAAATCAGAAGTGACAATAGAACGGAATTCAAGTCTGGTGCCATGCTAGAATACTGTGAAAGTCAAGGTATCTTTCTTGAGTTTTTCTCTCCTCGCACTCCACAACGAAATGGAGTAGCTGAGAGAAGGAACAGAACACTCATAGAGGCTTGCCGGACTATGTTGAGTGATGTCTCACTTCCAGAGTACTTATGGGCTGAAGCCGTCAACACCGCTTCTCACGTGCAGAATCGAACACTCATCAACAAGAACCATGATAAGACTCCTTACGAACTTCTAACAGGCAGAAAACCAACCATTTCATATTTTAGAATCTTTGGTTGTAAGTGCCTTGTACTTAACAACGACAAGTATCACACTACCAAGTTTAGCGAGAAAAACTTTGAAGGTATTTTTGTAGGTTATAGTGGCCATAGTAAGACCTATAGAGTATTTAATAGAAAAACTCTGGTGGTAGAAGAATCGATACACATTGTATTTGATGAGACAAGTTTGCTGTAAAGCAACTCTTCTAGTGTGCTCATTGAAGATGCATGTACAAAGATAAAGGAACACAACCTGGATGAACCTACTGAAGATAAAGATGAAAAGTTCATCAAGATCACCTCTACAACCCCGATTGGAGAGGTGGATGATCAAGATGAAGAATTCATCCTAGCTGAGGATACAACTCCAGTGGCTGAAGAGATCCCAGATGCAAGGACTCTAGAGCTCAGACACCTGAAGGATCATCCCTTGGACCAGATCATAGGAGATCCCCGGGATGGTGTCAGAACTCGGAGAGGTACAACTAACGAGAATTTATTCTTAAGTTTTCTATCACAGGTTGAACCTAAGAAGTTTGAGGAAGTAAACTCGGATGCATCCTGGATCCTAGCCATGGAAGAAGAGTTAAATCAGTTCAAACATTGCAAAGTTTGGACACTTGTTCCTAGACCCAAGAGTAAGAGCGTCATCGGGATAAAATGGGTCTACCGGAACAAGATGGACGAAGATGGAACTATTATAAAGAACAAATCCAGACTCGTTGCCAAGGGCTATCGTCAAGAAGAAGGAATCGACTTCGATCAAACGTATGCTCTAGTGGCAAGGCTGGAGGCGATCAGGTTATTCCTTGCTTATGCTGCACTTAAGGGCTTTACTGTCTATCAGATGGATGTAAAATCCGCCTTCCTAAATGGTGATATAAAGGAAGAAGTGTATGTATAGCAACCGCCAGGTTTTGTTGACTCAACTTTTCCTAATCATGTTTATTTACTGCAGAAAGCATTATACGGTCTTAAACAAGCTCCTCGAGCTTGGTATGGGACGTTGTCTAGCTTTCTTCTTGAGAACAAGTTCACAAGAGGAATGATAGACAAGACATTATTTCTTAGGGAAATAAATGGCAAGATTTTGCTAGTGCAAATCTATATCGATGACATCATTTTTGGCTCTACGGATAACAACCTCTGCAAGAAGTTTTCTAAACTTATGCAAGAGAAGTTTGAAATGAGCAGTATGAGAGAGCTGAAGTATTTCTTAGGGCTTCAGGTGAAACAATCTCAAGATGGAATTTTCATCTCACAGACCAAGTTCACCAAAGAGCTACTTAAGAAATTCGGAATGAATAATGCAACCTCTATGAGGACTCCAATGGCCTCAGCTATGTCTCTGGACAAGGATGAGAAAGGGAAACCTTTTGATGAAACCAAGTACAAAAGCATAATTGGGTCCTTGCTTTACCTTACCGCAAGTAGATCAGATATAATGTTCTCAACATGTGTATGCGCTAGATTCCAGGTGAACTCTAAGGAATCTCACTATATTGCTGCGAAGCGAATTTTGAGATACCTTAAAGGTACACTAAATCTTGGCTTATGGTACCCAAGAAGTAATGATAGTAAACTGATTGGATTTTCAGATGCAGATTTTGCAGGAAGCAAAGACGACAGGAAAAGCACTTCAGGGACTTACCAATTCCTAGGAAGAAGACTTATCTTTTGGAGCAGCAAAAAGCAAAACTGTGTCGCAATCTCAACGGCCGAGTCAGAATATATTTCTACCGGTAGTTGTTGTGCACAGTTGCTTTGGCTAAAGAACCAGCTAGAGGATTATAATATGAAGGTCAAGGACATTCCATTGTTCTGTGACTCCTCCAGCGCAATCGCAATCGCAAATAACCCAGTCTCTCACAGCCGGACAAAGCACATCGAGCTGAGATACCACTTCATCCGGTAGCATGTGGAGCAAGGGGATATGGATCTGCAGTACGTGCCAACTGATCGACAGGTAACAGATATTTTCACAAAGCCGCTGGATGAGACCAAGTTCAATTTCTTCAAAACTGAACTTGGGCTACTGAACAAGGAAGATTAGGCCAAGATGATCAGTTCAAATGCTCAAGAATCGAGGAATCTCCAAAAAGGTCAGAATTTCTCAAGTAGAAGGTTAGCTCTCGAGAACTAGACTTACTTCCCGAGAACTATCTGCCAGTTCTCGATAACTAAAGCTTACTTCTCGAGAACTATCTGCCAACTCTCGAGAACTAAAACTTGTCTCTTGAGAACTATCTGCCAGTTTTCGAGAACTAAGAAGCTTGCTTCTCAAGAACTATCTGTCAGTTCTCGAGAGTTAAGAAGTTTGCTTCTCGAGAACTATCTGCCAGTTCTCGAGAACCATTCTCGCTTCTCGAGAACTATCTGCCACTTCTCGAGAACTAAAGTTTCCTCTCGAGAAATGGCCCGTCCTTTTGCCGATTTCTGTTAACTCTTCTACTTCGAAAAACTCTTGATTTCTGTCCTAATCCAAGGTTAATTAGATTCATAATTAGCATTATTAGGGTTATATATATATATAATATTTTAGAAATCTTAAATCAACCGCCATTTCAAAATCATTCTCTCAAACTCTTCGTCTTCCGCCGTAAGAGAACTCTGTCTCCACCGCAGTCTCGAGCTCAGTCCGTCGCCACCGTCAGCTTTCATGGCGCAGGTTTCCAAGATTGGAGTCGGCAGCGAACTGGTAGTCGCAGGAATTGCAGAGATTTCAGACGATTTCTAGAACCTTCTCATTCTTCTCGAAACCGCTGGCCTCATGTTCGTTTTGACAGAACCCTGCAAGATTCTTTTTCCTGATGTCGAGGAGTTCTTCAAGAATGCTAAGGTGAAAAGAAATGGTATGATTCTGAAAACTCAAGTCAGAGGGATCAAGATAAAGTTGAATAAGACAAGAGTTTCCCAACTTCTGAGAATGCCCGTTGTAGATGAGGAAGATGACTAACTTTGGAAGACTATGACAGAACCTACTCCATCTGTGGAGTTCCTGGGGAATTTCACTCCTTCAGGAGAAACCTATTCAATGATGTAGGGAAATTTCTTATAGACATTATTGGAAAAATCCTATGGTGCAAAACAGGTTCAATTAGTTTCATTACTAATGATTTATTTGAAGTAATGACAGCCATTGTCTCAAGGAAGAAATTTCAGTTTGGCATGATGATATTTGAGTTGATCAGGGACAACATCCAAGCTCCCAAATTTGCAAGGATAATCTCATTGATTTTGAGAGAGATTGATCCTGTTACCTTCAAAACCTCCAAAGGTACAACAATTCATCACCTTAAGAAGATTTCCTTAGCCTCCATCCAGAGATGGGAGTTGAAGCTGAAAACCCAAGGCAGATAGCTAAAGAAGTTGGAGCTTCTATCTCAGAGGTGAGGACCCCATCTCCTCCTCTACATCATGTTGTTGAACCTTTTGGTGCAGCAACTGAGGGGGAGCCTGCACTCTCTGCCTCAGATATCAGTATTCCTACTCCTCCAGCTAGATCTCCTCTAAGAAGCCCAGTGATATCTCCAGTCAGGAGCCCTGTGGCAGTCTCTCCAGTGCCAAACCTATCAGATGTTCCAGCCCAAGAAATTCTCAAATACACAAATGAAGTTATAGACAAGATAATAGAAGAGCTTACTTCAGAAGAACCATCCAAAGATCTCCCTGAAGACCCATCCAGAGATCCCTCACCCCAAGCTATTCCTTCTCCCTCTCCAAGAAAAGGTTCAACTCCACTAAAAACTATCCTTCTATCTAAAGAGGATGTGCAAGCCCCTGAGGAGGTGGAAGCCCCTCTCAGGAATCTTGATTTCTCCCTTCCTAGATTTGTTGATGAGGAGGGAGATATAATATCTCATACTGTAAGAGCCCAGAGCTCTGTAATACTGGAAGAAATCCCCCCATGGAAAGCTCCTCCACCACCTCAGATTGATTCTACCACCCCTGCTCCTGGTTCTGCTGTAATTGCAAATTTAGATATTCTATCAAAGATTGAAGAAATGCTAGCTAACCAGAGGAAATATTTTGATGAATCTTTTCAGACAGTCAAAGATCAGGTAACTGCCCTTGAGAAAGAAATGAGCAGAGGCTTTGCAGAGATTCAAGCCAACACTGATTCTCTCAAAGAAGTGTTCAGAATTGGAGAAAAAGCCATAGATCACACCATCACAAGCATTGGTCAAGTCATGGACCAATGTATCACCCTGGCAAACAATCAAATTCAGTTGGACAAGAGAGCTGAAGAGAATGTCATGAAGGTATGCAATGAAGTTGGTACTTTCAAAGAAGACTCCATAGACCAGCTATCTGTAGAAATCAGAAAGGGGGAGACCATAGTGAAAGAACAGGTAGAAAAGCTTACTGCAAATGCCAAAATAATCTGGGATGAGAAACTAACTGCATTCAATAATGATGTCTTAGAACAGATTCAATCAGTAAAATTCCATACATATGATAAGCTGTCTGGATGCACAACCAGATCTTCCCAGACTTTCAGGATGACCCCAACATTATTCCTCATCACTTAAATCCTCTTGCTCAAGGTGAGTCCAGCCAAGTGCCTCAACCTCATATGCCTACATTCTCCCCTAGACCAGAAGATCAGACACCTCCTCTAGCTTCCTATTCCCAAGTTTGGGATGAAATTATTCCTCAAGATCTACCAGAGGTTCACATCCCCAAGAAAAGGAAGTATGGGGAAGGTCCTTCTGCTATCAGATCTGTTCTCCAGCCAGAGGCAGAAAGAAGAAAAGCAAAGGAATTTGCTGAAGTCTGGAGCCAAACTTCCAAAGCTCTAATTCTTGATACTCTTAAACTTGTCATGGACTTTAATGAGAATAGACATCTTCACTACAGTTCAGTTGAGTGGGAGTTATATGAAAAATCCATGACCAAAAGGAGGATTTATGTCAGAGAATATGAAAAGAATAATCCTAAAGCTCCTCCCAAGCCTCCAAGGTACTATCCAAAGACTTTCAGTTATCATAGGAGGCAGTAGGAAAAGCAAGACAGACAACAACAAAGCAAAGATTGATTCATGATGTTCTTTTTTGAGAATTTTGAGGAAATGGATGTTGATTGATTCTAAAACATTACTTATATATACAATTCCTAGTTTTGCATATTGTGCCTTTAATTAATCTGTCTTTGCATTTAATTTTCAATTTCCTTTCTTCCAGTTCTTTCTTTATTATGATAATTCATCTTAGTATAGAGGGTTCTGACTTCTACAAATAGGGGGATATTGTTGGGTATTGCATCCACAATAACCCAGATGTTCATGAAGTCACCCTTAAAGTAAGATGAATTAAGTTGTATTTGATATCCTTGTTCTAGTTTAATGTTTGCAGATTCTCAGTGCTAAGTGTAGACCAATGTCAGTATATAGTGGGTCAGGAACACAGGACCATACAATGTAATCCCTCACTGTGTGATCCAAAGTGTTGACTCATGTGTAGCCTCTCAATTGGGATACACTTCATGTTCAAACATTGGGAGCATGGGATGAAGACAGGACCAGAAGATAACATTCTCTAAAAGTCTTGAAAATTATCTAAGTCCAGTTCTCGAGAAGAAAATTCAGAGTTCTCGAGAAGTGTAGTTTAGTTCTCGAGAATCTCTCATAGTTCTCGAGAAGCTCAACTACAAAGTTCATGAGAAGTCTAGACAGATTCAAGAAATTTTCTAAGTTATAGTTCTCGAGAAGTCATCTTTGTTCTCGAGAGGTCCTGGTCAGTTCTCGAGAAGCCTAAGGTATAGTTCTCGAGAAGTCTTACTTGTTCTCGAGAAGCCTAAGGTATAGTTCTAGAGAAGTCTTATTTATTCTCGAGAAGCTTGGCTTCAATTCTCGAGAACTGCCAGCTCAATTTCTTGAATAAGTCAGGATTTGCCTCAGAAATTTTTCTAAGTTAAGTTCTCGAGAAGTCTTATTTAGTTCTCGAGAAGTCCTCCCTAAGTTCTCGAGAAGTCTTCCTCTTTGTTCTCGAGAAGTTTAGAAAAATTGTCTAAGTGCTTGTTCTCGAGAAGTTCTGAAGTCTTTTTAAGTCAAGTTCTCGAGAAGTCAATTAGTTCTCGAGGACTAAACCTTGTGTTCTCGAGAAGTCCAAATCTTTTCTAAAAAATTTTGTTCCCGAGAAGTCTTGACAGTTCTCGAGAACTCAGATCCTAGCTCTCAAGAACTAAAGCCACTTCTCGAGAGCTAAGTTGATTTTCCAGAAATTTTTGTTCTAAGTCCAGAACGGCCGAAATTTCAAATACCTCGATGTGATTGGTCCACATGTCGTAATTAATGTCTTTTCTAGCCGTTAAGGGTAGTCCTATATAAAGTCTTTTCACTAAGACATAACCCTAAGCAGAATAAAAGAATCTCTTAAGAGCGGATTCCGTACTTTCCTAATTTACTGGTCCGGCCGACTTTCTCTCAAGAACGACATCTGAAGCCGCCGCTCACGTCAAGATCGATCTCTCTGCACTCGATCTAGAAGATCTACTGATTAAGGAATCAGTTTTCTCTCCTTGATCGAGTAGATTCAAGTTCTCTCAGGTCAGATTTTCAAAGGATCTTCTTCTACAAATTCTGAAAGAGCCACAACGATTCAAGAAGAAGACCTAGAGACATATTGTTTCAGATCTGAGAATATTTCTGTTTTTATTTTCAATCTCTATTTGTAAATCTTGTAGGAGATTATTCTCTGAGTGTAGGAGCGTTGTGCTCCGAGTGGTAGGAAGTTTTTTTATCTTCCGAGTGTAGATCCGTTTGGATCGAGTTTTGTAGGATCGTGGTTCCGAGGTATAGGATTGGTTTGCAATCCGAGATAGTGGAGTAGCCGAGTCTAGTGATTTGCTAGATCGATGAGGAAGTGAACGTACCCAAGATCGAGGATCCACTATAAATCTCTTGTCGTCTGTGTGATTGCTTGCTTACTTATTTGTGCTAGTCGCTAAATTTTTTATTCCGCATTAGACGCACATCTCACCTATTCACCCCCCTCTAGGTGATTTAGGTAGACAACTTACATCTTTCACCCTTGAACTTTTTGGCGCGTTTGCTAGGGCCTGCAACCTGGGAGCTATCATGGGAGGGTCTTGTCCTCTTAGGGTTCGACACACGTTTAGAACTGAGGACCATGTTAGTCGCAGTCTTCTGCTTGCTAACAGTTTCTAAAGCGTGTCGAGTCCTATTCACATCCTCAATGCGAATAAATTGCTTGTGGTCATTAAGATCGACATACATCTTCTTGCGGTACATTTAAGTTTTAAAGTTGTACAACGTAGAGGGCAATTTAAAAATAATTGTGCCAGCAACAAAGCTGTCTGTCAGAGAAATATTCTCACTATGTAAAGAATCTACTAAAGCTTCAAAATCCGATACCTGAGGGAGAATCGCCTTCTCGTCGAACATGAAGGAATGGAATTTGTCCACCAGGTGCGCCTTGGACAGATCCTCCTCTTGTCTGAAGTGCTCCTCCAGTGACTCCCAGATTTCCTTGGCGGTCTTCATCTTGATGTACGTCTTCGCAAGGCTGGAGGACAGGCAGTTCAGCAGGTAGTCGCGGCAGAAGTCCTCATCAGCGATCCACTGGACCTCCTCTTCAGTCCCCATAACGACAACACGATCAGACTGAACTGTGTAGAACACGTTCAGATACTTCATTCCGAACTGGGTATTCAGCTTCCAGTCGTTAAACTCCGTCGTCGTGAACTTCTCCAGTTTTATCATCGGCCCTGGAGAGGGGTTGCTCCCCTTCATCATTATGTGTCCTGATATATATTCAACTTTGGTCTCTTAGGCGTGAAAAAGAACTTTAGTAAGGAAGGTTCTCGATCAATCTCTGGCCTGAGATTCAAATTGCCCTCCTCCACTAGATCTTCTAACCAAAAAAATGAGATAGAAGGGATCTCACGTACAATAGGAAGAAACAACTCCTCCTAGCATAATTTCTGGATCTAAGAAACTTTCACAAAAGTCAACAGAGAAGAGGATCCTATACATTAATCCTCAAGGCAGATTCTTTTCACGATCCAGAAAAAAAACGATCTAGTGGAGAACAGGAAACGTTCAGCGGCGACAGTTAAATTCCCCCCCTTTTTTTCAGGCGGCGTCAGTTTTTGGTTCCAGACACAGGAAACGAAAAAAAAAATTCACCTTTCCGATCACTAAACAGCGTCGGGATAACGGCGGGATGCTTCTCCTTTTTTGCTTTCTCTTCATGAAAACTAGGCTTTGTGTTCCTGTTCCGGCGGGCTTCCTCACAGGCGGCAGAGCCTCGCAGAGATAGGGCGGCTGGAAACAGAACCAGGCCGGCAACAAGCTTGTGCTTTTCCTTCCTCCTTCACGAAATCGGACGGCGGCAGAACTGCGACGGCCCTAAAATTGCTACCTTTTTTTCTCGGGAGAGACGGGATGAACGAGCAACGGGGGCAGTTACTTCGAGATTGATAACGTTGCTCGAAGCATTCTGATGGGGATCAAAGTGGAATCCCCTACCCATTGCCCCTAGGTGGGTATAAATAGGTAAAACCCTTATGAGTTACTACGGGTATGGGTTAACCGTGTACCAGACACGACCCGTTAATCCTCCGAACCCGTTATTATCCATATATACGCTAACAGTTTGTGGGGGCTCAAGTGGTCTGGAATAAGGTTTATGTAGAGTGGGGAGATGGATGTATGATTGATTTGACTGGGATGCGGGTAAGGAAGGAAATTGGAGGTAGTATTAGACTGTCGGCAGCTTGGGGAAGGGTTTGGAAGGTGGTTGCTGGTAGCGGGGGGAGTGGGGAGGTGTCGGCAGGGAATTAGAGTGGGAGAGGTTACTGGTTGAAGTGGAGGAGGTATGTTAGCAGAGGAATTAGAAGGGCAGGGGGTTTGGTAGGAGGCTGATGGAGGAGGCGGGCAGGGCTGTGGGGAAACTAGCAGGAAGGGCCAGAGAGTGGTGTCTGACGGCAAAGGAGGTGTGGTTGGGGTGGTAGGCTCACGGTATAGGAGAGAGGAGGGAGTAACGGTGGATGGAATGGTGGATTCAAGACGACAGGAGATGAGGACTGCGGGTGGATGAGGGCTAAGGGTGGATGAAGGCTGCGGGTGGATAAGAAGTAGGGCTTACTTGATAAGGGCATTCTCGTGGCTAAGTCGGCGAGAGAACGAGGGGGGTGGAGTCCACTGACGAGCTACTCAGAGTCCATCGAGAGAGAGAGGGGAGATACAAAGTTCCTTATGGAATAAAACTCACGATGCCCCTCAATAGCTGCACCTTGCATGTATATATGAGAGAGCTAAAACATGGCATCCAGATCGGACGGCTCCGAATGTCCGAGTCGATCAGCTGCACCTTGCATGTATATATGAGAGAGCTAAAACATGGCATCCAGATCGGACGACTCAGAATGTCTGAGTCAATCAGGTGTCAAAACAACTCAAAAAATACAAATAAATACATGAACTCAACTCAAAACAATCATCCAGACTCATCCTTGGGCTCGGGTAGTCCGAACGAGAAATGGATCGCTGCATTCCCCATCACTTTAACACAAACTACTTAAACATTTGATCCATAACATTTTTTACCAAATTATTAAAGATCTAATAAACCAGTGACAATGGTGAATGAGAGAAGGATTTCATTCAAATGACTTAAAATAAAGATTATTCGTGACAAAATGATGTTACATCAGTGGGGGTGGTTAATTTAGTCGAGACAAAAATAATTTTGGCAAAAGTTTATAAGTCAATGAGAAAAACTACAACTAAAAGATACTTGGTATAATGATGTTCAATGAAACTAATTAACTCGATGCACTCGTATCTTCATCATGAAGGACAGAACAACTGTTAGATTTGAACTTATGATAACTAAATTTTAGTTGTAAATAAAGCAAATGAAAATAAGTTTGTAATTGATTGAATATCATGCACTATCATATAAAAAATATAATTCATGATCATATGCGTATGAGTAATAGCAGATACCAGGACTAGAAAGTGGCTCAAATATAATCTCATGCGCGATGGTGAGTTTAGTGGCTGGGAAGGTTGGAAGAGGCGAGATGACGTCTTCAGTTTCTTGTCCCTGTGTTATTAGGGGATTCTTCTTTCCTCTTCTTCCACCCCCTGAGATCATCTTCTACTTCGATACCGAGGTTCATGGAAAAGGAAGAAATCTCATTCTCAAATTGCTTGTGGCAAAGAGGAGCGGAGGCGACAGTAGGAGGAAGGATGGAATTTTTGTAGGAGGGGCAAAGAGGGGGTGTCGTAAAACTGCAAAGGCCTAAAAGAAAAACTGTCGAGCCCAGTGCCATTTTTTGTTTCACTCTCTATCGATGATGAGTTTTCAATCGGGGGGAAGCCTGCGACACGGGCAAAATCGAGGAAGATAGAGGGAGGCATAATAATTCGATGTATGGATTTAAGTAAACATGAATTCTGATAGTTTTTGCCTCAAACCTAAAAGCAATTCAAACCAAATGTCAAATTTGTTTAATTAACCCACAAAACCAATTTAACTGTCAACTCCGTCTGTTTGAGTGGACCCTTATGAATTTCACCTCTAAAACTCATCATAATTATAATTATACTTAATTACATATTTTTTACTGTTAAATCTTCCCCTCAAATTGAGTATGATGATTGATAGAGATTGACTTCATTTTATAATTTTAGGGGTGCACATAGCAATCCCCAAAATGAGATCATGAGGTTGACTAGTCAACCCCATGATTTCTTTCATGATGGGAGAAGTGGATGGTCAACTTTCTCTCATCTTTTATCTCCTCCATCCAATTCCCCCCTCTTTCTCTCCCACCAAAAAAGAGATCCAATAAAAGAGGAAAGAGGGGAGAGAGAACACCGCCGTCGCAACCGACCGCCGCCAATCGCCGCTGCCCGCCGCCGGCCAACGCCGGCCGCCGCCGGCCACCGACGCTGGCCCCCCGCCGCCGGCCGCCACCGACGCCGGACGGCCCCCGCCGGCCATCGCCAGCCACCTCCACCTGTCGACCGCCACCGGCCGGCCGCTCCCGCTAACCACCGCTAGCCGGTGGCTCGCCGCCCGAACCTCCACCATCCAAGCATGGCGCGCTACCAAGGCCGTCCGATCAAGGGGAAACCACCCACTAACCCACTACGTTAGTGGTGGGGCCCACTATGATGTCCCCCTGGAGCCTATAAAAGGACTCCAGGAGCTCTTCATTTCTCATCTTTTTCCCTCCTACGATTTCTTCTTCTTCTTCCTCAGGTGAGAGCTCTCCCGCCGCCTCCTCCGAGTCGTTCTCCGCTCGTCGCCGGCCACCAGCGACCACCAGTGACCTCCAGCGGCCGCAACCGGCCACCAGCGCCTGTCATTGGCTATAGGCACCCCATCAGAGCGTAGTTCGCAAGGAGACGCCCAAGATCGGAGAAAGTCAAACAAAGAAGGCAGTCGAGACCAGCAAGCGCGTGCCGCCCTGGTCGCAAGCGCCAGAAGCACCCCGCGCATTCCACCATTTAAGTCGCTTCAGCGGAGCAGCCTGTTGCCCGCTGGTGTTTATAGTCATCCTCTCTCCCCACAAATTGTAACGGGAGCGGCCTGTCGCCCCAGTTCACTCAGTGCATTGTAATCATCCAGAGTTAGTGGATTTTGACTGGCACAGAACCAGTCACGTGGTTTTTCACCCGGTTGAAGGGTTTTCCACGTTTAAACTTCTGGTGTACATTTCCCTTTTTCAACTGACTGTGTGCGCACTCGACCGCTCCGCGAGCTAAGGCGGTCCAAGTTAGATCGGATCGACCGGAGCGCCGAGTTTGGCCTCAACAGTTTGACGCCGTCAGTGAGAACATTCCCAACATCCTTCATAAGACAAGTCACTCATCTTTGCCGCTTTCAAAGCTCAGATTCCATGGCGAAGAGAAGTACCCGCACCACTGAAGGATCCGCACTTGGCGGACACATCGAACCAACATGATCCCACTCAGTAGTGGACGTGCCACTGACTGCCGAAGTAACTTTCACCCCCATCATCGCCCTGGAGGGGTGCGTCCGCCAAATGGAAGAACAACAAACGGAAATGCTTGCATTACTTCGAAACATGGGAGCACCTCCTGCTCCCCCGATGCCTCCAGCCCCAGCAAATCCTCCGCTGCAACCAAACCCGGAAAGGTCCCAAGAAGAGCCCGAGGATTATTCTGACGATGCCGGCTCCACTCACCCAGCTCAAAGAGGAGTAAGAGCAGATCATCTTCATCACCACCTCGTCGGAGACATTCACCCCCCTCCTCTCGAAAGATTTACTCGGGAGGAAATTCGGGAAGTTATAGCCGAAGAATACCGCCAGGCTGGAAGAAGAGACTTTAAGGCTCCCGCCCTCTCTGCCAAGGCTCCCCCTTAACGCCGCAAATCCTCGATCATCCCATTCCACATGGATTCAAGCTTTCAAACATCGAGACGTTTGACGAGATCGATGATCCACTGGAACACATCAACCGCTTCACCACCATCATGAGGATTTACAATGCTCCAGACCAGTTGCTCTGTCAAGTGTTCCAAGCAACACTCAAAGGACAGGCTCGTACATGGTTCCATTCCCTAAGAGCTGACACCATTACCAACTTCGCAGAGCTGACCAGGCAATTTACTGATCAGTTCATCACAAGTCGGAGAATCGTTCGCGATCCATCTCACCTTTCAGGTATTCGACAAAATGAAGGAGAGTCCCTCAAGGACTTCTTTCGCCGCTTCACCTCTGAGGCACGTCAAATTCCAGGCGTCGACCCCGAGCTTCTCAGAGGCGTCTTCCTTGGCGGGCTCCGCCCTAGCAGCTTCTATTCAACACTCATGAGGGAGACCGTGCCAAGTGTAACATCCCATTTTCAAATAGACCCCCCCTTAGGAGTGACTTGAACATACCTAGGTCATAACAAGGCTTAGGTTGAATCTAGGAGGTCAAGTGACCCAACTAGCTAGTTGAGACTCACTTGGGCTGCAAATAGTAAAATCTTAAAACCCTTATTTTTGGTGGCCTAGTGGGTTCAATCTGACTCCAAGGCATTCCTAGACCTAATATGAGATCAATGGGTCACCAAGGACCCATTGGGTGCAAACCTAGTGGCTAAGTTGACCCAAGTCAACTTAAGCTCTAGTTAGGCCAAATTAACCCTGCCCTGGGTCAACTCACCCTCTTTATGCCAAGTCTACCATACCTAACCATACCTAGGCCTTAGGGGAGGTCAATGGGTCCCTAGGGGACTATTGATGTTGACTCTGAAGGTTAAATTGACCAAGTCAGGCCTAAACCCTAAGCTAGCCAACATGTAAAAATAGGAGAGAGAAAGTGAGAATAAGGGGTATTTTCATAGTAGAATGGTGAGCCCCCCTCTCAGATGGCATTTAAGGATTTAATATTCATTTTGTGGGCTACCTTTAGGCTTCTAGGGGAAGAAAATTCGTGAGGGTGACTAGGAGAGAGAAAGAAGTAAGGAAGAGGCTAAATTTAGGAGAGAGAAAAGGTGGTGGAAGTGAAGGGGTGGATTTAGAGAGTGAGGAGGCATGGAGCTCGGCCAAAGAGGGGCCAACAGCCACCTAGAGGTTGACACCTCTTCCCCCCACTCTTTCCCCGGCCATCAAGAGGTGTTTCCACTCTCTCTCTCCTCTAACCACCCCCCACATGAAGAGGTATTTTGCCTCTTGGAGAAAACCGCCCCTCTCCCCCTCTCCTCTTTATATACTCACTTAGGAGAGAGGGGAGACCATTTTTGAAACCAGAGAAGGAGGAGAGAGGCTTGCCGGATCCACCAAGGATAGGAAACGCCGCCACCGCCGCCACCGCCGCCACCATGCATTCCCGCCGGTCTATTCGCATCCAAGCCCGAACTCAGGTCCTCCCTCACCTTTTCTCTCATGTTTAGATCCTAGGATTGTTTAGGAGTTGAGTTCATGCTCAAACGAACCGGAGCGAAAGCTTAAAATTTCAGAAATTTCCATTTTTTATGGAGTTTTTGAAGCTCTCGGGTAGGGCGGCGCCACCACCTCCGGCCGCCCTAGCTCCGGCCGTGGATAGCCCCCACCACCGGGAACAAATGGGTGATGTTTCCCGGTGGTGGCGCCGCCTCAGTCCGCCGGAATAAGGCCCGTAAAAACCACCTGTGCGGGCTCATTTTCTGTCCAAATCGGAGAAGATGAACAGTTGCTGTCTGATGCGCTTTAAGATTCGTGTAGGATCAAAATAAACACTTATAAATCCATATTTCCTGATTTTCTATTTTTTTAATAAATAGTTTTCACTGTAAATTAAATTTAGGCCACTTATGGGCACCACATGAAAAAGGTTACAACATGAAAGTTGTAGGTCTTTTGAAGACCTACAATTTGATATGTAGTGGTGAAAAATTGGATGAGGGGACTGCCCTGTAGAGCCTTTTTAGTGAGGGTATGTTCTACAACTAGGGCAGATTTCTTCTAAAAATTATTTAGGCCCTTTAGGGGCATGTTCATCAAAAATGATCAACATAAATGTTGTAGGCATTTTTATTATCTACAGTTTGATATGTAATAGGAAATTTTAGGACAAGTATACTGACGTATAGGGCCAATTTTCTAGGGTAGGTCCTACATGTAGGGCAGATTTTAAAATAATTCCCCACACCTAACCCTTGGTCCAAATTCCTTGAATTTTGGTCATGAGCTTATTATTACCTAGATCTAGCTCCTGTAAGAATTATAGACCATTTGGGATAGTGCATCTTAGGGTTTTGCCCTAACCCTAGAAAAGCTAGGGTAAAATAATTAAAGGGTCAAATGACCCCCATACCCTCCCAAATTTTGGTGAGGTGTACCTGGTATAGGTATCTAGGTCTGGTTAAAATTTCAATTCATTTGGTTGAGTTTTGAATAGGAATTCACTAAACCCTAGTTTGGACCTAGTGAAGGGAAATTTAAGGAAAAGTTACTTTTGACACTTGAGTGGTCACTCACCTCAATAGAGGTTAAGATTTTGACCACTGGTTTAAAATGGTCCTAAGAACTCCCTTGGGGAAGATGGGATGGATTAGGGTGAGTTTACCCTAGGGCCCATGTTCAAACCCTAAATGAAGACTTTGGGGGCTTGTGAAGGACATAGGAGCAAATGCCCTTGTATGGCCTTGAGTTTTGGTGGAGAGGTTTTTAATGGGTATTGAACCCTCTGGTTGAAATATTAGAGAATTTAGAGGTAGGTAGGTACCTCAAAACCTAAACCCTAGTTTTAGGGTAGAAGGGCTTTTAGGTCAAATCAGTAACTTAAATTCATTTAAAAGCTATGAAACTTGGGTAGAGTGTTTCTAGGGTAGTTAGGACCCTTGGATGATTTTACTAGAATTTTTGGATAATTATTTCTAGTACCTCACTTATGAATGTGGGTATAGCCCTATTTGATATTTTATTTATTTAAGATTTTAAGTCAAATAAGACCCCATGAAACTATGGAATTAGATGTTGTTGGCCATTAGTAATGCTCCTGAATTTTTAGTTTAATTTTATGTTGAAGAAATCTAGTAGTTCTTTCACAAGTGTTATAAAAGGGCTTTATGGTTTTAAAATATATTATGGCTTAAATATTTTCTGAAAAATTATGAAATTTGGTAAATAGGGTTCTTAAACTAATATGTACCAGTGGGAATTTATTCAGAATTTTTGGAGTTATGCATATAATACTTGATTCACAAGCATGCTAGATTAAGAATTTAGTAAATGATTTATTGTAAATTAATTTCCAGTAGGAAAATTATGAAACTTATCTAGTACTGTTTTCATAGTGTTATTAGTACCCTGTAATTGATTTAAATTATTTGAATGAAGATTTGATGTAGTTTATTCATTAGTCATGAAAGAAATGAATTATTGATAAAACATGATTAGACCCCTTAGACCTTAGAGAAAAATGTCAAACCTTGGATATATCCTTTTTAGATATAACAAAATTATTTCTGAATTTATTATGATTTTTACATAGCTAAAAAGTCTACTTCATGTTCAAATTGGTAGACCTTGGATTTGTAGAAAAATTAATTAATTATTAGATTAATTGAGAAAATGGTTATAACCTGGAATTGATTCAATTATGCCATGATAGGCCCCCAGTAAATAAATTAGATCATTCGAATGTAAACACAAAGGACATCCTATCATGGACATCATATGGTATAGGGTGGTCGTTAAATAGCAAATTCGGGAAAATGTGTAAATGGATAGGAATTGGTCACAGTGTGAAGTAGTTGGTATTGGTTTGATTTAATGAAGAGACTGGATCACCATAGGAGGTTCAGATGTGGTGAGAAATGAGTTGATGTGTGCTAGAAGGTGCACGGGACCGACGAAAGATCGTCGTCCCCGTAAGAGAGTGAGTCAAATTCACCCTAGGTTTAGTTTGATGCAATTTATAAAGGGAACGGGTAAGGGAAAAACAACCAATAATAATAAGTGCCTTGCGAAAGGGAACTTCGGGCCGTAATGCCGTCGTCTTGGTTCCTAGTGCCTATTGAGAACCCTTCACGGGGCATAATCCGGAGGCAGTCCTGGGCTAACGTAAATCTTAAAACAAACAAAAGAGTAATTAGATGGATAGGGATTCACATTGCACACACTCATTAGTTAGGTTTGGAAATGGTTAAGTCGTCCCGAGGTGTTCAAGGGGGCGCCATCCCGCGGGTCCAAGGGATGAGGTCTGGAGATGAGCTGGACGGCTTAGTTCGGGGAGCTTAGTCTTGGTTGTGGTTAATACAGACGGTTTAGTCCGGGAGTTTGACACCTTAAATTGTTATATATTAAACTGCTGCATGTGCATAAAAATAGGAAAGATTAAGGTGGTGGGTTCTCGATATCGGGGAGTTCGATTGCACCGACACCGATAACGTTGACTCGGCAAGGTGACTAGCACTTAGCCAAGGTTAAGTCCGGCGGACCAGTCGGCAAGAGTACGCAGGAGTCCGCCTCGTGCACCAGGCGTTGAGGGCGTACGATAGGTCAGACCAGTGGTGCTTTTACTGGTTTTGAGGTGGGCGAGGCCCAACCCACCGCTTCCGTCTGCCACTACGGAGGTATCCTGGGAGGTAACGGCTCTGAAAGGGGGAACTAAAGGTTTGTGTACACAAAGTCGTGTGTGTGAGTTGCACTACATGAACATCATAACCCACCATATAGTTGCATACATAATCATTCATAAAAATCTTGACACCTAATGTATAAGTGGAATGAGACGCTTATACATTAGGACCTGCAAAACGACCCCTTGGTCTATAAGCTTGTGTGGGCAAGTTTTATAGATTAAGGTCATTTTTAATATTTAAATAATGCTTGTGATAACCGACACCCCAACGTATAAGTGGAATGAGACATTTATACGATGGGAGCCTTGTAAAAGATCCCTTGGCTTATGTGTACTCATATAAGTGAAGGTTTAAATTCTTACTTACTTACCTTTCTGTTTTACCTATTATAACACTTATATTGTTCGCCTGTTATAACTTGCTAGTTAGGTCCACCGTCATCTGCTTTTGACTACTCTCCACCTTTATGTCCTTCCCTTTCTTCCTCTCCGCTCGGTGCCTTAGGGCATGGGGGAAGGGGCGGGGGATGATAGAGTTTAGTCTTATAGACTAACGGTTTTCAGACCACATCATTTTAGGGAATCGTAGAGCCCAGCCCGGAGGAGCAGCCCAGGAGGCCGGTGCGCTTGGAGACAGGGCAGTCTAGCTCAGGAGCTCAGACAGCCGGGACCGTGAGTTCCGTTCCTTAGTAGCAGTTTGTTTTTCAGCTTCCGTTTGAGTGACCATGTAGTGAGGTGTTATTGTACCAGGCTTAAGTCCTTTTCCTTTCAGTACTCTGATTTTACTCTGATGTTATACTGTGGACGCTCCCCTCGTGGAGTTTTTATTTATATGTGATATTATATTGTGGACTGCATTTCTCTTTACTGTTCTGCTTGCTACTTGATTGTGATCGAACAGACCGGCAGAATCGGCGCGTTGTAGTGACGACCTTCCCGGGTGCGAAGGTGTCACCGCAAAGCGGCGGTTCTGGGCACAAGACCCCGAGTTATGAATCGAGTTTTCAAAAAAAAAAGGGGTCTTACACCAAGTTATCCAGATCTCGTTCATCGGGTCGAGGCCCAGATAGCAGCCGACGAAGCTATTGAAGCGCACCGACAGCAGTTTTGAGGAGGACAAAAAGGAAGAAAGAAGAGGGGCCAACTCTCACAAGACAAGAAGAACGGCACCAGAGTGAGCGTCGCCGCAATAGCCGTCAACGAGACCTTCTAAGGAATGAGGGGCATCATCCATTTCAGGAATGCACCCCTCTGAATACCACCTGCACAAATGTGATGTGCGCCATTCAGAATGATCCGGCCTTCCAACGACCAAGGGCACCGCGACCAAACCCTAAGGCAGACCAGACAAGATACTGCGAATTCCACCGCGCAATGGGTCACAACACTGAAGAGTGCGCCGGTCTCAAAGATGAAATTGAACATCTTGTTCACCAGGGGCTCCTCGAGAGATTTTTGCAAAGACAGCCACAGATCCCAGCACAAGGAAACGATGGAGGAAGACAGATGGTTGGCAACATAGAGACAATCGTCGGATCCCCAGCAATGAATACCTAGGACGGACGCTCTCCCCGACGCAGGACGACCCTCTACAACACACATGTAGCCCGAAATTTGCGTCGCATCTATCCTCCGCATTTTAATCTTTTATTAATGGTGTTAATCATCTGCTTTTTCCATCATCTTGTTTTTGTCACTTTAGAACAGTAAAAGTCATGAGCTCAGGCTCGCGCAAACCAAGTTTATTTCCAAGTGAAATATCATATTTGTTATAAGGTAAAACTGTGCTTACAAACCGAACAAGCAGGTTCTTCAGCAACTTTGTCTCTCAAACGTCATGTCATCGCAAGGGCCTGCCCCCAGCACGATCGCACCCGGATTGAGCACCTACGTTCTTCGACGGTCGGATTGAGTACTTACACTCTCCGACGCCATCGTCAGGGTCTGCCCCCCTCGCGATTGCACCCGGATTGAGCACCTACGTTCTCCGGCACCCAGATTGAGCACATACGTTCTCCGACAGTCGGATTGAGTACTTACACTCTCCGACGCCATCGTTAGGGTCTGCCCCCCTCGCGATTACACTCGGATTGAGCACCTACGTTCTCCGGCACCCAGATTGAGAACCTACGTTCTCCGACAGTCGGATTGAGTACTTACACTCTCCGACGCCATCGTCAGGGACTGCCCCCCTCGCGATTGCACCCGGATTGAGCACCTACGTTCTCCGGCACCCAGATCGAGCACATACGTTCTCCGGTGCCCGGATTGAGCACCTACGTTCTTCGATGGTTGGATGGAGTACTTACACTCTCCGACACCATCGCCAGGGCCTTACCCCCTCGCGATCGCACCCGGATTGAGCACATACGTTCTCTGGTGCCCGGATTGAATACCTACGTTCTCTGACGGTCGGATTGAGTAATTACACTCTCCGACGACACCGTGGGGCCTGCCCCCCTCACGAAGAAGCCGTGAGCATCCCTCGCGCAAACTAAGCCGTGAGTATCCCTCGCGCAAACTAAGCCGCGAGCAACCCTCGCGCAATCGAAGCCGCGAGCAACCCTCACGCAAGCAAAGCCGTGAGCAACCCTCGCGCAGCCTAAGCCGCGAGCAGCTGCCCGCGCAACCTAAGTCGCGCGCAACCCTCGCGCAACCTAAGCCGCGAGCAACCCTCGCGCAAGCAAAGCCGCGAGCACCCTCGCACAATCTAAACCGCGAGTAACCCTCACGCAATCTAAGCTGCGAGAAATCCTCGCGCATTCTAAGTCGAAGGCAACCATCGCGCAATCTAAGCTGCGGGCAGCCCTCGCGCAATCTAAGCCGCGAGCAACCCTCGTGTAGTCTAAGTTGCGCGCAACCCTCGCGCAATCTAAGCCGCGAGCAGCCCTCGGGCAATTTAAGCCGCGAGCAACCCTCGCGCAATCTAAGCCGCGAGCAACCCTCGCAAAAGTCAAGCCGCGGTCGCAAACCGTGCAAATCAAGCTTCGTGCAAGCACGACGGCGAACCAACAAAGCCGCGAGCCAACCTCATTCAAACTAAGTCGCGGTCACAAACCGCGCAAGACAAAGTCACAAGCAAGTCTTGTGCGAGCCAAAGTCACGAGCCAAGCTCGTGCGAGCAAAAGTCACGAGCCAAGCTCGTGCGAACAATAATCGCGAGTCAGTCTCACGCAAAATGACGCTGCACGTCAAACTTACGTAAAACAGCATCAACCTCGCAAACTGAGGTATCATTCAGCCTCGATAAAAATAGAGGAGCCGTATTTACACTCATGCGCCTTGCCGCAGCAAGTTTCCCCTTTCGACCTTGTACAAGAAATACTCGGTGATACACTCGGGGGGGGGGGGGGCAACAGAAACTCCACATCTCAGTAATCTTATCCCTTGGGCGCCTAGTTCGCCATGCATGTTGCACCTTGCGCACATCGCGTATGCAGCGTGCCTCGCGCACGCATCACTCACCCATCGTGCACATTACATACCGTGCACATCGTACCTTGTGCACACGTCACATACCTTGCGCCTTGCGCACACAAGACGCAGTTGTGCATATCAAAGCAGGTACGAAAAGGCCCATAACGGCGCTTCCAGAAGCGCAAGGCGAGCAAGAGCCCGCACACACAACACGCGCACCCAGGTTGCCCACACGCACCCGCACGCACGGTCACGCGCGCGCACACTCGCGTGCGAGGTCGCGCGCAGGGTCGCGCGCGCGCGCAGCCGCGCGTAGGGTCGCGCGCGCACACCCGCGCGTAGGGTCGCGAGCGCACACACGCGCCCGCGCACCTGCGCGCGCCCGCGCGCAGGCTCGCCCGCGCGCGGGGTCGCACGCACGCACTTGCACGCGTGCGCCCGCGCGCGCCCGCGCACGCCCCCGCGCGCCCCTGCTCGCGCTCAGGCTCGCGCTCGCGCGCACCCGCGCGCGGGGTCGCACGCGCCCGCGCGCACCCGCGCGCGGGGTCGCACGCGCCCGCGCGCGGGGTCGCCTGCGGTCGATGTCGCGTGCGCACACCCGCGCGCTGAGTTTGCGCAAGCGCGCTTGCGTGATTCCGGGTGCGCCTTTGCACTCGCCCGCCGTTGCGCCGGCGCGCCTTCGCACCGTCAAGCGCGCGGACCCCCTCGCGATTGGATTCGCCGGCACCTTGCCCGAAGCCCCCGTCGCCGCTCCTTCAATTTGATGAAATGCCGTCATTGCCAATTGTATAAGTACAAGCATACCTTCTAAGCACCATTCTTCGCCTTCTCGGCTTTCTCTCCGGAGGAAGACATGGAAGCGGGGAAGAAAATGATTAAAAATCCTAAGTTGTCTCTCACACGGCTCACCAACAACAAAGGATTTGGGGGGCAATTGATAGGGATTGACTCCATTTTATAGCTTTAGGGGTGCACATATCAATCCCCAAAATGAGATCATGGGGTTGACTAGTCAACCCCATGATTCCCTTCATGATGGGAGAAGTGGAGGGTCCACTTTCTCTCATCTTTTATCTCCTCCATCCAATTCCCCCCTCTTTCTCTCCCACCAAAAAAAAGATCCACAAAAAGGGGAAAGAGGGGAGAGAAAACACCGCCGCCGCAACCGACCGCTGCCAACCGTCGCCGCCGGCTGCCCGCCGCCGGCCGCCACCGCCTCCGGCCACCCGCCGCCGGGCGGCCGCAGCCGCCCGGCCGCCACCGGCCGGCCGCCGACCACCCGCCGGCCGCCACCTGTCGACCGCCACCGGCAGGCCGCTCCCGCTAACCACCGCTAGCCGGTGGCTCGCCTCCCGAACCTCCACCATCCGATCATGGCGCGCTACCAAACCCGTCCGATCAAGGGGAAACCACCCACTAACCCACTACGTTAGTGGTGGGGCCCACTATGATCTCCCCCTGGAGCCTATAAAAGGATCCCAGGGGCTCTTCATTTCTCATCTCTTTCCCTCCTACGATTTCTTCTTCTTCTTCCTCAGGTGAGAGCTCTCCCTCCGCCTCCTCCGAGTCGTTCTACGCTCGTCGCCGGCCACCAGCGGCCACCAGCGACCACCAACGACCACCAGTGACCTCCAGCAGCCTCCACCGGCCACCAACGCCTGTCATTGGCTATAGGCACCCCGTCAGAGCGTAGTTCGCAAGGAGACTCCCAAGATCGGAGAAAGTCAAACGAAGAAGGCAGTCGAGGCCAGCAAGCGCGTGCCGCCCTGGTCGCAAGCGCCAGAAGCATCCCG
Organism: Platanthera zijinensis; assembly: GCA_039513925.1. NCBI lineage: Eukaryota > Viridiplantae > Streptophyta > Magnoliopsida > Asparagales > Orchidaceae > Platanthera > Platanthera zijinensis. The sequence goes on from CM077080.1 coordinate 201,720,556, forward strand.
CGCATTCCACCATTTAAGTCGCTTCAGCGGAGCAGCCTGTTGCCCGCTGGTGTTTATAGTCATCCTCTCTCCCCACAAATTATAACGGGAGCGGCCTGTCGCCCCGGTTCACTCAGTGTATTGTAATCATCCAGAGTTAGTGGATTTTGATTGGCACAGAACCGGTTACGTGGTTTTTCATCAGGTTGAAGGGTTTTCCACGTTAAAACTTCTGGTGTACATTTCCCTTTTTCAACATACTGTGTGCGCACTCGACCGCTCCGCGAGCTAAGACGGTCAAAGTTAGACCGGATCGACCGGAGCGCCGAGTTTGGCCGCAACAATGATTAATCATACTCAACCTGATTATCTTAGAAGAAAACGACCATATACTTCATGTTTTAGTGAAAAATACCAGCAAATTAGTTTTCAGATTTAACAAATGGAATACAAAAAAAATTATTGCTCATTTTCTCCTTTATAAAATTACTATCAATCTATATACTTAGTACGATCATGTTGAACTGAATTTTGAACAATTAAAATAATGGTCTTGGTTTTATAGAATATCAAACATAATTAAGTAAGAGCATCCCCAAATCCATCAATTATGTCATTGGTTGATGCTTTTACAAATGCAAAGCGACATGACCTTATATTTAGCTTTTACACTTAACAAAGCAATAATATGTTGCTTCTTACTTTTTTATATTATAATATTTTTACCAATAAAACTATAGTATCACATGGTATATTGTATGTCCATCATAAACCCAATTCAGTCTGGAACAATGTTATTTTTTATGCCCATTTGATCGCTAGAAGTGAAGTTACTTGTCTTACTGTAAGGTAAGAGCGTAAATTTTTTTCTCAATGGTAGCTTTAAATATCGCAGAATTTTAATAACTACATTATAATATTTTTCTCTAAGGTTATGCTAAGTTAACTCAAGATGCCAAAAAATTAAAGAGATATTAGGTCTACTATGAGAGAGACACATGAGATAATGCACTTAATGTTGGTAGTTAGGAAGATCTTGGATATAATCATCATCATTTTTACCAAATTTATAATCAACTTCAATAAGATAATCAATGAGTTATATCTTAACATTCTTGTATCTTCCAGCATGTTCAGGATGTATTTTTCTTAGAGATGAATGTCATTTTTTCTAGACACTTCAATTCAATGAAATATTGTAATACACCAAGAATCTTTACTTCAAATTCCTTAGTTTGTATTTTGGGGATATGATCTTCAATTTATCATCCTTAGTAACAATGATGTCATCAATTATAATCAATAAGAGCTACTAGGTTTCCTAAATTTCTTTTATATATCCAAAGAAAATAATTGCTCAATTGAAGCAACAAAACCAAACTCGACGATTTTATTCATATACTAATTTTTGTAGCTTGCATACTCTCTAAAGAGCTCCTTTGGAGTGAATTTAGATGGGGTGCTCATGTAAACTTTTTTCCTCTAAGTCTTCATGGAGAGATGTGTTTTTAATATCAATTTGTTAAAGGCCTTGCCCTTTGTTTGCAACAAACATGAGTCATATCCTGATAACACTCATCTTTGCTACAACATCAAAAGTATCTTAACAATTGATGCTAAAATTTCGAGTGTATCCAAGTATTATTTAGACATCTTATATCTTTCAATAACTTCATCTGTTGAAGCCAAAACTTGACCTCAATGAGAGTTCAAAAATAGGGGCGTTGACAACACCTACTTCTCGATCTCAAGCTCTGACCCCTGACTGGTTGTAAAGGACCTAGAACTGACCCAAAGCCTCAGCAGGGAGGTCCCACCTCTTACCCGAAAGATCTCTGGGAGCTTCCCCTCCAAAGCCAAAAGCTGGGCTTGGAGCTCCTCAAAAAGCACTAGAAGATCTTAGAGAAATATGAAAGCTTGATTTTTGAAGAGCCCCTGCGGGTCTATTTATAGTCTTTGCTGACCTGAAATTACTAAATTACCCCTGGCTGGTCTGCCAATAGCCAAATCCCGCTGTCATGAAATACTAAATGCAGACCCTGGGGGAATATAGGTAATTTACCCAAGGGCAGCTGGGTAATTTCACCCTAGACCCCACCCGGCGAGAACCTCTATGCTGAGAACCCTTTCGCCCTCACTCGGCGGGAGCTAAAAAGGTGTTGAAGAATGTATCGGACCGAGCCAGTTCCCGCCTTCCGCGAGGCGCGAGCCTTCTCGCCCGCCTCTGGGCAAAAGTAGGTCTCGGCCAGGGCTTGAGCGCGAGCATTCTCGCCCACTCCTAGGCGGGAGATCTTCTGCTTTGAAGCCCAAAGCTAGCCCGAAGCTAGTTCAAACCTGACCCTTGGCGTCTTTGGGTTCCAATCAGCGAATATGGGGTTGTACACAATCCCCGCTCTTTTCGAGCTAGCCCTACGCTCGAAAATACACGTCCAACTAATAATATTCGCTGAGCACGTGCTGTCCTGAAAAGAGAATCTTTTGGTGAACCAACCCACATCTATATATGTGTGTGTTGATAGAAGGTCATAAATCCGTCCCTGCCAATCGCTTCCCTGTGTCTGAGTTCTCGCGTCATCCCAAGATGCGTTCCAAACGCGCTGAGAAGCCGCTCTCGCAGAGCCTTCAAGACCGCATCGATGCGGCGCAGGCGCGATCCCTTACGAACAGTGCCTTGGTAGCCCCCTGGCTGGAGAGAAAGGCGCCAGCCGCTGAGCCCTCACAGCTGAAGAAAAAGAAGAAGAAGGCGAAATGGGTCAAGCGGGACCTCCCGCGTGAGAATCGGGGCTCACCTACTCCGTCCCCGAGCCGCGCGGATAATCCTTCCCCTCTGCAGAAGGTACGTCTCTACGGCTTGCTGACTACCAAAACTATGAACTGGTTAAGAAAAAGGATCGACAACTGATATGCAGTACCCCTCGCAGGAGGCAGTTCAAGATGATGGCGCCGGGTCCCCGCTGGTGCCCCCACAGTCGGCGTCTCTCCTCCCCAAGGATCCACCACGGGTCCCGGAGGCAACTCCTCCGACGGACCCTCCAAGAATTCCAAGTAACCTTTTATCTCCATTCTATCCAATTTTTATCATTCCAATCACTGCATTCCGAACTGTTGAACTGACTTTCCGATCCGCCAACTCCCGCCAGCCCGGGTCTCTCCACCTGGGGAAACAAAATAGTAGTTGCCAACTTGGTCACCCAAGCGGCTAATCCCGCCCTACCGGCGGGAGGGGTGGCCACTGAACCTTCTGCATCTCCAAAGGAGGCCAGCCAACCCACGAGGGAGGACGACTTTGTAACGCCCCAAAAATTATAAATGAACCGGTTGTAACGACCCCATCCGTTAGATGACGTATAGTAGAAGGTCCGGCCAGGGCCCCACACTATATGCCACAAACAGACGGTGAGGTCACAGGATAATACCAAACCAAACACGAATCCTAACTCAGAGCATTCTAGCGGAAGCTTTAAGTTACAACTTTGAACTCTTAACCGGAATGTCCAATATATAAAACCATAGTTATATATATACCACGGAATGTACACAACCACAAGAGTTTGGCCTTAAGGCCTTACAGTTCCTCTGAACATACATCATGTTTTACAAACCTCGGCGCGCAGGCCGGCCATACATGAGTAAAAAGAGAAAACAAAACAAAGCCATTCGCTTAGCCTTCCAGGCTGGCCGCAGCAGCAGCAGCAACAGCAGTAGGGCTCTCCCGCCCATCACTTACCACTTGGCTCTCCAGCACCTGCACGGGAACAATCCACCCAACCGGTGGCAAACAATGCAACGGTCAGCATTCAGCTGATCCAATTATAACAATCCTACCCCTTTCTCGGGGCATGAGCATTCTTTCCCTGCAAGCATGGCATCATCAATAGCAACTATGTGCGCGCAGGCACATTCAAGCCATCACAACCATCGGCCACCCGGCCCGACAGTCCGTGCACTCAGGGCACATTTTCGGTGTACCGGAATACCAGGGTCAACACCACCGTCTACACGGTATTTGAGCATTTCAGTCTTTCCGGCGCGCGGGCCTAAGACTCTCATTAGGCGCTCCAACAAAACCTATACCAGGCTTCCAAGTCGGACGGACCTAACGCAGGTACGGATCAGCCACCCCCCGTTGCTCAAGTCGCCGAGCCACCTCGAATACAGAAGTATCCATGGCATTTTATAGGCGCGGGTCGGTTTCACCTTTCCTGTTCGGCACTCAGCCTTTTCAACGAGTTGCAGCCCAACGACTCAACTACTCACAAAGTGGCAACGCACGGCCACAAGAGTTGCCGCCAACCCTCTTCATTTCCTGGACATCGTCCAGTACTTCCTGCCGCACCAAGCAACAGGTAGGAACAAGGCATCACAAGCCATAGGCATCACAAGCCATTATCACGGAGCCTTCTCCGATATGCAAACAAGCATCACCAATCCAGATTCCATCCAGATGGGTTTCACACAGCATGCCTAGAGCCGTACTCCAATTCCGGCCTCTAACAAGGGGGACTTCACATATCTACCCCAAGGGACACCACAACCCACCGCACACTCGCGGGGAAGGGCTTTCCCTATGCAATGCAGAAAAGAAGGACTTCACATGTCCAAGGAGGGAGATCGTTACCCTTGTCGATCTCTTCGGTGCCATCGCAAACTAGCCGGTGAGAAAGAACCGCAGCAGCCTTGCCGTCACAACGCCGGCTTCGGATCACGAATCGAACCACGGGAGCTCCGCCGGTGGCTTGGTCTCCTCCTCCTTCTTCCTCTCTCTTTCTCTCTTTCTCTCTTCCTTAAGGATAAAAGAAGAATGAATCTCCTTCTCTCACGACTTATCCAGCCCAAGAAACCACCTGAGCCTTTGGATCAAAAGAGAGGAAACTGAACGGCCAAGATTTCCCCAGAATTTCACTTTTTGGCCGACACGGCCTGTGACACGCCCGTATCACAGGCCGTGTACCCCTGAAGCGGTGCACACAGCTTGAACCGACTGAACAACACGGGTCAACGACACGCCCGTGTCGGACCTGACACGCCCGTGTCAAACCTGAGACACGCCCGTGTCTCCTGCTCCATCGAGCTGCAACCAGAACACGGGTCGGAACACGGCAGCTGACACGCCCGTGTCCAGCCTGACACGCCCGTGTTCCCGGCCGTGTTCAAGGCCGTGTCCGGCTCTGCCCGGAATAGGCCAATTTTGCAAAATAAATAGAACACGCCCTGGGACACGCCCGTGTCCCAGGCCGTGTCACCCGACACGCCCTGGGACACGCCCGTGTCCCAGGCCGTGTAACCTGACCTGCTACTCAAACTTCAAGTTGAGTCTTTTGGGCCTTTTTGGGGTGTTACAACCCTCCCCCCCTTATCAAAATTTCGTCCCGAAATTTGCACGGTAAGGAAAGAAAACTCAGCAGCTATAACCATGTTATAACAAAAAGTACACGGTCTACAGTTTATACAAATAACTCGGGAAACTCGGCTCGCATGGTCTGCTCCCGCTCCCATGTTAGCTCTTCACGGCCACAATTGTCCCATCGGACCTTGACCATCCCGATCACTTTGTTCCGCAACTGTTTTTCGGCTCGATCCTCGATCCGAATGGGTCTAACCCTCGTCGTTAGCCCATATTCGACCGGTACCCGATCAGCCTCCACGACTTGAGCTGGATCCTTTACCGCCTTACGAAGGACTGAGATGTGAAACACATCATGTAATCCATCCAAGTCCGCTGAAAGTGCTAGTCGATAAGCAGCTTCCCCAACTCGCTCCACCACCTCAAACGGACCAAGATACCTCGGACTTAGCTTTTTCAAACGCCGAATCCTGGACACACCTTTGAAGGGTTTGATCTTCAAATATACCCAATCACCCACCGCGAACTCCACGTTCCGGTGCTTGGCATTGTAGTACTTGGCTTGACGATCTTGGGCTATCAATAGCCTCTCCCGAATAGAGCGTATGAGCGAAGTAGCTTCTTCGACTTCCTTTTTCCCATTCAGCTTCGATTCGCCTGCTTCTGCCCAAGCTAACGGTGTACGGCATTTCCGACCATACAACGCTTCGAATGGTGCCATACCAATACTCGCTTGGTAGCTATTATTATAGGCAAATTCGACGAGAAATATATAATCTTCCCATCTCTTACCAAAGTCTAGGGCGCACATGCGGAGCATATCCTCCATCGTCCTGTTGGTTCGTTCAGTCTGGCCATCCGTTTGGGGATGAAAGGCCGTACTAAACGCTAATTTTGTACCCAACATTTGATGAACGAGCCGCCAATCATTCGATGTGAACCGCCCATCACGGTCACTAACGATGCTCCGGGGAACACCGTGCAGTCGAACAACCTGCTCCACATACAGCTTGGCCAAGGTTTCCACTGAATCGTCTCTTCTGTTTGGAAGGAAGTGCGCCACTTTCGTCAACCGGTCCACAATCACCCAGATTGAATCATGACCGCGTTGAGATCTCGGCAACCCGTGCACGAAATCCATCGAAATATCATCGAACTTCCACTCCGGAATAGGTAAAGACTTCAGGAAACCGCCAGGCTTCTGGCATTCTGCTTTCACCAACGCACAGGTGTTGCATTTCGCCACATAACGAGCCACATCTTTCTTTAGTCCGGGCCACCAGAATAGCTTTTTCATGTCCCTGTACATCTTTGTGCTCCCTGGGTGAACTGAGTACTGTGCAAAGTGAGCTTCGTACATCAACTCTTCCCTCAGTTTACCCACACTTGGGACGCATACTCGACCATTTCTCCGTAACAACCCATTAGCCCAAGAGAATTGGTCATCCGGCCCATCTTTAGCATAGCACTGGAGACTTTCATCAAGCTCCGTTGCTCGCCGAATTCTGTCCGTAAGGTCATACTGCACCTCCGTCCAGTTCAAGCACGCATCGGTTGACGCACCCTTGTCAACACACGATATCGCCATTGCCTCCAATTCTTGGATCAAACGCTGATCATGCCTCTGCAACCAGCTTGCCCGTACCGGAGTCTTCCGACTCAAAGCATCAGCGACCACATTTCCCTTCCCGGGAGTATAGTGAATCTCGAAGGTGTAGTCCCCGAGGAACTCCATCCATCTTCGTTGTCGCATATTCAAATCCTTCTGATCCAACAAATACTTTAGGCTCTTGTGATCCGTATAGATATCCACTTTGACGCCATATAGATAGTGCCGCCACAACTTGAGCGCAAAGATTACCGCCGCCAACTCCAAATCATGGACGGGATAATTCCGCTCATGCACTTTCAACTGACGCGAGCCATAAGCAATCACTTTCCCAAACTGCAGAAGAACGCAGCCTAAGCCGCTCCCAGATGCATCACTATAGATCTCATACCCATCGGTACCACATGGAGACGTCAACACAGGCGCCGTGGTCAAACGACTCTTCAAGTCTTCAAAAGCTCGCGCGCACTCCGGCGTCCATATGAACTTTTGATCTTTTCTCGTCAGCGTGGTGAGAGGTAAAGCAATCCGTGAGAAGTTTTCCACAAACCGTCTATAGTAGCCCGCAAGTCCAAGGAAGCTCCTGACCTCGGCCACTGAAGACATCACTGGCCAATCTCGGATGGCACTTATCTTCAACGGATCCACCGCGATACCCTCTCCGCTTACCACATGGCCTAAGAAGGCTACTGAAGAGAGCCAGAACTCACACTTTGAGAACTTGGCAAAAAGCTTATTCCTCCGCAGGGTATGCAAGACCAACCGCAATGGTTTGCGTGATCCTCTTCCGACTGAGAGTATACTAAGATGTCATCGATAAACACAATAACAAACAAATCCAAGTACTCTCGGAACGTTCGATGCATTAGGTCCATAAATACCGAAGGCGCATTACATAGGCCAAACGGCATTACCGTGAACTCATAATGACCGTAGCGTGTTCCAAACGCTGTCTTGGGAATGTCACCTTCCCGAATCCTTAGCTGATAATATCCCGATTTCAGATCCAACTTGGAATAGACCGTTGATCCCGCCAGCTGATCAAAAAGGTCATCAATCCGTGGGATCGGATACTTGTTTTTCTCCGTCAGCTTATTCAACTCGCGGTAGTCAATACACAACCGTAAGCTACCATCTTTCTTTTTCACAAAGAGAACAGGCGCGCTCCAAGGTGACATACTTGGGCGTATATAACCCTGCTCCAACAACTCTTGCAGTTGGACTTTCAACTCAGCCATCTCTTTTGGCGCGACGCGATATGGAGAGCGGGCCACAGGTTTCGCACCTGGCACCAACTCAATAGAGAAGTCAATCTCCCGCTGGGGTGGTAACCCTGGAAGATCTTTAGGAAACACATCGGCAAACTCTGACACAACTGGCACTTCACCGACACTGGCCTTTGGCTCAACAGCCTGAATTAGCGTGAAGAATAACTCCGCGCCCTTCCGAACAGCATTGACGACTTGGAGTGCAGACAACAACGTTCCGCCAACTCCTCGCATACCAGCGAACTTCGTCACAAGCCCGGTATTCTGGCCCAGTGTAATCTCTTTGGAGTTGCAATCAATAAAGGCACGCTGCTCCGAGAGCCAGTCCATACCAAAGATCACATCAAACTCCGATAACGGTAGCACAGCTGCACTCAAACCGAAATCCCGACTTCCTATTTGCACATCCACCTCGCAAGCCCTATCCGCAAGCATCACACAGCCATTCGGCAATAGCACCCTTGTACTATCCACCGTCACATGACTCGGTACCCCAATGCGAGATACGAAATCCTCAGACAGAAAAGAATGCGAAGCACCCGTATCAAACAGGGCTCTCGCTAAGTTATTCCGAATCAGGACAAAGCCTGCAGCACACACACATCATGCACAAGCTAAACAAAACCAAAACCAAAAGCACAGCAAGTAAACTAAATCAACTCGTACCTGTGACGACGTCACTTTGCTTAATCGCTTCCTGTTGGCCAAGTTGATAGATTCGGGGCTGCGCTTGGGAAGCAGAGGAATCCACCACCGCTTTGCCCTTCTCAGCATACGACGCACCCGTCTTCTTTTCCCCTTTGGGCTGCACAACTCGACAGTCACGAGCAATATGCCCCACCCGGCCACAGTTATAGCACGTACGAGCATCCGGCCTTGATGTCGCTCCCGACACAACGGTCGTAGTCACTTGCCCAGATGGCTTGGACCTCTTGCCCCCTTTCTTCTGGTAAAACGACTTGCCTGGGCGAGGTGCTTGAAACTCTGGCTTAGACACCACCAAGCCCTTATTCCCTTGCACTCGCCTCATGTCCTTCTCCAACGCGCACGCCGTATCAACCAACGCCTGGAACCCTTGGCTCACAGAACTCGAAAGCAGGAATCGTAACTCATCCCGCAATCCTTCATAGAACCGATTCGTTTTCCTTTGGTCATCCGCGAAGATTGTTCCCGCATATCGTCCCAACCTGGTAAACTCGTGCAAGTAGGTATCCACACTATCGTCCCCTTGCTTTAACCGTTGGAACTCATTTTCCATAGCAATACGTTGCGCCGCTGGGACATGTTTCGCCAGAAAGATTCGAGAGAACTCCTCAATCGACACTTGTGTTAATTGCCTGCCCGCCAAGTGGTGTAGCTCTACCTCATCCCACCACAACCGCGCCTCTCCTTCCAACATGAAGGTGGCCAAGGTGACCTTGAGAGTTTCCTCCGCCCTAATCGCTGTCATTATCCTCTTGACACGCGATAACCAATCTTCCGCCTGCGTTGGGGATCCCATTCCCGCAAACGTCGGAGGACTGAAGCTCATAAATTGCTTCAACTGTCGGTCAGCAGCCCGTGGATCTACAGCCTCAACCGGCTCGGGTCTTACATCAACACGAACTGGCACTACCGCCGGCTGCGCTTGCCCGGTCGGCTGAATCATGGCAAATAGCGCCTCAGCCACTAAACGAACAGTTTCCGCAGATGGAGGAGGTGTTGGCACCTCAGCTGGTGCCGCACTCTCATCAGAACGCTGGGGCTCAGACTGCCCAGCACCACTACGTGTCACCTATAGGTGGACAAGACACACATTAGCGAACGTATGCAAGCAAAACAACACAAAAAGGAACGCGCAGATTCCTCAAACAAGATTTTGTACATTCCTTAATGGACATTCCAGAGTTCATTAGCGTTACAGCAGGTCGCACAAACACGTGCTCGCCACCCCACAAAAGAATTCGACCACGAATTCGAAAGAGGAAGACCGACGAAAAGCTGATACCAAAATGGACATTCCAGAGTTCATTAGCGTTACAGCAGGTCGCACAAACACGTGCGCAGCGGAAGCGTGGTGGGCCCATCACCCACAGGTCGGAGGATCGAAACCTCCCTCTGATACCAAAATGTAACGACCCCATCCGTTAGATGACGTATAGTAGAAGGTCCGGCCGGGGCCCCACACTATATGCCACAAACAGACGGTGAGGTCACAGGAGAGTACCAAACCAAACACGAATCCTAACTCAGAGCATTCTAGCGGAAGCTTTAAGTTACAACTTTGAACTCTTAACCGGAATGTCCAATATATAAAACCACAGTTATATATATACCACGGAATGTACACAACCACAAGAGTTTGGCCTTAAGGCCTTACAGTTCCTCTGAACATACATCATGTTTTACAAACCTCGGCGCGCAGGCCGGCCATACATGAGTAAAAAGAGAAAACAAAACAAAGCCATTCGCTTAGCCTTCCAGGCTGGCCGCAGCAGCAGCAGCAACAGCAGTAGGGCTCTCCCGCCCATCACTTACCACTTGGCTCTCCAGCACCTGCACGGGAACAATCCACCCAACCGGTGGCAAACAATGCAACGGTCAGCATTCAGCTGACCCAATTATAACAATCCTACCCCTTTCTCGGGGCATGAGCATTCTTTCCCTGCAAGCATGGCATCATCAATAGAAACTATGTGCGCGCAGGCACATTCAAGCCATCACAACCATCGGCCACCCGGCCCGACAGTCCGTGCACTCAGGGCACATTTTCGGTGTACCGGAATACCAGGGTCAACACCACCGTCTACACGGTATTTGAGCATTTCAGTCTTTCCGGCGCGCGGGCCTAAGACTCTCATTAGGCGCTCCAACAAAACCTATACCAGGCTTCCAAGTCGGACGGACCTAACGCAGGTACGGATCAGCCACCCCCCGTTGCTCAAGTCGCCGAGCCACCTCGAATACGGAAGTATCCATGGCATTTTATAGGCGCGGGTCGGTTTCACCTTTCCTGTTTGGCACTCAGCCTTTTCAACGAGTTGCATCCCAACGGCTCAACTACTCACAAAGTGGCAACGCACGGCCACAAGAGTTGCCGCCAACCCTCTTCATTTCCTGGACATCGTCCAGTACTTCCTGCCGCACCAAGCAACAGGTAGGAACAAGGCATCACAAGCCATAGGCATCACAAGCCATTATCACGGAGCCTTCTCCGATATGCAAACAAGCATCACCAATCCAGATTCCATCCAGATGGGTTTCACACAGCATGCCTAGAGCCGTACTCCAATTCCGGCCTCTAACAAGGGGGACTTCACATATCTACCCCAAGGGACACCACAACCCACCGCACACTCGCGGGGAAGGGCTTTCCCTATGCAATGCAGAAAAGAAGGACTTCACATGTCCAAGGAGGGAGATCGTTACCCTTGTCGATCTCTTCGGTGCCATCGCAAACTAGCCGGTGAGAAAGAACCGCAGCAGCCTTGCCGTCACAACGCCGGCTTCGGATCACGAATCGAACCACGGGAGCTCCGCCGGTGGCTTGGTCTCCTCCTCCTTCTTCCTCTCTCTTTCTCTCTTTCTCTCTTCCTTAAGGATAAAAGAAGAATGAATCTCCTTCTCTCACGACTTATCCAGCCCAAGAAACCACCTGAGCCTTTGGATCAAAAGAGAGGAAACTGAACGGCCAAGATTTCCCCAGAATTTCACTTTTTGGCCGACACGGCCTGTGACACGCCCGTGTCACAGGCCGTGTACCCCTGAAGCGGTGCACACAGCTTGAACCGACTGAACAACACGGGTCAACGACACGCCCGTGTCGGACCTGACACGCCCGTGTCAAACCTGAGACACGCCCGTGTCTCCTGCTCCATCGAGCTGCAACCAGAACACGGGTCGGAACACGGCAGCTGACACGCCCGTGTCCAGCCTGACACGCCCGTGTTCCCGGCCGTGTTCAAGGCCGTGTCCGGCTCTGCCCGGAATAGGCCAATTTTGCAAAATAAATAGAACACGCCCTGGGACACGCCCGTGTCCCAGGCCGTGTCACCCGACACGCCCTGGGACACGCCCGTGTCCCAGGCCGTGTAACCTGACCTGCTACTCAAACTTCAAGTTGAGTCTTCCTCTTTCGAATTCGTGGTTTAGGGCCTTTTTGGGGTGTTACACCGGTCACGTTGAGTCTTCCTCTTTTGGGCCTTTTTGGGGTGTTACACCGGTCACGTCCTAAGGCATTTTTGGTGCCTAGATAGGAGCACACGGCCTAGGACACGGGCTTGTCCAAGGCCATGTCCTTCTCTATGATGGCTGGACTTATTCCCGTGGGGATACGACAGGAAACACGGCTGTGAATAGTGTTGACACAGGCGTGTCAAGGGTGACACGGGCGTGTCCTTACCCGTGCCACTACCCGTGTCAGGCTCGGGATGAAAACTGGCCTCTGCCAACTGAAGTACACGGCCGTGGTACACAGGCGTGTACTGGTCGACACGGGCGTGTTCTTATCCACACGGGTGTGTTCCTACCCGTGTCCAGTTCGAGATGTGATGGTTAGCGTGGCGGTTATTGGTGACACGCCCTAGGTCACGGGCATGTCGGGACCCGACACGGGCGTATCAGGCTGAGACACGGGCGTGTCTTCACCCATGTCCTTTTCTATGCTCGACGATCGTGCCTGGATCGAGGCACACGGCCTGAGACACGGCCATGTGCAAGGCCGTGTTCGGCCCAGGAATGAGAAATTTTGGGCAAATCCGAGCCGTTCGTTTTCTTTAAAGAAGATCTGATGGTTTAGGTATTATCCTACTGGTCTAAATCCCGGATTAGGAGGTTTATTCCCCATTTCACTTAATCCATTCTCTTTCTAAAAGAGTTAGAGAGAGGAGAGAGCAAGGAGGAAGTAGGAGGAGGAATCCGGACGCCGGCGGAGCATCGGAGCACCGAATCGCGAATCGAGACCGGATCCGCGGAGGCAAGATCGTTGCGAAGCTTTCCATCCGGATAGTTTTCCATGGCGCAAAAGAGAAAGTCAAGGGCAACAATCCTCTACTTGAGCATGCGAAGCTCTCTTTCTTTCTGTATAGGAAACCTGCTCCCGCGAGTGCGCGGTGAGTGCGCGGTGTTCCTTGGGGTAGATGTGAATAGTCTCCCTTATGTTGCATATAGAGTCCGGAATCGAAGTACGGACATAGACATTGTGTGTGAATCCTACCCAGACGTGTTGGTCTGGATCGGTGATGTTGCATATTGTAAGGATTGCCGGAAAAGACTATGTACTATGTGTTTTTCGGGTTTCTATACGGTAGATTGAAGCCGGGATCCTTGGGGATTAACTCCAAGGCGCACCCAGAAAACTGAGCGGAAATGTAGTTCTGCTAACTTGGCGGCCGGGGAGCCAGCCTTGTACATAATTGGGTTATGTGATGATTGGGAATGTATTAGGATCCGGGAGAAGCTTGGCCCGCGCGTATGTCTTAAAGTAACTAGGCGGAGCGAGCAACGAGCTAGTGGAAACGGACCTGGGCTATGCGGTTCGCTGCTAGAGGCCCTAAAGTGGAACTGTCCATTGGCATGGTCAGGAGTCTTAGACTGTGGTCAGAAAGACTAAAATGCTCACGATGTTTCCATCCCTGGGATGGTGGTGAAGCCATGGAATTGACCGAATTCACCGATAATGTGCCCTGAGAGCACAAGGTGTTTGGCTGTGCGAGCCTACACCTGTGGCGAAGTATGTTTGCTCTTTATTGTTTAGCTGGGCTAATGAAATGCAGGGAAGGAGCACCGCCATCCCGAGTAAGGGGCGAGGTCGTTATAATTGGGTTACCTTTAGCTGACTGTTGCTTTTTTTGCCACCGTGCGGTGGAATGTTGCTTTATTTGCCACTGTGCGGTGGAATGTTGCTTGGAGGTGCTGCAGAGCCAAGTACCAAATAGCGGGTTGAAGCCCATGTTGCTGAGCTGACCCTCGAAGGCCAAAGCGAATTGTTGTTTTATTTCTGTCATGTGTGGCCGGCCTGCGAGCCGATGTATGTAAAACATTACATTGTTAAGTGAACTTTTGTAAGGCCATAAAGCCAAGTACCTTTGGTGTAATTGCTATTTCATTCCTATAGTTGGAGGTGGACATTCGTGATAGTTGTTATTCAATTATGGGTTTTTTCAAACTGTTTAAAAGTTTCCGCTAGAATGCTCTGAGTTAGGGCTCAAGTAGTTGTAGTTGATTTTTGATAATCATATGTAACCCTTCTGACTGTCCGTGTATATGACGTCGGGTTCTAGCTGGACCTTCTGTTATATGTCATACGATGGATGGGGGTGTTACAATTTTGTATCAGACAAAGGTGTCGGTCTTCTTTATTTGAATTCGTGGGCGAATTTTTTTAAGGGGAGGTGAGCACATGTATGTTTGTCATCGTTATAACATAAAATAAATCATGAATGTCCACTTAGGAATGAAAAATACACTTATTTTGAGGAACTTGAGTGTTCCAATGATTGCTTTTAGCAATCTATATGTCGCCTAATCAAGGGTTTATGCTATTATAGGCATCTAGGAGCGGTGCTGGGCAATCGGAACGTCCGCAAACGGCGGAAAGTTGTGCACCGAATGACGTACCTACAACACCTCCTTTAGCAGAAACCATCAGATTGGTGGCTGAAGCAGTCTTTGCTATGATAAATGCCCAACCTGCAAGGCAAGTGCATCACGCACCTCCTGTAAATGAGCAAGAACCGATTAGGGTGGCAGAGCCGAGAGTGGTAAAACGCATGGAAGTTGATCAAATAGCACCAAGGAGAGCTACGAAGAAGCAGCTCAAGCATATAATGAGCTTTAATCCTCTGGTGTTCGATGGGATTGGAACGCCAACTCAAGCTGAGGACTGGCTCTCTACGATAAAGAGAGTCTTGACGACCACGGAAACTGTGGAGTGGCAGAAGACCACCATATCGACCTTCCTATTGACTGGTGAGGCGAGGCAGTGGTGGGACGAGTTGGAGGTTCATCTCTTAGTGGGAAGGCAACTTGCTGATGTGCTTATGGAGGAATTCTCAAGGTTTTTTTTGGCCAGATACCTACCCTCTTCTCAAAAGCTTGAGATGGAGAATCAGTACCCTTGTTTTACTCAGGGAGAAAGAAGCGTGGATGAGTATCTCCACGAGTTTACACGGTTGGGTCGTTATGTTGGTGCTATGTTTACTGAGGAGGAGCGGAAGACCAACCGATTCTATGAGGGTCTACGTGGAGACCTATAGCTACTCATTGCTGGGCCTAAAGCGCAGGGCTTCCTAGCCTTGGTCAATTCGGCCCGATCATTGGAAAAGGTCGTGAAGAAAGTACAAGAGAAGAAGGACCCAGGCGAAAGAAGTCAGAGTTCAAAGTGCCGAATACAAAGTCGGGCTTCCGCAGATGGAATAAGAAGCAGAAGACTTCGAGCTCAGCCCCTTCGTCTGGTGCGACGGGGGCAACCACAAGTCGAGTCCCTGGAGCTTGCTACAACTGTGGAAAGATGAGGCACTTTGCTCGTGATTGTTGGAGCGGACGTGCAAAGTTCGAGAGGAAGCTTGGAGCATCATATGAAGAAAAAGGGAAGGCGGTGGAGTCAACCGCATCCCACCATGCTCCAGCCTAGCCTAAAGTATATAATCTTGGTTTGCAAGAGGCCATAAAATAAGCTGATGTGGTGACAGGTATAAGTTAATATAACATTTTAGCTTTATGTAGTTGTTACCTTTTTACATGTTAGCTTGTAAATGTTGGTGCTAGGATTTGTGTTAATTTTTGATTGTCCGACGAGAGCCCTGTTTGATACGGAAGCTTCACATTCCTTCTTGTCCGAAAGATTCATATCGCGCATCGGAGTTCCTTCCTCGATGGCAAATGATAAGTTGGATGTGTTGTTGCCCAATGGGTGCTCAATGCATGCAGATAGAATCTGTGTGGTAAAGATACAGATTGGAGATCAGGAGTTTGACTTGCAAGCGTCGGTACTGCCGCTAGTGGAGTTCGACGTAATCTCTGGTATGGACTGGCTCTCGGAGCAGCGAACATGCATTGATTTCAACCGAAAGGAGGTTAAGTTAGGACTGAATACTGATCAAGAGACTACGTTTGCGGGCATGAAAGGGTCGAGCAAGATTTTGGTGTCGGATCTTCAAGTGATTAAGGAAGTTCGGTCTGGGGCAAAGCTATTTGTCACATTAGTGCAGGATTAAACGCCTAAACCTAGTCTGGGCAGTATTTCAATTGTGTCCGAGTATCCTGATGTGTTCCCAGACGATCTCCCTGGAGCCCCTCCTTAGCGGGAGATTGATTTTACAATTGAGCTGGTGCCGGGCGCCAAACCGGTGTCACGCTCTCCGTATCAGATAGCGCCTAAGGAGATGGCCGAGCTGAAGGTGCAACTGCAAGAGTTGTTGTAACAAGGGTATGTGCGTCCAAGTTCGTCGCCTTGGAGCGCACCGGTCCTCTTCGTTAAGAAGAAGGATGGGAGCTTGCGACTCTATATCAACTATCAGGAGTTGAACAAGCTTACGGAAAAGAATAAGTATCTGATCCCAAGGATTGACGATCTATTTGATCAGTTGGTTGGGTCAACAGTATATTCAAAGTTAGATCTGAAATCCGGATACTACCAATTAAATATAAGGGAAAGCAACATCCCAAAGACAGCGTTCAGCACGCGGTTTGGGCATTTCGAGTTCACGGTCATGCCGTTTGGATTGACCAATGCGCCATCTGTGTTTTTGGACCTGATGAACAGGATGTTCAGAGAGTACCTGGACCGTTTCGCGATAGTATTTATCGACGATATGTTGGTGTACTCGCAGTGTGAGGATGATCACTACAAGCATCTACATATGGTGTTGGAGACATTGAGGAAGAATCAGTTGTATGCTAAGTTCTCCAAGTGTGAGTTCTGGTTATCCTCAATAGCGTTCCTTGGTCATATTGTTAGTGGAGAAGGGATAGTGGTGGATCTGGCGAAGATAGTGGCAATACGGGAGTGGCCTGTGTTGACTACAGTGGCAGAAGTCCGGAGCTTTTTGGGGCTTGCCGGCTACTACAGGCGCTTCGTAGCGAATGTATCGCGGATAGCGCTACCCCTCACTACATTGACAAGGAAGGATCAAAATTTTGTGTGGTCGCTGGAGTGCGCACAGGCTTTCGAAGAATTGAAGATGCGGTTGACCACGGCGCCTATTTTACGTTTGGGGACCGAAGGGTTTGAAATTTATAGTGATGCTTCGGGCAGTGGTTTGGGCCGTGTTCTGCTATAACATGGGAGCGTGATAGCCTATGAATCACGTCAATTAAAGGTTCACGAGAGGAATTATCCGGTCCATGACTTGGAGTTAGCGGCCGTGATATTTGCTCTAAAGCTGTGGAGGCACTACCTGTACGGTGTGAAGGTCGATATCTACACCGATCATAAGAGCCTAAAGTACTTGTTAGATCAGAAAGACCTGAACATGAGGCAGCGGAGGTGGATGGAGTTACTGGGGGACTACACCTTCAAAATACATTATGTGCCTGGGAAAGGAAATGTAGTGGCGGATGCATTGAGTCGCAGGGCTCCTGCGCATGCCAGCTGGTTGGCGGTACATGATGAGAGTTTGGTCCGTGATTTGGAGGCATTGGAGATCTCTTGCATCGACAAGCAGGCTAGTGCCGAGGCGAAATTGTATTGGACAGAGGTGCAGTATGACCTAGCTGATAGGATTCGGAGGGCTTTGGTTCAGGATAGCAGCATGAAGCAGATCTTAGATAAATCATTGGATGAGTCAAAATCCCAATTTGCTGTTGAGGATGGGTTGTTGAGGAGTGACGGTCGCCTATGCATCCCTAGTGCTAATAATCTTCGGGAGGAGTTGATGTACGAGGCTCATCATACCAAGTACTCAATCCACCCAGGGAGCACGAAGATGTATAAAGATATGAAGAAGTTGTTCTGGTGGCCAGAATTGAAGAAGGATGTAGCACTTTATGTGGCGAAGTGCCAAACATGTGCCTTGATGAAGGCAGAGTGCTAGAAGCCCGGAGGTTTCTTGAAGTCCTTGCCTATCCCGGAGTGGAAGTTTGACGACATTTCCATGGATTTTGTGCATGGTTTGCCAAAGTCGCAGAGGAGAAACTACGTCATCTGGGTGATCGTAGATAGATTGACAAAAGTATCGCACTTCATACCGAACAGAAAGGAAGATCTAGTGGAAAAGTTAGCCAAACTCTATGTGGATAATATTGTACGATTGCATGGTGTGCCCCGCAGTATTGTTAGTGACCGAGATGGACGCTTCACGTCAAACGACTGGAGGCTGGTGCATAAATTGTTGGGAACTAAGCTGAGTTTCAGCACAGCCTTTCATCCGCAGACGGATGGTCAGACTGAGAGGGTCAACAGGACGATGGAGGACATGCTTCGCATGTGCGTCTTAGATTTCGGAAAGCAGTGGGAAGATCACCTGTACATGGTAAAGTTTGCATATAACAACAACTATCAAGCGAGTATTGGAATGGCGCCTTTTGAGGCCTTGTATGGGAGAAAGTGTCGCACGTCGTTGTCTTGGTTGGAGACAGGCGAGTCTAAGTTATACAAACGATAATCGGTGGAAGACGCCACTTCAATGGTACGTACAATTCAAGAACGGTTGAAGGTCGCTCAGGACAGGCAGGCAAAATACTATAACGCCAAGCATAAGAACGTGGAGTTCGGTGTTAGTGACTGGGTGTATTTGAAAATCAAGCCATTCAAGGGTGTCTCGCGGGTTCGACGCTTGAAGAAGCTGAGTTCGAGATACATTGGACCGTTTGATATCCTAGAGCGAGTTGGGGAAGCAGCGTATCGATTGAAGCTGTCAGTGGAGTTGAGTGGCCTACACGATGTGTTCCACATATCAGTGTTGCGGAAGGCGGTGCAAGAGCCTTCACAGGTCATTGCGGTCGATCAAGTGCCGGTTGGTAGTGGGTTGACAATAAAGGTCAAGCCCGTTCGGATTGAAGTTGTTGAGGTCAAACAACTCCGCAACAAAGAAATCCGAATGGTTAAAGTCTGTTGGGATAACTACGAACGTGAGGAGCTTTCTTGGGAGCGAGAGCAGACTATGTTGGAGGAATATCCCGAGTTATTCCACTCAGGTAACATTAAATTTTGTGTACCTTTACATAATTTCGGGACAAAATTCTTTTAAGAGGGGGAGATTTGTAACTCCCCGAAAATTGTAAACGAACCGGTCGCGTCCTAAGGAATTTTTGGTGCCTAGATAGGAGCACACGACCTAGGACACGGGCGTGTCCAAGGCCGTGTCCTTATCTGTGATGGCCGGACTGTGTCCAGTGGGGGACACGATAGGAAACATGGCTGTGAACAGTGTTGACACGGGCGTGTTAGGGGATACACGAGCGTGTCCTTACCCGTGCCACTACCCGTGTCATGCTCGGGATGAAAATGGCCTGTGCCGACTGAAGTACACGTCCGTGGTACACGGGCATGTACTGGTCGACACGGGCATGTTCTACCCACACGGGCGTGTTCCTACCCGTGTTCAGTTCGGGACGTGACGGTTGGCGTGACGGTTATTGGTGATACACCCCTAGGTCACGGGCATGTCAGGCTGAGACACGGGCGTGTCTTCACCCGTGTCCTTTTCTGTGCTCGATGATCGTGCCTGGATCAAGGCACACGACCCGAGACACGGTCGTGTGCAAGGCCGTGTTCGGCCCAGGAATGAGAAATTTTGGGCAAATACGAGCCGTTCATTTTCTTTAAAGAAGATCTGACGGTTTAGGTGTTATCCTACTGGTCTAAATTCAAGATTAGGAGGTTTATTCCTCATTTCACTTAATCCATTCTCTTTCTAAAAGAGTTAGAGAGAGGAGAGAGCAAGGAGGAAGGAGGAATCCGGCCGCCGGCGGAGCATCGGAGCACCGAATCGCGAACCGAGACCGGATCCGCGGAGGCAAGATCGTTGCGAAGCTTTGCATCCAGATAGTTTTCCATGGCGCAAAAGCGAACGTCAAGGGTAACAATCCTCTACTTGAGCATGTGAATCTCTCTTTCTTTCTGCATAGGAAACCCGCTCCTGCGAGTGTGCGGTGTTCCTTGGGGTAGATGTGAATAATCCCCCTTGTGTTGCATATAGAGCCCGAAATTGAAGTACGGACATATGCATTGTGTGTGAAGCCTACCCAGACGTGTTGGTATGGATCAGTGATGTTGCACATTGTATGGATTGCAGGAGAAGATTCTGTGCTATGTGTTTTTCGGGTTTCTACACGGTAGATTGCAGCAAGGATCCTTGGGGATTAACTCCAAGGCGCACCCGGAAAACTGAACGGAAACGTAGTTCTGCTAACTTGGCGGCCGGGGAGCCAGTCTTGTACATAACTAGGTTATGTGATGATTGGGAATGTATTAGGATCCGGGAGAAGCTTTGCTCGCGCGTACGTCTTAAAGTGACTAGGCAGAGTGAGTAACGGGCAAGTGGAAACGGACCTGGGATATGCGGTTCGGTGCTAGAGACCCTAAAGTGGAACTAGCCGTTGGCATGGTAAGGAGTCTTAGATTGTGGTCAGAAAGACTAAAGTGCTCACGATGTTGCTATCCCTGGGATGGCGGTGAAGCCACGGAATTGACCGGTTTCACCGATAATGTGCCCTGAGAGCACGAGGTGTTTGGCCGTGCGAGCCTACACCTGTGGCGAAGTATGTTTGCTCTTTATTGTTTAGCTGAGCTAATGAAATGCAGGGAAGGAGCACCGCCATCCCGAGTAAGGGGCAAGGTCTTTATAATTTGGTCAGCTTTAGCTGACCGTTGCTTTATTTGCTACCGTACGGTGGAATATTGCTTGCAGGTGCTGCGGAGCCAAGTACCAAATAGCGGGTTGAAGCGCATGTTGCTGAGCTGGCGCCCGAAGGCCAAAGCGAATTGTTGTTTTATTTCTGTCATGTGTTTCCGGCCTGCGAGCCGATGTATGTAAAACGTTACATTGTTAAGTGAACTTTTGTAAGGCCATAAGGCCAAGTACCTTTGGTGTATTTGCTATTTCATTCCTATAGTTGGAGGTGGACATTTTTGATAGTTGTTATTCAATTATGGGTTCTTTCAAACTATTTAAAAACTTCTGCTAGAATGATCTGAGTTAGGTCTCGAGTAGTTGTAGTTGATTTTTGATAATCATATGTAACCCTTCTGACTGTCCGTGGTATATGACGCCGGGTTCCAGCTGAACCTTCTGTTATATGTCATACGACGGATGGGGGTGTTACATACTTCCCCCTACTCCCGGCCAGGTCGGTATTGCCACAGGCAAGATCTTCCGCCCGGGGCGAGAAAAGCCGCTCCACCTCCTCTTTGGAAAGGAAACTGAGGGGGAGTCCAGACCTCCTCGCCTGCCGTCAGCCGGTAGCTCTCGCCATACTACAAGTATGCGTGGAATCATCATATCCTTTACTTTTCCCTTGTCATAACCAAGGAACTTCTCTTTTACCAGGGGATGCGGACCCGCGGGTGGGAGACGATGAGGAAGATGAAGAAGAAGATGAAGAGGAAGCGGAAAGGGAAGACGCCGAGAGCTCCCACTTTCCTTCTTTTGATGAGATGGAATAAATCCTGGACGGTGCCGGGATCGTTAAGAAACGACGGAAGAGGATAGCGGTGCTCTTGTCAAAGCTCGTGCGGTGGGAGCGGGCCCACACCTCTACGGCGAAGAAACATCACGAAATGGTGGAGCGAAGGCTGGAGGCCCTCGAGCGGGACCACAACTTCCTGGGCGAGACGGAGCGGCAGGATATGCCTATCGCCGAGTCGTCCCCAGGGCGGTGTATCACGCGGATTCAGAACCAGGCGCGCCGAATCAACCTCGGATGCACCGCCTTGTCTTCCTACTTCAACCCGCGGGCTCCTCCGAGGACGAGAAGGGGAGAACGTACCCCGAATAATGAAGTCTCGTCTCCCTCATCCCTTGGCCTACCCTTCCCGTGATGTACCCCTTCTCGAATTTGTACCTTGACAATGTTTGAAACTTTAGTATTATTATTTATTATGCGGCTCTCACCCGGCGAGAGCCCCTTTTTTATTTCTGTTTTGCACTACTCCGTTTTATGCTGTTATCTCGGTACTTGCGCGAACTCAAGCTGTCTGTCAATCGCTCTTGTCTATGGGCCGGGATCTTATCGCTGGCTTAGGCGCCCGAGGTGTTTCAGAGAAAAAAAAAGAGGCGCCGTATCATCGGGACATGGTGATCGTACCCTGCCGCCTTTTTGGGAAAATTACCATTACCACGGTTTTATATAAATAGGCCGGTCCATCCACCACATTTATTTCTCCGATCTGGAACCCTTGCCCTCCTTCTTTCTGATCTCGCGCCTCGTCAAGAACTACCCTTGCTTCTGCCACCTTCTCTCGTTCTCGCCTTTCTCCCAGAGTTCTCGCCAACAACCCCCTGACCACGATGCCGGGCGAGAGTGAAGGACGTTCCAACTGCGCGTAAGCCTTCCAGAGGCATAAGTTCCCTCCCTGTCGTCTGACCATGGACGAATTTCAGATGATCACCTCCCGCTACATCCCCGCCGGGTTCTCCACGAGAAACTCAGGCAACGACGACAGAGTCAACCTCACGGGAGAGAGAGAGCTCGCCATCCCCCTCGAGCATTTTGTGGTGGGCTTCTGCCTCCCCCTCTCGCCCGAGATGCGTCAGGCCCTTCGGTACTGCGGGGTGGTTCTCGCTCAGCTCAATCCCAACTCGGTCGCCATCTTGGTAGCATTCATCTGCTACATGCAGTCCGAGAGGATATACTTCAGCCTACCCATCTTTCGATAGCTATTCGTCTTCCGGGATAAGAGCGGGGTAGTCTTCTTCTCCGGACAGTTGCTCAAAACCCGCGGTCTCGCCAACAAGCACCACTACTAGGGCGAGAAGTTCGTCTACGTTTTCGGCGACTTCGGCAACGTGCCCCTCACGCCCGTCCAGTATGATGACGCCGCCTACAAGCCGCCCACTCTGGGGTCACGCGAGAGCGCCCTCCTGGAGTTCTTCGGGACCAAGGACTTTGACGTCCAATTTCTCAAGCGGGACATCGACTCTCTCCTGCCTGTTCCTCTTGGCGAAGGTATGGCCTCGCCTTTAGCTTGGTATTCCATATTCTAAAATGTAGCGCTGAATACTGTCGACCTTGCAGGAGAGCGGGAAATCCCTCTACGCCAGCCGTTTGCCGAGACCAGGGCTGCGATGGATCCCCTGACTCTCGCGAAGTCTGCGGCTCTCACCTGCCGGGATGAGCCAGATCCTCCCCCTCAGTCCGGTGCCGGGAAGCGAAAGCCTGACACCTTCTCGTCCAATCCGCTCAAGAGACCAAGGCCAACTGTCGCAGACAAGGGGAATTCCGTGGCGGCCTCTCCCGCCCGACCTGTTGCCGAGGGTCGACCCATCGCCGAGATCTTGTCTGCAGCCGGGGAGGCGACTACTGCCGCCGATACTTCCACCCCGTCCCCACCTCAGCAGGTGTCAAAGGGGCACCGGAACTTCGGCCTTGGCATAAAGTGCCTGGATGCGGAAGGGAAGCCCCTACTTTAGTGGGATCCCGAGACCAACCGGGTCTCCGTCTCTACCCTCCTCCCCAGCTGGGCGGAGCGTGAAGAGGTCACCAGGGACGCTTTTGCATTGGGCCATGACCTTTACAGCCGAGAAGATGCCATCATTTTTGACCAACTGTCCACCCGGCTCCTGGCCCTCGACTACATCCGGGTCTTGCTGTACGGGTTCGAGCTCGAGCATATGTATGCGCGTCAGAGCATCACCATCGCCCGCAACTTCGGCGAGATGCTCAAGGCGAGAGACCAGGAGGCAGCCCATGCTGCAACACTAGAGGTCGAGCTGGCGGATGCCCAACGACTTCTATCCTTGCGCCCGACGAAAGAGGTAAGCGAGATCCCCCAAGGCACTCTCCCTCTCTTCTGTAATTCACAACCCGCTTCTCTTCTCCATATTGACGGGTTTCTCCTGTGCGCAGGATTCTGCCAAGGGCATGGTGCTTCGCGCGCAGCTTTCCAGGGTGGAGTGAGAGAATGTACTGCTGAAGGACCAGCTCCGGTGTATAGAAGCGGCTGCGGCTGTGGTCTCACCTCCTCCTTCGCTGGATGAGAGGCTGAGGAGCCGCCATTTCTCGGAATACGACATCGATAAGCTGCCTTAGACCAACGCCCAAGCAACGACCAGACTAACCATAGAGACATTATGGGATGTTTGAATGAGGGCGGCGAAACCATCGTCGCCTGCCGGCTTCTCCCGTGGCTCTTTGAGCCCATTCTAAGCCCCTGGGCGCACCTGAATCCCCGCCCTCAGATGTCCTGAAATCTCCCACCGCTGCTGGCGAGACATCTGGGGAGGGTTCTTGCAAGAGCTCCAGCGGGTGCTCTAGCGAGAGCTCGAGCGGAGGGTATAGTATGTTCCCCTGATGGGTTTCTCCCCGCCCCTTTCTTTTGTGCCTTTGTAATGTGCGAGATGTTCTCGCCTGTAATTACATTTTGAAGAATACATTGTACATGTTTGTATATCGTGATCGATTTTTTTACCTCTTTATAAGTGATGTATAGCGTCAAATATTTCTCAAGCACGTTCTCGCCGAGGCCCTCGACCCCCCTAGAATAGTCATTCCCCTTAGCGATTAATAGGTGGAGACCTGCCGAGACCTCAAGGCCCAAGGTGCCATTTCGGAGTGCATTCCGCCGAGAACCTTTTGCCGGAAGCGCTGTCCGTAAATTCCTAAGGGGAGCGCCGCCCCCTTCACCTTGAACGAGCGAATGGAGTTTTCCGCCAAGGACTCCCCGCTATCGGGCCAAGGACCTTTCGCCGAAAGCCTTCCTGCAGGGAACTCCTTTTGCCGAGAACCTCTTAGCCGAGACCTCTTGGCCGAGACTTCTCTTGTCTGAGGAGGTTCTCAACCTCTTTCTTCTGCCTTCCAGGTGTGCCTCCTGTCCTTCCCAGAAGTCCCGGTCAGCGAGTCCACCCGAGTCGAGAATGTTCGGAACCCTCCGATGATCACCCTCACCTTGGACAAATACTTTGCAAGGGTGGGCTCCCGAGCATCAAACTCCCCCCGGATCTGTGATGCTACCACCAACGAGTCCATAAAGGCCTCCACATCCTGGATCTAAAGCTCCTTTGACAAACGAAGGCCAGCTATCACGACCTCATACCCCGTTTGGTTATTAGTCACCGGGAAGTGCAAGACCACCGCTTGTTCTATAGTGACCCCCTGAGGGCTTATCAATACCACTCCTCCCCCGAGGGAATGCTTTCCCAAGGCCCCGTCAACCACCATCTTACATGCCACCTGCGGCTGCGGCTCCTCGGCTCCGACCTCAACAATGTAGTCGGCCAAGAAGTCAGCCACCACTTGCGCCTTGATGGAGAGCCTTGGGACAAAAGAGATGTCAAACTCGCTCAGTTCAATAGACCACTTAGATAATCTGCCTGAGTGTTCCACTCCTTCAAAGATCTTGCGAAGGGGATGGTACGTCACCACCTTGATTGAATGGGCTTGGAAGTACGGCCGAAGCTTCCTTGCTGAAACAATCAAAGCATACGCCAGCTTCTCTAAGATGGGATAGCGGAGCTCCGACTTTTTCAGGGTCCTGCTAACGTAGTAGATTGGTAATTGCTTCTTCCCCTCTTCCCTTACCAGAACAGAGCTCATGGCCTCTGATCCTACTCCAAGGTATAAGGCTAGATCATCTCCCTCCTTGGGACTTTGAAGTAGCGGAGCCTAGGAGAGCTGCCTCTTCAGCGCTTGAAAAGCCTCTTCATATTAGGCGGTCCATTCGAACCTTTGGTTACCCCGCAGTACCTTAAATAATGATGAGCATTTCTCCCTCGATCTAGAGAGGAATCTGCTTAGCCCGGCCAGCTTGCCTGTCAAGCGCTGGACCTCCTTAGCGCTGCGTGGTAACTCCAGCTCTAGGATGGCCTTTACCTTATCTGGGTTAGGCTCTACCCCTGCCGGGGTCAGAAGATGCCCAAGGAACTTCCCACAACTTGCCCCAAAGACACACTTCAAGGGGTTCAGCCTCATATTGAACTTCTGTGGGGTAGCGAACATCTCCTCCAAGTCCCATAGATGTGAGTCCATTCTCTTGCTCTTGACCATAAGGTCATCAACATAGACCTCTAGGTTCCTCCCCCTTTGCCCTTGGAAGACTTGGTCCATCATGCATTGGTATGTAGCCCCTGCGTTCTTCAACCCAAAGGGCATCATCTTATAGCTGAAGCATCCCTCTCTCATGATGAAGGAGACATCATTGACATCAGGAGGGTGCATTCGGATCTGGTGATAACCTGAAAAAGCATCTAAAAAGCTCATAATAGAAAAACCGACGACTGAATCAACCAGTATGTCGATCCGGGGCAGGGGGTAACAATCCTTGGGGCATGATTTATTCAATAAGGAAAAGTCAATATACATGCGCCATTTCCCTCCCCCCTTTTTACCATTACCACATTTGAGATCCAGCCCGGATATTGGATCTCCGAGATGAAGCCGGCCTCCAAAAGATTCTTGACCTCCTCGCGGATGGGCTCCTCCAGCTTGGTAGCAATGGTCCTCATCTTCTGGCGGATGGGGCGCATCCGGGGGTCTAGGTTCAGGTGATGGCAGGCTACATCTGCATCGATGCCCGACATGTCAGCCGTGCTCCAAGCAAAGATGTCGATGTTGCTCTGGATGCAAGCCCGCACTCGCTCCTGATCCTCGGGACCTAAGCCCCCGCTGATCCATACCCTTTGCACATGGCCGGCGCTGGTGAAGACTTCCATCTCCACCACTTCTTCAGCCGGATCCAGCTGCGACTGCTCCCAACCGGTCCTCACCTCTTCTTCCTGCCCGAACTCTTCCTCCCCTTCTACTTCCTCCACTCCTGCTTCCTCCACTTCCATCGCCTCCCCTAGGCTCTCATGCTGCTGCTCAACCTCCACGCCCCTCAGGGCCCCCTTCTCAACTCCTTATCCTTCTCGCCCTTCTTCTGTTCCTTACTCATGCCGACCCTCTCGCGGTTTCGACCCTTCTTCCCTCTGGACCTCCTGCACAACTCCTCTCAGCTCCTCCGCCATCTCCCCGATCTCCTCCTCTAGTCTCACCTCTTCTTCGGCAACCTCCTCCTGCTCCGCCATCTCCCTCTCCAGCTCTTCTGCCTCTGCCATCTAAGATACAGTGTTAACCGCCATCACGTAGCACTGCTTTGCCACCTTCAAGTCCCCCCTGATCCTAACCTGCACCCCTCCGTTATTGAACTTGAGGCACTGATGGAACGAGGAGGGTGCGCAACGAAAGGCGCTGATGAGGGGGCACCCAAAGATGACATTTTAACTGCTTGGGGCGTCCACTATCACGAACCTACAGTTCCGCGACATGCCCCCAACTTTACATGCAATCCTACCCCTCCTTCTACCTCCTTCATCTCTCCAGAAAATCCAAACAACGGCCCATCCGAAGCTAAGACCCTCTTGGCCTCGACCTTCATCTCATCGAAGGCTTTTTTGAAGATCACATTCACGGAGCTCCCGTTGTCCACCAGGATCCTAGAGACTGTGAAGTTCTCTATTGCCGTCTGGATCACCAAGGCATCATAGAACGGGTCTTCGAAGTCTGGCATATCTGCTGATGAAAAAGTAATTTTCTCCTACAGAGGGGGAGCCTGGGAGGTCGAGGCGACCCCCCTTCGGAACATGGTTTGAAGGCTCCCCTTGCGAGTTGCCTCAATCCAAACTCCTCCACGGATCACCCTGATCCCTCCCCGGGTTCCCACGTCTACCCGGTCCTCGCACCTATCTTCCCCTTCTCCTTGTTGCACCTCCACGATCCTTACCGGCGGATCCTGCCTCCCCAGCCACCTAGCTTCTCTCATCTCCAAGAACTCTGGGCAGGTGGCCTTTGTGTGACCTTGCTCATGGTGGAAGTCACAGAAGAGCAACACCGCCCTGCCCCCTCTTCCTTCTCCACCTCCTCTTCTCCCGGCTCCTCATTTAACTCCTCTTCTTGCTCCTCTACCTCTGCCGACCTCCATTGCCTCTTGCTGCGGCAGGAAGTGACCCCTTGACCCCTGCCTCCACGCCGGCTGATCAAACCTCCTCGGCTCGCGGAAGTTGTCTCTTCCTTGAAAGCCTCCTCCTTGTCCCTAGGGGCGACCCCCCTAAGGCCTCCAACCCAATCAGTTGTTCAGCTCCCGAGCCCCCACCCTTAATGCTGCCCCTGCCCTCGGGGTTCCTCCCTCCTTCTCTTTTCTCTCTGCTCCCTCTGGTCCCTCAGCTCCCTCTGCCTTCCTGTGGCTTGTTTCTTCACATCGTCCTCTGCCAACCGGGCCAGCATCTTGACAAAAGACGGATTGGCCCTTTCGAAGTCTATCTCCTTCGCCGCCCTCTCCATGAGCTCCTCAAAAGAGAGGGGGGCAATCTTTTCAACTCCATGCTAAAGAATCCTGGTCTCAATCCCAGGGTGAAGGCTAGCATCAGCGCGTACCCTGGGACCTTCTGGACCAGGAGGATCTATTCCTGAAACCGGTCAACGTAATGAACCAACGTCTCATCCTGCTTCTGCCTCACCGCAAACAAGCATTCTGTCTCCTTCTTCCGCTTCTTCGATGTCGAGAATCTCAACAGGAACCCTCGACACAGATCCTCAAAGTTGTAGATCGAACTTGTCGACAATTGGTGGAACCAGTCCTGGGCCTTCTCCTTCAATATGATGGCAAATAGCCAACACTTGAAGGCATTCGTCATCTGTCTTATCGAAACCACGTCTTCGAACCACTGTACATGTTGCACAGGGTCATCCTTCCCCGAGTAATAGGACATGTCTGGCTCCCGGAACCCTTCCGGCACCGGAGCCGAGATGATGAGCTCACTGAAGGGGCTCTCGCCACCTGCCTGCCGAGAGGGCACGTCTCGTGGCCTTGGCTGGCTGGCCCAATCTGTGAGTCCATGCCACGGGAAGAGCTCTCGCACAGCCGCCTCCCTCTCGCCGATCTCTGCCGGAACCTCCTTCCCGGGACGCTGGCCTGGGAAGAGCTCCCGCGTGACAACGTCCCTCTCGCCAACCTCCGTCGGGACCTCCTTCCCGGGGTGCTGCCCAGGGGCGTTCTTGCCCAAGAGCGGGACCGCCTCTACTGGAACCTGAGGGGTTTCCCACTCGCTCCTTGCCGAGAAGGCCAGGCTGATGGTCTGCAGGACCTCTCGCCTGAAGTCTTCCAACATCTTCCTTGTCGCCTCTTCTCCCCGGGAGGGAGAACCTCCTTAACCAGATCCTTCACCTCCTGTCATGGGACTAAACTTAATATTTTCTTGTACTGGCTACCTTCCACGCTTACCGCACCAGAACTGTTGAAGCCAAAACTTGACCTCAACGAGAGTTCAAAAATAGGGGCGCAGCCAACACCTACTTCTCCCAAGCTCCGACCCCTGACTGGTTGTAAAGGACCTAGAACTGACCCAAAGCCTCAGCAGGGAGGTCCCACCTCTTACCCGGAAGATCTCTGAGAGCTTCCCCTCCAAAGCCAAAAGCTTGGCTTGGAGCTCCTCAGAAAGCACTAGAAGATCTTAGAGAAATATGAAAGCTTGCTTTTTGAAGAGCCCCTGTGAGTCTATTTATAGTTTTTGCTGACATGAAATTACTAAATTACCCATGGCTGGTCTGTCAATAGCCAAATCGCGCTGCCATGAAATACTAAATGCAGACCCTGGAGGCATATAGGTAATTTACCCAAGGGCAGCTGGGTAATTTCACCCTAGACCCCACCCGGCGAGAACCTCTATGCCGAGGACCCTTCCGCCCTCACTCGGCGGGAGCTAAAAAGGTGTTGAAGAATGTCTCGGACTGAGCCAGTTCCCGCCTTCCGCGAGGCGCAAGCCTTCTCGCCCGCCTCTGGGAAGAAGTAGGTCTCGGCCGGGGCTTGAGTGCGAGCGTTCTCGCCCACTCCTAGGCGGGAGCTCTTCTGCTTTGAAGCCCAAAGCTAGCCCGAAGCTAGTCCAAACCTGACCCTTGACGTCTCTGGGTTCTACTCAGCGAATATGGGGTTGTACATCATTTGTATTGTATTTGTCAGGAAAGACTCACTTGTATTCGATAATTATCTTTTCGGGAGGGAGATAAATTATCACACACATTTTGTTTTTTCTTGATCCCTCACATTTTGTCATAACATCAAGCTGTTTAGGTTGAAGGAACTTCTGATTCATTACATCCGGTAATGAATCTTGTCCGTGAATCGATAAAGCCTAAGAAATGCACATCAACTACAAGTGTCAATCTGTCCTCTAAAATTGAAATAAATACGAATTCAAATTGCTTATTAGTAGAAATAGACATGGAGTTTCTACGATTAACTTCTTATTGAACAGTCCCAAAGGTTTCATGCAAAGACAGTATAAGCACAGGTCCCAAAATCTGTAAGGAATTTGATATACAGACTTCACCTAGTAGTTAAAAGATTTGCACGGAAGTTCCATGGCGATAATATACTAGCTTTACTCAGGTCCAAATGTCATAAGTCGTATCATGCAACGTGTATATATCCTAAACGCAAAACTTCATCTAATTAAGAAGTCAATTGACAACTTGGGAATTTTCATACTCCCATTTATCAAAAGATATGTCAATGGTGAGAGGAGAGAACTTATTACCATTAATATACCCAAAGAGATTACAACTCTAAGAGTCAAGACAAGCTCTTGATCAAGAAAGATAAGATAGTGAAGATAATTCTAGTAGGGCGATTCTCATGTCCACCACAAGAAGATGTTGATATTTGATTTATAAAATCAAACATAATTGAGATGGACATATTCGAATTGAGGGAATGAGAGCAACATATGGTGGAAGCCAAACCCGAGATCTCTAGAACAAAGGAGCCAATTGGAAGGAGGGTAAGCAAAAATTGTCGTTGGAAGGACTTGAAGGGCAGCCAGACATTGGTAATTAGCTGATCAGTAGCTAGATCAGTGTCTCAAAGGAAGTAGACAATGCTAAACTGATTGTTGATTAGCGTCGATCAATCAATTCAGTCTCTGAGAGGAGTCAGAGAGAGCTCAACCATCAAAAGGAGTTTAAGAGGACGATTAGTTGTTGGAGTTAATCGTTTTTCATCGATTGATTTGACAATGAATTAGGTCGTATCGTTGAATTTGTTGATGAAATGGTCATTTTTGTTGGAACACGTCATCAAAGGAGATAGCGCCAATGTAAGCATTGCCTCGGCAAGAAAGAAAACAATGAGTTATGGGCCGATGAGCATCAAAAACAGAATCAAATCACTTGTTCGATGCCTTTGATACATGTAGAAAAGGGTTTTCTCATTCTTTAATAAAATTAAATTATAAATGAACCTTAAGAAAAAAAATAACCTTATAGATTCTCCTTTAAAACTCATCATAATTATAAGTTTATAACTATATCTAAATATATATATATATTACTCCTAAATCATACTAAAAAGTCATCTCTATTTAGATCTTATATTTTTTTATAAACGATTGATAGATTATGTCTTTAATGCATTTCTTACCTAATGATATTAATTAAACTTCCTAGTAAGAAGATGTTTTGGAACCCTTGGAGATTGATGGTCTATTTCATTTTAGGTGTTAATTGTTCATATTTTTGACTTATAAAAGTTTTTTACTTTTGATATATAAATCATTTTTATCTTCTTGTCATCAGCCTTATCACATTTATATAAGTTTGGCTTTATCAGTTTCAGAATTTTTAGCATAGATTCTATGATTAGCTAAATCTTCAATTTAGTGCTTGGATTGATAAAGATGTGTACACATATGCCTATGTCTCAAAAGGACTTACTTGGTTGACCAATTTAAAGAGGGAAAGACAAAATCAAATTATTTTGGTAATGAATAAAATAAGACCAATTAAATCCTTCTATTAGTATTAAGTTTATGTAGGAAAGAAATTTTATTGAAATTAAAGTAGTGAAACAATTTATATTGGGCTCGTTATAAAGAGGGACAACTAAGAAGGGGTTAAAAATGCGGAGCGAAAATTTGTTAAATGACTATGCAATAATAATAATATTTTTACTTTCTTAAATAACATATTTTTTGTTATTCACATGAAAGTAGTGTGATTAATAAATTCTCAATCTAGCAAAGTGTCTAATTCTTAATTTTATTAATTTTCAATGAAGCTTATTCTGATTATCCCTACAGAGATCACTGCATCATATCATGCATTTGATAGCGCTTAATTTGTAGCGGTTTTATAAACGCTACCAAAAGATATTTATGGTAGCGTTCATAACCGCAACTGTTGGAAAAAAAACGCTACTATAATATATCATTCCTACAGTATCAGTTATTTTGTCGCGGTTATAAAAACGCTACTAATAGAAATTTATTGTTGCGTTTATAACCGCTACTAGATATTATAAACGCTACCACACCCTAATTTATAAAATATTCCACTCATTTAATTTATAAAATATATCCTTAATTAATTAGGTCATCAATATTCCAACCCGGTCTGCATATATTACATGCATTTCAGTTCAATTTTTTTCATTTCACGTCATCTCATCGCCATCCCACTTTTAGGGGTTTTTTTGCTTTCTTGCTGAACGACCGACCGAGTGCGGCTGCGGAGTCGCCGGAGTGAGGCGAGCGGCGAGTCGGCTACTGAGGAGACTTCAGAGTTGAGATTCTTGCGACTTGAGAGGCATATATCTATCTCACTACTAGAAAAGTGATTGAACTGGGCGACCCACAACAAACATATCTGTTCGAGCTTACTTTCGAGTCGAGCTTGAGCGTAATAAGCTTTGTTCATGAGCTTGCAAGTCCGGTGAATTTTTTTTTATTACTATTAAATAATATCTTATATTATTATTAAAAATAGTATTTTAATACAATATAATAAACAGCCTTAAATATCTCCCGATCTTGCAGTCCCGAGATCATCATTTATACAAGGTTTTTTTTCTTGGTTCTCCATAGCCCCTCACTCAGCCTCTCATTAGGGTTTCCGCCGCTCCTTGCCTCCGCCACTCTTCGCCATCGCCGCTCCTCGTCGTCGTCTTTCTCCTCCGCCGCTCTTCTTCTCCCAAGATCTTAGGTACGTGCAAGATTTGAAACTATAGAAATATTCTTCATTCAGAAGCTTCACTCAGTTTTGGTTTGATAAAAAAGTGTGTGATTCCTGCCTCTTTTTCAGTTTTTTTATTCTCTCACACTTGATCTAGATGTCATAGTTTCTTTCTTGGTGATATTTGGAATAAAAACTATTTTTCACCACTTTAGACATTCCCGGGCTAATATAATCGGTGTTATTTTTTTTCTGAAGTCCCTCGCACTAGTTCTAAAATTTGAGATAATTTCGCTACTTTAAACACTCTCCGGGCTAATATTATTGGTGTTTCTCTCCAACTTTTTCAGATACTTAATTATATGTTATCTGTGAACAATTTTTTTACAATACTTTAGTATTAAAGCTTTTTGTAATCCACCCATTCTCGTCAATATCCCTCTTTCTCCAAATATTTCTGGAGTAAAATATTCCAAGAAAGTATCTTTTGACACTTCTCACAGTACTTTCTTATCGTGGGTGTAAAATGTAACAATTGGTCATTTCCACTGTGTCCAAGTGACGATGTTACTAAATCACTAAAAGCTTAACCCATGTATTTTGTGACAGGTCTATAACAATATCTATTTAGTCTTGGTACTCCGACCTATTTTATATCAAATATTCTCACCCATCAATCATTTTCTCATTCCTTTCTTTTAGAAGTCAATCTTTTGGGTGAATCTTGGCCATATTGGTCTTCTTGTTCAGTCCCTAAATTGTGTTACTCTTGGAAGAACTCCAACTTCTAGGTGGCCCCTGACCATATTTGTCTTTTTGTTCCGAGATCTCTATCAATCCCTACAATGTTAAAGATCACATCAATAATATGATTTAATTTATTTGCGAAGCTAAACTACTTGATGTTCTTAAATAATATGATCTCTATCTTCTTGTTCTGTCCCTAAATTGTGTTACTCTTTAAGAAAGACCTAACCTCTGACAATAAATGACTATCAAATTACTTGGAGCTATATGCCAAGTCATTTGCTTAGATTGTGTTTTCTCCTAATAATTTGAGCTTCTATTTTGATGTTTAGAGAAAGCTGTTGTCCAACTAGGAGCTTCTATTCAGATGATCAGAATTTCTTAAAGATAAAGTTGTTGTGCAGGTAATTCTTGATGTTTCCATTTTAAGACAGCTTTCTACATATTTTATGTCATAATTCTTCATATTTTCATTAATTTAATAGTTATGAATAATTGCTTCTCAATAGTTGTTCAATAATTATCACTATGCATATTTCTTCTTCTTTAGAAATACATTTGTGATCTTGCTAATGGATAGAGATAAGAGTTGGATGACCCTTCCTAGATGACATCATGATTACATTAAAGGGGTTGAATATTTCCTTCAAACAACATTTGTCCAAGAAAATCAAGGGGATGAATTTTGTTGTCCATGCAACAAGTGTGTTTTTCGTTATTATCATACCAAGGATATCGTGAGAGATCACTTGATTGTTGAAGGCTTTATTGATGGTTATGATGAATGGCTTTTCCATGGGGAAAGTGATGAGATAAATATTGACAATCGAAATGATAAAGGTGGGTTCATCCATGATGACATTGATGGTATGTTGCATGACATGTATAGAAACGTTGAACAAAATTCTCCTCTGCCTCAAGATGATAGGGGATAAGCAAGGGAAGGGCCAAATGAAGACGCCAAAAGATTTTATAAGTTAGTAGAGGAAGTCCAAGAGCAGCTGTATCCTGAGTGTACTAGCTTTTCTAAGCTATCCTTTACTATTCGTTTGTATATCAACAAGTGTGTCCATGGAATTAGCAATAAAGCTTTTGATGATCTTTTGTGTCTGCTAAGAGAAGCCTTACCAAATGCAAAACTTCCTGATTCTTTCAATGATGCAAAAAAGACAGTGAAGGATTTAGGTCTTCATTATCAAAAAATACGTGCATGCCAAAATGATTGTATGTTATACTGGAATGAGCACAGTAATGCTTCATATTGTCATATTTGTGGATCTTCTAGGTGGAATTTTGAAGGAGATAATAAAGAAAAAGAAACTGATTCATTAGCTAAGAAGGCTCGTCAAATTCCAGCAAAAGTTCTATGGCATTTCCCATTGAAGCCTAGGTTTCAAAGGCTGTTCATGTGCTCAAAAACAGCTGATTTGATGAGTTGGCATGCTAATAAATTGCCAAAGGATGGAAATTTAAGGCATCCAGTAGATGGTGAAGCTTGGAGGAATCTTGATGCCTTAGATCCTGATTTTGCTATGGACCCTCATAATGTAAGGTTTGGCCTTTCCAGTGACGGATTCAATCCTTTTCGAATAATGAGCAGTGTCTATAGCACATGGCCTGTGGTGTTGATTAATTATAACTTACCACTGTGGCTAAACATAAAGCTAGAGTTCTTGATCATGTCTCTTCTAATTCAAGGACCCCAATCTCCTAGAAATAATATCGATGTTTATCTGCAACCATTGGTTAAGGAATTAAAGGATTTGTGGGAGTTCAGTTTGGAAGTATATGATGCTTCAAAGAATCAAACATTTCAAATGCGTTCAGCTTTATTGTGGACAATCAGTGACTTCCCAGCATATGTCATGTTATCAGGATGGAGCACTAAAGGAAATTTGCATGCCCTTCCTACAATTATGAAACATCTTCTCAATACCTAAAGCATAGTAGGAAGTTCTGTTATCTATCCTCACGGTTGTTCTTAGAGGAGGACCACCCTTGGAGATTTGATATAAGATCATTTAATGGGAAAGTGGAAGTAAGGACCAAACCTACCCCCTTATCAGGACAAGAAGTGCTGGAGTTGACGAATTTTGAAACAGTGTTTGGGAAAAAACCGAGGAGGAAGTTAGTCAGCGATACCCCATGGAAGAAAAGATCAATATTTTTCCAGTTGCCCAACTGGGAGCATAATCCTTGTCGTCATTGCCTTGACGTTATGCACATTGAAAAGAATATATGTGAGAATGTGCTTGAAACTTTGCTAGACATCCCAGGAAAGACAAAAGATCATGCAAAGGCTCGCTATGACCTTAAAGAGATGGGTATCAGAAAGGAACTTCAACCTTTTTTTTTTGTAAGAAACGTAAAAAACCGTTTTCAGGGCAGCAACTTTCTCGATGACAGATGCTGAAAAAAGAACCTTTTGTAGTGTCTTAAAGGCTGCTAAGTTTTCATATGCTTGTTCATCCAATATATCCCATTTTGTGCAAGACAAAAACTTTCAGGGGGATATAAGAGTCATGATGCACATATTTTAATGCAGTACTTGCTTCAAGTTGCTGTTAGGAAGGCATTACCTAAACAGGTTGCACTAACTTTAATAAGACTTGGAGCTTTTTTCAAGTCCATATGCAGTAAAGTTAACAAGGTTCGCGACCACGACAACAGATGCAACACACGCGCAACCGCTACCGTAGCTCTACAGTAGCGATGTTTTTATATACAACAGCTGTTTTTGAGCGCTACCATATGCATGATATGGTGCAGTGGATGTTGTTGAAATGAATGTATTGGGTAGTTTGTCCTTGTAAAAATTATTGTCAAGTACGTATAATCTTCAATATTTTCAACATGCTACTTTCCCTCTTCAGTCTTTGTTCATTTTACTAACATTTGTTAAATAAAAAAGCTTAATTCCATTATGCAACATTTTAGGGTTTGAGACATGCTAGAGGATTTTGATGGAAGATTGTTTGAAGTTAATTTGATAACTTAGACAAGTATGAATTTTAAATGTTTAAGTAAAACATGCTTCCTTTTTTGCACCTGATCCACTAAAGCAACACGAGTGTATTGAGCGTTGGATAAATAGCATTATTTTCTCTTGTACATGCAACACATTTAAGTATCTAGAAAATGTAAAGTTCAAGGGATTTAGGTTTTTTTACTATTTTATTGACCTGGAAGTTGAACATTTGTTTTTTACTACATTGGCTTTTTGAGGAAACATATTTTTTGTGAGTTAAAAATTTATTTACTATAGTTTTAGTTATTTAATTTCTAATTCCTAGACATAAAAGAGGATACAATAATTTTTATAGTGTCTATTAATTTTGCTAATCAAATTACACCAAGAGCTGTCTATTGAAAATAATTTCATAAAGTAGTATTTATTTATTTGTTTATATAGTAGGCATTGATGATATTTCTCGACCTAGTAGACAGGTTAGCAAACCTTTTATATCTCGGATACAAAGATGATTATACTTTAGCACTTCATATAACTAGATAGAGGTGTCAAAATCTAAAAAGACAATAATCCCAGCACAATGTTCTACTATGCTTTGTTTTTGGGCTAAAGAATACTGGGAAATCTGCTTTGCTAAGTTTATGAATTGCAAGTTTGAGAAAGATCTGTCTTAATTTTTTTGTAGACTAAATCATATTTATAGATTTTTACTTCTTATGTTTCTATTGTATATATCTATTTTAAGAACTTTATCCCAATAATTAGTAAGCAGTTTGAAGTGAATGTTGTCGGGATTCCCGAAGTAAGTTTTTTTATTTGAAGATTTCTAGTTTTAAAGAAGGTTACATGTCCAAACAATAGTTTTTTTACAGATTGAACTGCAACACATTTTTCCATACATTTTAAACATTAGGCTATTTTGGGATTATTGAAATTTCAAATAAAAAATATTAAATAATCTTAAGCATACATTGGTAGACTATTTACTTTCTTCAATGTTATCATTATGATTACTAAAAGTTGAACATACATATATATTTTATACATGATTAAAATATATTACAACATATTAAAGCATGCAGCTAGATGTCTCAGAGATTGATTTGTCCATATTGCTTCTACACTATATATCTTCATCTTTTTAAGATTTGGTATGAGGTATGCTCTTTTATTTTGGCCCTCCATATAGAGGAACGACAAGCTAGACCTACTTGCTAAAAGAATTATTTTTTTATCGCTTAAATTATCTAATTTTGATTTAATTATTTATCACTTGATTTGATTTCTCTGTTGGGTTTTCATGAGTATTTCATATAGTGTTCAAACGTAATATCATTATTTCGCTGCAACTCACTTAGAACTGCATAGTAGATATGTACCCATATACCCTAACCTACATTAGACAAAGTTTAGGTTTCTTTGCATCCATTTCACGATTGTTTGCATCACATATAGGGATATAAAATCAACTGTTTGCCACCTATAGATTCATCTTGCGTCACTTTGCTGCTTTGAATTTCAACACAAGTTATTGGGAGAGACTTGTGTGACTAAATCAGAGAGTAATAAAGTATTACTAAATATATAGCTTATTTAAAGATACCAAGTTGGTGTCAATATCATTGATTTTGAGCCAAAGATGTTTGTATCATGAAAGCATTTTTATTTTTCATTTATTAGTAAGTTTCTTATCATTTGTCTGCTTGATTGCATTTAATTCTAAATTTATATCTTGTATGATGTTATAAAATTGAAAAAATTATTTGACAACACTAAATGATGTTGCTTTATTATTGAGTTGTTCACCAGTATGATGATCATATTATTTAATTTCATAACTATATTTTTTCCATACTATTATTTTTTTGTAATTATTATTATTAAAATAAGGAACTAAGAAGACTCTTGTAATGAGAGAGATTTCAAAAAATTTAGTCAAGAAACTACTTTCAAATAAGGAATCATTCGCAGCTTGTGACATTGATGTCTTTGTCCACGACATTTACTTTTAGGTCATGTTTTTATTTTACTTATTTGTGGAAAGTTCGCTTATGCAAATGCATGTTATTTTTATCTCATAAAAACTACAAGTTACATTTAAGTGTGTATGGATAAATAAAATTATTTTATAATTAGTATGATTACGAATATGATATTGGTGTAGTTGTAAGACCCCATTTTTTTCCTTTTTAAACCATTGGGGTCTTAGGCCCAGAACCATCGCTTTGCGGTGACACCAACACGCCCGGGAAGGTCGTCACTACAAAACGCCGATTCTGTCGGCCATATCGATCGCAGAAGTGTAGAATAAAGTATAAGTGTAAGGATGAACTCAAAACTAGTCCACCAGAATCACATGTATATAATAAATATCCACAAAGGGAAAGTGCACAACAATAATAATAGAAGTACAGAAAATAGGGCTCATGCCCGATACATCAGAGTCCTCACTACATATCACTCATCACAGAAACAAAACTAAAACAACTACTAGCGAACGAGACTTACTGTCCCAGCTGTCTAAACTCCGGTACTAGACTATCCCGTCTCCACGCGCACTGACCTCTGGGGCTGCATCTCCAAGTTCGGCTTCACGATCCCCTAAAATGATTTGGTCCGAAAACCGTTAGTCTAAAAGACTAAGTCCTATCATCTCCCACCCCTCCCCCATGGCTCCTAGGCACCGAGCGGGGAGAAGGAGAGGAAAGGTAATGAAGATGGAGAATAATAAAGGTAGCAGGTGACGGCGGAACTACTCTAGCAGTTTTTTGTAAACATGTAGTAGTAACAAAAGCATGTAGAGTAAGCATAAGTATACGAAGGCAAAATATGAAACATGTAACTTTAACTTATAAGAATGCTCATACAGACTTATAAGCTAAGGGATCTTCTGCAAGGCTCCCATCGTATAAAAATTCTCATACCAATTTATACGATGAGGTGTCGGTTTACAAGCAAGCAATATTTATCATAAGTAAATAACCATAACTTATAAGCATGCTCACGCAAGCCTATAAACTAAGGGGTCGTTTTGTAGGGCCTATGTATAAAAAGTCTCATACCAATTTATACAATAGGTGTCAAGGGTTTTATGCAATGATTATGCTATGCCATTCAAGTATTCTATGATGTGAGTCACGCAAATGCAACACACCCACCCGACTTTGTGCACACAGACTTTTAGTTCCCCCTTTCTAGAGCATAACCTCCCAGGATACCTCCGTAGTGGCAAATGGAAGCGGTGGGTTGGGCCTCGCCCACCTCTAAACCGGTATCAGTACTACCAATCAGACCTATCGTACGCCTCAATTCTAGTACACTAAGCAATGCTCCTGCGTACTCTTGTCGGCTGGCGCACTGGACTTAATTTGGCTAAGTGTAAAACCACACCCGCCGAGTCAACGTACTGGTGTCGGTGCGACAACTCTCCAATACCGAAGACCCACCACCTTATATCTTATGCACGTGCAATATTAATGTATTATCCATCGATCCAAAGCTCCCCGGACTATCCCATCTGTCACAACCAACAATCGAGTCAAAACTTCCCGGACTATCCTACCCATTTCCACAACTACTGACCCTACCGCTCGGGAGACCCAACCTAACTCCCACAACACCGGGGAGTGTGAGTGTAATCCTAATTGTACTAGTTACTCTTTAATATTTATTATTCTTACGGTTTAGGTTAGTCCGGGACTGCCCCCGACATACCTGATGAAGGGTTCTCAAAGGGCACTAGGAACTATGATGGTAGCTGAAGCCCATCGTTCCCTTTCGCAAAGCACTTACTTTTATTGGTTATTACCCATTACCCGATCCATTTTATATTACTTTGGATCTAACCCTAGCGTATTAAGACTCTTCCTCTCTCTACAGGGAAGACGATATTTCGTCGACCCCGAGCACCACCTACACTAGTCAACATCACTTTATTCATCATTATAACTCCCGATGATGAACTCATTATACTTTATCACAACCAGCAACCTGAAACCCTCACATCCTAGTTCATTCTTCACCATATCTCAGTTTCTGCAGTTTTACTATATACAGAGTACCCTAAGCTATATGATATACATCATGGGAGGTACTCCAAATATTCATCCTAAAGCCCTAAAATATTTATTGAGGGTCTACCATGATATATTCAGTCTAAATACAGAAATTTATAATTTTCTAATAAAACTTGATATTTAATTAATTTTTCCTGAAATTAATCCATGGGTGATTTGAACATAAAGTACTAGATTTACTTAGGGTATGACCATACAAAAAATTATTAACACTGTAGGATAACAAGATATCAGTGAATAATAAATATAATAAACTTTCATAAATCAGTTAACCTCTAAATATTTAAACCAAAATAATTTATATAAATAGGGATATTGAAGGAAGTACCAAAAATACTAGTCCAAAAATTCCTCAAAAATTAACAGAGCTACATTATGATTTTAAAACTTTATTGCCTAAGTTTCATGAAGCTCCCAAGTCAATAAATCAGTTAAAAAATTATCCTAAGGAAAACCATCATAAGACACTTTATGAAGACACGCCCTTGTAATCTCAATTAAACAACATTTGACAATTTTTCCATGCTTCTATATGCCCTAAGATGTTCCTTGACTAAGTATCATAATTTTCCAGCAAGCTATAATATTTATTTCCTATTTATCAATGTAAGGTGCATTAATTTACTTTACAAAGGAAGTATTACAAATAAAGCTTCAACCACTCTAAATAAACTACTAGTGCAACTAAATGACATTTGATTAGCTATTCCAGAATTTCAAACCATTCTAACACATATACATCATATTTTCAACATTAACATCAAAAAGGGCAATATGGAAGCTACTACTACAAGGATGATCTACTGATCTCTAAACACCCTAAGATAAATACCATAGGTTAATAATACTATGAAATTAACCATACCAAAATATCATCAAGATTCAAGGTCAGTTGACCCATAAGATAATTTCTAGGGTTTAAAGTCCTAAATACTTATTAGGTGGTTTATGTGGGGTGCACATGTCTAAATACCACCATAACCTCTCCTAGGGCATTTCACCATCCTAGGATCACATGGACTACTCCCAAAGTCCATCCAAGAACATAACCCCCTATGTCCTTCACAAGCCCCCAAAGTTCAACCTTAGGGTTAGAACTAGGGTCCTAGGGCAAATCCACCCTAATCCACCCCATAATCCATATGAAGGGGTATAATCTCATAACAAATCAGTGGCCCAAGTTTCAGCCTCTGTTGAGGTGATTTGGCCACTTAAACCCACAAGGGGGCTTTTGACCTAAATACCCTTCTTAGGGCAAGGCTAGAGTTTGCTAAAATCCAAGTCTAAACATCACCAAATAT
The DNA here is from genome assembly GCA_039513925.1 of Platanthera zijinensis. Taxonomy (NCBI): domain Eukaryota; kingdom Viridiplantae; phylum Streptophyta; class Magnoliopsida; order Asparagales; family Orchidaceae; genus Platanthera; species Platanthera zijinensis. Next base: position 201,762,907 of record CM077080.1, read on the forward strand.
GATGAAAATTTATACAGAAGCCTACACTAAACCCAAGAACCTCTCACCAAAATTTGGGATCATTTGGAGTTCATTAAATTTCTTAATTAATTTAATCATGTTTTATTAAATAATTACAAAAACTATGAGAAAACAATACCCAAAAAGTTTCATTTTTGGATATGGTGTTGGTATAGGTGAGAGTGACCCCCAGTACAAATTTCAGATCATTTTGATTGCTGGATTGGTGGGAGCACACAAACCAAGCTCTGATCAAGCCTATGTATAGACCTCATCAAAGTGGGTGCTGTGGTTAAACCACTTAGCCAAATGAGTTCAAACAAATTTTAAATTAAACTACACCTCAAGTGCTACAATTTTAATGTTGGACACGTTTTCTGTAGATGGGCTTAGATATTTTTAATATTTAATTTAAGACAGCCCAATAAACAGAACAAAAAATTCAGAAATCAAAATTAAATAAAAGAAATGATCCAGCATAGATCTTAAAGCAAATTCAACACATCATGGTCATCTTCTTCCTCCAGCCAAGGGCTGTGATCAACCCAACCTGGAGCTTCTTCCAAGCCATTTTCCCGGCCACCCGGCCACCTCCCTGGCCGGCCACCACCGCCACCACCTTCGTTGAGGTGGGCTATCGTCGGGCGGCGGCACGGCCGCTGGAGGGGTGGTTTCCGGCAAACCCGACCACTCCATTTTTTTGAAAAAACCATGGAAAAATCATCACCCGATCTGGCTCATTTGAGCCTGATTCTCATCCTAAAAGATTCCTAAGGTCTATCCATAGAAGGAGTAGAGGAGGACCTTCAACCGTGCTTGTCGATGGATTTGGTGGTGGTGCGCCATGGCCGAATTTTGGAGCTTCGTGTATGTTACAACCGTGCAGTGGGAGGGCTCGATTTCTCCAGCAAAAAGGTGGAAACTTCTGCTCTTTGCCTAGGTAAGCTTTTAAGGTCATCAAATGGGGGAGGGGAGGGGCCTAGGCTTCAAAGCCATTTATGACCATGAAAGGGAATTTCGGCCATGGAGAAAATTCCTTGAAATTCACCTCCCCTTGGTCCCAATTCGTTTGGAAACTCCTCAAAACTGATAGGGGAGATGAATACTAATTAATTGGTGAAGAATGGAGGGGTGATTCACCTTCCCCATCATGAATAACCTTCTCTTTCTCACTTTCTCTCTCCTCCATTAAAGGACAAATGGAGCTTTCTCTCTCCTAGTCATCATGAACGAATTTTCTCATCTCCCTAGCCTATTGGTAGCCCATCTAACCCACATGAACAATAAAAATAAGGTTAGCCCAAGTGGGTTTGGGTTTGAGCTTGAGTTAACCCATTTGAACCAACTTGAACTAACACTTGGGAAAAGTTAACTTAGGTCAATTTGACCTTTTAGGTTGACCCCAATGGGTCCTTGGTGACCCATTGGGCTCCCCTAAGGTCTAGGTCAGGTTGGGTAGGGTTGACTTGGCACCTTGGAGGTCACTTGCCCCTTAGTTAGGACACTTTGACCTTTTTTAGGTCTAAGGTTGACTTGGGTCAACTTAGCCTCTTTGGTTGACCCCAATGGGTCCATGGTGACCCATTGGACTCCCTTAGGGCTTGGGAAGGTCTAGGTATTGTCAATTGGGCATGTTAGAGGACAATTGTCCTTATTTAGGGCACCTTGCCCAATTTAGGGCTATGATGGACTTAGGTCAATTTGGCCACTTTGGGTTGACCCCAATGGATTCATATGGCTCTAATAGACTCTATAATGGGTTAGGGATATTGTGGTGGGGTCATGGATTCATGGTGAAGCCCCAAGATCATCCCAACCTAATGTTTAGATTTTATTATTTGTAGACCATGGTGGCCTTCACCTTCCTACCTAAGTTCACCTAGTCTTTTTGGACTTCCGAGGGTCTTGTCATGACTTAGTCATGACAAAGGTCTTGTCATGACTTAGTCACGACAAAACCACTCTTAGAGGTCTAGCTGGAAATGAGATGTTACAAATCCCAATAAACAACTCAATTGGTGATGAGAGTTGGGAAAACTCCATAGTTAAGCGTGCTCGGGCTGGAGTAGTACTGAGATGGGTGACCTCCTGGGAAGTCTCTGTGGTGTGCGCTTGAATATCGAGTTTCGCTCATCAAAGGGAGGTTGTGGCCACCAACAACCCGCTTGTGTGCTGGAGAGGGGTTTGGGTGCTTGAGCTGCAGCTCGGTAACGTCGCCTAGAGCGGAGTCATGACATTATCACGTTGGATCGGATAGGGTCGTTATAATAAAAAGTGCACTTTTTGTAACGGCCTCCCCAGCACCACGCTCGCAAGGACGGCCGCCGGCACCCCAACATCTAGTTCGAAAGGGTTCAGCCTAACCAGGTCTGCAGACCATGCACCATAAAGTCTCTCCGCGCCTGTTTCTCGGCCGCGGCGCATTGTTGAGGCCGGGTCTCGAACCCACAACCTCCTTGATAAAGAGTCTTCAAACCACTCCTCATCACCAACTGAGCTCAGCTCATTGAGTCATGGTGTTGAGGAGTTGTTTGAAGACTCTTTATCAAGGAGGTTGCGGGTTCGAGACTCGGCCTCAACAATGCGCCACGACCGAGAAACAGACGCGGAGAGGCTTTGGGGTGCATGGTCTGCAGACCTGGTTAGGCTGAACCCTTTCGAGCTGGATGCTGGGGGTGCCGGCGGCCGTCCTTGCGAACGTGGTGCTGGGGAGGCCGTTACAGTAGTGATGATGATTTATTTTCTGATGATTTGAATGACATTGTAGGGGAAAATAAGACTCACTTGGATGGTGAGAACCAATTTTTTATGATGACCTATTATTTGAGTTATTATATGATATAAATAATTCAAATGATGAGCATAAGGATAACAATGATTATGTTGGTGAAGGATAATTTAATGTTCATGTCATTTACGAAACATAATATTTACAATTTTATAAAAAATGGTGAGTTTGTTTAGTTCAATACTTATCTACACATAACTATTTTGATAGTGATTTTGATTGAATTAGAACATCACATTCATATAAGGTACGAAATGATTGTTTTTATTAAGGAGTCATATTTAATTGATCTAGACTAATGATGACCTGTGGTGGTGAAGAAGTTTAGAACATCCATGTTGTGTTATCAAGTGAGCATAATTCCTGTGACGCTTTTAGCTAATTTACCATCCGACCATCAAATTCATGTTAGGTACGAAATGATTTTTTTTGGTTAAGGAGACTTATTTATTTAATCTAAACTAATGATACATGAGGTGGTGAGGAAGTTTAGAACATTTTTTTTTATGTTATCAAGTAGGCATAATTCTTGCGACACTTACTTTAGTTAATTTATCGTCAGGCCATCAAATTCATGTCAGGTACAAAATGATTGTTTCTGTTAAGGACTCTTATTTATTTGATCTAAACCAATGTTAACCTGAGGTGGTGAGGAAGTTTAGAACATTTTTATTGTGTTATCAAGTGGACATAATTCTTGTAACACTTACTTTAACTAATTTACCATCGCACTACGAAGATCGCAAGTACAAAGCAAATTTGAGGGCGGGTTTTGTACAATCTAAGTAGGATGATGCAACCTTCTTGGCCATCAATCAAATTCATGGTTTGACTTAATCACAACATGATACATGCTTCTAGTCATATGGATTAATTTTATGTTATTGTTTTTGTGCATTTATGTTTATGCAATTTGATTTTTTTAATATCTTGCACCCTATATTTCCTTCATCATAGCTAAAAAATCTTGAGAATTGTTCTTTGATGCACTTTTGTTCAAGTGAGATTTTGAGGGAATTATGTTTCTTCCTCTTTGTAGTCGCCATTAGGTCCCTTATTCAAATTTTTATAGAGTTGTCCCTAATTAAATTGCAAGAAGATGTACTTATCGGCCTCATATTTGGTATCTATTAATGTTGACTTTATTGTCCCATCAATTATTGTTCTTCTAGCAACTATAATCGTAGAAGTGCTTTTTCTACAATTAATAACCTCAAAATCTAGATGAATGGATAAATGCTTTTTGGTGACATATATTATAGAAGAAATATTTTCTAACATTAATATTAAGATTATTATGAAAATCTTGTAGAAGATAAAATAAGGTAGAGTTGTTTTGTAAATCATGTTATTTGTTTCTTTCCAAGTGATCATCTTTTGTAAACTGTAAATCATACAAATATATTTCTGACATATTTTTGTTATATTTATCAATTGATTTTTTTAACTTCAAAAGAAAAATTATGCATCCACCATTTATAGATACCCCAAAAAAGAACGTTTCCGTAGAAACCTCGTAAGTCATGGTTTGTGGGAAAGTATCATGAGGATAGGTAGGTGTTCCCCCATCTCTGTTAGAGTGATAACATGCACTCATCAACCCTCATTATACAGGTAGCAATGCATTCATCAATCTTTACCAAGAGGATAATTGTACGTTCATTTGTCTTCGCCAGAGTGACAACTATGCATGCACTCATAATCAGTGACGGATCCAGAAAATTAATAATGAGGGTGCACAAATTATTGATAATGAGGGTGCACAAATTTTCTTTTATATACGTCGTTGGATTCTAAAAATTTTAACATGAGAGGTCACCCATTAATTTCCTTCAAAAATTTTTTTGAACAATTCAATCTTATCGGAGCTATTTCTCCCTCATATGACAACCATTTTTGACGTATAAGTAGTCAAAATTCATTGCCTCGACGAGAGGAATCTAAATACGCTAACCATTTTGAAAAATTATGGGAGTGCCAGTATCCCTTGGGCCCCCCTCTAGATCCACCCCTGTTGACATAACCCTCTACTAAATTGATAGTTATGTGCTCATCCGCTTTTGCCAGGATGACACGAATGCGCTCATCAAGTCTTACTAGACGATAGTTATGCGCTCATCAGTATCCGTAAGTAGGATAACTATGTGCTTATCCGCCTTTACATAAACACTGATAAGCGTATAACTATCAGTCTAATATAATGTGTTAAATGTTTTTAGATTCAAATTTAACAATTAAAAAGTAACGTTACTTGCTAAAAAGTTTTAAGGATATCAGTAAATCTCGAGATGTTTCAAATCAAGCTTCTGAATAAAATGCCAATAATAAAGCTGTAAGAAAAAAATATATTGATATCAATATCATAAACTAATTCACAAACTCTAATTATCAAGTTCATTAAGGGTCCGTTCGTTTGCACGGAATTGTGCTTCTAGAATTGGATTTGAATGTCTAATTCCAATTTCGTCGTTCGTTTTCTCGCTTGACGTTGGAATTTGCATTTTAATGAATTCCGTGAAATTCATTTTGAACTAAAAACAATTCTTTTCAATTCATATATGAATTGGACAATTCCGGCCGAGACACATTTTTAAGCTAAGCGCGCGATTTTCCCCCGGGAACGCATGTTGTCGAACGGGCGCGCGTTTTTCTCCCGTGAGCACGTTTTTCGCGGAGGCGCACATTTTTCGTCAAGGCGGCGTATTTCGCCATGGCGGACATTTTTTCACTCAGACGCGATTTTTTCGCCCGGGTGCGAATTTTATTGCCCGGGGGTGAATTTTTCGCCTGGGCGCGATTTTTCCCCTGGGCGCGAATTTTTTCGCCCGAGCGAGATTTTTCGGTCGGACGCGATTTATTAGCCCGGGCGTGATTTTTAAGCCTGGATGTGATTTTTTCAGTCGGGCGCGATTTTTTGCCCGGACGGGATTTTTATCTGGGAGCGATTTTTTCGCCCGACCATGCTATTTTCACCCGACCGTAATTTTTTCGCTTGAGCGCTAATTTTTCATCGGGGCGACGTATTTTGCATTGTCGCGCGTTTTTTCGTCCGGGCGCGATTTTTTGCCCGGACGCAAATTTTTTTGTCTGGGCAAGATTTTCTCGCCCGAGCGCGGTTTTTTCGACCAGGCGTGATATTTTTGTCCGGGCGCGCTTTTTTCGCTCGGGCGCTATTTTTTCGCCCGGGCGCAAATTTTTCACTCGACCGCGTTTTTTTTCACTTGGGGGCGAATTTTTCGCCCGACCGCGTTTTTTTCCCCGGGCGCGATTTTTTCCCCCGAGCACGAATTTTCGCTCGGGCGCGAATTTTTCGCGCTAGCGCAATTTATTCGCCCGAGCGCGATTTTTCTCCAGGGCACGATTTTTTTGTACGAGCGGGCTTTTTCGCCAGTCCGCGAATTTTTTGACCCAACCATGTTTTTTTTTCGTCCGGGCGCGTTTTTTTTGCCCGCCCGAGATTTTTTTCGCTCAGGCGAGATTTTTCCCCAGGGTGCGGTTTTTTCTCCCGAGCAAAAAAATCACGCTCGGACGAAAAAATCGCAGCCATGTGAAAAATTCACGTCAGCAAGAAAAAATCGCGTCCGTGAGAAATTAAATCACGGCCGGGCGAAAAAAATTTCGCCCGGTCGTAAAAATTTTCGCCCGGTCGTAAAAAACCCGCCCGGGAGAAAAAACTAGCGCCCGGGCAAAAATATCGCTCCCGTGCGAAAAAGTCGCGGCTATAACGCACATTTGTTTATAGTAATTTTTTCGTAATATTTTTCAATTCTTATATTGAATTTTATTCAACAAACGAACAAAAGAATTGATCAATTACACAATATTCATATTTTTATGAAAAATGTCAACATACATGCATGTTTAGCTTTTGTGACAATTATTTTTTAAAATGTCATCAAAATATATGATCTTCTTCAAAATTTATAATTAAGTAGTTTAGAAGATCTTCTATCGAATGAGAAATAAGTGATATAGTTATCGTCTATGATTGAACAACTAAATTTTTCTATAATCATGTCATGTACTTATTAAGGATAAAATACATACCTGAAGTTCAACATGACATTATATTTACATTAGACCATCATATAATTTTGTTAAATATTATATATATACATATTGACAAACTAGTCTTAAATATGTTTTTTTCATCATACAATCTTTCTATAAACAAGTTTCAATCTAGATATATCATTAAGCTTCAATTTTGTTGATGATGTCAATAGTTAGGGGCAGACCCAAGTGGAGGCACAATCGGGAGCGTGCCCAAGCAAATTTTTTTTGCGATTTCCCCAGTTCCCATGTTCCGCCTTCCACCTAATTTCATTGCTTCGCCGTTTTCCTTCCAGCTTCGCCTTCTGCCTTTCATTTTCCTAACTATCCCCTAATTTCCAGTTTCTTGAACTGTTGGACACCTGGACCTGCCCGGAGGAGCGGACGTCGCAGAAGACATGATATCAGAAGCGGATGGTCGACGACAATGACGAGATGAGAGCATGCCCTAGCTTCCGATGACGAGCCACAGAGCCTCCCAGCAACCAGTGATTTCTTTGACTCTCAGAGTTTGATTTCACCTTACATTTTGAGTCTCTGATAAGTGTCAACAACCAACAAGTAATATTGATTCTCGAATGAATCCTTCTACTTTGTAGTTTCTAAAATCTAATTATAGTGTATGGATTTTTGGTAGATTTCTTGCATAGCTACACTGATTTTGAGCTATACTCCTTACCTCTTTCAGTCTTTCTCATTGTCCGATATTATTCTCTCTTAGTTGATTATTTTTGCTAGTTGTCTTTCCATTTTGGGTTATTTTTTGGTTGATTATTCTTAGAAGCCAAATCCTTCTCCTGATGTTAGATATGATTAAAAATCCTTATTCAATTGAGATATTTTAATCATCAAATTATTGATGTTTTTTTTTCAAAATTCTTAATCTCTAGACAAAAATTATCTAATTGTTGCTTCAAAGCAAGGTTATTGCATTGCAGCATTTTCTTTTCACTCCCAACTTAATCCTCGATAAAATTCAGCATCTTAAAGAGATTCTCTTTAGAAACGAGCTCATATTATAAAGCTTATGGTTGAGAATCAAAAGTTTGCTTGTGTTGTTTATTTTGTTCTATCACATCTTTCAAATCTTTAATTGTAGAGTCTATATTTACAAAAGAATTAAGGATCTCTTGACAACTATCTTTTGTATAGTACATTAGAGAATTTTTTTTAAAATATAAGTCTTACATGTAATACAATATTCCAACAAAAACATGCATCCGAAAAGAAGTAAGACCCGGACATGCTTTAATAAGCATTGACTTTTCCTCTGATTGATTTAAATGAAATGAGATTGAGCACTAAACTTAGTGTCCGGGTCGAACAAAAATCATGGGTCCGCCACTGACGATAGTAGTTCCAATAGTAGTGAAGTTTCTGACAATAATGAAACTATATTGATGATAACTAGCTAGCAACGACCTCCATCGTGACCTTTATACAAATAATTATGATGAATGTGTTAGACTGTGAATATGATCAATGTCTATATATATAAGCATATACAATTGTTATGGTCTGCACATAATTAGGTAGCCGTTATTTGACTTGTAGCTCAATGATCTCGTCAAATTGTTATTTTTGATCATATGAAGATATTTTTTTTTCCATGGAAAGAATATGATTACATTAATGAGGGGCTAGGTGAATGTTTCAAGGTATAGTAGGAAGTTGAGCTACGCGTGATAGCGACAAAGATAACTACATCGATGCGCTGATTATATGAATGGTACTCTAAGATAAGAGTGATCATGCACAACTACGTATTAAATGTCCCTACAAAGAGCTTTTGGAGGTTCCGAGATCCCAACCTCGTATCGAATGTAGTGTTTGGGGGTTTTGCTGCCCAATTTCACATCAAATGACCTATGCAAGATTTTCGGGGACCAATTTTTTTTTTATTTTGACTATGCATTTCTAAAAAGTTTCCACATATGTTTTCCATAATTAATAATAATCATTCTTAATAGTAATATTGTTGTTTCGTTCTCTATTTTTCAATAATTAATAATAATCATTGTTGTTAAGTAATTAATTACAATCATTGTAAATAAGGGAGGGGAAATAAAAAACTCCCCCTCTTTTTCCAGGTCTGACTAAAAAGTCCGACAGGCTCGGACTGGGCCCGGGCTTTTGTCATCCGAGCTCGGGCACCAGCTCCGGCAGGGGGCCTGCCAAGGCCCCCAAGGGCGAGCCGGACCAAGTTAATAAATCCTTTCACTTAGACGGGATTCTATTAAAATCCCGCCAAAATAAAATCCCGCTGTCAGGCGAAATTTTAATCTGCCAGACGGTATTTTAATATAATCCAACCTAACAGGGGGATTAAATCCTGGCTAAGATAGGCGGGATTTAAATCCCGACTAAAATAGTTCGGATTTAATCCAGCCTATTAGGGCGGGCCCGGGTTGAGGTTAGGCCTGATGTCCAGGCTTAATTGCGCTTGGACCGGGTCAAGCATTAGGTCGGGCTGCGAGCTAATATAGGCTTGTTCTAGCAGGGTTTTTTCCTGGCCGCCCCCTTCGAGCCAGATCTTTTTGAACAAGCTCATCTTTTAGATCCGTCTCTCCTCCTCCCGCATCCCTTTCACGCAAGTTCCGCTCCGACGAGAAGACGCTATCAGACTGCCAAGCATCCCTGTCCTCGACGAACAAAAATCAAACATACATTGGTAGACTATTTACTTTCTTCAGTGTTCTCATTATGATTACTAAAAATTGAACATATATATGTATTTTATGCATGGTTAAAATATATTACTACATATTAAAGCATGCAGCTAGATGTCTGAGATCGAGATTGATCTATCAATATTGCTTCTACACTATATATCTTCATTTTTTTAAGATCTTTTATGAGGCATGCTCTTTTTTTTGGCCCTCCACATGAAGGAAAGACTAGTCAGACCCACTTGCTAAAAGAATTATTTTTGCATCGCTCAAATTATCTAATTGTGATTTAATTATTTATCACTTAGTTTGATTTCTCTCTTGGATTTGTATGAGTATTTCATATAGTGTTCAAAGTTAATATCATTATTTCCCTGCAGCTCACTTAGAACTACATAGTGGATGCGTACCCACATACTCTAACCTACATTAGACAATGTTTAGGTTTCTTTGCATCCATTTCACGATTGTTTGCATCACATATAGAGATATGAAATCAACCGTTTGCCATATATAGATGTTGGGAATGCGAGCGAACAATCCCGACCAGAGCACCTGTTTTGATTTTGAGCAAGCAACCTGTGCGACCGCGTTGAGCGGTAGGCAATAGTATAACAACAACACAATGCAAAAACAAATAAAAGCACACAGACAATTTTAACGTGGAAAACCCAATTGATGAAAAACCACAGGACAATTGGAGTCCAACCCGGAAAGCCTCAATTAAAAGTGTGTGAAAAAACACACGCACGGATTACAGGCTTTCTCTCCACCGATCCACAAAGGATCTCCACTCCTCCACCACAAACACGACCCACAAAGGATCTACACCACTACAACCAATCTCTTCCAACAAACCACACAGGCACAATATTCGAAAGAGAAATACAACAAAAGATAGAGAAGTCGTTACCCCGGACGGATTGAACAATCCGTCCCAACGTCAAAAATAACGTTCCTCCAAAGCCACGAACAAAGCGGCTATGCACAACCCTTCCAAACTCAGATCACGAACGATAGCCTCCTTGCGATTCCAGCAAACCCAAAGAGGCAGCCCCCTACTCCAGCAAACACGAAAGGGGCGGCCCGGTTACAACAAATGTCAAGAGTGGAGGCCCTCTTTGACTCCAGCGAACGACAAGAGGGGCGGCCCTATTCGGCTCCAGCAAACGGCAAGAGGGGCGGCAAGCTACAACGGCTCCAGCAAAACGAAAGGGGGGCGACAGCAGCCTTGCGGTTCCAACGAACCCGAAGTGAGGCGGCGGATCTACTCGGCTCCAACACACGGGAGAAGAGGGAGGCCGGCGGCAGATCGCTGCTCCAGCACACGAAGAGGGCGACGACCCCTTTTTCAAAACCCTATCTCTCTCTCCTTGTCCAGTGGAGTAAAAAGCCCAGCTGCCCTCCTTTTTTTTTCTTTTAATAACTGAATCGGGAAAAATTGCACCTTGTGCCTTGCCCGGTTTAGCCTTTATACATGAGGGATATATATATGTATATATATATGTAAACACAAAACAGAAATCACGAGCCGCAACTAGCGCACCCGGTGGTTTTACCGGCTTGGATGGGAACCACACTCAACAAAACTCCCCCTTCACATCGAGGCGAAAGAAACCGCCATCCCGGCGATTCTAACGCAATGCTCGAACTTCCCCCTTGACACGGTCTTGGTCAGCATGTATGCCCCATTGTCATCAGTGTGCACCTTCTGAAGATCAAGCTCCTTCTGCTCTAGGACATCTCGTTTCCAATGATACCGAATGTCGATGTGCTTCTACCTCGAGTGAAATGTGGGGTTCTTCCCTAGGTGAATAGTGCTCTGACTTTCACATAGAAGTGTGTATCGGTCCTGAGTGAATCCAAGTTCTTTGATGAACCTCTTCATCCAAAGCAACTCCTTCCCAGCCTCTGTAACCGCAATGAACTCAGCCTCTGCGGTGGACAGTGTAACACACTTCTGTAGTCTCGACGCCCATGAGAAAGCTCCCCCTATAAACAGAATCATGTACCCTGACGTCGACCTCCTGGAATCCACATCTCCAGCCATGTCCGTATCAGTGTAGCCCAACAGCTCTGGCTATCTGTCCCCAAATCTCAATGTCAAGTCTGAAGTCCCCTGCAGGTATCTCAGTATCCACTTTACTGCGCTCCAATACTCTCTCCCAGGATTGGAGAGAAATCTACTGACGGTCCCAACGACATGCGCAATGTCTGGACGGGTACACATAATCGCATACAGGAGGCTCCCAACTGCTGATGTAAATAGAACCTTCTGCATCGCCTCGATCTCCTCGTGTGTGCTGGGGCACTGATCAGCGGTAAGCCTGAAGTTAGCTGCAAGAGGCGTGCTCACCTCTTCGCCTGATCCATATCAAATCTCTGCAAAACTTTGTGGATGTACCGTTCCTGTGATAACCAAAGTAATCTGGCTCCCCTGTCTCTGCAAATGTGCATCCCCAAAATAGTCTTTGCAGCACCCAGATCCTTCATCTCAAAAGTTGAACTCAACTGCCGCTTCAACTCAGCAATGCGAGCAGTGTTCCTCCCGACGATCAACATGTCGTCCACGTATAATAGCAGAATGATGAAATCCTCTAAAGCATACTGCTTGATGAACACACAGTGGTCAAGGGTGGTCCTCCTGAAGTCGATCTCCCCCATGAAAGAATCAAACTTCCTATACGATTGTCGCGGGGCCTTCTTCAAGCCATATAAACTCTTCTGCAAGCGGCACACCAGACCTTCCTTCCCTCTGACACTGAAACTCTCAGGTTGCTCCATGTATAACTCCTCCTCAAGATCGCCATGCAGAAAGGCACTCTTGACATCCATCTGCTCTATCTCCAAATCAAACCTCACAGTAAGTCCAAGTACAACCCGAATAGATGACATCTTCACCACAGGCAAAAAGATCTCATCAAAGTCAACACCTTGTCGCTGTCCAAAGCCCTTCACCACCAGCCTGGTCTTGTATCTGGGAGGTGTGGAGGAATCACCCTGCTTCACCCTGAAAATCCAACGATTCTATAAGGCCTTCTTGCCCTTAGGAAATCTCACCAAGTTATACGTGTGGTTCTTCTGCAGCGACTGCATCTCCTCCTGCATAGCAACCATCCACTGATGCTTCTCGGTGCTCTCCACAGCCTCGACATAACTCTCAGGCTCCCCCGCATCAGTCAGCAATATGAACTCTAATGTAGAATATCTAGCGGGCGGGTGCCTGGCTCGATCGGACCTCCGTAGGGTCGGCTCTGGGGCCGGTGCATGTACATCATCAACAATATCCTCAGCAATTACTGGTTCACCATCAGTGGTGATATCATGATCTGGAAGGGCATAGGTGACTCCGCAGTAGTACGAGAGTCAACCTCTAACTCAACAGTCCCCTCAAGATCACCAACAGTCTGATCCTCACAGAAAACAGCATCACAGCTACGTACAAGCTTCTTCTTAACTGGATCAAAGAACCTGTACCTAAACTCTCCACTGTAGCCGTACTCCAAGAAGATACACTGCCGGGTCTTTGAATCCAACTTCGATCTCTCGTCCCTGGGGACGTGAACAAAAGCTTTGCAGCCAAATACCCGTAAGTGACTGTAAGAGGGGTCTTTCCCATACCATACCCTATCTGGGGCATCCTCCTAAAATGTTGAACTCGGCGAGAGGTTGATGACATGTGCGACAGTAAGAAGAGCCTCGCCCCAAAACATCCCTACAACTTCGAATCAGATAGCATACACTGAATCCTCTCCATCAATGTCTGATTCATCCTCTCAGCTATGCCATTCAGCTGCGGAGTCTTTGGCGGGGTCTTCTCATGTCGGATTCCATGGTCCCTACAGTACTCGTCAAATGGACCAATATATTCTCCCCCGTTGTCGGACCTGATGCATCTCAGCCTCTTCCCAGACTGTCTCTCCACCTCTGTATGGAATCTCCTAAAAGTATCAAGGACATGATCTTTGGCCTTAATATCATAGACCCAAAGCTTCCTCGAATAGTCATCGATGAAAGTAATGAAGTACAGAGTTCCTCCTCTAGTCTGAACCTTCAGAGGTCCGCAAACATCAGTATGAACTAGCTCCAATGGCTCCGATCTCCTGGTGGACGTGTGGTTGTGAAATGAGATGATGTTCTATTTCCCAGCCATGCATTGGTCACACCTCTTCAAATGATTACCAAAAATGTCACTAATCATCTTTTTCTTCGCCAGACATCCCAAACCCTTCTGGCTAATGTGTGTCAGCATCTTGTGCCATAAGGAAGTGGATGTCTCATCCCTGACGGAGTTGGCCTGAGCAGCTTCAGGCCTCCCCTCCATGTAGTACAGTCCAGAATCTCTATAACCCCTAGCCATCACAAGTGATCCCCTGATCAGCTTCCAGGAGTCTCCTCCAAAGACACTCAGGTGTTCTTCATCTCCGAGTTTGCCAACAGAAATGAGATTGAAACGGATGTTTGACACATGTCGCACATCCCTCAGAACTAGTAAGGCTCTAGTGCTCGTCTTCAAATGCATGTCTACACGCCCAAATACCTTAGACGTATCCCCATTGCCCATCCTCAACACCCCACAATCATGAGTGATGTAAGTGGCAAATAACTCCCTGTTGTGGGAGACATGCGCAGAGGCTCCAGAATCAACGATCTAGCATCGGTCATCACACTCGAGTGCAGTAGTGATATTGTCGCCAACAATAATGACGTCGTCCGCCTCAGGCAAAACGGTGGCTGTCGTGTGACCCTCATCTTTTCCCTCAGTGTCAATCCCCTTCTTCTTCTGATCGTTCTTACACGAATAACAAAATTTCTTGATGTGGCCCTTCTTATGGCAGTAGTGGCATTCCACATTCTGATAACGTGACTTCGACTTGCCCCTACTCTTACTCTTGTCCTCCTTCCTTGGCTCTTACTCCTTCCTCTCCCCCTGAACTCAGTAAAGAGAACGTTAGCTCGTGAAGAAGAGCCTGAAGTCCCCTAAGACTTTCATCTCACCTCCTCATTCAAGATCTTACTCTTGGCGATCTCCATGGAAACAATCCTCTGGGGGGAAGAATTGATCAGAGATACTCTGACCATCTCCCAAGAGTCTGGAAGTGACTTGACTAGCCATAATGCATTCACCTCATCTTCGAATGTCACCTTCATAGCAGTCCGACGATCAATAATCCCCTGGAACTCGTTGACATGATCCAAAATAGGAGAGCCCTCTCGGTATCTGAACTCTCCAAGCTTCTTCAGCAAATATAACTTGTTGATGCCCGTGCTCTTAGCATACAAGGTCTCAAGAGTCTTCCACAAATCCTTTGCATAATTGATGCTAGCTACATGGTTGTTGATGTTCGACTCCACAAACCGTCTGATAAACCCACACAGCTTCTGATGTTCCACCTTCCATTTTGTCGGATCCGTGTCCTTTGGCATCTCCTCAAAGATAGTAGCATGCCAACCCTTCACATATATCAGATCCTCCATCAGTAGATGCCACTGGTGATAATTGACACTATTCAACTTTACCATCTGCTCTGAACCTGATGAGGACTCCATTCTGCTCTGCCAACTGGACGGACTGACCACTGATCTTTGAGTCGATTATCTCAAAGTATGCAACTGGAGAGGATAGCCAGCGGGCCAATGGTCGTAAACTATCACTCCCAATTGCACACCCGAGATCCCGACCGACTCATCCTAAAACCCCAAAGGTCAGCCCGGTATCTGCTCTGTCACTGAACGGCTCTGTCACTAAACCTCACTCTGATACCACTTGTTGGGAATGCGAGCGAATAATCCCTACCATAGCACTTGTTTTGATTTTGAGCGAGCAACCTGTGCGACCACGTTGAGCGGTATGCAATAGAAAAACAACAATACAATGCAAAAACAAATAAAAGCAAACAGACAATTTTAACGTGGAAAACCCAATTGGTTAAAAACTACGGGACGATCGAAGTTCAACCCGGAAAGCCTCCACTAAAAGTGTGAAAAAAACACACGCACGGATTATAGGCTTTCCCTCCACCGATCCATAAAGGATCTCCACTCCTCCACAACAAACACGACCCACAAAGGATCTACATCACTACAACCAATCTCTTCCAACAAACCACACATGCACAATATTCGAAAGAGAAATACAACAATAGATAGAGAAGTCGTTACCCGGACGGATTGAATAATCCGTCCCAACGTCAAAAATGACGTTCCTCCAAAGCCACGAACAAAGCGGCTATGCACAACCCTTCCAAACTCAGATCACGAACGGCGGCCTCCTTGCGATTCCAACAAACCCGAAGAGGCAGCCCCCTACTCCAGCAAACACGAAAGGGCGGCCCGACTATAGCAAATGGCAAGAGTGGCGACCCTCTTCGGCTCCAGCGAACGGCAAGAGGGGCGGCCCTCTTCGGCTCTAGCGAACGGCAAGAGGGGCGGCCCTCTTCGGCTGCAACGAACGGCAAGAGGGGCGGCCGGCTACAACAGCTCCAACAAAATGAAAGGGGGAGGCAGCAGCCTTGCGGTTCCAACGAACCCGAAGAGAGGCGGTGGATCTACTCGGCTCCAGCACACGGGAGACGAGGGAGGCCGGCGGCGGATCGCTGCTCCAGCACACGAAGAGGGCGACGACCCCTTTTTCAAAACCCTATCTCTCTCTCCTTGTCCAGCGGAGTAAAAAGCTCGGCTGCCCTCCTTTTTTTCCTTTTAATAACTGAACCGGGAAAAATTGCACCCTGTGCCTTGCCCGATTTGGCCTCTATACATGAGAGATTTATATATATATAGGTAAACACAAAACTGAAATCACGAGCCGCAACTAGCGCGCTCAGTGGTATTACGGACTCGGATGGGAACCACACCCAACAATAGACTCATCTTGCGTCACTTTGCCGCTTTGAATTTCAACACAAGTTGTAGGGAGAGACTTGGTGACTAAAACAAATAGTAATACAGTATTATTAGATATAAAACTTATCAAAAGATACCAAGTTGACGTTAATATCATTGATTTTGAGCCAAAGATGTTTGTATCATGAAAGTATTTTTATTTTCCATTTATTACTAAGTTTTTTATCATTTGTCTGCATGATTGCAACTAATTCTAAATTTATATCTTGTATGTTGTTATAAAATTGAAAGAATTACTTGACAACATTAAATGATGTTGGTTTATTATTGAGTTGTTCACCAGCATGATGATCCTATTATTTATTTTCATAACTATATTTTTTTCATACTATTATTTTTTCTTGTAATTATTATTATTAAAATAAGGAACTAATAAGACTCTTGTAATGAAAGAGATTCCGAAAAATTTAGTCGATAAGCTACTTTCATATAAAGAATCAATCACAGCTTGTGACGTTGCTGTCTTTGTCCACGACATGTACTTTTAGGCAGGGGCGGAACTAGGATTTTGGGATAGCCCGGGCACAATAAATTTTAACAAAGAAGGTATAATCACAATTCACAAACAAACATGAAAACTTGAACAACATAAGTCCTCCCAAACGGAGCCTAAAAGACATTGGTATAGATTGAAATGGGCACTTCACCGCACTCTCCAAAACTTTCCAAGATCCGTTGCTTTAAAATCACAGGTGCAAGAATCCCTGAGTCGGAGAAGAAGAAGCAAGGGCAAAAGAAGGGGGCTAAGCAGTTGATCTCGAACCTCCAAGTAGTTGTCCCGAATCAGGTCAGTGCTCTGTCATTTCCCCGTCGTTGTTGTCAATGCAGAATGGAAGCCATGGTGATGCAATGATGCCTAATGGGAAGAAGAAGAATGCCCGATGATGGCTGATGGGAAGAAGAGGCAAAGATAACTAAGCCATTTTTGCACGTTGATGCCCAATGCGAAGAAGAACATACGAACACTAAGTGGCAGATCGCGAAGAACCCTTCGTTCCTCTGTGGAGCCACCGCCGGTTGAGGTCCGCGAGGAGAGCTGGTGAAATACTTAAGCAATTTCCGCAATTTTCATACCCGGGCACGTGCCCGAGTGTGTCCGTGCTTGGATCTGCCCATAGTTTTAGGTCATGTTTTTGTTTTAATTGTTTGTGAAAAGTTTGCTTGTGCGTATGCATGTTATTTTTATCTCATAAAAACTATAAGTTATGTTTAAGTGCGCATGGATGAATACAATTATTTTACAATGAGTACGATTACGAGTATGATAAATAGAATTATTTTACACTTTAAATTATTTTTCATTTAAGTGTGTATTGACAATAAAATAACAGTGTCGTGAATATTGACTGACATGGACGACATGATAGCCGACACAAGAGTTTCATAGGCAAAACAACACGTTTTCTTGCAAAATTTTGGTTTGAAATGTATCGACTATCAGGCGATATATGCCAACGATATATCAGATGGCTGTTTATTTTTAATGATTTAGTTCCCTGCATTAATAGACAACAACACAGAAGTGTTTTAAAATCCTTGTTTTTTACTATTTTACTTAGAGATGTTTATCGTTATTATTTGTGTAATAGAAAATGTCTATACTACTTTACTATATCAAAATAAATGTTAAAATTTTCATATATCAATAAACATGACTTCAAAAATGATTATATTTACTAGTGTTTTAATATCTTCAGACATGTTGGTTGATATGTGGGTTTGATGGCAATGCGATATTTTCTTTTGAAAATATCGGTTGTTTGTTTATAAAATATAAACCGATATATCCGAGTTTCTTCAATATATTGGGTGACACGGTTTTTGAAAATATCATCAGTTATTTTATTCTATGTTATGTTAATTAGCAGTATGCATGATTAAAATCACTTATATGCATTGTATTATATATGCTTAAATTAATTAGACTTATTATTATCTCATTTTATACTTATAGTTTGGATGCCAACTCTTTAAATAAGACGACTGAATTCCGTATTCAAGTAGCAACTCAAGGACAAAATAGTAGTTTTGAGGTACCTTGCCTCATTATTTCTTGTCAAGATGATCTTGATTCATATCCCTTGACCATACAAGAGTCGGTGAGGGTATGCTGCTATATTTTTGCTATGATATACATAACTCAGATGAAATTTGACTGTATTTTTAATATTTTCAATTATCAATTTGTCTTTATCCTCCAACTTTTTTCACTCCTCTTTTATTAATTTTCTGAAATGTGCATTAACTTATCTCGAGGATCTTAATCACCATTTACTTGCATAAGGACGTTTTGTATGAAAGTTTGAGATTTCGATGATATTTGTTTGATGAACAAGATCACATGTTCATGCTTGTTGAGACGTGTGAACTTGATATAAGTATGTCATATTTGTGATTTTAGAAGAAAGATTATTGCTTACTCATCATTATTTTCATCATTAGCCCTCCCTGTCAGCTTTGTAAACCCTTCATTTTTTTAATGGCTATTGATGAATTTACTTGTCATTATATTTATTTCTGTTTTTTAAATGGTAGGTGTTTGTGAAGTAAACTGGATTAGGGTTTTCAAATTAAATATTTTTTAAGCTAAATAATATATTTGTTATGAAATAAATTTGGGGATTTGAAAATAGTGGACCGTCATGCTCTTGATTTCATTTAAGAAAGGTCGAGAGTGCCCAAATCGAGTACACGCGACTACAACTATCGTAACGACGAGTTCCCAAATTTCATTAATCGTTAATGGAGATAGGTTCTGTAATATCTAACGAATTGAAATCAAGTGAGTTTCGTACAACCACATACGCATTCACAAACAATAGTTTATGGAACATCGGTAATAAAAGTAGGAAGACACCTTCGATACAAGCTTTAATTAATTATTCAAGACGCATAAAATATAGCCAAAAAATGAAGCAGTGAGGAGGTGAGGTTACACAGGGCCTGATCCGGTTCAAGCCCAGCAAGCTCAGTGTAAGGGCCATTAGTTTGATCTACGGAATACGGGGTCGATGTCGACGTCGACCAGAAAAGCCAGAGGAGGGAACAAAGAAACCCTAACTGCGGCAAAGTGGTGCTTCCTCCAAATCTCCGCGCATGGGAAGGACGCCTGGAACCGTAGCCGAAAGGGAAATATGTTGGTACCCTAGATGTGATTTGGCTTATGTGATCCCCTTGCAGCCCTCTCTTGATCTATATAATTTATATATGATCCTGTTTAGACTTTGCTTAGTCTCCCTAGGGCAGTATATGACTGACCTAGAGTTTAGGCTAGTAGTTTTAGAATGTTTTTGTAGTTAAGGCTTTTTCCGTTCGACTATCGTCGAACGAGGCCTCGCGATCGTCGATCATTGATCGACGATAGCAGGGCTATCGAATCGTTGAGTCAAGACAATTATCGTCGACCGATGGTCGACGATCTCAGAGCAAGCCTCTTATGCTCTGAAGGTTGGTCGACGATCTGCCATCTGCAGTTCAACGATCTTGTTCTTGTTCGACGATATCTGTCTCGACAGATATTTTGTCTTAGTCGTCGACATCTTGTGATGTTCGACGATATCTGTGTCGACAGATTGTTGTCTTAGTTGTCGACGATTTCTGGTCGACGTTTTCTGTCTCGACAGCTTTCTGCTTCAGTCGACGATATCTAGACCTGGTCGACGATTTCTGGTCGACGATATCTGTCTCGACAGATCTTTTGCTTTGGTCGACGATAGTTTGAGCTGGTCGACGATTTCCGTTCGACGATTTCTGTTTCGACAGACTTCTGTTTTTAGTCGACGATCTGTTAGTAGGTCGACGATCTTCGAACCCCTGTTCGACGATTTCTGTCTGCTTTTATCTATTTGTATTTATGCTATTCCTTGGTTTATTTCCAAGTGTTTTAGTTGGTGGTTAGATTGATTCTCTGATATTATTGTTGCTAAATTTATGGTTTAAATTCAAATAAATTGATTACAAATTCTGTCAAGCATAAATCACGGGATTCAGTATTCTTGATAAAGCATTTTGTCCTATTATACAAATTGCGTTGACTTTATCTTTCCAGCCTGTTTTCTAGCCGTTGGTACTATGTACTATTTCCAAGAATGGTACGTATTTATGCTGAGATATTTTTCCCGCTTATTTTATTCCTTATTGGGACTGACAGAAAGTTAATAGGCCATTCTATTCCTATTGCTATATTCTATTTTGAGATAATCTGTTGCAGGGCTCGAGAATTCAAATCAATAGAGCCGTTCCAAAGGAAAAACGTGAAGACATATTTAAGAGAGATTCTTCTCTCAGCAAAAGAAGTAACAGTCACAGAGAGATATTACTCATTCGCTCAAGCACATCAGAGTAGCTCTTCACCATCTCTCAATAAGAAGAAGAAAAGTTTTCCTGAAGCAAAAGCCCAGAGCATTCATCTTTCATTCTCAAGTCTCCTGAGCATCTGCTTAGAGTTTTCAAGACTTCAGAAAGAGCTCCAGTTCTGCTTCAAGTGCTCCAGAATCTTAAGACCTGATAAAAATCAGTCTTCAGATCTCTGAGGATTTAGTTTCAGTTTATCTGAAACTCCTTCATCCTGAAGCAAAGGCTTTCCCTGGACTTCCACTGAGCCAGGGGGAGACTTTGATTCTTTAGAGAATCCACAAATCTTCTCTAATCTCTATTTAAAACAGAGAAGATAATCTAACCCTCTCAACCCCTTTTGTAAAAGAGTTTGTTCACACCTCTTCAAAAGTGAACATTGGTGACAGGGCACCTTATCAACAACCTGTGGTTGAGCATCCTTATCAAAAGCTCAAAGGGTCTGTTTGATCTACCTGAATCAGATCACTGGTGGCAGGGCACCTTAGCAAAAACCTGTAGTGGATTCCTACCAGGGTGGTAGAAGAGTGGATGTACCTATTTAAAGGGAACCACTATATATCCTGTGTCCATCTGGTTATCTTGCTTATTCATCTTATTCTATGGCTGTGATAGAACTACCTAGGGTTGCTAGTTGCTGTGATAGGCTTGTAGTTAACTGAAATTTCAGTCAACTTCTTCACTTGTGCACTTCACTGTGTTAGGCTCTTAGGGTTCAAGTATCAGATTTTTTATTCCGCAAATAAACTCCAAGGGAGCTGACTAAGTGTTCATGAAATTTTGAATACTCTATTCACCCCCCCCCCCTCTAGAGTAGTTTACAACTTATCCCCTCACTTTCAATTGGTATCAGAGGGAGGTTAGCTGTTCATACAGGCTAACACCTGAGTTAAAAGATCCAGTGATAAGTTGTTTCCTGATACCATTCACAAACACTTTCACACATGGCCCAGTCTAAGGATTATTCAAGCACCAGACCTCCTGTATGCAACTTGTCCAAGTTTGGCATATGGAAGGCCAGGATAAGACTATACATGAATTCTATTGATGAAGATATTTTTTCTTCTATTTTGACAGGACCACCTGCTAGGCCTGCTGCTGCTTCCACTTCTGCTGATCTCAGTGCTGTGCCACCACCTGACTACAATGAAAGCTACAAGAAGGCAAAAGCAGCTGATGCTAAGACAATGAATATCCTAGCTCAGACAATGTCTGATGAGATATTCCAGAAGCTGGCTGAATGCACCTCAGCCAAAGCTATGTGGGATTCCCTCAACCACATAGTTGCTGGCTCAGCTGATGAGAGGAAGGACAGGAGATCCAATCTCACCTCTCAGTATGAAAATTTCAAGAAGGATGATGCTGAAGACATTGACACAATGTACACAAGACTCAGTTCAATAATAAGTGAACTGAGGTCTTTGGACAAGGAGATAACTTTGTCAGAAGTAAATGACAAGATCCTGATGTGCCTTCCCATCTCTTGGGACTCAAGGATATGGCCCATCAAGGATGGAAGAAACACTGTGGAACTCTCCACAGAAGCTCTGTTGGGGAAGCTCAGGTCATATGAGCAAACCTTAAAGAGTAGAGCTGCTGTAACTGAAGTGAAGACTCCTACTCCTACAAAGAAAGAGCACTCTCTAGCTCTTAAGGCGGCTGAGACTTCTGAAGGAAGTCAATCAAATGAGGAGTTACTGGCACTCATTGCCAAGAGGTTCTTCAACATGGGAAGAAGAGACCTCAGAAAGAAGTTCTCCAAGCATGAGGACAAGCCAAGGTATGACAAGACTCCATCTAAAGAAATCATTTGTTATGTTTGCAGCAAGCCTGGACACATTGCCCCAAATTGTCCAGACAAGAAGTACAAGGAGAAGAAACATGAGAAAGAGTACAGGAAGCACCACTCCAAGTCCTCATCACACAAATACAAGAAGAAGGACAAGGGATTTGTGGCTGCTACCTGGAGTGAAACAGAAGAGGATACCTGCTCCTCTAGCTCCAGTGATTCTGAAGAAGAAGAAGAGAAGAAAGCCAAAGAGGTCTGCCTCATGGCCATTGATGCCTGCAGCTCTCTGTCAGCTGCAGAGAATTCTGAAGAAGAAGGAGACAATGAAGAAGATTCCTTTATGGAGGACCAGGTAATCGACTCATTTGATTTCTCATCTCCTGAGTTCAAACTAAAATTTAAAACTCTATGTTTAGATTTACTATTATCTGAAAAAGAAATTAAGTCACTTAGATTAAAAATAATGGAACTAGACATGGAAGGTACTGAAATAATCAGATTAGAAAAGGAATTAGAAAGCTCAAAAGAAGAAGTAACATTCCTAAAATTAGAACTAGCTAAATCTAAGAGGTTAGAAGAACAATTAAATGGCAGAAGCCTTAAATTATCTGAAATAACCTGTATAGCAAACACTAGGGTTGGTAATGATAAACTAGGCTTAGGTGCTACACTTAGTGAACCCATCCTCCTCACAAAGGAGAGATTTAGCACTCCAGTAAAATTTGTTTCTGAATCAGGAATGAAGAATACTGAGGAAATTGAAAAATGCAAGAAAATTCAGAATAAGATTAAGAAAGAGAATAGGAAGAAAAAATTTCTAGCTTTACAAAAATCGTCGAACATTAATCGACAATCGTCAAACCAATCGTCGAACGTCTATCGACGATCGCTGAACACCTTCACCAAGTATGATATCTTTGGTGCAGGAGATCGACGATCTCATCTTGAGTCGTCGACCAGTGATCGACGATCGTGGAATCCAGAACATCGTTCTACCATAAATGATCGACGATATGACTTGCGATCGTCGACCATTGATCGACGATCTGGACTTAAGCTGGAAAATAAAAATCAAACTTCCAGAACTTCAAATCCTAATCACCACCCTAGGTTGTTTAATCCTTCAACTGAATGGATTATCCCACCTAGGAGATCACACCCTTTAGGATATAAATCTAAGCCTGCAAAATCTTTTATATCTAGTTTTTCTTTTGTAAAGAATACTGGACCCAAGGTAACCTGGGTCCACAATGTATAACTGTTCTTTCTGCAGGTGAAGACCTATCCAGTCATACATGACAAATGGTATCTGGATAGTGGATGCTCAAAGCATATGACAGGAAAGAAGAAGAACCTGTCAGGTTTCAAAGCTAAGCTGGGACCAAAAGTTGTATTTGGGGATTCCAGCTGTGGACAGACTGAAGGGTATGGCAGCTTCACCATAGGAGCTGTAACCTTCAAGAAGGTAGCCTATGTCTCAGGACTAAAGCACAACCTAATCTCTGTTAGCCAATTGTGTGATGCTGGGTACAAGGTTTGGTTTACTGACACTGCCTGCAATATTTCTTTGAATAATACTGTTGTGTTAGTAGGTATTAGAATTGGAAATATTTATGTTGTAGACTTTAATTCATCCAAATCTGAAATATGCTTATTTAATGAAGTAACCAGTAATAATACCCTTTGGCATAAGAGACTTAGTCATGTAAACTTGAAAAACATTTCTAGGTTGGCTAAATACAATCTTGTAAGAGGATTACCTTCTTGCCCCTACAAGAAGGAAGGCCTTTGCAAAGCTTGTCAACTAGGAAAGCAAACAAGAAATAGCTTTAAATCAGTTAATAAAAGTGATTCTCCCAGGATTCTGTACTTGCTACATTTGGACTTATTTGGTCCTATTGCTGTGCAGAGTCTTGGAGGGAAGTCTTACACTCTAGTAATTGTAGATGACTTCTCCAGGTTCACTTGGGTATTCTTCCTGAGAACTAAGGCTGATAACTTCAAGGTTCTTACAGATTTTCTAAAATGTATACAGAGTGAGTATTCTACTCAGATTGCCTTGATCAGAAGTGATCATGGTACTGAGTTTGAGTCTCTTCTTATGCAAGAATTCTGTGAGAAGGAAGGTATCAAACATAGCTTCTCTGCTCCTAGAACTCCTCAACAAAATGGGGTAGTTGAAAGGAAAAACAGAACACTAATTGAAGCTGCAAGTACATTGTTGGCAGATGCTAACATGCTTCTGTCCTTTTGGGCTGAAGCAGTTAGCACAGCTAACTATGTATTGAACAGAAGCCTGATACATAAACTTAAGGGTAAGACTCCCTATGAGTTACTTAAGCAAGTAAAACCTAAAATAGATTATTTTAGAGTGTTTGGCTGTGTTGTTTTTGTTCATAACAATAATAAAGAATATCTTAGAAAATTTGAGGCAAAAGCTTCAATGGGAGTTTTTCTAGGATACTCTCAAGTGAGCAAAGCCTATAGGGTCCTTAATAAATCCTCTCTTAAGATAGAAGAGTCTGCACATGTCTCTTTTGATGAGACAATCATGTATTATAAGGAGAAGGATTCTTCCTCTAATAATACAGTGCAAGTCCTAGGAGTAAGTAAGGATTTGGAAGGTTTGAGACTCACACAGGAGAATCATCCCCAACAAACTCCTCAGGTTGCTTCCTCAGATTCTGAATCTGATGTAGAACTTCTTGAAGTTAAAGCACCTGCTCCAACAGTTGATCAAATTCTACATGAGGAATTAAATCTTGAAACTGTTGAAGATCAGATCATTGTTGAACCTACTGATCTTGTCACACTTAGAGATCACCCTGTATCTCAAGTGATTGGAGACATTTCAGCAGGAGTCCAGACAAGACATCAACTCAACAAAGATGTGATGTTTGCTTGTTTCCTTTCTCAGGTTGAGCCCCTAACCATTAAAGATGCTGAGCTTGATCCACACTGGATTATAGCCATGCAAGAGGAACTTAACCAGTTTGAAAGATGTAAAGTTTGGACCTTGGTTCCAAGACCAAGAGGCCAACGGATCATAGGCACCAAGTGGGTGTTTAGAAACAAGCTTGATGCCCAAGGCATAGTAGTTAGAAATAAGGCTAGGCTAGTAGCTCAAGGCTATAGACAGGAGGAAGGCATAGATTATGATCAGACTTTTGCCCCTGTAGCTAGACTAGAAGCCATTAGGATTTTCCTAGCCTATGCTGCCTATAAGAGATTTAAAGTCTTCCAAATGGATGTGAAGAGTGCCTTCCTCAATGGAGATTTAAAGGAAGAAGTGTTTGTTGAACAACCACCAGGGTTTGTTTCATCAACCTTACCCAGTCATGTGTTCAAACTCCAAAAGGCTCTATATGGACTTAAGCAAGCTCCTAGAGCTTGGTATGAGACCTTAGCAAATTTCCTTCTAGAACACAAGTTTGTGAGAGGTGTAGTAGATAGAACCCTGTTCATTAGACATCATAAGGACTCACAACTGTTAGTTCAAATCTATGTAGATGACATTATATTTGGCTCTACTGATCCCAAACTATGCAAGAGGTTCTCTGAACTAATGCACTCTAAGTTTGAGATGAGCAGCATGGGTGAGTTATCCTATTTCCTTGGTCTCCAAGTGAAACAGAGTGTTGATGGCATTTTCATTTCTCAATCAAAATATGCCAGAGAGCTGGTTAAAAGATTTGGAATGTCTGATGCTTCATCAATGAGCACACCTATGGCCTCAAATGCAGTTATTGATTCTGATGTAAATGGCAAGTCTGTTGATCAAAAGAACTTTAGAGCCATTGTTGGTTCCCTGCTGTATTTGACTGCAAGTAGGCCTGACATAATGTTTGCTACATGCCTATGTGCTAGGTTTCAGGTCAACCCAAAGGAATCTCACTTAACTCTTCTCAAGAGGATCTTGAGATACCTTAAGGGATGCCCTAACTTAGGACTGTGGTACCCAGCTGAGTCAGGATTTGAATTAATTGGATATTCAGATGCTGATTATGCTGGTTGTAGAGTTGACAGGAAAAGCACCTCAGGGACTTGTCAGTTCCTGGGAGAGAGACTTGTCTCTTGGTTTTGCAAGAAACAGGCATCTGTGTCTACTTCAACTGCTAAGGCTGAATATATTGCAGCAGCTAGTTGTTGTTCACAGATTCTGTGGATTCAAAATCAGCTAGTGGATTATGGGTATACACACTCAAAAACAAAAATTCTGTGTGACAGTACCAGTGCAATATCAATTGCTCAAAATCCTGTGCACCATTCCAGGACCAAGCACATTGAGATTAGACATCATTTTCTGAGAGATAATGTGGAAAAGAACAAGATAGCAATGGAATTTATATCCACAGACCTGCAGAGAGGAGATATTTTCACTAAGCCCCTTGATGAACAAAAGCATTTGTTCTTCCTGAACCAGCTTGGCATGATTAATGGTTCAGAGTAGTGAAAATTAAGATAGTTTTGTTTTCTGTCTAAAATCGTCGAACGACCCGCTCGACGATCTTCGACTAGGCATCTATCGTCGACCACTGATCGACGACAGATCGCGTTTCTTTAGTAAGGCAGAAATCGTCGACCAACTGGTCTACGATCTCTCCTTAGGTATCTATCGTCGACCAATGGTCGACGACAGATTTTCTGTGCTGGGTGGAAAATCGTCGACCAAACATTTATTGATCGACGATCGTGGTAATTGCGTGTAGTCGGTCGATGTTTACCGATTAGTCAAACATTGACTATCGTCGATCTGTGTTCGACGACCGATTTTATTCCGGGTTCGACGATCGCAGATTTGTTTCTAATAGTCGATTTAGGTCTGGAGATCGTCGTCCTTCCGCTCCGTCTCTTCATATTCCATCTTCTGGTTTAGAATTCGCTCTCGAACTCTAATCCCGCGCGATTCTCTTCTCCCCTGCTTTGCTTCTCGATTCGCCATTTTCTCTCAAATCCTATGGCGATTCCTTCTGCTGTTCTCTTTGGGATGAAGTTCGACACTGGCTTCTGTGTCGACTTCGACTCCTTCAGCCGATGCGATCAACCAATCCAAGACATCCTGCAGCTGTGTGAAGACCAAGGCCTCAAGAAATTTATGTCGTTCTCTCCTAAGATTCATATACCGGAGATACGAGAATGGGTATACACTTCGTCCTCCAGCGACGACGCCATGACAGGAAAGATAAATGGCGAGGAGGTCATCCTGACTCCTGAAGTTCTGTCTGAGCTGTTTGGACTGCCAACAGGAACTGAGGACTATGAGCAAACTGCAGAAGAATATGGCCGCATGCTATCTGTGATGGGCCATGCTGAGGGTGTTCCAGCTAAGTTGCTAAAGATAAACTTGTCTCCAGAATACAAGTTTCTGGCAGACCTGGTGGGCAAGGTTGTTTTGGGAAAACATTCTGCTCATGACAACATCAACAGGCAACAGTTTGCCCTGATGTCAGCTTTGGTGAATAAGGCACAGATTGCCTGGGGAAAAGTTCTGTTTGAACTAATAAGGAGAAAGAACAATCAGAAAGAAGTAAATCTTGCCAGGGTATTGGGTGTGTTTCTATATGTGAAAGCACCCCTGCTGCTTGTGTCTGCACCCTCCGCAGTCAACGCCAGCAAGAGGTTGGACCACTCTCTATTCAAGAAATCCCAGAGGATTATCAAGAAGTCAGCCAGGGTTGATCCTAACCCTCCTTCAGACACAAGGGCTGATTCGGCCGCTCTCCCGCTTACTGGGGAAGGCTCAGTAATCCCTCCATCCTCTCTCTCTATCCCTGCATCCTCTTCTCCTGCATTACTTTCCTCTACAACACCTGCAGTGCCATCACAACATGCATCCTTCATCCCACCTGCATCTCCATCCCAGTCACCAACACCACAACATCTGGCAGCTTCAGCCAGTGTTGACATGGTGACTGCTACCATCCTCACGCACCTCTCTCAACATGAATCCCACACTCATGTTGATGTTCACCCATCTCCACATGATTCCTTTGATCATGTGGTAGATCATACTGCTTCCATTCCATCCACCTCCACATCATCAGCATTTCAGATAACTCCTGAATTGCTTGCACATATTGTTGAGCTCATTACTCCCTCCATCCAAAAAATGATTGAGGCTGCCAATGCCCCTCTCATTGCATCCATCAATGCCCTTACTCAAGCCATAAAATCATCTCATCCCTCTGCTGAGCCCTCTTCAGTAAGATGCATGACTCCAGTCCCCACTGAAGTCATGCAGGGGGAGATGTCTGTTGAAGTGGTCTCAGGTGATGCCCTGACCCTTCAGGACAATTCCTCTCTTCCCCTTCAAGAAACTGTAGAAGAACCTCAAGAGATTCCAGAGAAAGAACCAGAAGGTAAACCTTAAAACTCTTCCTCCAAAGGATATAATCAGGACTTAAATTTGATATTTGTATCTAACAAAGACATTCACTCCCTAGTGAATCTAGCTTCTGAGGAAGAAGTTCCTGAAAAAGAAAATGAGGAAGTCCCCATGGACGTTTGTGAGAATGATGCTGCTCAACCTGATGGTATAGTCTTATTTAAGTTTCTAATTAATTCAAACTCCAACTTTGAGTTAATTTCTTATTTAAGTTTCTAATTATTTAAGTGGTCTCAGGTGATGCCCTGACCCTTCAGGACAATTCCTCTCTTCCCCTTCAAGAAACTGTAGAAGAACCTCAAGAGATTCCAGAGAAAGAACCAGAAGGTAAACCTTAAAACTCTTCCTCCAAAGGATATAATCAGGACTTAAATTTGATATTTGTATCTAACAAAGACATTCACTCCCTAGTGAATCTAGCTTCTGAGGAAGAAGTTCCTGAAAAAGAAAATGAGGAAGTCCCCATGGACGTTTGTGAGAATGATGCTGCTCAACCTGATGGTATAGTCTTATTTAAGTTTCTAATTAATTCAAACTCCAACTTTGAGTTAATTTCTTATTCTTTCCTTTCCATCACAGCTGCTGATGATCTCACATCAGTATTGCAAGTTGATGCTGCTAAATCCATTGATTCCGATAAAGATTTAGAATCCTATCTTAACCTAGACTGTGAGTCCTCACTCACATCTACTCCTCTTGTTCCCTCTTTTCAAGAGAAAGTGGTCCCTTATAGACCTGAGTACCTTGATGACCCCTTTGTCAAAGATACTCTTTTCTTTTCCTGTATGGCACTCCTCTTGTGCCTTGCAGAGGTGTCTATCCCTGATGTCACTGAACATCTAGAAGGAATTATAACCTCCTTCCTAGATGCAAAGTGGTATCCTGTGTAGATCTTCAGGTAATCCTATCTATTACCTGTTGTTTGTTCACCTTGGGGGGAATATTTTATTCCCACTTGGTTGTTAACCTATCTTTCTTTGCATGCAGGCACAACCATAAATACTGCTGCTGCTGAAGACATCAACATCCCTGCTGATGCTGCTGCTGAAGAAATTGAAGATGTGCAAGATAGGGCAGACAATGCTCCCAAGATGACTGAAATGGACTCAAGCTCAGAACTGGTCCCCAAGACAGTTCCTGAGTTGTATCCAGAATCAGAACTCTGGAAGAGGTCTCCAAATGTGGATCTTGATGCCCTCCTTAGGCAAGATGCCATTGAGGAAGCTAAAGAGAAAAGAAGAAAGAGAAAAGAAAGACAAAGCTGAACCTGCTGCCAAGGATCCTTCTGAACTTGACTTTGATGATTATGCTGGGAAAGACTCATCTCATTCTGATGATGATGATGATGATTCTGATGATTCTGACTCCTCTAAGAAAAGGAAAAGAGCTGCTTCCAAGAAAAGAAAAGCTCCTGCTCCTCCTGCTGCTAATCCAGACAAGGATGTTCCCTATTTTATTCTGAAGGGAATTGATCCCAAGAGCAAAAAATTTCAGCCTTGGATGAGACTTTCAAAGAATCAGACAAGAGAGAATAAGAGAAGAAAAAGATATGACACTCCTGTTTAGAAATTCCCCCCCAGAGGTCCTCCTCCACCTCCTGGTGCTGGAGCCTCTGGAAGTCTCTCTTCTGCCCCCTCTGCAAGATCAGCCAGTTCTAACACTTCTCAGACCTACCAAAGAAGGAGTAACCAAAGCCAGGGAGGCCAAGATGTATCAGGACAGGGAAGAAAAAGAAATGACAATGCTCTCGTGGAACAAATAAAGGAGATGATTTTTCAACAACCTACATTCTCTCCTCCTCCTTCTCCTAAGAAGATAGTCCCAGAAAGGAAACCTTCTCCTCCCAGGAAAGGTCCCTCCTCCTCTTCAAGGAAACCTGCTGCAGCTGAATCTAAAGGAAAAAGAGTGGTCTTCTCAGAAAAATCCCACAAAAAGTTCATTGAGCTTGCACCTCCAAGATCTCTATATGCTCAAACTGATCCTAAGAAGGCTGTGCAGATTCCTCTTGATTCAAGCAAACTTGCTACAGCTCTTCAAAGGAACATGGAGATTGCAGCTCATACAGATACTGATAGACCTCCCTCTCCATCAGATAAAACTGAAGCTGAAAGGATTGCCTCTATGGCAAGATTCAAAGAGTCTATTGCACTAAGCATGATGGAAAGAGCCAAATCTCAAGGACTAGATCCTACAGCCTACTCAACAATGTCAGAATTCAGAGAAAAGGAACTCAGCAGAATTCAAGTCAATCCAGAAGCCTTTGACACTGAGGAATACATGAGACTACAACCTGCTGCAGTTCTACCAAGTTATGCTGAAAAGAAAATCATAGGTGAACATGATCTAATGCTATCCAAGAGACAAGCAGCAAACCCTAACAGAGAAATTATTTTCAAACCAGCTGCAATACCCAAAAACTCATCTGATGCTAAACATGCTGATAAATCTGCTTGATACATTCCATTTCTGCTGATTTATGCTTGTTATATTTTCTGTGTATTGACTGTGTTTTAACATTCTGGTTAATCTTTAGATTTGTTGTTGTCTGCTTTAGCCTTTAAACTGGATTGGATAACATAACCCAAATAGGGGGAGATTGTTGGTACCCTAGATGTGATTTGGCTTATGTGATCCCCTTGCAGCCCTCTCTTGATCTATATAATTTATATATGATCCTGTTTAGACTTTGCTTAGTCTCCCTAGGGCAGTATATGACTGACCTAGAGTTTAGGCTAGTAGTTTTAGAATGTTTTTGTAGTTAAGGTTTTTTCCGTTCGACTATCGTCGAACGAGGCCTCGCGATCGTCGATCATTGATCGACGATAGCAGGGCTATCGAATCGTTGAGTCAAGACAATTATCGTCGACCGATGGTCGACGATCTCAGAGCAAGCCTCTTATGCTCTGAAGGTTGGTCGACGATCTGCCATCTGCAGTTCAACGATCTTGTTCTTGTTCGACGATATCTGTCTCGACAGATATTTTGTCTTAGTCGTCGACATCTTGTGATGTTCGACGATATCTGTGTCGACAGATTGTTGTCTTAGTTGTCGACGATTTCTGGTCGACGTTTTCTGTCTCGACAGCTTTCTGCTTCAGTCGACGATATCTAGACCTGGTCGACGATTTCTGGTCGACGATATCTGTCTCGACAGATCTTTTGCTTTGGTCGACGATAGTTTGAGCTGGTCGACGATTTCCGTTCGACGATTTCTGTTTCGACAGACTTCTGTTTTTAGTCGACGATCTGTTAGTAGGTCGACGATCTTCGAACCCCTGTTCGACGATTTCTGTCTGCTTTTATCTATTTGTATTTATGCTATTCCTTGGTTTATTTCCAAGTGTTTTAGTTGGTGGTTAGATTGATTCTCTGATATTATTGTTGCTAAATTTATGGTTTAAATTCAAATAAATTGATTACAAATTCTGTCAAGCATAAATCACGGGATTCAGTATTCTTGATAAAGCATTTTGTCCTATTATACAAATTGCGTTGACTTTATCTTTCCAGCCTGTTTTCTAGCCGTTGGTACTATGTACTATTTCCAAGAATGATACGTATTTATGCTGAGATATTTTTCCCGCTTATTTTATTCCTTATTGGGACTGACAGAAAGTTAATAGGCCATTCTATTCCTATTGCTATATTCTATTTTGAGATAATCTGTTGCAGGGCTCGAGAATTCAAATCAATAGAGCCGTTCCAAAGGAAAAACGTGAAGACATATTTAAGAGAGATTCTTCTCTCAGTAAAAGAAGTAACAGTCACAGAGAGATATTACTCATTCGCTCAAGCACATCAGAGTAGCTCTTCACCATCTCTCAATAAGAAGAAGAAAAGTTATCCTGAAGCAAAAGCCCAGAGCATTCATCTTTCATTCTCAAGTCTCCTGAGCATCTGCTTAGAGTTTTCAAGACTTCAGAAAGAGCTCCAGTTCTGCTTCAAGTGCTCCAGAATCTTAAGACCTGATAAAAATCAGTCTTCAGATCTCTGAGGATTTAGTTTCAGTTTATCTGAAACTCCTTCATCCTGAAGCAAAGGCTTTCCTGGACTTTCACTGAGCCAGGGGGAGACTTTGATTCTTTAGAGAATCCACAAATCTTCTCTAATCTGTATTTAAAACAGAGAAGATAATCTAACCCTCTCAACCCCTTTTGTAAAAGAGTTTGTTCACACCTCTTCAAAAGTGAACATTGGTGACAGGGCACCTTATCAACAACCTGTGGTTGAGCATCCTTATCAAAAGCTCAAAGGGTCTGTTTGATCTACCTGAATCAGATCACTGGTGGCAGGGCACCTTAGCAAAAACCTGTAGTGGATTCCTACCAGGGTGGTAGAAGAGTGGATGTACCTATTTAAAGGGAACCACTATATATCCTGTGTCCATCTGGTTATCTTGCTTATTCATCTTATTCTGTGGCTGTGATAGAACTACCTAGGGTTGCTAGTTGCTGTGATAGGCTTGTAGTTAACTGAAATTTCAGTCAACTTCTTCACTTGTGCACTTCACTGTGTTAGGCTCTTAGGGTTCAAGTATCAGATTTTTTATTCCGCAAATAAACTCCAAGGGAGCTGACTAAGTGTTCATGAAATTTTGAATACTCTATTCACCCCCCCTCTAGAGTAGTTTACAACTTATCCCCTCACTTTCAAAATAGTTGGAGTCGACGACACAATTCGGTCGACCGGGTCATCAGATAGTTGTTCTGAAGTTGACAACACCCAACAAACTCCTCTCCGAACGAGTGTGGCGGCAGAGATTGGAGATCATGGAAACGGTGGGTATAGGAAGAACTTGATCGACAATGAACAAGAAGCAAGATTTAACTTCCCGTTCTGTCCAATTCCCCGTTCTACATGGCAACAATTCTGTTTATAATAAATGATCTAATTAAAATTTTAGGAAGTTCTAAAGAGAGATCCGACCATAAGTTTTTTTTCCAAATTTAAAATTTTCCCAAACAAGATTTGTCTAACAATTTATTAGCTCTTACATGATTTATTTCCTCTTAATGATTCTCAATAAAAACCCTTTTCAAAAGAATGCAAATTATAAATTTATTTTCAACGTGATATTTCTCTATTTTTGGCGCAATAATATTCTGCTTTTAAAATTTTAACTTTTAATTTTATGCATTTCAAATAATTTTGACTTTGCCTCTACCGTCCTAATTACTTAAATTATCTGACCTTTTTATTAAGGGTCTCATCGGCCGGTCAAACCGACGAGCCAAAACAAGTACGTGAAATGAAATTGGGCACATGAAATGAAGTGCAATAAAAATAAAAATATGGGAAGAACTATGATGCGATGAAGGATGCATCAATTCTCTCGGGGTTGAAAGAGCTCGACTCTGGTGAGACTTTGCAAGGACAGGCAATGGAGAGATCTGACATCATTGCTGGTGTTGGATCGGGTGGAATATCTGGAGCCTCGACGGGTGGCATAACTGGGGGCCCAATGCATTGCTGATCATAAACTAAATCAAACCTCCTGCAGTAAACACTCACCAGACTTCCCTTTGAAAAGTAAATCTCATAGAGATAACAACCGATCGCGAGTTTGTAATTTTCAAAGGTTGCTCGCAAAAGATTAGTAGTAATTTTAGGCAATCTTTTAAGTAATTAATTTAAGCTTGCACATCGAATGAAATACGTTCATGAAGCGATAGGTGATGGCGGTCAGGTGGGCGGGGCAATGCATGGAAAATCTTGAAAGGAGATATAGTAAAAGATCGACGTTTAGAATTATTGCATGTGAATTTTGCTTGTGGAGGTACAAAATCTCATTGCTTTAGATTCACCCCGATTAAACGCCTAAGAAGATTCTCCAAACTCTTATTAACGATTTCAGTCAGTTCATCAGTTAGAGAGTAATAATCGCTACTAAACTCGAGTTTGCTGTCCGTCCATCCCCTTAGTACGTTCCAAGAATTTGACATAAAATAATTAATATCTTGTTGCGATTTCACAATTTCACTCACTTCCAACTTACTATTACAAATTTTAAAGTTTATTCTAATTTTATCTTTGAAACATTTTCACAGAAATCTTTTAAAATGTGTTTTTATTGGGTGTAAAAAATTTAGGAGTTTTTATTATCCTTGAAACATCAATTTTCTTAAGTATGTACATAATGTGAAAATATTTTTTTACAAACATATTTATATTTAGAGGATAATGTTGTGATATGAAATGATGTTTTTTAAATAGAAAATCAATGTTTGGTGGTGATTCTATTGCTAAGACCAAATGACCATTAGACATAGTGTTTGTGGGCTCAAGTGTTGTTGTTGTTGGTGTCCTAGGAGAATCAGGACATATGCCGCTCGCATCTATGTAACCCAAGGTGTGGGGCTCATCACTAGCCAACTTCTCTAGGAGAAGCGAGATCATATTTGTGTCATCTGAGGTGAGTGGCACATCACCAATAAATTATCCTTCCTGGAGTAGGGTCTCGAGAAGAAACTCAGTGATTACAGCCAGTGATTCAGCGGGAGCAAGTGGGTTCTCTACTTCAATTCAGATGTTATAAATAGGAGGAAGAAACTCTTTTTCCTGAAGCTGGGGCTCATGAAGAGACTCCACAACTGGAGGGAGTGCTACGATGGAGCTATGTGAGGTAAATATGCACATGTGGTTGGTGACACTAGAGGAATCTATGTCCTCGGAAGTGAGGGTGCTAGTGAAACTAGAGAGAGGTCTATCAATAGACCTAAAATCAGACTCCACCCTACGAGCCATACTAGAAACTTCTAAATTGCGACAGTGGTGCAACACTAATTGATCTATATTAGAATAGTGTAACCCGTGCAGGCAACGAGATTCAGTCATCTTTTCACCCACTTGAATATCTAATCTTGAGTGAAGGATTAGAAATTCTCTAGTGTACTCATCAACCAACAAACCCCTTTGTTGTAGATTTTGAAATCTACCATATAAAGTTTGGAGGTAGTCGAGGGAGACATAATGTCCCTACAACTCTGTTTTAAACTCAACCCAAGTATTTATTGGAGGCAACCACAATCTTCCTCTCATGCTTTCTAGTTGTTTCCACCAGACGAATGCAGCTCCCTTAAGTTTACATATCACATACTCGAGTTGTGTATTCAATGGTATTTGAGTAGTTCTCATAAAACATTGGATAGTATGCCACCAATCTAAACAATAGTCGGGTCCTAAACGTCCGCCAAAGTCACTCGGATGTGTGTGTTCTAGGCGCCTAGGTTCAGTGAGCTTATCATGTCATGGGTGGTTATTGGCAAAAGATGCTATCATTTCAGTTAAATTTTTAATTTGAATATTTAAAATCTTCTATGTTGCTCTCTAAACCTACGCTAGGTGTTAAATGGTTGATCCTTTCCTCCATTTGAAATAATTTGATTAGATTCTTTTACAAATTTTAATTGACTTTAAAATAATTATAATAGTAATTTTAAGATAAGGTAAAAATTTAAATAAAATATTTTTTTAAAAAATAAAATAAAGTTTTTAAATTAAAAGGGCATGATAATTTTGTTCGAAAGTTAATTATAATATTTTAAAATAGCTTTTTTTTTTGTTTTTTAAAAAAATTCTTTGAAATTCGGATCGCGTGATTCCAGTGGCGGACGTAGAAAAATTTTTCAGTGCGGGAGATTTATAAAATTATTCAAAAAATAAGTTGACAAATAGAGCAAAAAAGTTAGATGTCACATAAAATTTATTTACATCAATTTATTTTTTTATATACATAATTTTTCTATTAGTATTAATACTTTAACCAATTATTGTTCACACTAAGGATGATATCAAATTGATTTCGATCGAGTAGGCTTGGCTTAAAAAAAAAAATTTTGACTTGAAGTCAACTCAAAATCAAATTTGAATTTGGCCAGCTCGACTTGAAATTGACTAGATTTCTAGCGGGCTCAATTCAATATTGAGTCAACTAAAAAAATTAATTATTTTTGTTATAAAAACATTATTTTTTATTAATAAATAGTGAATAACTATTTAACAAAATTAATTTTAAATATAGATCATGAAAAGAGTAAAAGTAAATAGAAAATCATTTCTTAGTTTTACAAGAAAGACCACATAAAATTGATAAAAAAAATATTTTTTGAGAGGTGAGAGGAATCGAACACTGATCATCAAAAATAACTTTGTGGCTTCTACCAACTGACCTAAGTTAGTTTACCTTCTTTATTGCAATCTAATAATTATTTATATATTAAATCGTAAAAAAAATATTTTGTATTAGTGAAAAATTTATTTTAAAAATTCAATGTGGGAGGCCGCCCACACTCGCCCCAATGTAGATCCGCCCCTGCGTGATTCGCGATAGGAGCGAATCACAACCTAGCTCTGATACCAAACTGATGTAAAACGGATTTGAATTTTCAAATTAAATATATTTTTAAGCTAAATATTATATTTGTTATGAAATAAATTTGAGGATTTGAAAATAGTGGATCGTCATGCTCGTGATTTTATTTAAGGAAGGTCGAGAGTGCCCAAATCAAGTTCACGCGCCTATAACAGTCGTAACGACGAGTTCCCAAATTTCGTTAATCGTTAATGGAGATAGGTTTCGTAACATCTAACGGATTGAAACCAAACGAGTTTCGTACAACCACATACGCATTCACAAACAATAATTTATGGAATATCGGTAATAAAAGTAGGAAAGAACGTTCGAGGCAAGTTTTAATTAATTATTCAAGACGCATAAAATATATCCAAAAGATGAAGCAGTGAGGAGGTGGGTTACCCAGGGCCTGATCCAGTCCAAGCCCAACAAGCTCGGTGTACGGGCAAACAGTTTGATCGACGGAATACGGGGTTGATGTCTACGTTGATCAGAAAAGCCGGAGGAGGGAACGGAGAAACCGGTAACGGCGGCGAAGCGGTGCTTCCTCCAAATCTCCACGCACGGGAAGGATGCCAGGAACCGTAGCCGGAAGGGAAATAGTTGGAGTCGACGACACAGTTCGGTCCACCGGGTCGTCGGATAGTTGTTCTGAAGTCGACGACGCCTGACAAACTCCTCTCCGAACGAGTGTGACGGTAGAGATTGGAGATCATGAGAATGGTGGGCACGGGAAGAACTTGATCGGCAATGAACATGAAGCAAGATTTAGCTTCCTGTTCTGTCCGATTCCTCCCTTCTACAGGGCAGCAATTCTATTTATAATAAATTATCTAATTAAAACTTTAGGAAGTTCTAAAGAGAGATCTGGCCATAAGTTTTTTTCCAAATTTAAAATAATCTCAAACAAGGTTTGACCGGTAATTTATTAGCTCTTACATTATTTATTTCCTCTTAATGATTCCCAATAAAAACCCATTTCAAAAGAATGCAAATTATAAATTTGTTTTCAATGTGATATTTCTCTATTCTTGGCGCAATAATATTCTGCCTTTAAAATTTTAACTTTTAATTTTATGTATTTCAAATAATTTTGAGCTTGCATCTACCGTCCTAATCACCTAAATTACTTGACCTTTTTATTAAAGGTCCCATCGGCCGGTCAAACCGACGAACCAAAACAACTACGTGAAATGAAAATGGGTACATGAAATGAAGTGCAATAAAAAAAATTAAAATAAAAATACGGGAAGAATTATGATGCGACTAAGGATGCATCAATTAGCCTTCTAATCCTCAATTTATTTAACTTACTGTTACATAAGGTGTTTGCTTTAGTTATTGTTTACATTTTTGTAGAACTTCTAGATACGACAATTTGTTTGATTATTGCCGAGAGGTAAGAATTATGGTTAGTGTTGGAGTTCATTATTATTTGTGAGTGAGTATTAATCTCATATTGCCTGTCCGTGTTTAAGAGTTCATGTATGTCTTATATAAATCCCCCATGCAGGTGAATAAATTCACACTTTCCATTCTCAATTTCTTTCAACATGATATCATAGCAGAGTAAACGTTTCTCTCGGCTCGTCCGATGCCCTAATTCGGTGAGCCGACTCCTTTTCTCTTGCGCTTCTGTCTCTCGTTCTTTAATTACCGCCGATGGCTCGCGTCGAGCGGATCTCCTCCCGCTCCCTCCGACAGAATCCTCGTCTGATTCCGGAGATTGGAGCGGATATCTCCACCCACGCACTCGCCATCGTCGACGGGCCCTTTTGCTTCTTCCCGTCATATGTGGCGGCAGTTGCTCTCGTCTCCAACAATTGCTCGTGCGTCTCTTCACCGGCCGGATGGATTTCGCTGCTGCTGTACCTGATGCAACCTCTTCTGACGAACCAGCTCGACAACTGCTCATATTTGTTTTGTAACATATTTCTGCTCATATTTGTTTGCCAAACTTTTGCGTGCCTTCATAGATTTATAAATCAATGTGGGTGATTAACTTCTTGAATCTATTTACATTCACGATTATTTATATATTCATAACACAATTTTAGCTCTTGTCCTTTTAAAAGTTCAACCAAACGCTGATTTGATCTCCAAAAAAATTATTAGAAAATGAAAATCATCGATGTGTGAATTGATATATGCCTCTTTAAAAAATCTATTTATTAAAGATGGGTTACTAGATCCAGAGTTTTTACGTCTGGATCATTTTCAACTAGGGGTGCAAACGAGTCGAGCTCGAGTCGAGCTTGACAAAATTTTCAAGCTCGAGCTTGTTATTAATTAGTTTTTTTTTAATATGACTGTTTTTACCGT
This sequence comes from Platanthera zijinensis, assembly GCA_039513925.1. Lineage (NCBI taxonomy): Eukaryota > Viridiplantae > Streptophyta > Magnoliopsida > Asparagales > Orchidaceae > Platanthera > Platanthera zijinensis. The sequence goes on from CM077080.1 coordinate 201,802,522, forward strand.
TTCTTTGTTTTTCATGGGCCTTAATGATGCAGGCAGTTTCTTAGAGTTTATTTCCCTTCAATAGTTGTAGGAGTTTTGCCTTAAATGATTTAGGAGTTATGATTTAATTAGGTGTTAATTGTTTAGCCGTTTCTTTGTATTCTCCAGCTATATAATGGAGTTGTATTGCTGAATGAAAATATCAAGAAAAATTACAAAGCATTCTTTCTCTACCAGCTTTCTTCCACCAAATTTTTTCCGTTGAGCTCTAACATTTGGTATCAGAGGCAAGAAGGAGATCGTTCCATTGTGAGGAAGAAACGTTGTTTCTTCAATGGCGGAGACATGTTCAAAGTCGGATGGGTTCCATGGACACTTCAAATACCCGGTGCTCACGAGAGCAACTACGGCGTCTGGGCTATCAGAATGAGGGGATCCTCGATGTCCAGGACGTCTTGGAGGTGGTGGAACCAACCGATCCGACGGCGGAGGTGGATGAGAAAAAGAACAAAATAGCTTTTTCGGTCATCCAACAAGCTCTTCCAGATGACATTCTCCAGATGGTTGCGGAGAAGAAAACTGCGAAGGAGGTATGGGACATGCTTAGGATCATGTACCAAGGCGCGGACCGCGTCAAGGATGCAAAGATCCAAACTCTGCAGACGGAGTTTGAGATGCTTCGCATGAAGGAGACGGATTCAATAGATGATTTCACAATGAAGCTTACCACAAACGTCAACATGCAAAGGGCGTTGGGAGGAGAGGTAGCGGAGGTTGCGGTTGTGAAGAAGTTCTTGCGATCCGTCCCATCGAAGTTTGTCCAGATTGCTTCGACGATAGAGCAATTTGGCGACTTCACGACGATGACCGTGGAGGAGGTTGTCGGCCGTCTCAAGACTCATGAAGAGCGTGTTGGTGGGGCTACCAACAAAGACGAGGAAAAACTCCTCTTGATGATGAGTGAGTTTATGGCTCGTGACAAGAAGCCATATAATGGTGGAGGACACCAAACCGGAGGCCGTGGAGGCCGCGGCCGTGGACGAGGGCGCGGCGGACAACATCGCAACAACGATCGACGCGAAGGTCAAGATCGCAACGACGGTGTTAAAGATAAGTCAAAAATTGAGTGCTTCTATTGCCACAAGATGGGCCACTATGCCTCGGAGTGCCGCTCGAAGAAGAAGGACAACGAGGAGAAAGCGCACATGGCCGAAGCCTTCGAGGATATCGAACCGGCTCTTTTATTGGCAGAGGGCGAAGAAGATCACCCGAAAATGGTATGTTCTAATTTTCTCCTTAATGAAGAGAATATACAACCGGGCATTTTTCCCGGCGACGTGGAGAAATCGGATTGGTACCTTGATACGGGGGCTAGCAACCATATGACGGGTTGCAAGGATCTTTTTTCCTCGCTAGATGAGACGGTGAGAGGCAAGGTGAAGTTTGACGATGGCTCTTCGGTGGAGATATGTGGTCGGGGAGCAGTCTTCCTCAAAGACCAAAAGGAGCAGCACAAAGTGTTTACCAACGTCTACTACATCCCGAAACTTCGCACAAACATTGCGAGTTTGGGACAATTGGAGGAGAATGGATGTAAGATCGTCATGGAGGATGGATTCTTGTGTCTATTCGATCAAGAGAGGCGTCTCTTGGCGAAGGTGGAGAGGTCCAAGAATCGTCTCTACATCCTAAATATGAAGACGGATGCTCCGGTGGCCTTGCTAGCGGAGCAATACAAAGACGAAGCGTGGCTATGGCACGCTAGATGGGGACATCTCAACTTTCGGGCACTTCATGACATGGGGCGTTTCAAGATGGTGGAGGGAATGCCCTCCATTGAGCACTCACAAGAACTTTGCGACGGGTGTTTAGTGGCAAAACAAAGGAGGTTACCATTTCCGAGTGTTGCGGCAGGCCGTGCAACGAAGCCTCTCCAACTTGTACATGGAGATTTGTGCGGACCCATCACTCCGGCCACCCCTGGCGGTAAACAATACTTCTTCTTGCTAGTAGATGATCATAGCAGGTTTATGTGGGTGGAATTGTTAAAATCCAAGGACGAGGCCCTGGATGCATTCAAGAGGCTTAAGACGCGAGCGGAGATGGAAACGGAGTTCAAAGTGAAGGGATTCCGTAGCGATCGAGGTGGGGAGTTCACCTCCAAGGGGTTTGATGCCTATTATGAGGAAGTAGGGATCAAACGATTTCTCACAGCCCCTTATTCCCCGCAACAAAACGGCGTGGTGGAGCGCCGCAATCAAACTGTCATGGGAATGGTTCGAAGTCTTCTAAAGTGCAAACACGTGCCGACGAAGTTTTGGGGAGAAGCGTTGACAACCGCGGTGCATCTTCTTAACCGGGCGGCTACTCATAGTGTTGTTGGGAAGACGCCTTACGAGGCGTTCTACGGAAGGAAACCAAAAGTGCACTACCTTCGAACTTTCGGTTGCCTTGCGTACGCGAAGACAACAAAGCCTAATCTTGCAAAGCTAGAAGATCGGAGCACCAAGATGGTACTCATCGGCTACGAGGCGGGTTCTAAGGCGTACAGGTTGTTCAATCCAGAGACGGGCAAGCTCGTGATCAGCCGTGATGTCGTCTTTCGTGAAGAGGCAAAGTGGGACTGGGAAGAGAAAGACGGAGAAATGCTCTCTGGCTACGATCAATTTTTGACGATAGAAGGAGCAGCAGCTCCTCTCGCTGCACTAGTACCAGCCACCCCCACCGGCGACGGGCCGGCCTCCCCCCACCGCGGCTCACCCGCGGCCAGCGCGTCGCCCGCAGCAAACAGCTCACCCGCAACCTGCACCCTTCACCGCGGCTCACCCGCGGCCAGTGCCTCCCCCACTTCCGAGGCAACTTCGAGCTCTAGCGGACCGATTCGATTCCGGTCACTTGAGGAGATCTACGACGAAACTGAAGAGATGCAGGAGGAGGAGGCTGGACTCTGTTTCTTCGCTGCAGGAGAGCCAACAACTTATGAGGAAGCTAAAGACGATCAAAGTTGGAAACGAGCTATGGAGGAGGAACTAAATTCCATCAGGGACAATAATACTTGGGAGATCACCACCCTCCCGAATGGTCAAAAATCCATTGGACTCAACTGGGTTTTCAAGACGAAGCGGGACTCGGAGGGAAACATTGTGAAACATAAAGCTCGTCTTGTGGCGAAGGGGTATGTGCAGCGACATGGGGTTGACTTCGACGAGGTTTTTGCACCCGTGGCGAGATTGGAGACGATCCGTCTGCTCATTGCTTTGGCAGCGGAAGAAGGATGGGACATCCACCACATGGATGTAAAATCGGCTTTTCTCAACGGGGATCTAGTCGAGGAGGTATACGTTTCTCAACCTCCCGGCTTTGTGATTGTTGGTGAAGAGCACAAGGTGTTGAAGCTCAAAAAGGCGTTGTATGGCCTTCGACAAGCCCCTCGGGCTTGGAACTTCAAGCTGGATCAAAGTCTATCCTCATTGGGCTTTGAGAGGAGTCTGATTGAGCACGCTGTTTACAAGCGAGTTGTGGGAGATTCAATCTTACTGGTTGGAGTCTATGTGGATGATCTCATCATCACCGGATCAAGCAGCGTGGAAATAAACAAGTTCAAAGCTCAGATGAAGGAGTTGTTTTGCATGAGCGATCTCGGATTGCTCACCTATTACTTGGGGATAGAGGTATCCCAAACACCTCAGGTAATCACCCTTTGTCAGTCTTCGTACACATTAAAAATTCTTGAGAAATTTGGGATGGGAGACTGCAATAGTTCTCAAGTTCCGATGGAACCAAGACTCAAATTGAGCAAGATGGGCGATTATCCTTTGGTGGATCCTACGGAGTACAGGAGCGCAATAGGATGCTTAAGATATTTGGTAAATACGCGTCCGGATATTGCATATGCCGTTGGGATAGCGAGCAGGTTCATGGAGAAGCCCAATACCCAGCATTTTGCGGTGGTGAAGCAGATTTTGCGGTATCTGAAAGGTACAATTGGGTTTGGTCTTTCTTATGAGAGGAATCTTCGTGGAGGAACGAAGCTTGTTGGCTACTGCGACAGTGATCATGGAGGGAGCATTGATGATAGGAAAAGCACTACGGGAGTTGCATACTTCCTAGGCCGGAACATCATCACTTGGATGTCGCAGAAGCAACGGGTTGTAGCCTTATCTTCTTGTGAGGCCGAATATATATCAGCTTCGATTGCGGCACAGCAAGGAGTATGGTTACTCAACCTACTCGATGATATTCAGAAGAGGATTAGGTGCAAAGCAACTCTCTTTGTTGACAACAAGTCGGCAATCGCACTAACCAAGAACCCCGTGTATCATGATCGTTCAAAGCACATTGATACTCGTTACCACTACATTCGGGATTGCGTGGAGCGTGGAATGATCGAGGTCGAGTATGTTCATACTAACGACCAACTTGCTGACATACTCACCAAGGCATTCGCAAGGAACAAGTTCGTTGAAATGCAGGAGCGACTTCGAGTGCGTGACGTGAAGGACAAACTAATTAGGGGTTGAATGTTATTAATTAGTTTTTTTTTAATATGACTGTTTTTACCGTTTCTTTGTTTTGAGCCTTAATGATGCAGACAGTTTCTTAGAGTTTATTTCCCTTCAATAGTTGTAGGAGTTTTGCCTTAAATGATTTAGGAGTTATGATTTAATTAGGTGTTAATTGTTTAGCCGTTTCTTTGTATTCTCCAGCTATATAATGAAGTTGTATTGCTGAATGAAAATATCATGAAAAATTACAAAGCATTCTTTCTCTACCAGCTTTCTTCCACCAAATTTTTTCCGTTGAGCTCTAACAGAGCTTTTCATTTCGAGCTCGACGAGCTCATTTATCCCAGCTCGAGCTCGAGCTCAATGACAACTTAAGCTGGAGCTGCTCGCGAGTTTTTTAGCTCATGAGCTTTATTTTCTTATTTTTAATTTTTTAAAAAATATATATAAATTAAAAGCTCGCGAGCCGGCGAACAACACTAGATGAGCTCGAGCTCGAGTCGAGCTTTTTTCGAGCCGACTCAACTCAACTTGCACCCCCTACTTTCAACATGATTAATGGTGCTTTCAACTTGCAAGTTATTGCATGGTTTTGTTTAAAAGATCGCTAATGCCGTCATGTAATCGTAGTGCTTTATCCAAAGCACGGCAATGGTCTAGTGCGATAATCTCTAGCGCAAATTTATCGTGAAGCTTGAAATGCATCGTGAAGAGCTCAAAATGCATTGTTGTAGAATCATTTTGTTGTAGGAATATTCTTTATCTCTTCTTCATGTGCAGGTGCTACATTATATACAAACAGTCATGCAAATATTCACCTGATTCATGTCCTCATATTCACCTGGTATTGGTTAATTGCTTAATTCATGCAAATATTATCTTTTCATTCGGATCTTCTGGAGTTCGTACAGACAACTTCAGTGTGGAGTTTGGGGGTTCTCGCGTGATGGATTTCAATCCAACGTGCAAGAACCCCCGCGTGTTTTTTAGATTTAGGGTTATTTTTACTTTGCGTTTTTTTGTCTTTTAGTGGCTAATTTCTTTTAGCCACAGGATTGGTGGAGTTCGGGGGTTCTCGCGCATTGGATCCGTGGAGTTTTCCCCGAACTCCAGAGGATCCGAATCCGTCACACTCTCGGGAGGATCCAAATAGAAGATGATTTTGTTATCACTGATGGTAATTGTTTTATATTCTTTAACCTTCGTTTGACTATTTATTTCCATTTAGAAAAATGGAAATGTGAATTTAATGCATAACTAATTTCACTTCAATTTGGTATTCAAAAAGCATGCTTATTTCATTTTTGATGCATGCTTTTCTAATTTTATATTTGATACAGTTTGGTATTCCACCCTCCTTTATGGATATTTCTCCTCCTCATCCACACTTGTAAGCTTCTACACGTGGTTTTATGTTTTGATCTTTGTTTTTTTTAAACATTAGAACCTACGTTTGTTAGACCCCCTACTTAATTATTTCAAGATAATCCTCATCTTATTCACACTCTTAAAGCCCTAACGAGGTGGGTTTCTTCTTTACCATCTCGAGCCAACAGAACTAAATTCCTCCGCCACCATTGAATCATGACAGCCCCAACCCCCTTCTTCCTCATATTGTTGACCTCCTGCTATTGACCCCCTTTCTTACCCAACTTTTGACCTCCTTCGTCTAATGACCCAAGGTGAAATTCGAGCGCAAGACTCTGTTGTCGCTTCATTTTGTTCTGCGCTATGAGGTTTGCGAGCATCAAGAAGTGTCGTCGTGCCGGGGCACCACTATGTCCAGGGTACTGTCGCTCGGGTCCATGGGGACGTACCGAGGAGCTTAATTGACAATGAACTTTCAAATCCAGTATCATCAGTTGTGCAATTTTTGATTGCAGGCGAAGCTCGCTTGCTTGTGGCGCAACCAGGCTGAATGGGTGTGCAATCCGCTTGCATGGGGGCGCAACCCAACTGAATATATAACCATGGAATTCATCCAAATAGAACCAAGGAATTCATCCATAATGTCGGATCGCAACAGTCTGATCGCTATTTCCTCATACTACGTCTTGTGATGCGTTGGCCACGCAATCTTTCCCAAACTCACGAAATCATGGTTTTAGAAAACCAAAAAAAATCTGAAAACCCTTTCGCTCCCTCTCTAGCTCGCGATTGACCCTTCGTCCGAGGTTGAACTCTTCCCCTCACAGAACCCTTACCCTCGCATAACCCTTCCCCTTCATAATCCCCAACTTGCGGCTTACTATTTTAGCATTCTCTGGAACACTTGATTCTAAAGCTGAGAGGCATCTTCAAGCTCATCACCGTCAACAGGGTAAGGTATTGATGCATTAGTTCTTCTCACCTTCTACAAAAATTGTTGATCTTCTAACCCTTCCCCTTCTCTCTACTTGCACACGACAAACATGTAAGTGTATATTCGGACGAATAACGGGCTCGGGGGCTTCGCGTAACTAAACCCTAGGTTTTCTCTATATATACCTTGCTGGGGGCAACGGAGAGTGGGTTCCACCTTTACCTTCCTCCGGATGTTTCGAGCACCTATTCTTACATTCTCGAAACAACTCCGTCGCCCCAACTCTCCCCGCTCATCTCGCAGATTTAGGTCAAGACGTCGGTGCCGAGTGTGTGATTCCCAGTCGACGATCACCAACGTCCTGTCGTTGCTCGACTGCACTTCAGCCTTCTCGCCGATCGTGTCTCGCCGTCGCCGTTCGCGCCTTCCCCGAAGCCATCGACGTCGGGGTCCTTCATCTCGCGAAGTTAGGACCTGCCGTTTCTTCTTCCCGTCGCTGATCCCTTCTTCCCAGTTGCTGCCGCCGCTTGAAGGAAGAGTTCCGTCGGTCTGTTGCGTCGTTCTTTCTCGCCGATCAAGAGGTGAAGGAGCTCGACCGCCGTCTCCGTTTGCGCCCAGCCCTAGCCTTTCGCTCCCGAAGGGTCAGGATCTGCGATCGACGATCGACGTTTCTCCGGTCGACGATTTCTCCGGTCGACGATCCTCTGGTCGACGTTTTCCGGTCGACGTTTTTCTGCGATCGACGATCCTCTTGTCGACATTTTTCTGCGATCGACGATCCTCTGGTCGACGTTTTCCGGTCGACGTTTTTCTGCGATCGACGATCCTCCGGTCGACGCTTTTTCCGGTCGACTTTTCTTTGGTCGACGTTTTACTGGCAGCCGATCCAGTGTTTCGACCCAGTTGCCGCCAGTGTTGCTGCCTCCTGTGAAAGCTGTCCAATTTTCTCTCTTGTCTGCTCTCTCTTAGTGCTGGGTTCTTGGATCTTGCTAGAGTTTAAAAGCAAGTCTAGATGATGAATTCAAGCATCTCCTCTCCTATGCCCATGAACAAGTTGGAAAAGTTCACGGCCTCTGAGTTCAACGGTTGGAAGTTGAACACGCAGTTCAGGATTAAATACCTGAATGTCTTATACACCATCAAGACTGCTCGTGCTGACGTTGCTGGGACTGAAGATGAGGCTCAATGGGTTGAAGATGAGGATTTCTGCAGCGATTACCTGCTGAACTGCCTTTCCTCCAGCCTGGCCAAGAACTACATCAAGTTGCAGTCTGCCAAAGAGATCTGGGATGCATTGGAGGAGCATTTCAAGCAGGAGGAGGACCTCTCCAAAGCTCATCTGGTAGATAAATTCCACTCTTTCAGCTTCGACGAGGAGAAAGCCATTCTCCCTCAGGTATCAGTTTTTGAAAATTTGGTTGATTCCTTGCATAGTGAGTCTATTAGTCTGCCCGATAGTTTTGTTGCGGGCACAATTGTGTATAAGTTGCCCTCCTCGTGGTAAAATTTCAAAACGGAAATGTATCGCAAGAAGATGCAAGTTGGTCTGAACGACCTCAAGCGCTTCATACGCATTGAGGACGAGAACCAGACGAAGCACGCTTTGGAAACTGTTGGCAAGCAGAAGGCTGCTGCCAACATGATTACAAGCTCCAAGCACGCTCCTCCCCCTCATAAGACCAAAACGTCTCGCAGTAGCCCTCAGGTTGCAGGACCGAGTAGACCCTCTAAAAAGTTTAAGAGTAAATGTTTTAACTGCAACAAGTGGGGACACTGTGCATCTGACTGCAAGCTACCGAGAAAAGAAAGAACTAGAGCACCGCAAGAAGGCAACCTGGCTCATCTGGTTAGCCACGCGAGCCATCCGACTTTGTTGCCATGGTGGGACACGCGCATGCCAGCACGGAGTGGTTCCTAGATTCTGGGGCAACGTGCCACGTTTGCAACAACGCTAATCTTCTAACAGTGCTGAAGGATGCAAAGGAATCAGTGACCGTAGCAGATGGCGGCTCAGCCGACGTACTTAAGGTGGGGAACGCAACTCTGATGCTCTCCTCAGGTAAGTCTTTAATTTTAAAGAACGTAAAATTCATTCCTTCTTTATCTGCTAACTTAGTGTCTATTAGTTTACTGTGTGATGCTGGTATGTCCATTAAATTCTATAGCGGTAGAGTGACTCTGTCAGTTAACTCACATTACTTTGGATGTGCTTATGTCCAGAATAGGATGTACCGTTTGAGTCTAGCAAATGAGATAGTGCAACAAGTTCTATTGAACTTAGTTAGCACTAGGACTCTACATGAGAGACTAGGACACGTAAACTATAGGAAAACGTTCCAAGTAGCTAGAACTCATAAGATCACACTAGACACTAAGTCTTCTCTTGGAAAATGTGAAGTGTGTGCTCAGACCAAGATCACTGGGAAATCTTTTGGCACGGTTACTAGGAGCACAACACCTCTTGAGCTTATACATTCCGATATTTGTGACTTTAAGAGTTTTGTCACAAGAAGTGGGAGGAAGTATATAATCACGTTCATAGATGACTGCACTAGATTTTGTGACATTTCGTTGCTTAAAACTAAAGATGAAGTGTTTGAAAAGTTTTGCCTTTTCAAAACCAAGGTAGAAAACCAGTTAAGCATGAAAATTAAGAGGTTTAGAAGTGATAGAGGAGGAGAATATATGTCCAGTGAGTTCAGATGCTTCCTTCCTTCACAGGGCATCATAGCAGAAACCACTGCTCCTTACTCCCCCCAATCTAACGGCATAGTCGAGGGCAAGAATAGAACGTTAACAGAGATGTTGAACTCTATACTGCTCACTGCAGGCATGCCTTCCGCTTATTGGGGAGAAGCAGTCTTGACTGCGAATCATATTCTGAACAGAGTTCCTCATGCTAAGTTAGAGGTTACACCCTACGAGTTTTGGTTTAAGCGACCTCCGTATTTAACTAGACTTAAGACCTGGGGCTATATAGCCTATGTCAGGGTTCTTGACCCTAGACGGTCTAAGGTTGGACCTAGGACCAATACGTGTGTCTACTTAGGTTGTGCTGAAGATAGTGCTGCAGATAGGTTCCTTGATATTTCTAATAATATCATAATAGAATCTAGGGATGCGGTGTTCTTCGAGGACAAGTTTCTCAAAGATAAGAACTTAACTATCCCAGGTATGCAAGCAACTATTACTAAGGAAGTTCCTGAATCAGTACCGAGCACCTCCTATTCTGTTCCGGTAGACAACTCTGGCCTAGATTCTAGGAGGACTTCAGTGAGAGAGCGAACCCCTAGAACCTTCGGTAGTGATTTTGTCACTTACCACGTCGAGGCCGATCCATCTAATTTTAAGGAAGCAATGAGATCAAGGGATTCCCTACTCTGGAAAGAAGCAATTGAGGATGAGATGAACTCTCTCCTTCAGAACGACACCTGGACGTTAGTTGATAAGCCAATAGGGGCTAAAACTGTAGGGTGCAAATGGGTTTTGAAAAGGAAGTTAAATCCCGATGGTAGCATAGCTAAGTATAAAGCACGCTTGGTGGCTAAAGGTTTCACACAAGTAAGCGAAGTAGACTATTTTGACGTATACTCACCCGTGTGTCACTTAGCAACCATTAGGGTTCTTCTTGCTATTTCGGCCATTGAGAACTTTGTTGTTCATCAAATGGATGTTAAGACTGCGTTCTTGAACGAAGATCTGGCCGAAGAGATCTACATGAGTCAACCTGAAGGTTTCATTGTAGACGGTCACGAAAACAAGGTCTGTAAGCTTTTAAAGTCGCTATACGGATTGAAACAAGCGCCGAAATTATGACATGAAAAGTTTGACTATACTGTAAAGAACATGAGATTTATGTCGAATCTCTCGGATAAATATCTTTACATACGTCATAGATCAGACAAAGTCGCCATAATATGCTTGTATGTGGATGATATGCTAATTCTTGGATCTGATCAATCCGAAGTGGATGGCGTAAAGTCAGGTCTAATTAAAGAATTTAGCATGACGGACCTAGGTGTAGCTGACACTATACTGGGTATGCAAGTGAGCTTTGGGAAACATGTCATTTCCCTAAGTCAAAGCCACTACATCCAGTCCTTCTTGGACACGTGGGGATACAGTGAATGGAAAGCGGCTGAGACACCATACGACTACTCTGACCGCTTAAAGCCCAATGAAGGGGCTGCAGTTCGACAGTTAGATTATTCTAAACTGCTTTGTAGCCTCATGTACGCTATGGTCTGTACGAGACCTGACATAACCTTCACGGTCGGCATGTGAAGTAGGTTCACTAGCAATCCTTGCCAAGACCACTGGGATGCCCTCGATAGGCTGATGTGTTACTTAAAGCACACCCGAAAGTATGCTTTATGTTATAGTGGTCATCCTCCCATTCTGGAAGGATATTCTGATGCATCATGGTGCTCAGAAGTAAACGACAGCAAGTCCACTATTGGATTCCTCTTTAAACTAGGAGGAGCAGCTGTAGCCTGGAAGTCCAAGAGACAGTCGTGCATTACACTCTCATCTATGAAATCCGAACTCTATGCTCTAGCTTCGGCTGGTGAAGAAGCAGAATGGTTAAGAGATTTGGTGATTGACATTCCATTGTCGGGCCTGAAATTGAGTTCTATTGCAGTTTACTGTGATAATCAAGCTACTAAAATGATTGCCACGAACACTTTGTTCAATGACAAAAGAAGGTAACTTAGGATGAAATAAGTCTGGTTGACTTCTCTTACAAGTCAAGGGATTATGACCCTGGTTGATGTGAGATTGAAAGATAATGTTGCAGACGCCCTTACTAAAGGATTAAATAGAGCTCTCACAATCAAAATATCGGGGGAAATGAGATTAAAATTCATAGAAATATGAAACTTTCCTCCAACGTTTATGTTTTGATATGGACGAGTCTATAGCTGCCAACATTCAAGCATCTAATAAGTGACAGACTGAAAACCCCAAATAATTTCTTGATGAAAACCCAAGATGGTTGGATGCGGGTTATTCTACATTTGATAACCTAACGTCCTTTCATTGTAAGTTGATTCAAGAGTTATTCAACTAGGAATTGAAAGTCGTTGTATATGTTAATCTAAACATTATTGGTCACATCACATTATTCCACATTTTGATAATGTTGCACGTGACGTGTGCCCACATGTGTTGGTGAGGCGCACAGTGATCAGTAATGAGTAAGGTAACGTGACTAGTCCTAGTTAGACTGGATGAGATGCTGACATAGTTACTTCACCGTTGCTAGAAGTGCTAAGCTCAATTAGTAAGAGCTAGTTTACTTTAAATGTTACTGCATATATTTATGAATTCATAGAGTCTGATTCATGAAATTCCTTGCAGGCTATGATGGAGATTTTGGAGGAGCTGTATGTGAGGACCCCATTTTAGACCCCACACATGCCTGTATCTAAGCTACGTTCAAGCCAGTTATCCCAGGACGAAGTAGGGCTAGTGAGTATAAAATAATACACAAGATAAGACGTACCTCAGAACTTGAAGCTTTCCACGAGTCTTTCCTATCTTTCCACGTTCATCTTTACTGTTCTTCACGTACCTATACCAAAAAGGCTACGGGCTTAGTCATAAAAATATGACTAAGTGAGGTAAATACCTCATTAGCTGCTGTACAGATAAACAATGTAAAAGCTATAACAATATCATAAACTAACCAGTTCCCATACCTGTCCTGAAACGGTGTATCAATGTTATCTCTGTCATATTAGTATGCACAAAACCATATAAGCAGTTATAGGTCAATATGAATCAGTAGCTCTAAACAAGTATCAGTGTATCATGTAAGCAGTGTAAACAAGGTAAGCAATGAAATCATGAAAGCTATGAACTGTAACACTAACTCAGTGTGCATGTTCAGTAACTGTAACTGTGAAATTATCTCAGTTCGCATGTTCAGTAATAATCTATCGATGTAACTGTATAACTAATACATTCTTATGGTATCTTTTATTTTAGATCATGATAAGGGTAACTGTCACAGTATCAATATCAGTATCCGTATTTCAGTATTTCATTCTTTGGGCCCGACCCTTCCGGGTCATCAATATACCAAAACCAGTACGTACAACACGCGTTTATGCCCTCAGGCTCGACTGGTTTGGCAAATCCTCAGTATTTGTATGCGCATTCAGGTTCAGTTATACCCTTATCAGTACCTTGCATCGATGCATTCTTATTTATGTTTGTCGTACATTTCATTTCTATACTTAGGGTTCATTTATTTCTTAATCCCCTCAGAAGTTAATCGCCTGTTTGCCTCTATAAAAGGTCATACATATGCGAGTATCATTATCAGTGATATAAATTATTTCATGCCCATAATAAACAGGTAATCATGTGTTTAACATGCTAATTGTAAGAGTGCACATAAAGAAAAAGAGAGAAATAAAGCATCCAAACTTAAACAGGTAGCTCTCACCATCAGTTATTCTTCCTTGTTATAGCATTTCATGTCCTCGTTGAGCCTATTTTGAGAAGCCATCCTTCGCGGTATCTGTATAAACTTGTATCACTTAGGGTCTTTTATACCGGGGTTGCACCTCGTTATATATGGCATTGACAGTGTTGTTAACATCATTTGGAAGCTACTCAACCAACCCTTTAGTTTTGCATAACCATAAAAGAAACATAAGTACAAATCAACAGTTTTAGCCCTCCATTCTTAATAGCCAATGGCAAAACCCAATGAATACTTAATCACTAACTTTAAATATACTAGCTGACCAAAAGGAAACCACATGTAAAGCAACGTCTTCAAATTCATACACTGAACACCACCCACAATACAAAGAAGAGCGGCAGAAGTAGTAATGGTCACCAGCAGTAAATAAAACCTCTTATAGTCATTAGATTTCGAAGGAGGGGCAATAAAGTTCGTTCAGGAAAATCCCAATGAAACTTATTAAAAAAACTATAAAACATAACTGGAAAGAGGATCAATAACAGCTAGCCCAATACAATACCAACCGACCAAGACACACCCGACAAGCTTAATAAAATTCCCATAGCTATCCGTTATCATTTATCAATTCTGCACAGTTAAAATCAACTTTCTCAGTGATCAAGTCATACTCATGCACATGCGACTACAGCCAGGAATAATTTCTTCACAATAACAGAAGGAGTAGCAACAACACCCGCAATAACTTCCACAAACTGAGTTCAGAACCAGATAAATAAGACCACAACCTCGGCATACCCAACAACCATCAACACTTCCGGCCAACAACCAGTAACCCAAAAACACCTTTAGCTCTCATATATATAACCCTTACTTGCCTGATCATAAATCCAGCCCAAAATAAAAGAAACTATGAAAGATTAAGAGATATAGAGAGCTCACCGTGAATCTAGATGGGAAGAAATAGATCACCAGTGCAAACAACCCCTTGATGATCGGTGATTCCAGCAGCAGGTAAGCAATTCCCGTTTAAGATCGTGGTACAACATATGAAGAAGAGGAGAAGGGGGAGAATGGCTCCGTTCTCGAAACCCTAGCGCCAACTCCGCCCAAAAAAACTCCAGGTGGTGGATATCAGATGCCTCTTGGGAAAGAAAACATATATTGGAAATAAATATTGGCATCACAGTTAACTCCACCGCCTTAAACATTATCTGAGTTAACCCCATAAGAACAACAATTTACACAAATCTTTAGCACAACCTCCGATCAGGTCAAGTTACTCTCAGGTAACTTAGCTAGTCCGGCAATAATGTGACAAAACCAAATCAAGCCCAAAATCAACATGTATGCATATACGAGAAAATGTTACAGCCAATATCGACACTGATTATTTATTTTTTTTCCTCATAGGGGACATTAATTAGTTTTAAAAAGAGAATATGACTTGCACAAATTATGTTGCGCGTCACAATATTACTATTACCACACCGATTTATGTAACTGTAAACGTATGATTGTTTGTCTTAGAATTTGGGTCGTTACAAATTCTTCCCCTCTTATAAAGATTTTCTTCCCCGAAAATATATCATGGTAAGCCTATTTACACTTCTCTAGTTCCATTTTCTCGCTCACATGTTCACTTTTTCCCGGGTCGTTTACTCAAACTTATAACAATCATGCAATGTGTCATATGATATAAAGCATGATATAGTTATGTAAACTCTTTACTTTATCATTTAGCATTTTAATCCCAACATACAGGATATCCGTGGAATTGCACTTAGTATTAATCTTTCAATTTCATTAACCGCTATAACAAGTTATAGTCTGTAACATCCCACCAATTCGTCATATATTGCCCTTCATACACATAATTTCACTCACGTACCTCATATTTATTTAACTACTTGTGCTCAATGCCGCCATCGTGTCGCATAACCATCATAACTGTTTTTCATTATTTTTCGTTGTTCAAAGCAATATCGTCCTGCGTTCAACTCTTTAAGTTGTAAATGTACAATACAATTTTTTGATTCTTTACAATGCAATATATCACTTTCAGTACTTCTGCTCCTTATTCAATTCAATTTATATTTATGATACCGCCACAATTAATACAAAAATATCGCACCTTTCATGAAAACTCTTTTACGCACAACAATATCCTATGTTATGCCTAGCGTGTTGAGTCAGATTATCGGCATATGGTTATGACTTTTCATTTTCCATATATACTTCTTTTAACTGCCTATTTATCTAAGAGATAAACCGTCGTTCGCTTTTCTTCGTTGCAAGTTACATACCTTGTTGAGCTTTGATCTGTCTTCGTATATCACATGCATAATGATCTATATTCGATATTTACCATGACAATTTATTGCAGTTTCTTCCGATGTAGATCATAACTTGATACCAAGGCGACGTACTAATGATAACTATTAATTTAGAGTCATCTTTCTTTATAATGACTCAACGAAATTTGACAATTTAGTTCATTTGCTCTTTCATTTCCAACAGTAAACGGACTTCTCTACCAGCTCGACACACCAATATGAACTTCGTCTTCGTTGACGCAATATTATATGTTCAAACTTTCCTCCACAGTAATTACTGTATAACCGAAAACATGTAACTATTTATTTTTACTTGTTCCTTCCTTTTTCGTCGTTCTGCCCATCTCATTTTCATTCAATACTGTTATTATTTCTTGGGTTCATTACATATAACTTTCACTTGCATTCCTTCATTTTGAATCACTACAATTTTATCGGTCAGCAAGCCACCATAAACAACAAGAATGCTATAGCTCTTTTAGATTTCTTTCTTAATCACTATTTGACATTTGATCGTTATACGTATATCACTTTATACTTGACTTCCTTTATGTAAAGCTTTCGCCATGAACGTTAGTAACATTAAATCCTTGTGAATTCATTTTCACACTCGTCACCTCAATTTACGTTGGATCGATTCCGTAAATGCGACGTCTATGTATACTCTTAACGTCATATCATGTGTAAATATTCTGTACTCACTACGGCCGAACTTCTTGCAAACCTGGCTCTGATACCAATTGTGAGGACCCCATTTTGGACCCCACACATGCCTGTATCTAAGCTACGTTCAAGCCAGTTATCCCAGGACGAAGTAGGGCTAGTGAGTATAAAATAATACACAAGATAAGACGTACCTCAGAACTTGAAGCTTTCCACGAGTCTTTCCTATCTTTCCACGTTCATCTTTACTGTTCTTCACGTACCTATACCAAAAAGGCTACGGGCTTAGTCATAAAAATATGACTAAGTGAGGTAAATACCTCATTAGCTGCTGTACAGATAAACAATGTAAAAGCTATAATAATATCATAAACTAACCAGTTCCCATACCTGTCCTGAAACGGTGTATCAATGTTATCTCTGTCATATTAGTATGCACAAAACCATATAAGCAGTTATAGGTCAATATGAATCAGTAGCTCTAAACAAGTATCAGTGTATCATGTAAGCAGTGTAAACAAGGTAAGCAATGAAATCATGAAAGCTATGAACTGTAACACTAACTCAGTGTGCATGTTCAGTAACTGTAACTGTGAAATTATCTCAGTTCACATGTTCAGTAATAATCTATCGATGTAACTGCATAACTAATACATTCTTATGGTATCTTTTATTTTAGGTCATGATAAGGGTAACTGTCACAGTATCAATATCAGTATCCGTATTTCAGTATTTCATTCTTTGGGCCCGACCCTTCCGGGTCATCAATATACCAAAACCAGTACGTACAACACGCGTTTATGCCCTCAGGCTCGACTGGTTTGGCAAATCCTCAGTATTTGTATGCGCATTCAGGTTCAGTTATACCCTTATCAGTACCTTGCATCGATGCATTCTTATTTATGTTTGTCGTACATTTCATTTCTATACTTAGGGTTCATTTATTTCTTAATCCCCTCAGAAGTTAATCGCCTGTTTGCCTCTATAAAAGGCCATACATATGCGAGTATCATTATCAGTGATATAAATTATTTCATGCCCATAATAAACAGGTAATCATGTGTTTAACATGCTAAATATAAGAGTGCACATAAAGAAAAAGAGAGAAATAAAGCATCCAAACTTAAACAGGTAGCTCTCACCATCAGTTATTCTTCCTTGTTATAGCATTTCATGTCCTCGTTGAGCCTATTTTGAGAAGCCATCCTTCGCGGTATCTGTATAAACTTGTATCACTTAGGGTCTTTTATACCGGGGTTGCACCTCGTTATATATGGCATTGACAGTGTTGTTAACATCATTTGGAAGCTACTCAACCAACCCTTTAGTTTTGCATAACCATAAAAGAAACATAAGTACAAATCAACAGTTTTAGCCCTCCATTCTTAATAGCCAATGGCAAAACCCAATGAATACTTAATCACTAACTTTAAATATACTAGCTGACCAAAAGGAAACCACATGTAAAGCAACGTCTTCAAATTCATACACTGAACACCACCCACAATACAAAGAAGAGCGGCAGAAGTAGTAATGGTCACCAGAAGTAAATAAAACCTCTTATAGTCATTAGATTTCGAAGGAGGGGCAATAAAATTCGTTCAGGAAAATCCCAATGAAACTTATTAAAAAAACTATAAAACATAACTGGAAAGAGGATCAATAACAGCTAGCCCAATACAATACCAACCGACCAAGACACACCCGACAAGCTTAATAAAATTCCCATAGCTATCCGTTATCATTTATCAATTCTGCACAGTTAAACTCAACTTTCTCAGTGATCAAGTCATACTCATGCACATGCGACTACAGCCAGGAATAATTTCTTCACAATAATAGAAGGAGTAGCAACAACACCCGCAATAACTTCCACAAACTGAGTTCAGAACCAGATAAATAAGACCATAACCTCGGCATACCCAACAACCATCAACACTACCGGCCAACAACCAGTAACCCAAAAACACCTTTAGCTCTCATATATATAATCCTTACTTGCCTGATCATAAATCCAGCCCAAAATAAAAGAAACTATGAAAGATTAAGAGATATAGAGAGCTCACCGTGAATCTAGATGGGAAGAAATAGATCACCAGTGCAAACAACCCCTTGATGATCGGTGATTCCAGCAGCAGGTAAGCAATTCCCGTTTAAGATCGTGGTACAACATATGAAGAAGAGGAGAAGGGGGAGAATGGCTCCGTTCTCGAAACCCTAGCGTCAACTCCGCCCAAAAAAACTCCAGGTGGTGGATATCAGATGCCTCTTGGGAAAGAAAACATATATTGGAAATAAATATTGGCATCACAGTTAACTCCACCGCCTTAAACATTATCTGAGTTAACCCCATAAGAACAACAATTTACATAAATCTTTAGCACAACCTCCGATCAGGTCAAGTTACTCTCAGGTAACTTAGCTAGTCCGGCAATAATGTGACAAAACCAAATCAAGCCCAAAATCAACATGTATGCATATACGAGAAAATGTTACAGCCAATATCGACACTGATTATTTATTTTTTTTCCTCATAGGGGACATGAAAGTGAAGGGATAGATACTACTCTAGAGGGGGGGTGAATAGAGTTATCAAATTTTGCACAAACAAAACTTAATATTCTACCCAACTCCCTTGGAGTGAAGTGCGGAATGAAAAGATTATAGATATTGATTTAACCTTAAAGCCTAACACAAGTGATGTGAACAAACACAAGCTAACTGTAATTACAGTTAAAGCTTGGAAAACTTAAACAGCAACTAGCAACCTAGTTATATCTATTCACAGCCACAGTACAGGAATTAAACAGTTGAATCCAGACGACACAAGGAAATTTATAGTGGTTCCCCAAACAACTTGGGTACGTCCACTCTTCTACCCAAATGGTAGGAATCCACTACAGGTTTTTGATCAGGTGCCCTGCCACCAACAGAATCTGCTTCAGGTAGATTCAGAAACCCTTTAGACTTTTGATCAGGTGTCTAAAAAACCAAGCACAGGTTTTTGATCAGGTGCCCTGCCACCAAGGGATACTTTTGAAGGGAGTAATAACCCTGTACAGGAGGGGAAGAAGGTTAAGATGTCTTCTCTATTTTACAATAGATTAGAGAAGCACAAAAGCTTGCACTGAGCTAGAATGCTCTAAAGAATCAAGGCTCCCCCTGGCTCAAGAAAGTCCAGGTGAAGTCTTGCTTCAGTGCAGAGAAAACTCTTCAGAAAATTCTGAAGGAAAAAGCTACAGGAAGAAAGTAAATAATAAAAAGAAACAGTCTTCAAGCAGCAATCTTCTTCTTCTTCTTCAAAGAAACTCTGAGTTGAACTTCCTGAAAGCAGGAGAACTCAGGTGAAGAAGAGATGAAGATCTTAACACTTCTCAGTTAGATGGAGTTTGCTGAGAGCAGGAAGCTTGAGCTTGATGAAGGCTTGAGTGCTTTTGAATATGTGTGTAACACTCGCTTCTATTAACTTCTGTTAACTAGCTTGAATCCTTCTGCAAAGGGTTCTTTATATAATCATCAGCAAGCAACGGCTCTCTTCCATTTGAATTATTTGTCTTCTTCTAAGCCTTGAGACCTGGGCTGTAAATATCAAGAAGACAGAAATATCTCTGCAGCAAAACATTCTATAAAAAGGAATAAACCTCTTTCTAAGAAGCTGCAGGCTTAAATCAAATAAACAGATAGACTAAATAAAGTCACATCAGAAACAATCTCTTTATAGCAAAAGAAGACTTTTCAGTCTAACGGCTATAAAGGGCTGTCAGCAGATAAAGTAAATTAAAATGACAGCTAATAAGACAAACAACTTTATCTTAAAAGATTTTAACTCAGGCAATAGGAATAGAGCAAATAATGCCTGGAAATATTATCACACAGCTTAAAATACTGTGCCAGAAAATGTATTAAATAATTAAATATAATAAATAAATACAAAATATAAAGGCAGACAGAAAACGTCGAACGACCTTCGAAGATCGTCGAACGACGCCAGGAGATCGTCGAACTATCGGGCAGATAGTCGAACGATCCAGATAGTCGAGCTATCCAACAGATAGTCGAGCTACCGCAGCAGATAGTCGAACTATCAGGACAGATAGTCGAACTATCAGATAGTCGATCTATCTAGGACAGATAGTCGAGCTATCAAGCGCACAGAGATAGTCGAACTATCAAGCAGATAGTCGACCTACCTCAGAAAACAGATAGTCGAACTATCAACAGATAGTCGAACTATCAGCGCAGAACAGATAGTCGAACTATCAACAGATAGTCGAACTATCAGCGCAGACAAAGCGTCGACCAACTGATGGACGATCGTCGATCAGCCGATAGACGATAGTCGAACGGCGTTCGACTATAGTCGAACGAAAAACCTACTTAACCAAATTCTCAATTTGGAAAAGCGAGGACCCTACAGCTAGACTCCTAACCATTGACCATAGATATTTCTTGGGTCAAGGGGCACAAAGGAGAGGACTGAACTCAAATCAAACTAGGGTACCAACAGGACATTAATTAGTTTTAAAAAGAGAATATGACTTGCACAAATTATGTTGCGCGTCACAATATTACTATTACCACACCGATTTATGTAACTGTAAACGTATGATTGTTTGTCTTAGAATTTGGGTCGTTACACTGTAGACCTGGACATGGATGACGATGATCTACTAGATGAGTAGAATCATCAAACGTTTAATTCATGTTTTCATTTGTTTTGTAATAATTATTCAGACTATGTTTTGGGATAGCATTTGTGTGGTGGTTTGCCGTTTAGGCAAAACCTTTATTTTGGTTTATTAGTATGATCTGTCCTGGTTGTTTTGCTTAGTTTGGATTATTATTTCTGTCTACACTCTAGCACCCCGAAACGTCACCGTTATTTGTCACGAATATAGGAGGAGATTGTAAGTATATATTCGGACGAATAATGGGCTTGGGGGCTTCGCGTAACTAAACCCTAGGTTTTCTCTATATATACCTAGCTGGGGGAAACGGAGAGTGGGTTCCACCTTGACCTTCCTCCGGATGTTTCGAGCACCTATTCTTCCCCTCACAGAACCCTTACCCTCGCATAACCCTTCCCCTTCATATTCCCCAACTTGCGGCCTACTATTTTAGCATTCTCTGGAACACTTGATTTTAAAGCTGAGGGGCATCTTCAAGCTCATCACCGTCAACAGGGTAAGGTATTGATGCATTAGTTCTTCTCACCTTCTACAAAAATTGTTGATCTTCTAACCCTTCCCCTTCTCTCTACTTGCACACGACAAACACCCCATCACAAATCTTCCGAGTGATCTCTTCTAGTGCAGGCGGCACAACACCAACGATCGAATGTGGCAATCGCAGAATCATCGTGATTCTCCACTTCGCCTAAATATATTTCCATCCCCCTCTTCACATCCCAAGTGTCCAGAAAAGAACTTTTGTGGTCTTCTTCTTCAGCGACGATGGAGGAGGAAGAATTTGTGCCACGATTGAGAGAAAGGAGAAAAAGGAAGAAAGAATTTCACTTCATTTTTATTGCTTCTCTTCATCTTCTTCTTCTTAAGGTGGCATTTTTGTCTTCAGCTTGGGTGCATGTATTCATTGATTCCTCTTCTTTCTAACTAGAATCAGAATTATTTGCTTCAATAGTCCAGCACTCTGCCGTTAGCTGCTTCTGCGATGAGCTTCACACCATTGAGATCTAGTTTCATGAAGGCACCTTCGCCAACCACGGCTTCTTCTATGCCACTTGCATTGCCTTCTTCTTAGGATCCTTTGTGGATTCTGTTGGCTTGCCATATTTGAGGAGGTTGCCGATTAATATGAAGCTCTTAAACTATAGCACTTACTCCGAAGTATTCTTTAATCTATCCCATTTACTACTATGTTTTCATCTAATAAAACTCTCTTTCGTTGTCTTTCTCACCTTGAATCGAATTTGGTAAGGCTCGAAACAAGAGTGAATTTGGTTCTTCTTATTGATTCCAAGAAGAGTGTTTTGCATTTTTCTATGTTTTTATATACTTCAACTGCTCCTCTTTAGCAGATGGAAGAGAAGAAATGGGTATAAGTTTGCAAACATTTTATAAACAGTTTTTGTTTTTTAATCTGTCATGTAACAATGCAAAAGTCAATATCCATTCAACTTATTTTTTCTATTGATATGAACTGCATGGAGTGATTTCATGAAGTGTTATAGATTAAATATTTTATCAACTAGGAGATTGGTATGAAGTGAAGACTGCCATCTTAAACAAAAATGTTGGATAGACATTGACTTTTAAAAAAATGTTGGATAGGCATTGACTCCTTAAACAAAAATGTTGGTCTAAGAGTAATTTACTCTTTAGCAGATGCATCAATGTAACCGCGTAGACAACTTTAAGACATCATTATATGGTTAGATAAAGCAGTGGGAGGAGAGTGTTCTTCTATTTAACTTTTCTTCTTCTAGATTTAGTCAACGACTCATAGGAAAGGACTTAGTTAACAAGATATAGCCTCAACTCATTCATATTCAAGATAAAACAAAGGTGCTGTTATAAGCAAACCCATTTTGGTTGTTAGCAAACCTTTACTACTAGCAAACCTTAAAATCTGAAATTGACTATTTAAAAATCCAATGATTACTAGCAAATCATTTAAAAAACTTAAAAAAAACACATAAAAAAGTTTGTACTATACTATATCACTTAACATTACAAAAGTTGACTAATAATCACGTCATTTTGCTACAAAAAAGTTAATACAAAATGCAGTCATCTTCAATAGCTCCCAAAAACCTATGCAATAAATAAAAATAATGTTATCAATATTATGTATAAATTAATACTCTTAGGAAAATAAATCAAAATGTATACCTTTCTCAATTGCTTCCAAAACATTACAAAAATGGTTTGTCTTTAATACTCCATAAAATATTCTGTAATATAATTAAACATTGTTAGTACAATTATAAGTAATTTAATAGACTATAAATTTTGAACTTAAAATTTATAACTTTCATGATTTGTTGTTGAGAATGTTTTCCCATGAACTCGCTATTTGTGTATGATATCTCCTCCATGGGGAGTAAAGTTGAGGCAATGTACATCCTTCTTTCATGCATAGCCTCACAAAATGATTACCATTCACGAAGCCAATAAAATTTACATTTGTAGAGGATGAATGTGATAGACCAATCTCCATTGATAGTGGGAAGACACCGACGATGAAATGCTCAATTAGATCACCTAGCCAGTGAAAAAAGTTTAGAAGCTAAAGAGCTTATAATTAGTAGAATAAAAACAAAGTTTACTAATCAATTTCTCAATTTCCTGAGCCCGTCTAGAGTAAAACTATTAGTTTACAAATCAACTAATCCACTAATCAATTTTTCACAATAATGGCGGCAAACAAATAATTATATCAAGTCCATGTTGAAAGACAAGATTATGAGCACATAATTTAATAAACACATACTTCTCTTAGCAATCACAACTAATCACCCTACAACCCAAACAATTACAACTCAATTATCAGCATCACCAGCAAAACAGAAATAACAGGAGACATCAGAACAATAATAAACTTTACAGACTGGGTTGTGTTCATAGTCTCCAAAGCATTATCAATTTTAATCTACTACTGGGAGAAAAAAATTATACATTTTACATGGTGTTAGTGAAGAACAAAGATGCCCCTATACTAGTTCAATTAAATTAGTAGGAATGCATGCATTCATCATAATTGTTTGGTAATCTTTCCCACACGAACAGAAACAAGAGGTACACATAAGCAACGGGCAAGAACTGATGCTTCAAAATACTAGAATTGAACCAAAACAAAGAGGCATTCAGTTTATTTACCTTCCACACGTCGGCAGAATCGGGGCTGCTGCGGGCGCCGAGGGGGCTTCTCCACTCCGGCGGAACGGGCTGCAGAGGGCGCCGAGGGGGCTTCTTCACTCCGGCGGAACGGGCTGCAGCGGGCGCCGAGGGGGCTTCTCCACTCCGGCGGAACGGGCCGCAGCGGGCGCCGAAGGGGCTTCTCGACTCCGGCGGAACGGGCTGCAGCGGGCGCCGAGGGGGCTTCTCCACTCCGGCGGAACGGGCTGCAGCGGGCGACTAGGGCAAAAGAAAAGATCGGGAGAAAATAAATGAGGTTTTAGGTTAGAAATTGAGTTATATAGTAGGTTTGCTAACAACCTTCTTTTTAGGTTGGAAATAAGAGAGAAAACAGGTGAACCGGATTTATTATGGTTTGCTAACAACTAAAATGGGTTTGCTTATAACAACACCCTAAAACAAATCTTTATTTACATTCATATTTACAGTTGGAGTAAATGATTCATATTATCTGAAAATTGGCAGATTAAGCGGGTTGGACAACCATGATTTCTGCTTATGGGAAAATTGCATTAGTGATGATTTTGAAAATATAGATGCTAATGATTTTGAAAATCATTTGTTGATTTTGTGATTACTGAGTAGCTTACTTATTGTGCTTTATTCGAGGTCAATCTGCTCTGTTGGTACCAAAATTGTCACCAACGCGCCACGAACTGCTGGGAAAGATGATGGGGGTGGAGCGAAAGGGAAATTGAGAGTTATCGGTCACTACACGAAGAGAAGAGGGAGCTAGCGAGGACAAGGGCGAATGAATAGAAGAGGGTCTCGGGCGGCTACAAAGGGATCTTCCCACTGCTACAACTCTTAGTTTCAGGTGATCTTATAAAAGAGGAAGAACACTGCTATCAAGTTACAGAAAAGATGAGACCCAGAGGATCTGCGATTACCAAATAATTGTAGATTTTGCGGAGGAGCCGGAGAAGTATCCGCAATCCGGTGGTGACGGTGATGTGATAACAACTAACCCGAATCCTTTTGTGCAAAAGAAGCGGAAGAGGTGTGACGCAGGACAACCCGATGTGAAACTGAATGTGCCGACACGCTAATGCAATCCTACGCGGATGTGCGGAATGAATGCGAACGAGCCAAATCAAATGATGCACGCATGCTTTCAAATAATTATCCGAAATCAAATTATATCAATGGTAATTATAAGCGGCTAGAAAATCAACACAGCGTGCACAATAATTTTCGCGCGTGTAAGCAAACAATCATCCTTTTTTACAAGTGGTGCTTTTCACTACAACTTGCACAAATAAGTTTTATAAGACTAAAAGAGATGAAACAATTACACTAGCAATCACGATGCCCAAACAAACATATAATATCCCCAAATATTTAATACAAAAAGCAATACATTAAATTGATACTCATGCGACAATGAAGATCGAGCAACGGCGGCAGTAGGCGTGGCTCCACGAGTTGCTGGATACGGCTTTTATGAGGCGATAAATTTCCAGTATGGACTGGACCAGGAATAAAACTCATAAGCAATTGAAGCCCATGAATGAGAATGGTGGCTGTTTATCTTGGTTGAGTAGATGGCCTTCTGTTTGATTACTGTTTGCAGGAATTAAATATAACTTGTTGTACTGGCAGGGCACCATTGAAATCTGCAGTTCAAAACTGCGTGTAGGCTGAACAGCAGAGAGACAAGGCTGCTAGTTAGGGAACACGCAAAATAGGGCTACTGGATATTGAACTGGCGGACAAGAATTGATCAAAACCACTGGAGGCTGAATGGTGCAGACAAAGGGTCTGTTTGGGAAGGCTTTTCAGAAAGGAGGATTGATA
Source organism: Platanthera zijinensis (assembly GCA_039513925.1). Lineage (NCBI taxonomy): Eukaryota > Viridiplantae > Streptophyta > Magnoliopsida > Asparagales > Orchidaceae > Platanthera > Platanthera zijinensis. The sequence goes on from CM077080.1 coordinate 201,828,417, forward strand.
GCAAAAGGATGGTAAAAAATTGAGCTTTTGGAAAATGTCTATTAGAAAAGAAGAACTGTTTGGGTGAACTTCTTTTGCAGAGCTTTTCAAAAAGGAGAAGCATTTTATAAACCGTCTGGCAAATCTCCGTTGCAGTAGTTTTTTTTATTAAAAATCTGTGTCTGGGGAAAAATGCGCAATTATTTCGCCGGGGCAGGTTTTTTTTCGCCCGAGAGCGAATTTTTTCGTCGGGACCCGATTTTTTCACCCGGGCACAGTTTTTTCGCCCGGGCCGTTTTTTTCGCCCGGGCACAATTTTTTCGGCCGGACGCGATTTTTTCGCCCGGACGCGGTTTTTTCTCCCGAGCGGGAATTTTTCGCTCGGACGCGATATTTTCGCCTAGGCGCCAATTTTTTGGTCCGGCCCTATATTTTCGCCCGGGCACAAATTTTTTGGCCGGGTGCAAATTTTTCAGATGGACGCGAATTTTTCGAAAAGGCGCGAATTTTTCGGATGGGCACGAATTTTTCGGACGACCGCAAATTTTTTGGACGGACGCGAATTTTTCGGACGGACACAAATTTTTCGACTGGGCAGGAAAATTTCGCCCAGTCGTGAATTTTTTGCACAGACGTGAATTTTTCGCACGGACGCGATATTTTCGCTCGAAAGCAAAAAAATTTGCATTTGAGCTGAAAAAATAGCGTTCCGGCGAAAAAAATACACGGCCGGGCAAAAAAATCACAAACGAGCAAAAAAATCACGTCGAGCCGAAAAATTCGCGTTCGAGCAAAAAAATTCGCCCACGTTCGAAAAAATCGCGCCCTCACAGAAAAAACCTGTCGGGGCAAAAAATTGTGCTCCGACAAAAAATATCGCTCACGAGCGAAAAATTCGCGTCCGGCTGAAAAAATCGAGACCAGCCGAAAAAATCACGCCCGGGCAAAAAAAATTACCCCCGGTCAAAAAAATTACGAACGAGCAAAAAAATCACGCCAATGCCAAAAATTCACTTTTAATCGAAAAATTCGCCCCCGGGCACGCTCAGGCGACATAATCGCGCCCGGGCGAAAAAAACGTGTATGGGCAAAAAAATATCGTTAACGGGCATAAAATTCATGCCCGATCGAAAAATTCCCGACAGGGCGAAAAAAACAGGGTCCGGGCCAAAAATTGCGCCCGGGCGAAAAAACCGCTCTCTGGCGAAAAAACAAGCTCCGATGACAAATATCGCTCTCGGGCGAAAAAAATAGTGCTCGGGTGAAAAACCGCGACTGGGCGAAAAAAACCATGCCCGGGCGAAAAAATCGCGCCCGGGCGAAAAAAACGCCCCCGAACGAAAAAACTCGCGCGGGCGCAAAAATCTACTGCGGGCAAAAATCCGCGCGAGGGCGAAAAAATCGCGCCGGTGCAAAAAAAATCATGCCCGGGTGAAAAAATTGCGTCGGAGCACAAAAATCACGTACGGGCGAAAAAAAAACGCGTCCGGGCGAAAAATCGTGCCCGGACAAAAAAATCGGTTCGGGCAGTGCACCGACAAAAAATCACACCCGGATGAAAAAAACGCACTCGGGCGAAAAAATCACGTCCGGACGAAAAAAAACATGCTCGGGCGAAAAAAAAAACATGCACGGGCAAAAAAACCGCACTTGGGCGAAAAAAACTCACCCGGGCGAAAAACCCCGCGCCCGGGCGAAAAATGCCAACCTGGGTGAAAAATGCCAGCCCGGCCAAAAAATGCTAGCTCAGGCGAAAAATTCACGCCCGGGTGAAAAATTCGCGCCCGGGCGAATAATTCGCGTCCGGGCGAAAAATTTGCGTCGGGTGAAAAAAACACGTCCGGGCAAAAAAATTACGTTCGGAAAAAAAATCGAGTCAAGACAAAAAAAATCAAGTCATAGATTTTTTTAAGAGATAAGTGTTTTTGGATGAAGATGTGTTTTTCGAAAAGGTTGAAAAGTAGGTGACAAGTGACTTTTCGAAAAGATGAGAAAATGAAGTTTTTTGCGGTAGCTTTTCCCATCGATAGACAATCCAAACAGTCTCTTAAGTGTGATAGTGTTTTCCAGAAAATGAAAAGAAGTTAAAAAGCCCTCCTAAACAGGCCCTAGGACTGCAACAAAACCACCGTTCCAAATAAATAAACCTCCCCCTTTTTTGTAATCTGCTCTGGGACTTTGAATAGCTGAGGAGAAGGAGATTCACGGAAGTTCTGGGCGGAACGAAGAGAATGAACAGTGAAAATGGCGGGATCGGAGGCGTCACAGAAGGGGAACGACGAAAGGTTGCGGCTTCTGGTCAAAGAGGAAGATGAACGGGAGGTCTGGGAGTGGAAAATGGCGTGAAACTGGACACGTGGAAGGGGAAGTTCACGGGAGCAAGAAGAGCAGTCCAGGGATTACCGGTTTCCTGTTAGGGTCACAATCATGGCTCATCCTAGGGCCTCAGATGGGGCAGCAATATCAGAAGGCCACGGTAGCTACAACTCAGCACACAGGGATCAAAGTGTCAGCAAGATCAAGCCTGCAAATGTCCCAGTCATCACCGGCCTTCAGGAGGAATCACAACCATCCAGTTTTTCAAAGGAGCAGATCACCTAAGTAGCCAGCTGGCCCCTTATCTGGGATCTCTTTATTTATACCATTTTGATGTTATGTCAGTATCAAGATATTATTTAATATAAATGTATTTCTATGCAAGCTATGTAACGGTCATATGACCTGTTTGGTATTTATACCCCCTTCCTGCTGTAATGCTTTTTATGCAAGTAATATGAAATGTTTCTTCTAACTTCTTAATCCCCCCTTCGTCTATCTTCCTACCTCCAGCCAACCTCTGGCATTCCCTCCGGCGACCACCGCCTTAGTAGCTAGTAGGATCGTTACATCTTGGTGCTCTCGTTGAGAGAACTCCGATCCTACTTGCTCACCATGGGAGAAGGACTACGTTCGATAGCAGAGTTCAAGGCCGCCCTTCAGGCGGAACAGGCGGCCAGAGTCGGCCAGCTTGAAGAAATCAACCAATGGGTATTATCGGAACTTGCCCAACAAATGCAGCAGCTCCGACACTACATCACGACCGAGTTGCAAACCAAGGAAAACCTGCTAGCACGCCAAATTCTGGAAACTAAGGAGCAGTCGGCGGATCAAATCGCCGAACACATAATGACACTACGAAGGACATCATGCTCCAGTTCGAGAACCTACACAAAAAAGGAGCTCCTCCAGAACAGAGATCCATCATCATCGAGGAAGCAATGAGCCACCCACCACGCCAGCAAGAATTTTTCCCGGCCCAGTCAACCAACGGCCTCCTAGGAACCAGCCCAGCAGCACACATGAATCAGGTCAACTCTAACTGTCTCAATAATATAAAAATACCTTGTCCCCGCTACGCGGAAGGAGATCAAACTGGTTGGTTGTATGAGCTCAAACGTTACTTCGAGTTTAACGGTACTCGCCCACAAGACTATTTGTTAATTGCCTCCTTCCATTTAGACAAACCTGCAGCAAAATGGTATCATGCCACACTTAAGGACCACCCCGCACTCACATTTCCTATATTCGTAGACGCAATCCACAAACGATTCGGACCCTCTCCCTACGTCAAACCCGCCGGGGTATTAACCAAACTTCAACAGACCACGCCGGTGTCGGCCTACAAACGTGAATTTGAAGAATTAATCACCAAGGTGCCAGGAATGGCTCCCGAGTTCATATCGGATATGTTCGTATGGGGCCTCAAAGAGAGCATTCGTGGACCGGTTATAATTGCCCGAACCACGGAGATACATGACGCATTCGCCCTCGCACGAGGATCAACAGTTGGGACAATTCAAATCAAGACCACAATACAACTCCTTTAATCAAATTGGACCCACTAAAACACCACATACATACAATAATTTTAAACCCAAACTAACCCCCATCAAACGACTGTCTCAGGCGGAACTCCAGGCCTGAAGAGACAAAGGATTGTGTTACAATTGCGACAAACGCTACCATATGGGACATAAATGTAAGGGGAGAGGCGCCCTACTGTATCTAGGTGGAACGGAGGAGAGTGACGAGGAAGAAGAACCAGACGAAATTATATATGAAGAAGGAGACCCCATTACACCCATCTGTTTGCATTCTCTTACCGGCATAATTCCGGACCATGGATTACGCATGACCGGCCATATTTATAATCAACCCTTGGAGTTGTTCATTGACGGAGGAAGCACGCATAACTTCATTTCGGTTCGGATGGCCGAATTTCTCAAGCTACCCATTCTCACGATTACGGAATTCCCCGTCTTCATGGGTAACAGATCCACAGAATCGTGTAAAGGAAAGTTCAAAGACGTTCAACTGCTCATCCAGACCAACACCTACCTAGTTCACTTATATGTCTTTGACATCGAAGGCACGGATCTGATTCTCGGGCAACGGTGGCTCTGCGCACTGGGGCCCGTCACCACTGATTATGAAAAACTCACCCTCTCATATCAGGGCCACAAAGGACAAGTGACGTTATTTGGGCACCATAGTGGCACCCCGGTTGGTCAGGTTTCATCATTGCAGCTACGTCGGATGATAGCCCTCAAACCCTCCACACTATGCTTTGTAATAACCAAAAATTCTCCAACCGCCCAATATCCGGGCGTCACAGAATTGGGAATCATGCTCCCAACACCTTTTAACAAGTTACTTCAATCCTTCAAAACAATATTCGATGAACCCAGGCAACTCCCACCAGCTCGAAAAATAGACCACAAAATTGATCTTCTACCAAATACGTCTGCCCCCAACCTACGAACCTTTCGGTATCCATACCACAAAAAAAAAGAAATCGAAAAAATGGTATCCGAAATGCTGGCTCAAGGACAAATTCGACCCTCTACTTCCGCCTTTAGTTCCCCAGTCATTTTAGTCAAAAAAAGACGGAACATGACGCTTCTGTGTCGACTACAGAGCGCTTAATAAAATAATAATTAAAGATAAGTTTCCCATACCCACAATCGACTAATTATTGGACGAGTTACATGCCGCACATTTCTTTTCAAAAGTTGACCTGCAGTCGGGGTATCACCAGATTCGAGTGGACAAGGAGAGTATCAGCAAGACAACTTTTCGTACCCACCAAGGCCATTACGAATTTGTCGTCATGCCCTTTGGATTGACCACTGCCCCCTCCACATTCCAGGCCTTGATGAACTCCTTATTCCAACCATACCTAAGAAAATTCATCGTAATTTTCTTTGATGATATACTCATCTTCAGCCCCACCGAAACCGCTCACCTTGAACACCTGCGAACAACCTTCGGTATTTTAAAAGACAACCATTTATATATTAAACTCTCGAAATGATATTTCGCCGCAACAGAAATCGAGTTCTTAGGCCACACAATCAAAGCCGGAAAAGTTCTTCCAACTCAGGGTAATATCGAAAACGTAGAAAATTTTCCTCGCCCAAAGAACCAAAAAGCCGTACGCGCATTTCTCGATCTCACAGGATATTATCGGAAATTCATTCAAAACTACGCAAAAATTGCCTTCCCGCTGACCGAACTACTCAAACGGACTGCATTCTCCTGGACCACCCAAGCCCAAGAGGCTTTCGATACATTGAAACACAAACTAATTTCATACCCAATCTTAACTCTCCCAGACTTTCACCAACCCTTCATACTAGAGACGGATGCGTCTGGAACCGACATCGACGCGATTTTAAAACAAGGGTACCAGACCATAGCCTACTTTAGTAAAAAGTTAGCCCCTGCAATGAAAAAAAAATCTACCTACACCCGAGAGATGTTTGCAGTCACGGCCGCTGTTAGTAAATGGCGTCAATACCTTTTAGGACATCCGTTCACAATTTTGACGGACCATCAGAGCTTACATCACCTCTTAACCCAGCAACTCCAAACACCGGAACAACACGTGTTCCTCTCCAAGTTACTAGGATACGACTTCGTCATCAAATATAAAGCAGGGAAGACCAACCAAGCGGCCGATACCCTATCAAGGATAACCGAGATTCCAGACGAACCCACCATAGCAAGCCTTAATATTCTCTGCAGTCCATCATCCCCCTTATTAGAAGCCCTTGAACACGAGTACGAGACCGACGATCTGGCTAAATAAATTAAACAAGACCCTCAAGCCTACCCAAATTGGACAATACATCATAATTACATCATGCATCATAATCGAATTTACATTCCAAAAAAATCAGATATCAAAGCCCGCATAATAATCGAAGCACAGCTTGCTAGGGGGTCACTCCGGAATCAGGGGCACCATGCATAGGATCCAACCGCAATTTTTTTGGCGACATATGAAAAAAGAAATCACTGAATTTATTAACCAATGTGACATTTGCCAAAAGGCTAAATCCAACAACCATCTGCCGTACGGGTTGCTACAACCACTACCCACACCCAACCGACTATGGGCGGATATCACTATGGATTTTATCACTCATCTTCCGAAATCTAAGGAATATACCATAATCTTCGTCGTCGTTGACCGTTTTTCCAAGGCCGCCCACTTTACCCCACTTAAGCACCCTATATCAGGTCTTCACGTGGCTAATGCCTTCTGGGGAAGTGTGGGAAAGTTACATGGCCTCCTGGAATCCATAATATCAGACCGCGACACCATCTTTTTAATCGATTTTTGGGTCTAATTGTTCAGACTGCAAGGAACACACCTCAAGTACAGCTCATCCTACCACCCACAAACGGATGGGTTAACGGAGCGAATTAACCGCTGCTTGGAGCAATACCTCAGGATATTCTCACACGAGCACCCTTACAATTGGTCTGAAGATCTTAATTCTGCATAATACCACTATAACACATCTTACAACTCGTCGACCAACATGACCCCGTTTGAAGTCATGTATGGTCGGCCACCTCCGGGTCTTCTTCCCTACACTGCAGGTACTACTAGCAATGAAGCAATGGACGCAACACTCCAAACACGAGAGGAATTACTGCATTGCCTCAAACAGAACTTGAATAAAGCACAACAGCGGATGAAAGCACAGGCAGACAGAAAACACAAGGAGCTTAAGCTGGACAAAGGAGATTGGGTCCTTCTCAAGCTACATCCATACCGTCAGCTCACCATGAGCCGACCACGAGGACGAAAGCTAAATCTCAAGTATTATGTGCCTTTCCAAGTATTGGACATCATTGGAGCAACAACCTAAAAACTACTTCTACCACCAGAGTCCAAGATTCACCCCGTCTTCCACGCCTCTATGCTCAAACCTTACATCGGCAACCCAAGGCCCCAGATCATCAATCTACCACCAGAGCAATGGAAAAATAATCCCCTACACAGACCACTCGCCATCATCAATACCCAAAACATACTACGGAAGGGGCAACCGGTTACTCAAGCCCTAGTACAGTGGGAGGGCCTTTCACCCGCCGATAGTACCTGTCCTCAATTGAGGAATCCACCCTACCCGCAAAAACAAACAAATCAAGAAGCATTCTCGGCAAAACATCGGACTTTCCCGCCTGGTCAGCAACGCAGCAAAGAACACCACGGCCGATCCAGCGAAATAAAATTCCGCTGTATCCCATTTCATGGGGACATAAACAATCGCGGACCCGACGCTCAAGCAAAACTCACAACGCCCGACCTTTCCCCTCACAACCACAATGAGGAAACTTACCCTGCAACCTTCGATCCAGGGCGCGAACATCGAGTTGCAGCAATCCCACCCGAAGGGGCTCTCCTCCTCCTGCAGACAGGGCTACCCTCTCTGACATTCCCGCCCAGGTTCCAGAAAACACAGCGCCAGACCCTCCCTCCGGCGATCCGACAACAACCCTAGCGCTCCTTTCATCAAAACAGTACTATAAATCGAACGGGAATAGCAGCGACGCTGAGGACAACATCTTGAAGGAGGAAGGTGATGTTAGGGTCACAATCATGGATCATCCTAGGGCCTCAGATGGGGAAGTAATATAAGAAGGCCACGGTAGCGACAATTCTGCACACAGGGATCAAAGTGTCAGCAAGATCAAGCCTGCAATGGTCCCAATCATCACCGGCCTTCAGGAGGAATCACAGCCATCCAGTTTTTCAAAGGAGTAGATCACCTAAGTAGCCAGTTGGCCCCTTATCTGGGATCTCTTTATTTATGCCATTTTGATGTTATGTCAGTATCAAGATATTATTTAATATAAATGTATTTCTATGCAAGCTATGTAACAGTCATATGACATGTTTGGTATTTATACTCCCCTTCCTGCTATAATGCTTTTTATGCAAGTAATATGAAATGTTTCTTCTAACTTCTTAATTCCCCCCTTTGTCTATCTTCCTACCTCTAGCCAACCTCTGGCATTCCCTCTGGTGACCACTGCCTTAGTACCTAGTAGGATCGTTATATTTCCTCCTTGGGAAGAAGAGGATCGTGGGATTTGAGAGAAGTTAGCAGCAATTTTCTGCTTCTGGATGAATAGGTCCTGAGTTAGGGGTGATGAATAGTGACATTTCACAAAATAAGGCTCCGTTTGGGAGGACTTATTTTCACCGGTCAAGCAATTACGACCACATGAACCGAGCCTTAATCAAGGTTCGGTTCATGCGGTCGTAACCGCTTGACCGGTGTAAATAAGTCCCCCCAAACAGAGCCTAAACCGAGGGAGGGGAATGGAAACAGTGGATTCATAGAAAAAATAGTAATAATAAAAGGTGATTGTTATGGGCAAATCGATTTTGGATAGGGGAAAACCAATTATGCGGGGGAAACCAAGATATTATATGTGCAAATCAATTATGCGGGCAAACTAAATTGCTGCTGCCACCTCACTGTCTCGATATAGATCGCGGTTGTCACTGTTGACTTTCATCATCTTTTCATCAAATGATTCTTGGCTGTGATTTAGCTTTAGGAAACCGATGGTAGAGGAAGTGAGGCAAGCCAAATTGCTGCTGCCAAACTCAAAGAAATTCTATCTTCTAGGAACATTCATGTACGGAAAACAAATATATGAAATCGAAATAATAGAAGCAATCTGCAAAGCAAGAAAGGGGTATCGCAAGCACGAAGAGGAGCAGGAGGATGAGGGAACCATATCTCCCTTGCCGCAACTTCGAGCTTCTCTCCAACCTTGCGACCAAGGCAAGCAAAACCAACTTCTCTCGTCGGCCTCTTCCCCTACAGAAAATGGATTCAGGACTTCTCTATGGGGGGAGGGAGAGAGAGGGAGAGAGGGAGAGAGGGAGAGGGAGAGAGAGGGAGAGGGAGAAAGAGAGAGAGGGAGAGAGTGAGAGAGCGAGAGCGAGAGAGAGGGAGAGCGGGAGAGAGAGATGGAGGGAGGGAGAGAGAGAGACCAAAAGGAGTGAAGGGACGGCGGTGGCGGGGGTTATCGGACGGGGGCTGGACTGGGAAGAAGAAACCATAAGGAGTGAAGGGACGACGGTGGCGGGGGTTATCGGACAGGGGCTGGACTGACAATGAATGGTGGGTACGGGGAAGAGTTAGATAGATAGAGAGAGAGAGAGAAGGGACATTGGAGAAGTGATGTTTCTAGTTGTCTACCTAAATCACCTAGAGGGGGGGGGGGTGAATAGGTGAGCTCTGCGTCTTTTTGCGGAATAAACATTAAAGACTAAGAACGCAGAAAAACAAACAATCCAAGCACAGATAACACAGAGTTTATAATGGTTCCCCAATCTTCGGTACGTCCACTCTCGACCTCATCGGATTAGCCTTGTGCTAGATCCGGCTACTTCACTATTACCTCTAATTGAAAACCAATCCTACAAAATCTCAGAGTAATGCTCCTACAACTCGATCCACAATAATGATCTACACTCGGAAGATATAACTTCCTACAAGTCTCGGAGATGGGATCTCCTATAAGAGAAAATGATTTGAAATACAAGTTCTACAATAACAATATCAAAATTCCAGATCTGAAATCAGAGTCCTTCTTCTGATAAACTTGAAAGCCCTATTAGATAATTTCGAAGAAGACGACCGAAATCCTGTAGATATGAAACCCTAGATTAATCACTATCTGAATTGGATTTGAACGATGAACGAAACGATCAGATGATCTCTTTCTTTGTCTGAATTGGAAATGTCGAGGAAGAATCGTTGGCAGAAACTTGGATCTACAGCCTCGGCGGGATCGAAGATCGGTGGTGAATTCTTCTCGAAAATCTCGGTCGGCGGCGGCGATTCAAGAATCTTGAAAATCTTTCCGAAAAATAAAATGATTTGACTAATTAGAGAATCCGTACGTTTGTAGGAGATGATTAGACTATTTATAGGCAAACCCTTAAATGTCAGATCCTCAAAACTTGACACGTGGACCAATAGGAATGCGGATTAAGAGTTAATCCGGTCCAAGGTGACTTAGAAATCTTTTCGGAGTTTTCCTTCTTCACGACCCGAGAGGAAAATAATCACCCGAGAGAAATGCTGAGCCTCTCGATATGGATAGGAAATCCATTCGAGAGTCTTACTTAGACAATTCTGGAGTCGACAACTGCTCTCAAGAAGATTCTCGAGAGAGAGAAAAGATTTACTCAGAAGACTTGACTGCTCTCTCTCGAGAGCTGGATGGTTGTCTCGGGTGACTGGCTTTTAGCCTCTCAAGAAAGAAACATGACTGACTTCAGCCTTTCGAGTATGCCTCTCGAGACAGGGACTTGACTTCACCCGAGTAAAATAAATCTACTCGAAATCTTCATTAACTTCTCGAGATAAAGAATAATCCACTCGAGATAAACTGAAGACCAACTCGAGTACTAAAGAAATCACTCGAATCCTGGTACTTAGAGAAATTCCTGATGTAAAACATCTGACTACTCGAGTTAACTAGGGGAACGTCTCGAGTACAGGAATTCTTCTCGGGATGGGAATTTTCTATCTCTCGAGTAGAAGGGATCTACTCGAGACAACCTCTTGAGACAGCTTCTCGAGTATAAACACTTAGAAAAATTTCTTCTTGGAAAATCTTCAATAGACCTTTGGACTTATTCTATGGTGCTTGATCATAAAGTGTATCCCAATAGAGAGGCTACACTTGAGTCAACACCATGAGTCACACAATGAGGGATTACATTGCATGATCCTGTGTTTGGTGACCCACTGTAGACTGACATTGGTTTACACTTAGCAATTAAGTCCTGCAAACACATAGATAGAACACAAGATCAAATACAACTTAATTCATCTTATTTTAAGGGTGACTTCTTACAAATCTGAGATATTGTGGAGATAATTCCAAACAATCTCCCCCTATTTGTAGAAGTCAGAACCCTCTACACTAAGGTGAATTACATTAAAATAAAAACAATTCATGAAAATAACAACAATGAATACTTAAGCAAAAATTATAAAAGATATAAAATATGAATCAGCAAAAGAAGTCTTTTAACATTAATAGAAAACGTTCAGATATTCCACATCTACACCAATTCTCTCTCACAGATGCTGTTCCCTAAACAATCTTTCTCTCTTCTTCCTTTGTCTCTCAACATAACTGTAGGGCTTGGGAAAGTACATTCTTGGTCGAGCTGGTGCTGAGGGATCATTCCTTCCATGGCTTCGATCATGAATTCTGATCTTGGTCTGAGATGTCTCATATGCTTTCCACTCAGTATTACTGTAGTAATCTTCTTTTTTGCCATTGAGATCAGTGACAAGCTTTAGAGTATCAAAGATAAGAGATTTTGAAACTGGGCTCCAAATCTCAGCATGATCAGGATCAGGTATTTCCTCAGGTTTTGGAACTTGAGTTGGTATGGAGCGACTTGCAGAGGCACCATCACCATATTTCTTTTTCTTTTCTTGTAGAGCTGGCATATCAGTTTCCCAAAATTCTGAGTAATGAGCAGGAGGGGATTGAGAAGCTTCAGGTCCTGGAGAGAATGCAGGCTGAATAGGAACAGAAGATTACTGAGCAACAGATCGCTTTGCAGGATGCAGATGCTGAAGGATCTTATTAGGATCAATGGTAAGCTCAGAAAAGAGCTGATTGTGCATCCACACTACTGTATCATAAGTATGAAACTTAACATCATGAACTTGAGTTTGAACATCTGTACTGATCTCTTTTAGCTTGGCTTCCCATGCAATCTGCTGTGTTTGTAAATGTTCCTTTACTAATCACTCCCCCTTTCTGATTTCTACAGATAGTGTCGATATAGCAGCTTCCTTGAAAGTACCCACTTCAGTAGTAATATTAAAGGCATGACTTTGGGCATTATTTTCTAATAGAATTTGATTATTGTCTAGAGTTATGGATTGCTCCATGACTTTACCTATACTTGTAATAGTATGATCCAAAACTTTGCCACCTATCTTGAAAAGGTGTTTCAAATCATCTGTATTCTTTTGAATCTCAACAAAGCCTCTGAACATTTCTTTTTCTAGAGCTGTTACCTTAGCAGTCACTGTCTGAAGACCAATGTCAAAGTAAGTCCTTTGCTCTGTAAGCAACTTTTGAATCTGACCAATCAAAGAATCACTGGTAGTGTTACCACTGGAGGGGCAGGAGGAAGAGTCACTTGGGATTTCCATGGTAGAATGTCTTCCGATAGCACAGAACTTTGGCCTCTTGAAGTGTAAGCAACTTCAGCCTCTTCATCAAGAAAGGTAGGCAAGGTGAAGTTTAGGGATTTCATAGGGGCTTCTGATTGTTCAATGGGAATATCATCAGGTAGGTCAGCTGGAGTTTTTGCAGCATAAACAAGAGGATCAACCTCTGAATCATGAACTGAAGTAACATATTCATCATCATCATTATCAACATCATCATCAACCTGAACATCATCCATAGTGACATCATCCTAATGTTTAGGATATGGCTCTGATACATCTGCTGGAAGAGAGTCTGCTGGAGGAGAAGATCTTGGTGACTTAGGAGACTTAGAAGGAATTACTGGAGAAGATGGAAGAACTGTAGAAGATGGATGAGGCTCATTGTCAGTGAGTTCATCTATCAATTTATCAATGGCCTGAGCTGAATCTGCCAACTGTTGCTGTCCTTGTGCTTCTGACAAATCTTCTGAATCATGAATTTCTTTTTCAAGTGGAGGCACTAGGTCTTCTGGAGGCATGATATCTTCTAGAGCCATTGCGTCTGATGGGGGCACTACTGAAGATCTGCTCTTCCTAACTCTATTGTAGGTTTGAAGATTAGGAGAAGTCGAAGCTGGAAATCTGGATGGTTCTTGTACTGATTCTTGAATTGATTCTGGAACTGATAGAGCAGGCTCCCCCTTACTAATCGGATCAGTTAGCTGATGTACTGGAGAAGATGGGGTCCTGTCCTCAGGCTCTAGTGATGCTGGAGCTTGCACTACTTTTGGAATTGATAACTTTATCTCCCATCTCTGAATGGAGGAGATGGAGACCTTATTCATGTGATGAATAGGTGTTCCATTGGATAGATGAAAAACAGTCAGGTTGAACTCATGCAAGAGTAATGAGATAATCCTTGCATAGTTAGGAGCTATAATACTTGCCTTGATCTTGTCAAAGATCATCATAACAAATTGGAACTTCTTCCTATAGATAATGGTTGTCATCATATCAAACATGTCATTTGAAATATTACCAATTGAGGTGGTCTTGCATCACAAAATTTTGCCCAACACATCCACTAAAAATTTGCTTTCAGCATTCAACTGTGGCCTGCGAGGAGCTTGCATATCACTTTATTCATCTCGAGGAATACCACAAAATCAAAATGTCCTGTCATAGTCTTCACCATCGAGGTCATCTTCTTTATCAACTATGGGAAGTCGGAGAAGAGTAGAGACCCTGGTTTTATCCAATTTAATCTTGATATTTCGGACGGATGTTTTGAGTATTTGGCCATTCCTTTTGATCTTAGTAGTTGAAAAGAACTTCTCGACATTTGGAAAGAGTACTCTACACGGCTGCTCCAGAATGAACTTCAATCCGGCGGTTTCGAGAAGAAGGAGGAGGTTTTGGAAATCGGCGGATAAATCGGCTATACCCGTGGATATGAGTTCACTGCCGATTCTGATCTTAGAAGGAGGAGCCATACTGTCTGAGAAACTTACTGATATCGACGGGAGACAAAGTGACTGCCAGACGCGAGAGAATTCGCGAGAGGAGAGGTCGGCGACAGTCGCTAGAACGGAAGATGAAACGTCTCGGAAGATTGCGTAAATGTGGTTTTCCGAAGTATTTCTATTTATAGACGACCTAATTTGTGATTAAGGAAAGATTAATTACCTTAGAAGAGGCGGCATAATCGTCGAGTGCAAATAGAAGAAAATTTAAAATCTGGAGAAAATTCTGATATGGACTTTTTGAGTGCAGTTCTTGAGTAAAACTTGTCCTCTCGGGAGCCGGTCTCGAGTGAATAGAGTTCTCTCGAGTGGAAGCAAGACTTTCCCGAGTTGGAGTACTGATTTCGAGAGTCTGTCCCGAGTGGCCTTCTCGAGAAGAATACTTAGTCTCGAGAACTGTCATTTTGACTTGGAATTTTCTTTGATTTTTGAATTTCTTATCTTGAGCTTGGCCTTTGAGCATTCTGTAAATTCCTTTAGCCTCATTCGACTTTGTTGAACATGCCTAGTTCTGTTTTGAAGAACGAGAACTTGTCTTCATCCAGCGGCTTTGTGAAGATATCTGCAACTTGCCTGCCGGTTGGAACATACTGGAGGTCGATCACCATTCTCCACATGCTCCCTTATGAAATGATGTCTCAACTCGATGTGCTTTGTCCTGCTGTGAGAGACTAGATTATTGGCGATTGCGATAACACTCGAGGAGTCACAAAACATGAGAATGTTTTGAAACTTCAAGTTGTAGTCTTCACACTGATTCTTTATCCCAAGCAACTATGCACAACAACTGCCTGGAGAGATATCTTCTGACTCGGCCGTTGAGATTGCAACACAGGTCTGCTTTTGCTACTCTAGGAAATAAGTATTCTTCCAAGGAATTGACAAGTCCCGGAAGTGCTTTTCCTGTCATCTTTGCCTCCTATAAAATCTGCATCTGAGAAACCAATTAGTTCACTATCATTACTTCTTGGGTACCATAAGCCAAGATTTGGTGTACCCTTAAGGTATCTCAGAATCCGCTTTGCTGCAGCATAGTGAGATTCCTTACAGTTCACTTGGAATCTAGTACATACACAAGTTGAAAACATGATATCTGGCCTACTTGCAGTGAGGTAGAGCAAAAAACCAACTATGCTTCTGTACTTGGTTTCATCAAAAGGTTTCTCTTTCTCATCCTTGTCTAGAGACACAACTGAGCCCATTGGAGTCCGCATCGTAGATGCGCTCTCCATTCCCAATTTCTTAATCAACTCCTTGGTAAACTTCGTCTGGGAGATGAAAATTCCATCTTCAGATTGTTTTACCTGGAGGCCTAAGAAATACTTCAGCTCTCCCATACTGCTCATTTCAAACTTCCCTTGCATCAGTTTGGAAAACTTTCTGCATAGATTATTATCTATAGAGCCAAAAATGATGTCGTCGACATAGATTTGTACTAGCAAAATCTTGCCTTTTATTTCCCTAAGAAATAATGTCTTATCTATTTTTACTCTCGTGAACTTATTCTCAAGAAGAAAATTAGATAGCATCTCGTACCAAGCTCGAGGAGCTTGTTTCAAGTCGTATAGTACTTTAAATAGAAAATAAACATGCTCAGGAGACATAGGATCAACAAAACCTGGGGGTTTCTCTGCATATACTTCTTCCTTTAGCTCACCATTGAGGAAGGCAGATTTCACGTCCATTTGATATACGGTGAATCCCTTGAAGGCAGCATATGCGAGGAACACCTGAATTGCTTCTAGACTTGCCACTGGAGCATAAGTTTGATCGAAGTCGATACCTTCTTCTTGTTTATATCCTTTGGCAACAAGTCTGGCTTTGTTCTTTATAATCGTTCCATTCTCATTCAACTTATTCCGATAGATCCATTTGGTTCCGATGACATTCTTAACTTTGGGTCTTAGAACAAGCTTCCAGATTTCGCAACGCTTGAATTGATCTAATTCTTCTTCCATTGCCATAATCCAGGATGTGTCTGAGTTTGCTTCCTCAAACTTCTTTGGTTCAAACTGCGAGAGAAAACTCAAATGTAAATTTTCATTAGCTGTACCTCTACGAGTTCTGACACCGTCACAAGGATCTCCTATGATCTGATTCTATGGATGATCCTTCAGATGTCTGAGCTCTAGAGTACTTGCATCCGGAGCTTCCTCTTGCTCTTGAATGATATCTTCATCATGATCTTCCTCTTCAATGGGAGTTAGAGTAGTGATCGCGCTCTTCATTCTTTTCCACGTCTTTATCTTCCAAGCTTAAGTCTTTCAACTTTGAACCTGCATCTTCAATGAAAACACTAGAAGAGCTGCTTTGCAGCAAGCTCGTCTCATCAAATACAACATGAATAGATTCTTCAACGATTAGAGTTTTCTTGTTAAAAATTCTATATGCCTTACTTTGGCTACTATATCCTACGAAAATACCTTCAAACTCTTTTCACTAAATTTAGAAGTGTGATACTTCCCATTGTTCAGTACGAAGCATTTGCTATCAAAGATTTTGAAGTATGAAATTGTTGGTTTCCTGCCTTTCAAGAGTTCGTAAGGTGTCTTATTATGATCTTTGTTTATGAGTGCTCTGTTTTGCACATGGAAAGAAGTGTTGACAGCTTTAGCCCAAAAATATTCTGATAGTGAAGCGTCGCTCAATATTGTTCTTTCACAAAATTCTGTCATGACCCCAAACTTGAACTCTGTTCCATTGTCACTTCTGATTTTGACAACGGAGCATGAATATTCATTCTGAACCTGCCTGACAAAATTAGTAAACATGTCGAAGGTATCTGACTTGTGTTTTAGAAAGAATACCCATGCAAAGCGAGAGTAGTCATCAACAATGACCAGTGTATAATCCTTACCTCCTAAACTTCTGATTTGCAGTGGACTGAACAGATCCATATGAAGTAGATGTAGGCTTCTATTCGAATCTTTACCACCAATGCTTTTAAACGTAGCTCTTGTCTGCTTGCCTATAACGCAAGCATGACAAGATCTATCTTTAACGCACTTAACATTGGGTGGATCACGCACTAATTTTAGTGAAAGCAATTTATTAATAGTTTTATAATTTATATGTGCTAGTCTCTTGTGCCATTGGTCAGCAAGGGATGCACTATCTTTAGCTAAAAGACACACTGGCGTAGAAGAATCTATGCATATAAAATTTAAACAAAATATATTCCTGCTACGAGTGCCTGATAGAATCGTGTCAAGATTTTTGACTAATTTTATTAAACACTTATCAACACTGAATTCAACAATATATCCTTTATCGCAGAGTTGGCTTATACTAATCAGATTGTGTTCCAATCCTTCAACATAAGCCACATCCGAAAAGGATACACTGCCATTAGAAATCATACCATAGCCTTTTGTAGTTCCTCTGTCAAAACCTCCAAATATAACCTTCGGTCCGTTCATGACTGGAGAATAGTTTTGAAGTAGGCTTCGATTCCCGGTCATATGCCGAGAGCATCCACTGTCCAAATACCAAATTGGAATTTTAGTGGCCTTTGGACATTCATGCAAAAATAAAATCACTTTGCCTTAGGAACCCAAACAAGTTTGGGTCCTTGGTCTCGGGTTAGTATGCTCCCCCTACGAGTATTAACATTATGAGGAGTTACTCTCATTTTGTTAATTCTAGGGTTCTCACCATATCTGGTATTAAGCCAGCAATCTATTGCAAAATGGTTAATCTTGACACATCACCAACAATCAAACTTGTTGTATCTTTGCCTATAATTCTCTTGCTTTATCAATTGACGAGCTGGTCTAGCAGAGTCAGATTTCTTGGAGGTAGAAGTCTCGTGGAGTAGACACTCACAGATCTTCTTCTCCTTAATAGGCTTTTCTACAATAGGTTTGACCTTTGGAGCTTTACTGATGCTATGACCATGAAAATAAGGTCCAAAACTCTGCAGATTTATCTCCTCATAAGATTCCTTGAAGACGCTCTCGCCAAGGTTTCGAGGGCGAGTCCATCCTTGGTAACGAGACTTAGGCTTTTCAGGGACTGGCCTTGTAAGATGACCAAAAGTGGACTCAAAGTCAAACTCGTTAGTTGGGAAGATGACCTTCTTGAACAAGATTGGCTCCATAGGAGCTTTCCCTTTCTCCTTGGCAAGTGCCTTCTTGGCACCCTTATTCTTCCTTCGAGCTTGATTCCTTCTAGAAGATTTACTAGAGGAAGCCACATGGCCTAAGCCAACTCCTTTACCTTGGGCAGAAAACTGAGCTAGAACTGGAAGAACAGTCTTGGGCTTATAGAAAATTTCAACAAGTTTCTTCTCCGGCTCAAGTTGTTTTTCCAACTCCAGGATTATTTTCTCCTTCATGTTCAGGTGCTCGAGGGATTTATTATACTCTTCAGTGATATTTTGAATATTCTTCCTGAGTGAGTCCATCAATTTGAGGTCCTCCCTCAGAAGGCTTTCTTCACTCTTCAGAGTCTTGATTTCTTTTGCTTGAGTTCTTGAGACTCTTCGACATTTATCGTAGGCCTTGAATAACTCTTTATACTGAATCAAGAGTTCAGATTCATCTTCAGAGGAACAGTCCTATTGTTCATTGTCAGCATCATCTGAATCAGAAAGAGGTGTGTGAGTTTTTACCTCCCCAGTAAACTGAGGGATTTGACCTTCGTCATTTGAATGAGCCATCAGCCCGAAGTAGGCTTCTTCATTATCACTTGACTCAAATGAGTCACTGTCTCTGAGAGTTTTGCGCTTCTTGGCAATCAGACTCCTTTCAGATTTCTTCTTGTTGTGAGAAGATTTCTTTTCTTCTCTTATTCCACCTTCTTTCTTCTTGTGCGGGCAATCGACGATCACGTGCCCTGGCTTATTGCAACAATAACAAACAATGTTAGATGAAATGTGTTTGCTCGGTTTAGAGTTATACCTGTCCTTGCTACTTGAATCCTTCTTATACCGATTATCATGATGGTGTGATCTACTTGATGAGGCGTCCTTGCCTCTCTATGATTTCTTCTTATTCAAGAACTTTTTGAATTGTCTTGACAAAAGAGAGAACTCCCCATCAGATAATTCATACCCAGAGGTACTTGGCTCCGAAGTCTCTTCTTCATCTTTAACTGGCATAGGAGTTGGAGAAGCAACCTTAAACTTTCTTGAAGTATCTGCCTTAAGAGCAATAGACTTTTCTTTTAGCGTTGATCTGCTTTTCTCTTCTTCATCCTTTCTCGAATTGATCTGAAGTTCATAAGACATAAGTTTCCTAAAGAGATTGTTAGGCTCTGTCTCAGCTAATCTTCCGAAATCCCGGATAGCACAAACTTTATTGTCTCATTCCTTTGTTAGGGATCTTAGAAATTTGTCATTTAACTCCCCATTGGTGAAGACTCTGCCATATACCCTGAGGCCATTTACTATCTTGAAGAAGTTCTCGAATGTCTCTACAATAGTATCTTTGGGACTCTGTCGGAAGGCTTCATACTTTTGGTTTAGAAGTGATCTTCTGTCATCTCTCACTTCATTTGTACATTCCATTAGAATAATCAAAGATTGCCACATCTCTTTAGATGAACTGCAGTGAATAAGATTTTGAAGCATCGAGTCATCAACTGCACTGACGATGATATTTTTAGCCTTCTTATTCAGAGAGACAAGTGCTATTTCATCTTTGTCCAAATCCATAAGCTTCTTCGAAACTTGCTTAGTTGGATCTATGGTGGAGGCAATGGTCGGCACATAGGGACCTTCTTCAACTATAATGAAGATCCTCGGATCTAGCGCTTCCATGAAGAACTTTATTCTTTTTTTCCACATAACAAAATTGTTCTTGGTGCACAATGAAAGCTTGGCAAAATCCTTAACTCTGTCCATGCTTAATATCCTTTTGAAGACAACTGGGAGGAAGTATGTTCAAGGTGTTAACCTCTTGATGAACAACCTTCCTCTGATACCAATTGATATTTCTAGTTGTCTACCTAAATCACCTAAAGGGGGGGGGGTGAATAGGTGAGGTTTGCGTCTTTTCGCGGAATAAAAATTAAAGACTAAGAACACAGAAAAACAAACAATCCAAGCACAGATAACACAAAGTTTATAGTGGTTCCCCAATCTTGGGTACGTCCACTCTCCACCTCACCGGATTAGCCTTGCGCTAGATCCGGATACTTCACTATTACCTCGGATTGAAAACCAATCCTACAAAATCTCAGAGAAATGCTCCTATAACTCGATCCACAACAAGGATCTACACTCGGAAGATAGAACTTCCTACAAGTCTCGGAGATGAGATCTCCTACAAGAGAAAATGATTTGAAATACAAGATCTACAATAACAATATCAAAATTCCAGATCTGAAATCGGAGTCCTTCTTCTGAAAAACTTGAAAGCCCTATCAGATAATTTCGAAGAAGACGACCGAAATCCTGTAGATCTAAAACCCTAGATCAATCACGAGCTGAATTGGATTTGAACGATGAAGAACGAAACGATCAGATAATCTCTTTCTTTATCTGAATCGGAAATGTCGAGGAAGAATCGTCGGCAGAAACTTGGATCTACAGCCTCGGCGGGATCGAAGATCGGTGGCGAATTCTTCTCGGAAATCTCGGTCGGCGGCGGAGATTCAGGAATCTTGAAAATCTTTCCGAAAAATAAAATGATTTGACTAATTAGAGAATCTGTACGTTTGTAGAGGATGATTCGACTATTTATAGGCAAACCCTTAAAAGTCAGATCCTCAAAACTTGACACGTGGACCAATAGGAATGAGGATTAAGAGTTAATCCGGTCCAAGGTGACTCAGAAATCTTTTCGGAGTTTTCCTTCTTCACGGCCCGAGAGGAAAATAATCACCCGAGAGAAATGCTGAGCCTCTCGAGAGGGATAGGAAATCCATTCGAGAGTCTTACTTAGAAAATTCTGGAGTCGACAACTTCTCTCAAGAATATTCTCTCTCGAGAGAAAAGATTTACTCAAAAAACTGGACTGCTCTATCTCGAGAGCTGGATGGCTGTCTCGGGTGACTAGCTTTTAGCCTCTCGAGACAGAAACATGGCTGACTTCAGCCTTTCGAATATGCCTCTCGAGACAGGGACTTGACTTCACCGGAGTAGAATAAATCTACTCGGAATCTTCATTAACTTCTCGAGATAAAGAACAATCCACTCGAGATAAACTGAAGACCAACTCGAGTACTAAAGAAATTACTCGAGTCCTGGTACTTAGAGAAATTCCTAATATAAAACATCTGACTACTCGAGTTAACTAGGGGAACGTCTCGAGTACTGGAATTCTTCTCGGGATGGGAATTTTCTTCTCTCGAGTAGAAGGGATCTACTCGAGACAACCTCTTGAGATAACTTCTCGAGTATAAACACTTAGAAAAATTTTCTTCTTGGAAAATCTTCAATAGACCTTTGGACTTCTTCTATGGTGCTTGATCATAAAGTGTATCCCAATAGAGAGGCTACACTTGAGTCAACACCATGAGTCACACAATGAGGGATTACATTGCATGATCCTATGTTTGGTGACCCACTGTAGACTGACATTGGTTTACACTTAGCAATTAAGTCCTGCAAACACATAGCTAGAACACAACATCAAATACAACTTAATTCATCTTAGTTTAAGGGTGACTTCTTATAAATCTGAGATATTGTGGAGACAATTCCCAACAAAGAAGAAACCAAAAAGAGTGAAGGGACAGCGGTGGCGGGGGTTATCGGACGGGGGCTGGACTGACAATGAATGGCGGGTACGGGAAAGAGCGGGCAAAAGGATCTGGTTTGCCCCTATCTATTTTACACTATAAAACAATAACTTAAAATTTTTAATTTTAAAATTTGATTTACCCCTAGTTAAAATAGGTTTGCCCATAACAACCATCTAATAAAAGAAAAACTGAAAATAATCCCAAGGCTTCACACTCCGAGCCTTCAAAGCCTTGACATCCACCCATATTTATAATGAGAGGGGGTGGTTGGGCACCCAGCATGAATGACTATGATCGTCCGTTACGCCCGGTGTCTTAAAGAAGATAAATACAACTGCAATAAATATAAAAAATACATATAAAATGAAAACGGACGTTTTGAATGCGCTCACGGTCTCTGATCGCCGATTCAATCAATGAATCTACGACAAATATGCAAAAGCGGGTCCCACCAAGTGGTGGCCCATCTCCTCCGATCACAAACATGCGGTCGATCCCCATCAAAGTGTCCGCAGAAGGAGTTCGAGCAGAAGTAGCGGCGGTTCCTGAGGAGGAGACCTCTTTGAAGTCTACTTCAGAGGAAGGTACGCAACAAGGAAGTGTTGATTCCAACCAAGACTCTTAGTACTGACGGCGAGGAAGCGTTAACCCCAAGCAACGAGTCGTCGGCGGGTGCATCGGATCTACTGATCTCTTCTTCATCGACGACATCAGAAAGCCAATGGAAAAAAGAAGACAAGGAAAAGGAGAAGAGTTTCACCATTGAAAATTGTATTTTCGTTTTTTTATTTTGAGTACCCGTGTGAAGTATTTGTAACCGTGGATACTTATAAAGTAAAGATTTTTGAAAGTAATGAAAAATACATTACCTGATTTCACGCACATTTTTATAGCAATATGTTTGACAATACTTAAAGAATGCTTATCTTTATGACATAACACGAGTGAACACTTGTGAGCAACCGCAAAGCTAAAAGACTTGGTTTTACAAATATAATGATAAAGTGCTGGAACCAAATACGATAGATTCATGTGGGTTTGGATGAGAGATCGTAATTCACGAATATATATATATATACACACACAGAATAACATATATAAACTCAATTTTTTTAAGTCTAAAAAAACTTAAGCTGGTTCTCCCAATATACATGACGGAATTAGACAAATAATATATGCATTTTATAGCCAAGAACGAGATCTAAAACATTCTTGTTGAACATTCTTTCAAAATTTGCATGGTTTGGTCAGAATCTTGCCCGAAAGGATGCTGGCTTTAAATGAATATAATAATAATAAATTTCAAAATTCGAGCCAGCAAGCTTTCAGGCCAGAATCCAGCTAAATCGTGCAAATTTTGGAAAAATGTTCAACATGAAAGTTGTAGATCTCGTTCTTGGCAATAAAATGTATTTTTTTGGCCTAATTATGACATGTATTATGGGAGAAGCAGCTCAAACTTTTTTAGCCTTAAAAAAGTTTGAGCTTATATATTCCAAACCCTATATATATATCTTTCACTATTATAATGGAAAAAATGTCTTTGATGAAACATTCAAAAATACCAATTATATCATCATTTTTATATTTTAATGACTAGACATATATTACAATCTATTTCAAAGAAATTAAAATACAATGTTCATTCAAGTAATTACACTATCAAAAAATTAGAAGTAATGATTAAATTCCATTTAAATTCAAAATTTTTTTAGTATAGCTCCTACACATACTATGGTAGGTTGTCATTAGGAATGTCAGCGGTCTATTCAAGGAAGTTGATTACTAGGCATATCCGTGGTATTTTCGAGGTGATGACATTAAATCAATCAACTTTATTAAAGTTAAAATTAATATTTTTAGGTCAAAACGTATATTATTTTACAAAATAAAAATTATAATATTTATGTATATTTTTTACGGTCATTTTGAGTACTCATATGTATATGTCGCCGCCCACGACAAATGTCGCACCACTGGCGAATGTCGCACCCCGCCAAATGTCGCACCCTGCCGATTGTCACACCCCCGCCGAATGCCCCCAGGGCAAAGGCCCGTACCTGTCTATACATATATATATATATATATATGTATATATATATATCTATGTATATATATATATGTATATATATATATATATATATATATATATATATACATATATATATATATACATATATATATATATATATATATATATATATATATATATATATATATATATGGGGGCGCTGGAAAAACGCGTCCCGCATTTTTGACTAATATACGCGTGACCCAGAAAAACGAAAAAAGGCTCTCTAAACAGCATTTTTAGAAAAAGTCGTCAACATGAAAGTTGTAGATCTCGTCGAGATCTACAACTTTCATGTTGATCACTTTTTCTAAAAATGCTGTTTAGGGGGACTATTTTCAAAAGGCGCGACGGGGGATCCGCGCCAAAAATATAAATCGTAATATTTACCGGGCGGAACCCCTCTCGCGGCTTTTGAAAATAGACCCCCTAAACAGCATTTTTAGAAAAAATGGTCAACATGAAAGTTGTAGATCTCGACGAGATCTACAACTTTCATGTTGACCACTTTTTCAAAAAATGCTGTTTATGAGGCCTTTTTTTCGTTTTTCTGGGTCCCGCGTATTTTAGTCAAAAACGCGGGACGCGTTTTTCCAGTTTTTCCTATATATATATACATATATATATATATACATATACATATATACATATACATATATATATACGTATATATATACGTATATATCTATACTATATTAAAAAGAAGTATAATTTCAGATTGTATGGCAAGAAAAATAAGACACCTGCATCATCACAGCCGTCCATCATCAAAACAATCAAATTATTACGCCACTACTACTGCGGATCGCCAAAAAAAAAAAAAATTAATGACCCGCTGCTTCCAAACCCTACCCAAATAATCTCTAAGAAACTCTCCACGACACCCTCGCGCCGCCGGTTACGCCCCGCTCTCCCCCTCTCGCCACTCCAACGCCGGAACGCCTCCTCTCCAACCTACCAATACTCTAAAGCTGTACTCCTCCAACATCCGCACAGGCTTATGAAGACCCCGACGACCACACTCCAGAACCGTCCAAGTGGCGAGAATCTCCATTCATCTGCACCTCAAGAAGCACGATCTGGGCATAGCTAAATCCCTGCAAGGCCGCTGTCTGTTACAGCTGGCTTATGGCTCATCCAACGGTAAAGGAAGGTTGACAATAGTCAACAAATTCAATGTGAAGTGACCCGCATTAAAAGCTGGTGCCAGCAAACCTACAGCTGTCAGCCCAAATGAAGTCTTGGAAATAGTACCGTTAGTAAAATAGCCGTTGTAATATTAATGGAGGTTTAAATACTTGTATTAGCTTGTAATAATCAAGGATTATGTTAATGAAATTGCCGCTTCTTCTGTTTATCCCCTTCCTTTGTCTTCTTCCTTACCTCCGGCCAACTGAGCCATTCTTCTGAGCAGCAAGCCCCTGTTACGCCTGTAACAATTGGTGCTCTCGTCTTTACCATTTCTTTACAATGGTGGGAACTCGATCTCAGGAAGATCTTGGCCGCCAACCCGACGCCATTCCATCATTGACCGATTCCGCGCAGATCCTCGCCACTCTACGCTCGGAAATACAGACCAAGGACAACTTACTAACACAGCAGATCTTGGCCACAAGGGAGGAGGCATCGGAACAAATTGCTGGTTTACGCCAAGAAATCCGACTCTTACTCACCGAATTCCGCCTCTTGAAGGATTCAGATGCTCGAAGACCACCACAGCAGGCCCATGAGGAAGCAACAACTCAATCGTCACAGGGAATCCTTGGAGCACAACCACCTGCATCAAGAATCCAGGTTGTTTCTACTCAACCCAAGCTCTTACCAATTTCTTGTCCACGTTTTGCCGATGGCGATCCCACTGATTGGATGTATGACTTAAAGAATTTTTTTGAATATAATGAAATTTCACAACACGAATATTTGATTTACGCTGCCCTCCATTTAGACAAACCAGCATCCCACTGGTATCAAGCCACGTTACGTGATCACCCCGCACTCACATTTTCCCTATTCACGGAAGCACTTTTCAAACGTTTTGGCACGTCCGCTTACGCAAACCCCGCAGGCGCACTAACTAAATTACACCAGATTTCCACGGTACGAGATTACAAATCTAATTTTGAAGAATTACTGACACAGGTACCGGGACTTGACCCACAATTTTTAACTAAAATGTTTATCTCCGGCCTTAAACCAGAGATTGAATCCAGGGTTCTCATTCAACAACCCACTGAATTACACGTAGCCTTTGCTCTAGCCAGAATGTTTGAGGATCAATTAGACGCCGATGCTCGTTTTAAGCCACCCATACATACACACTACCCGGGGCCATCAAATAAACCACCGACCTGGCCACCATCCGCTCCTAAACAGCCCAGTCTCTTCGGCCAATCCAAACCAGGGATCAAGCGCTTGACTCCAGCCGAACTCCAAAGTCGACGTGAGAGGGGGCTCTGCTACAATTGCGACGAAAAATACAACCCGGGCCACAAATGCAAAGGTAAGGGCGTTCTATGCTACTTCCAGAGCCTCGCAGATGACCTAGACGACCCTCCTGACCTGTCAACTATGACGGAAGATGCCACAGAAGACAACATGACTAACCCCACGGTGACCTTTCATGCCTTAACTGGCTCCGTTCCAGCACACTCCATTCGACTCTCTGCACAAATAAACAACCATTTGGTGGAAATCTTAGTCGACAGTGGCAGTTCTCATAATTTCATCTCACCGAGACTAGCCAACTATTTGCAATTACCTATACATATTATAGCTGAATTTCCGGTATATCTAGGGAATGGAACATCTATTACCTGTATGGGGCGTTGCAATACGGTTCAACTGCTCATTCAGGATTCTTTGTTTACTGTTCATCTATATGTTTTAGATATTCAAGGAGCTGACATAGTATTAGGAGTACAATGGTTACAGACTTTAGGTCCGGTAACAACTGATTACTCAACTCTTACTTTGTCTTACCGCGGACCTCACGGCCAAATTATATTACGCGGTCATCCGACGCAATCCAATAGCCTGATTTCATCATCGCAGTTATCCCGATTGCTTTCTTTAACCCCAGCCGCTTCCTACTTTTTATTCGCCACAGAGTCAACCACCCAATTACCAGAAAATAAGGACCACAATATGCAAATGACAGAATCGTCGGAGGTCAATGAACTATTACACAAATACAACTTCCTGTTTCAGGAGCCACAAACCCTACCACCTCAGCGACCCATTGACCATCAAATCATATTAGAGGGAGATGCTCAACCACCCAATCTTAAACCGTATCGTTATCCGTATTCACAAAAAAATGAGATTGAACGACTAATAGCAGATATGCTGGAAAAACAATACATTAAGCCCAGTACTTCCAGTTTTTCAGCCCCAGTGATTTTGGTTAAAAAAAGGGACGGAACATGGCGCTTCTGTGTTGATTACCGCGCATTAAACAAAGTCACCATAAAAAACAGATTTCCAATTCCAACCGTAGACGAATTACTGGACGAATTGTTTGAGGCACGTTTTTTTTCAAAATTAGATTTACGTTCTGGATATCATCAGATAAGGATGGCTTCGGAGGACACACATAAGACGGCTTTTCGGACACACCAAGGCCATTACGAATTCACGGTAATGCCCTTTGGCTTGTCAAATGCCCCGTCCACATTTCAAGCACTCATGAACACTATTTTTCAACCATATCTGAGAAAATTTATTGTTGTCTTTTTCGATGATATTCTAGTTTATAGCCCCTCACTAACAGCTCATCTGCACCACTTGGATTTAACCTTACAAACTTTAACTGAAAATTTTTTATTTGTAAAAAAATCAAAATGTGCCTTCCTCACACAATCTATAGAATTCCTGGGCCACCAGATCTGTAAGGGGGAGGTTGGACCAACAAAGACAAACCTACAAGCTATCCAAGCCTTTCCTGCCCCTATTAATCAGAAAGGTATTAGAGCATTTCTCGGATTAACCGGATATTATCGCAAATTCATTAAAAATTACGCTACCATAGTTTATCCCTTAACTGAGTTATTAAGAAATATACCTTTTGAATGGACAGCACAAGCTCAAATGGCCTTCGACAACTTAAAGAAACATTTAATTAGCCCCCCCATTTTGACCTTACCTAATTTTAAGATACCCTTTGAAATCGAAACTGATGCCTCAGGAATAGGAATTGGAGCAGTACTACTTCAACAACACAAATCGATCGCTTATTTCAGCAAAAAACTCCAGCCCGTAATGCAAAAAAAATCCACCTATATAAGAGAAATGTACGCTATTGTAACAGCTATTGCTAAGTGGAGACAGTACCTCCTAGGACATCCGTTCACTATTTTCACAGACCATCAAAGCCTGCATCACCTATTAACTCAGGAGTTGCACACTCCCGAACAACAGTTATTCTTCTCCAAGTTACTAGGATACGACTACACTATTAAATACAAGGCCGGCAAGCAAAACGTGGTTGCCGATGCTCTCTCAAGAGCTTCCTTTATTCCAGGATGCCCAACTCAAAAACATCTATGCACTTTGGTCATTCCGGTTTCACCATTATTAGGAACACTGGAACAGGATTATTTAGGGGACACCTTCTCCCAGGAAAAAATACAAGAAATTGATGCAACACCATCACTAATTCCAGACTGGACACATAAAGGAAAATACATATACTACAAGCACCGAATATATATACCAGCAACATCTACACTGCGCAAAGACTTAATAACTGCAGCACATGACAGTTTTTGGGGCGGCCATTCTGGCATAAAAGGGACAACACACCGTTTACAACAACAATTCTACTGGCCTAATATGAAAACTGATGTAACTACATATATACAAAGCTGTGATCTTTGCCAAAGAGCAAAACCAATAAATCACCTACCTTATGGGTTATTACAACCCCTTCAAGCACCAACTAAAATATGGGCTGACCTAACTATGGATTTCATAACCAAATTGCCAACATCTAATTCATTTACTAATATAATGGTGGTTGTTGATCGATTATCAAAAGCAGCCCACTTTGTGGCAATTCAAAGTCCTCTTACGGGGCCTAGGGCAGCAAATCTTTTTTGGGAGAACATAGGAAAAATCCATGGAATTCCAGAATCGATAATTACGGACAGAGATACGGTTTTCCTCAGTACTTTCTGGACTGAGTTATTTAAACATCAGGGGACTACCCTCAAATATAGTTCCGCATATCACCCGCAGACAGACGGGCTTACCGAACGAGTAAACAGATCACTGGAACAATATTTGAGGCTATTTACCCATAGAAACCCAAAAAAATGGACAACATTTTTAAGTTTAGCAGAATACCATTATAATACGACTTTTAATTCATCGACCGGCATGACTCCGTTTGAGATCATGTTCGGCCGACCTCCACCTGGGTTACTTTCCTACTGTGCAGGTACATCCAAGAATGAAGCAGTAGAGACAACATTATTAAAGAGGGACAAAATATTACAACAGCTACAAGACAACCTGCTCAAAGCCCAACAACGGATGAAATCAAATGCAGATAAAAAAAGAATGGAGAAGCAGTTCGAAGTGGGGGAATGGGTTCTCCTAAAGTTGCATCCCTATCGGCAACTGTCAATCTCCAGGACCTCCAACAGGAAACTAAATTTGAAGTATTATGGCCCTTACAAAATCATGGAGGTCATCGGACCAGCAGCCTACCGACTGGACCTCCCTCTGGAATCCAAAATACATAACGTATTTCATATCTCCTTATTAAAGCCATACACAGGAACGACAGTTAAACAGATCATCGAACTACCGGAGCTACAATGGAAGAATAACCCACTACATAAACCCTTGGCCGTCATCGACTATCGTCAAATCCTTCGGCAGGGACAAGCAACACAACAAGGACTCGTGCAATGGGAAGGCTTACCTCCCGCTGAGAGTACTTGGGAAGACCTTTCAGATCTTCAGGAGTTTACAAACCTCCGACGTATGCCGGCACCGACAACATGGTTGACAAAAAAAATCAGAAGCACACATGGACGACGCAAGAGAAAGAAGGAACTAGAGAAGGAAGCAACTACCGAGACAGCGTATGAAGGAAGCTGAGGACAGCTTTTAAAAAGGAGAGGAGTATTGTTACAGCTGGCTTATGGCTCATCCAACGGTAAAGGAAGGTTGACAATAGTCAACAAATTCAATGTGAAGTGACCCGCATTAAAAGCTGGTGCCAGCAAACCTACAGCTGTCAGCCCAAATGAAGTCTTGGAAATAGTACCGTTAGTAAAATAGCCGTTGTAATATTAATGGAGGTTTAAATACCTGTATTAGCTTGTAATAATCAAGGATTATGTTAATGAAATTGCCGCTTCTTCTGTTTATCCCCTTCCTTTGTCTTCTTCCTTACCTCCGGCCAACTGAGCCATTCTTCTGAGCAGCAAGCCCCTGTTACGCCTGTAACACTGTCCAGGTGGCATTCTGTTCTAGGATCGATTTCCAAAAGGTTTCCAATCTCATCTTTAGGGCTTTCACACACACGGTAACCCCTCTCTCTCTCTCTCCCCCCATTCTCATTGGTTTCCTCTCTCTCTCTCCATTCTCATAGGTTTCCTAAAGTCTCTCTCTCTCTCTCTCCATTCTCATAGGTTTCCTAAAGTTTTTCACGGATTCTCCATCTAAAATCAGATTTCCGTAATTTTTACATTTGGTGATAAAATCCCATTGAGGTGCGTTGAAAATTAACATCCTATTAACTTCATTGATTTTAACTGAATTTCATTTTCATTAGCATCCTATCCCAGTTGTAGCTATTACTGATAGTGGTAGAAATTGATGATGTAGTTCCTGATCAGTCGGTTATTCTTACTAAACGAGTGGTGATTTTTTGTCGTAAAATGTTTTGGAGCATCGAGAATTGAATGTGCTTAAAACAAATCCACAGTGATTGGGATTTTTCATAACTCCCAGTTGTAGCCATTATTGTTAGTGGTAAAAATTGATGATCTTTAGTTCCCGTTCAGTCAGCTGTTCTTTATAAATGATTGGTGATTCTTTGTCATCAATGTTCAGATACTAAACGATTGATGACTGTTTATCTAAGATATAAATGGGTTCTTATCTAAAAAGTATGTTCCTAATTGGAATCCAACAAATTAATATTTGTCCATCAATATTCAAAACACTATATATTTAGAACTTCTCCAATTGGGGGTGCAAATATTTGCACGTTAACTGTTTGCTCTTTTGCCTACATGAGATAGACTCCACAATTGCTTGATTAATTGATTTAAAGATTAATTTGAATAATTACTTTTGTACTCACCTTCGCCTTCCACTGCAGAAATTGGTAGCGGATTCAAACCACTCTTCCTCAAATTGCTATGCTTATTAGTTCTTTGGTTCCACCGATGCTCTCTATTTCCTTGGTTTTTTATTTCTATTACTTACCCTGTAAACATTTCTTGGTCCTCAACCATCGCTGTTCTGCACAGGAGCATTTTGCGCATCCCCTTCTTGGTGTCGCTGGTTGAGCTTCTGTGATAAAGAACATTACACAGAAGCTAGATGCCAACGACTGCCCAGCTTCAAGCACGTGCTGAAAGAAGACGCGAGCTTCGCCATCTACATGCAGCAAATACCACCGGTTTGCCACAAGGTACTGAACAATGCACAAGGTACCTCAATGGGATTACCGTGAAAAACTGCACAAGGTAACCCCTGCACTCGATCTCATGCTGCCCCTGATTGAACAATGCACAAGGTACTGTGAAGTTCTGAAATTCTGTATCATTATAGATTTATTTTTTTGCAGAAATACTGAAATTTAAAATTAATGTATTTATTTTTTATAAATCTTTATTTTGCAGATCATACGTTTTGTTAGATGATTAAAAGACTACACTTCATTTTGGTTAAAAAATGATGGATATGAGGATATCTATTGTGTTATATGTTCAGGTAAGAATCAAGTTTATTTTTGTTAATGTGATTATATAACCAAGCATTTGGTGATAAAAACTTATAGTTGAAAATCATTCTTAGATGGTTATTGTTGCCCAAAACTAATGTCGTCTCCTACCAAAAGTCATTCTTAGATGGTTATTGTTGCCCATGTCAAATGCCGCTCCCACTACAATTATCGCTCCCACGACCAATGTTACCCCCACCACAAATGTTGCACCCACGATCATTATCGCACCCACCACAAATGTTGCACTCATGACAAATGTCGTACTCACGATAAATTACGCATCCACGACAAATGCCACATCCACGACAAATGCCACATCCACGACACATAACACTCTTCACGATAAATGTCGCCACCACGACAAATGACGCACTTACGACCAATGTCGCCCCCACGACCAATGTCTCCCCCACGAAAAATGACGCCCCCACGACAAATGTCGCCCCCACAAAAAATGTTAGCACCCACGACAAATGTCGCCCCAACGATAAATGTCGCCCTCACAACATATGTCGCCCGCACGACATATGTCGCCCGCACGACATATGTCGCCACCACGACATATGTCGCCCCCACGACATATGTCGCCCCCACGACATATGTCGCACCCACGACATATGTCGCACCCACGACATATGTCGCACCCACGACATATGTCGCACCCACGACATATGTCGCACCCACGACATATGTCGCACCCACGACATATGTCGCACCCACGACATATGTCGCACCCACGACAAATGCCCCCCGGGCCGAAGGCCCGTGCCTATCACTCGTATATATATATATATACATATATATATATATATACATATACATATATACATAAACATATACCGTATATATATACGTATATATATATATACGTATATATATATACGTATATATATACGTATATATATATACGTATATATATATACGTATATATATATACGTATATATATACGTATATATATACGTATATATATACGTATATATATACGTATATATATATACGTATATATATATATACGTATATATATATATACGTATATATATACGGTATATGTATATGTATATATGTATATGTATATATATATATGTATACATATATACTGTGGCCCGATGATCACGCGCCACAGTATCCGGACGGCGACAACGGGCTTTGCCCGCACCCCGGCGGCGACAACGTGCTTCGCCCGTCCCCCGGTTGGCGACGGCGGGCTTCGCCCGCGCCACAGTACCCGGACAACGACACCCGCACCCCGGCGGCGACGGCGGGCTTCGACCGCGACCCCCGGCCGGCGACGGCCCGACGGGCTTAAAAAACATTTAATTGCTTTTATTTTAATTATATTACATTTCTTTAATTATAATATATTATAATTATATAAATATATAATCATAATATAACAGGCGGGTGAACAGTGACACGATCACTGTTCACCCGCCTGCCATTTAAATTATAGTTATATTATAATATAATTTATAAATATATAATATAAAATCCGAGCTTTTATAGTCCCACACTGCCGGTAGTTTTGAACCTTTTGGGTTTAAATATAAAATTCCATAATGAATGTTTGAAATTAGGCGGGCTTGTGGGTTTGCGGGCTGTCGGGCTTATCTTTAATTGCATGAACAGGCGGGTTTGCGGACTGGTTTTAAATCAGAGCTTTTAGCGAGTGTTGTTTCTTAAGGCCTTTTTGAAGTTATTTACCTAACTTTAAGACCCCCTAGTACTAGGTTTATGACCCCTAGTGTACAACCCCAAATTCGTTGGGTGGAACCCAGAGGCATTAACGGTCGGGGTTGGACAAGCCCCAAGTTAGCTCGGGCCTGAGGACCAGAAGAGCTCTCACGCCGGAGGAGCTTCCGCCTAGGAGCAGGCGAGATCCCGCCCATGTCCAGAAGCGGGCGAGAAAGCACAACGCTGAGTGAACCTCACTCAACGCCGCGTCCCGCAGCAAGGGCGTTGAGTGAGCTCCACTCACTCAACGCCGCGTCCAGCAGCAAGGGCGTTGAGTGAGCTCCACTCACTCAACGCCGCGTCCAGCAGCAAGGGCGTTGAGTGAGCTCCACTCACTCAACGCCGCGTACAGCAGCAAGGGCGTTGAGTGAGCTCCACTCACTCAACGCCGCGTCCAGCGACAACGTCAAGATCAAAGGAGCTCCTGCCTAGGAGCAGCTCCCGCCTAAAGGCAGGCGAGAAGCGTTCACCTTCGGTCAGCCGAGAATGTTGGAGTTACCATGGTGATCTAGAAGTGGTCAAACATGTAATCTTACTGCCAATGCGATATGAGCTTGCAGGGTCGCACATAAGAGCATGTGGAGAAGTTGGAAGATTGACTGTGTTTATAAAGGTTACCAATCACAATACAGAATGGGGTTCGGCAAATGTTGCCAAGGGAAAATCGTTGAGAATCGTCGAGTCTCGATCGTCGAGTATCGATCATCGAGAATCGTCGAGTATCGATCATCGAGAATCGTCGAGTCTCGATTGTCGAGAATTGTCGATCGTCGAGATTCGTCGAGATTCATCGAGAATCGAAATGTTCGACTCTCGACGAATGCTGATTCCCGTCGAATTATTTCCAGAAACCCTAATTTTCTGTGGTCTGCGGATAGCGATTTTTCCTAGGTCTGTTTATGCCTTGGGTATAAATAGGAACTTAGGTTTGAGCGGAATCTGAGATCCTGCCGATTCGCCCGACGGAAGTGTTCCGCCGTTCTGTCGATCCGCCGCATCCCGAACCCCGCCCGACGGAAGTGTTCCGCCGCTTCGTTCGCTCCGCCGACCACCTCCTCTCCGACAATAGTCGTCGGTGCTGCTCTTCCTGGAGCGGACCTAGCAGTCCGTGGAAGTGCAGGGTGCAGTCGATCTACTTTCCCGATCCTTCGTGTGACAAAGCTCGGTGTTCTTCCGCTCGTGTGGATTTCTGCAAAGACGTAGACGCTATTCTACGTGAAACTCGCCACCGACAAGGACTCAAAGTTTTGGAGCATCTTCGTTGAGTTGTGACTCAACGCCGCTAAGGTAGTTTTACCTAGTTGTTCGTTAACTTCTTGATTCAACATTCATGGCCCGATCCCAATCTCTTTTGGGTATTTCTTGATTATTTTATTACTTCCGCTGCGTGCAAAAATTTTGTGCCACCTCATAGAGAAACCCAACAGTGGTATCAGAGGCAGGTTCCGACCATGATTGTTGTTTTGGAAGTTAGGTTATTCCAGTGTGTGTAAACCTAGGGATTTAGAAGTGTTCTAAATGTCTAGATTTAATCCTGGAACATCAATTGTTGATGGTTTTTCCAAGGGAAATCGGTGAGCCCATAACCCACAAGTTAGGGGCTCTGCCCCTTGGAACCCCATCAAGAACGTCTGGGATTTCGTGGTAATTTCTAATTGTTAGAAATTGTTGTCTCCTTAGCAGTAACCGTCCCTCGAGTGGTTAATGAACCCGTGTATTGTTTTGGATTTTGAATCCAACAATGAGAGACGAGCTTGTCTACTGCTTTAAGGTGAGTTGCCTTTGCCTTTGTCCAATGCATGTAAATCTGAAAATTTAGAAGAGTCCGGATATTCAGATTTAACCCTTTCTTCTATCAAATGTTGATAGTACCATGTTGTGCACATAAGGGATGCATGTGGTTTTTTAGAAAAAAAATGATGTGGATGTGCACATTGATCAAATGTTGATCATGGTAATTGTAAACCTATTATCAAAAATCCCTTCATCAAATATTAAGTGTTCGGATGCCTTCCGATGGATGACACTCTTCCTGCCTCGATCGATGAAGTGTGGGCTTGCCAAAGCAAGGTGCATTAATCTATCTTGGTAAGGGTGCGAACGGATAATTGTGATATCCCACTGTCGACATCGGGTCTAACTTAACTAGGTGACCTCAAAGGTTGAGTGCCTAGAGGCATAGGGTTGGAATGCACTATATGATGGATGCGAATAAAGAGTTATTCACCAACCATACAAGAATTGCATGAGGATGCAATTGGCAAGCGTTGCCTACCTAAATAACCACATCGTGAGAGAAAAGACAAAGCTGACTCATTGTGTTGGTGAAATACGGATCTTGTCCACTGAGAGAGTAGCTCGCATGAACTCTCCGAATTGATAGTGAGGGCCATCATTTTGAATAAAATAGTGGGAGTTTTAATTGAAGTCCAAATTAAAAATAAATTGTATTTTGAAATTTTGGTGCTGATATTATTCTGCATGAATTCTTGTAGAATTCCATGGCAAGTGGTTCACACTCAACTCTGTCTCTGAGAGCCATCCTTGAAAAGGATAAGCTCAGTGGGACCAACTATATGGACTGGTATAGGAACCTGAGAATTGTTCTCAGGCAAGAGCGAAAGCTCTATGTCATGGAAGAAGAAGCCCCCGAGCTGCCGACCGGGAACTCTTCCCGTGATGATAAGGATTCTTATAAGAAGTATACTGATGACGCTTTAGACGTCAAATGTCTTATGCTTGCCACCATGAACTCTGAGCTTCAGAAGCAACTTGAGAACATGGGGTGCAAGGAGATTGACGAGCATCTCAAGAAAATGTTTGAAGGGCAGGCTCGTCAAGAGAGGTTCGACGTCACAAAAGCGTTATTTCAGTGCAAGATGGGAGTTCGAGACTCAGTAGGGACTCACGTACTCAAGATGATTGAGTATATAGAGAACCTTGAAAGGCTGGGTTTTCCTCTAGGTCAAGAGTTGACCACAAATCTGATCCTGCAATCGTTGCCGGATAGTTATGAGCAGTTTATCTTGAATTACAACATGAATGAAATAGACAAGACACTGCCCGAGCTCCTATGCATATTAAGAACTGCCGAGATCAATATGAAGAAGGCCAAGTCTGCCAGCCTCATACTGATGGTGCATAAGGGAAAGGGCAAGGCCAAGGGCTCTAAGAAGACGAGGGTGGGACCTAAGTCACATCTTGAGCCCAAGTCTTCTGCACTGAAGAAAAAGGAGAGCATGGTGAAGGAAGGGAAATGCCACCACTGTGACAAGGCTGGTCATTGGAGGAGGAACTGTCCTTCTTACATTGATGGTCTGTAGAAAATGAAGGGATGTGTGACTTCCGCTTCAAATATTTACGTTATAGAGATAAACCTTTTTGCTCCTTCATCTTGGGTATTGGATACCAGATGTGGTTCTCACATTTGTACAAATGTACAGGAACTAGAAAGGAGAAGATTGCTGAGTAAAGGGGAGGTGGACCTGCGCGTCGGCAATGGAGCAAGAGTTGCTGCTGTAGCCCACTAGCCGTAGGGGTTTACCGTCTTTCTTTGCCCAGTGGGCTTGTAATAGAACTAGATAATTGTTATTTCGTTCCGGCCATAACTAGAAACATTATATCCATTTCATGCTTGGACATGATTGGATTTTCTTTTATAATTAAGAACAACTGTTGTTCTATATTTAAGAATGATGCTTGTTATGCTGTAGCCCAATTATTTAATGGTCTATATGTTTTGAACTTGGACCATCTGATCTATAATGTAGAAAATAATAAAAGACTAAGAACAAATGACTCAAACCCTACATATCTATGGCATTGTCGTTTGGGCCATATAAACGAGAATCGCATATCTAAGCTCCATAAAGATGGACTTTTAGACTCATTTGATTATGAATCATTTGAGCGATGCGAATCTTGTTTATTAGGCAAGATGACTAAAGCCCCTTTCACTGGTTATACTGAGAGGGCTGAGGATCTCTTGGGTGTTGTACATAGTGATGTATGCGGACCCATGAGCTCCATGACTAGAGGTGGGTATTTCTACTTCGTTACATTTACTGATGATTTCAGTAGATACGGATATGTGTATCTTATGAAGTTCAAATCCGAGACCTTTGAAAAGTTCAAAGAGTTTAAGAATGAAGTAGAAAACCAGTTGGGTAAAAGGGTTAAAGCACTCCGATCTGATCGAGGTGGCGAATACCTGAGTCATGAGTTCCGTGATCATCTGAAAGAGTGTGGTATTGTATCACAGCTCACTCCACCTAGAACACCACAACATAATGGTGTGTCTGAGAGGAGAAATCGCACTCTGTTAGACATGGTACGTTCGATGATGAGTCATACAGACTTGCCTGTTTCCTTTTGGGGTTTTGCTTTAGAGACTGCTGCAATGACACTGAATCGCGCTCCAACGAAAACGGTTCTGAAGACACCATATAAGATATGGACTGGGAAGCGTCCTAGTATGTCGTTCATTAAAATTTGGGGCTGTGAGGCATACATGCGACGTCAAATTCCTGACAAGCTGGAACCCAAATCAGATAAATGTTATCTGGTGGGATATCCTAAGGAAACGAAAAGGTATTACTTTTACCTACCGTCCGAGGGCAAAGTGTTTGTCGCAAGGACTGGTGTCTTCTTGGAGAGAGAATTCTTATCAAGAAAGACTGAGAAAGTAGAACTTGAAGAAGTTCAAGAACCACAAATAGTGAATGAACCGGAATTGGATTCTGAGATAGGACTACAAGATGTTGTAGCTAGAGAACCTGCTCAAGAAACACAAGTCCTACGTAGATCTGGTAGACCAAGATTTGAGCCTGAGAGATATGGATTTCTTGTGTCTCAAATAGGTAATGTGTTGCTTATGGATCATGATGATGAACCAGCAAACTACCAAGAGGCTATGAATGGACCGGACTCCGACAAATGGCTTGAGGCTATGAAATCCAAAATGGACTCCATGTATGCAAACCAAGTTTGGAACTTGGTGGAACCACCTGAAGGGGTACGACCCATAGGATGCAAATGGGTCTTCAAGAAGAAGACCGACATGGATGAGAATGTACAGACATTCAAAGGGCGACTGGTGGCTAAGGGTTTTAAGCAAATTCATGGTATTGACTATGATGAGACCTTTTCCCCTGTTGTCATGGTAAAGTCCATAAGGATATTACTTGCTATTGCTGCGTATTATGACTACGAGATCTGGCAGATGGATGTCAAAACGGCTTTCCTTAATGGAAACCTCCTTGAGGAAGTGTACATGACACAACCCGAGGGTTTTGTATCCCCAAATGAAGCCACTAAAATATGCAAACTGAATAGGTCCATCTATGGACTGAAGTAGGCCTCTCGAAGTTGGAATCTTCGTTTTGATGAGAAAATCAAAGAGTTTGGTTTCATCAAGAATGAAGATGAGCCTTGTGTTTACAAGCAAATCAGTGGGAGCATTGTTGTCTTCCTTATATTGTATGTAGATGACATACTGTTGATTGAGAAAGACATTCCTACCCTGAAAGTTGTTAAGAACAACCTAGGGAACTGCTTTTCTATGAAGGCTTGGGTGAAGTGATTTATATACTCGGTATTAAGATCTATAGAGATAGATCGAAGAAGTTGCCGGGTTTGACCCATAGTACATACATTGAGAAGGTATTGAAGCGGTTCAACATGCTTGAGTCCAAGAAAGGATTTTTACCCATGTCTAATGGTGTGAATCTCTCTAAGGACCAGAGTCCAAAATCTTGTGAAGATAAGGACCGCATGAAGTTGATTCCATATGCTTCGGTAATTGGATCAATCATGTATGCAATGTTATGTACTAGACCCGATGTCTCCTTTGCTTTGAGCATGACTAGCAGGTATCAGTCAGACCCCGGTGAGTGTCACTGGATTGCAGTCAAGAATATCCTGAAGTACTTGAGAAGGACAAAGGATGTGTTCTTGATGTATGGTGGAGAGGAAGAGCTCGTTGTAAGTGGTTACACGGATGCTATCTTCCAAACTGATAGGGATGATTCAAAGTCTCAGTCAGGGTTTGTGTTTTGCCTTAATGGAGGAGCTGTGAGCTGGAAGAGTTCCAAGCAAGAGACAGTTACTGATTCTACAACAGAAGCCAAGTATATCGCTGTAGCTAACACAGCGAAGGAGGCTGTATGGATTAGGAAATTCATCGGCGAGCTTGATGTAGTTCCTAGCATTGTTGGTCCCGTAGTTCTCTACTGTGATAACAATGGTGCAATTGCACAATCTAAGGAACCTAGATCCCATTAGCGCTCCAAGCACATACTTCGGCGGTTCCATCTTATTCGTGAGATTGTCGAACGAGGAGATGTGAACATTTGCAGAGTGCCGACTAAAGAGAATATTGCGGATCCACTAACAAAGCCTCTCGCGCAGAGAAAGCATGATGGTCATAATAGATCAATGGGTATACGATACCTAAATGATCAACTCTAGTGAGAGTCTTGTGGGTTGCGTGTAAACATATATTCTGTTGGCTATTTGTTATTTATTCATATGATGAATTGTGTACCAGAATTTTTCTTTTACAATTAATGGCAAGTTCTTTTATTATGGTTTCTCTATGCGATAGTTAAATATTAACATAATAAATACCCTTAGAATGTTCGCTTCCATAGTACATCAAGTACGTGACTTGAATGTGAGAGCCTATGATTTATTTGAACCTTCATTCTTAAAAGGTCCCTGGTCATTGTATCATCATAGAAGCTAAGGGTGATGATGATACATTTAGACTTGCATGTGCATTGACTGATGACCAGTTCTCACAGGTAATGATATTGTGATATCAAGTCATCACGCGGGTACTTGTTAGTGAACAAGTTGTACTGGACAGACCCAACCTGAGACTACTTTGTGGATTGTTATCTAAACGTGTCACGTGTATGTCTCATTTGACAATGGTGTTGTGGTCCTTTGACCTGAAGTCGCAACATTCATCAAGTGAGGAAGAGCGTGCTTTGATGTCATCTAAAGTCTTCCTTGAGAAAATTTGATGATAATGGTGGTTGTTGGGCACGTTACGAATCATTTGGGTGTTTGTGTGTGAGCAGATATGGGATTTGTCCTCCTATATGACAGGAGTTGTATCCATGGGCCCCTTTATGGAACTGGACTGAGAAATGCATGGCCATGCTTGGTTGAGTCAATATGTGATATTGGACTCACCATTCTCTAGAAGTCCGTTCTAGATCAAGAAACTTGGATTGAGCTATTATGAGGGTGACACGGTCCATGCCTCTAGTTCTTTCCGGATGTAAGGGACAAAGGGACAAAGACAAAGTTGGAATATTGTTCATAAAGGCTTATGAGTTATGAACTCTTATTGCTTGGGTAGCAATGATGCATTGCTAGATGCCGCTCATTGTTTGTGAGGTTTTTTGTTTGATACTTTCAAGATCAAGTGGGAGACTGTTGGAGTTACTATGATGATCTAGAAGTGGTCAAACATGTAATCTCACTGCCAACACGATATGAGCCTGCAGGGTCGCATATAAGAGCATGTGGAGAAGTTGGAAGATTGCCTGTGTTGGTAAAGGTTACCAATCACCATACAGAATGGGGTCCGGCAAATGTTGCCAAGGGAAAATCGTCGAGAATCATCGAGAATCGTCGAGTATCGATCGTCGAGAATCGTCG
Organism: Platanthera zijinensis; assembly: GCA_039513925.1. Taxonomy (NCBI): domain Eukaryota; kingdom Viridiplantae; phylum Streptophyta; class Magnoliopsida; order Asparagales; family Orchidaceae; genus Platanthera; species Platanthera zijinensis. Next base: position 201,869,596 of record CM077080.1, read on the forward strand.
AGTCTCGATCGTCGAGAATCGTCGAGTATCGATCGTCAAGAATCGTCGAGTATCGATCGTCGAGTCTCGATCGTCGAGTATCGATCGTCGAGTATCGTCGATCGTCGCGATTCATCGAGATTTGTCGAGAATCGAAATGTTCGACTCTCGACGAATGCTGATTCCCGTCGAATTATTTCCAGAAACCCTAATTTTCTGTGGTCTGCGGATAGCGATTTTTCCTAGGTCTGTTTATGCCTTGGGTATAAATAGGAACTTAGGTTTGAGCGGAATCTGAGATCCTGCCGATTCGCCCGACAGAAGTGTTCCGTCGTTCTGTCGGTCCGCCGTATCCCGAACTCCGCCCGACGGAAGTGTTCCGCCGCTTCATTCGCTCTGCCGACCTCCTCCTCTCCGACGATAGTCGCCGGTGCTGCTCTTCCTGGAGCGTACCTAGCAGTTCGTGGAAGTGCAGGGTGCAGTCGATCTACTTTCCCGATCCTTTGTGTGACGAAGCTCGGTGTTCTTCCGCTCGTGTGGATTTCTGCAGAGACGTAGACACTATTATACGTGGAACTCGCAACCGACAAGGACTCAAAGTTTTGGAGCATCTTCGTTGAGTTGTGACTCAACGCCATTAAGGTAATTTTACCTAGTTGTTCGTTAACTTCTTGATTCAACATTCATGGCCCAATCCCAATCTCTTTTGGATTGTTCTTGATTATTTTATTACTTCCGCTGTGTGCACAAGTGTTGTACCACCTCATAGAGAAACCCAACAGAGAACAGCTCTCGACAGAGCCGGCGAGAAGGCGAGGGCTGGATCAGCGTGAGACTTGACACTTCCTTTTTGGCTCCCGCCCGAGGAAGGCGAGAGGTTTCTCGGCGCAGAGCTCTCGCCGAGTGGGGCCCAGGTTCAGGGTAAAATGTCTTAATTGCCCCCGGGTGAATTTATCCTTATACCCTCATGGGCTACATTTAACACTTTTCAGACAGCGGGATTTGGCTATTGGCAGACCAGCCAGGGGTATTTCAGTAACTTCAGGTCAGCAAAAGGTTATAAATAGACCCATAAGAGCTCTTTAGAAGGCAGACTCTCACTTTTCTCTGAATCTATAGTGCCTTCTGAGGAGCTCCTAGCCCAGCTTTTGGCTTTGGAGGGGAAGCTCTCAGAGATCTTCCAGGTGTGAGGTGAGACCTCCTAGCTGAGGCTTTGGGTTAGTCTTCGGACCTTAGCAGCCATTCGAGGGTCGAGGCTTGAGGGAAGTAGGCGTTGGCTGCACCCTGGTTTTTGAACTCCCGTTGAGGTCAATTTTGGCTTCAATAGTTCTGGTACGGTGAGCGTGGAAAGCAGCCGGTGCAAGAAAGCCTTGAGTTTGGTCCCATGACTGGAGATGAAGGTGAAGGATCTGGCTCAGGGGGTATCCCCACCCCGGGGGAGGAAGCGACGAGGAAGATGTTGGAGGACTTTAGGCGAGAAGTCCTACAGACCATCAGCCTAGCCTTCTCGGCAAGGAGTGAGTGGGAGACGCCTCAGGTTCTGGTGGAGATGGTCCCGCTTCTAGGCTAGAACGCCCCTGGACAGCGCCCCGGGAAGTAGGTCCTGATGGAAGGTGGCGAGAGAGATGTGGCAGCGCGAGAACTCTTCCCAGGGCAGCGCCTCAGAAAGGAGGTTCCGGTAGAAGTTGGCGAGAGGGAAGCGGCGGTGCGGGAGCTATTCCTTGGGCCCGGTCTCGCGGATCGTTCCAGCCAGCTGAGGTCGCGAGATGTGCCTTCTCGCCAGGCAGGGGGCAAGGCCCCCTTTAGTGAGCTCATCGTCTCAGCCCCGGTACCAGTGGGGTTCCGGGAGCTGGACATGTCCTACTACTCGGGAAAGGATGACCCAGTACATCATGTACAATGGTTCGAGGATGTGGTGTCGATTAGGCAAACGTCCGATGCCTTCAAGTGTCGGTTGTTTGCCATCACATTGAAGGAGAAGGCCAGGGACTGGTTCCACCAGTTGCCAACAAGCTCAATCTACAGCTTCGAGGATCTACGTTGGGGTTTCTTATTGAGGTTCTCGACATCGATGAAGAGGAAGAAGGAAGCGGAGTGCCTGTTCGCAGTAAGGCAGAGGCAAGATGAGACATTGGGTCATTATGTTGACCGGTTCCAAGAGGAGTTTCTCCTGGTCCAAGAGGTCCCTGGGTACGCATTGATGCTTGACTTTACCCTGGGGATGAGGCCAGGGTTTTTCAGCATGGAGTTGAAGATAGTGCCCCCTCTCTTTTGAGGAGCTCATGGAGAGGGCGGCAAAAGAGATAGACTTCGAGAGGGCGAACCCGGCATTTGCCAGGAAGCTGGCCCGGTTGGCAGAAGCTGATAAATAACCAGTAGTAGAAAAGCATAGGGAGCAAAGGGAAGAAAAAAGTAGAGAAGAGCCCCGAGGGCAGGGGCAGCAGCAGGGATGGGGAGCCCGGGAGCCGAACAACCGTTTGGGTTGGAGGCCTCAGGAGGGTCGCCCCTAGGGCCAAGGAGGAGGTGGTCAGGGAAGAGACAATCTTCGGGAACCAAGAAGGTTTGACCAGCAGGCGTGGAGGCAAGGGCCTAGGGGTCACTTCCCACCACCGTAAGAAGCGATGAAGGTCGGTAGAGGAAGAGGGGGAGGGAGAAGAATCCGGGGAGCTGGGAGAAGAGGAGGAGAAGGAAGGGGGGCAGGGTGGCGTTACCCTTTTGTGACTTCCATCAGGAGGAAGGTCACGCGACGACCACCTGCCCGGAGTTCTTGGAGATGCGGGAAGCCAGAGGAATGGGGAGGCAAGATCTGCCGGTAAGGATTGAGGAAGTACAACAGGGAGGGGAGAAAGATAGGTGCGAGGACCGGGTTGACGTGGGGACCCGAGGAGGGATCAGAGTGATCTACGGAGGGGGAGGGATTGAGGCAACCCGCAAGGGGAGCCTTCAAACCATGTTCCGTAGGGGGGTCGCCTCGACCTCCTTAGCTCCCCCTCCGGAAGAAAAAAATCATCTTTTCATCCGCGGATATGCCGGACTACGAAGACCCGTTCTGCGACGCCCTGGTGATCCAGACGGCGGTGGAGAACTTCACGGTCTCCAGGATACTGGTGGACAATGGGAGCTCGGTGAACGTCATCTTTAAGAGGGCCTTCGATGAGATGAAGGTTGAAAGGCAGAGGGTCCTAGCCTCAGATGGACCATTGTTCGGGTTTTCTGGAGAGAGGAAGGAAGTAGAAGGGGGAGTAGGACTGCACGTAAAGCTGGGAGGAGTGTCATGGAACTATAGGTTCGTGATAGTAGACGCCCCAAGAAGTTACAACGCCATCTTTGGGCGTCCCCTCATCAGCGCCTTTCGCTGCGTACCCTCCTCGTTTCATCAATGCCTCAAGTTCAATAACGGAGGGGTACAGGTCAGGATCAGGGGGGATCCAAAGGTGGCAAGACAATACTATGTGACAGCGGTTAACGTTATGTCTTGGATGGTTGAGGTGGAAGAACTGTAGAGGGAGATAGCAGAGCAGGAGAAGGTGAGCCCGGAGGTTGAGGAGCAAGTGGTAGGAGAAGCTGAGAAGGAGGCCCAGAGGGGGGAGGAAGTTGAGCCACAATAGGAAGAGAGCCGTATGAGGCGATGGAGATAGAGGAGCTAGCCGTTGGAGTTGAGCAAGAGGGTCTGGAGGAAGGGATGGATGAAGAAGAGGAGGGCCAAGTCACGAGAGTTGGGCAGGGGGCCCCGAGGAGTGTGGAGATCCATCAGCTCCAAGAGGAGAGGCCGGAGGAGACAATGGAAGCTGTAGGAGGGGAAGAGTTGGAGGTTGAGGAGGAGGCAAGGGACAGCTGGGAGCAGTCACGGTTGGAGCTGGCCGAGGAAGTGGTGGAGGTGGAGGTCTCCACCAAGGCAGGGCAGGTGTAGAGGGTGCGGATCAGCGGGGGCTTGAGCCTCGAGGACCAGGAGCGGATGAGAGCTTGCATCCAGAACAACGTCGACATCTTCGCTTGGAGCGCGGCGGACATGCTGGGCATCGAAGCGGATGTGGCCTATCATCGCCTGAACCTGGATTCCCGGACTCGCCCCATACGCCAAAAGATGAGGGCCACCACCACCAAGCTGGAGGAGCCCATCCGCGAGGAGGTCAGAAAGCTCTTGGAGGCAGGCTTCATCTCGGAGGTCCAGTACCCAGGCTGGATCTCCAATGTGGTAATGGTTAAGAAAAGGGGAGGGAAGTGGCGCATGTGTATTGACTTCTCTTTATTAAATAAATCGTGCCCCAAGGATTGCTACCCACTGCCTCGAATCGACGCGCTGGTTGACTCAGCCGTCGGTTTTTTTGTTATGAGTTTTCTTGATGCTTTTTCAGGTTATCACCAGATTCGCATGCACCCCCCCCCCCCCCCCCCCGACGTCAAAGACGTCTCCTTCATCACTAGGGAAGGATGCTTCAGCTATAAGATGATGCCCTTTGGGCTGAAAAATGTAGGAGCCACATACCAGCGCATGATGGATCGAGTCTTCCGGGGGCAGAGGGGGAGAAACTTGGAAGTCTATGTCGATGACCTGATGGTGAAAAGCAAGTGTGTGAGCTCACACCTGCGGGACCTCGAAGAGACCTTCGCCACCCTCCGAAGGTTCAAGATGAGGCTGAACCCCTTGAAGTGTGTCTTAGGGGCCAACCGCGGGAAGTTCCTCGGACATATCTTGACTCCGGCGGGGGTGGAACCTAACCCGGATAAGGTAAAAGTCATCCTAGACCTGGAATCGCCTCGCAATGCCACGGAGGTCCAACGCTTGGCAGGCAAGCTGGCGGGATTAAGCAAGTTCCTGTCTCGGTCTGGTGACAAATGTTCATCATTCTTCAAAGTGTTGAGGGGTAACCAGAGGTTCGAGTGGACGATCGAGTGTGAGGAAGCCTTCAAAGGGCTGAAGAGACAGCTCTCCAAGGCTCCCCTACTTCAAAGCCCAAAAGAAGGGGAGGACTTAGCCCTATATCTCGGGGTGGGAGCAGAAGCCGTGAGCTCTGTTCTAGTCAGGGAGGAGGGGAAGAAGAAGCTACCCATCTATTACGTAAGACGGATCTTGAGGAAGGCGGAGCTCCGTTACCCCATCCTCAAAAAGCTAGCATACGCTCTGATCATTTCGGCAAGAAAGCTTCGGTCGTATTTCCAAGCATACACGATTAGGGTGGTAACCGATCATCCTCTCCGTAAGATCTTTGAAGGGGTGGAGCACTCGGGGAGGCTAGCCAAGTGGTCCATTGAGCTGAGCGAGTTCAACATCTCGTTTGTCCCAAGGCTCTCGATTAAGGCGCAAGCGGTGGCGGACTTTCTTGCAGACTATGTGGTCGAAGTCGGGGAAGAGGAGCCGCGACAGCAGGGGGCGTGGAAGGTGATGGTTGATGGGGCCTCCGGAAAGCATTCCATGGGATGAGGAGTGGTGTTGGTAATCCCCCAGGGGGTAGTTATAGAACAGACGGTGTCCTATCACTTTCTGGTGACCAACAATCAGGCAGAGTACGAAGCCGTGATAGCTGGTCTTCATTTGGCAAAGGAGCTTGGGATCCGGGACGTGGAGGTCTTCACGGACTCAATGGTGGTGGCATCGCAGATTCGAGGAGAGTTTGAAGCTCGGGAACCTACCCTCATAAAGTACCTATCTAAGGTAAGGACAATCATCGGAGGCTTCCGGTCATTCTCAATCCAGCATGTTCCTCGGGAGGAGAGTGTGGTTGCCGACCGATTGACAAAGTTCGGGCCTCGGGGAGGAGGGACCTTAACCGAACTATTCTGACCAGCGATCGAAGAAGGGGAGCTGATGGAGGTAGGCCGGCGACCCTCGTGGGTGGACCCATTGGTGACCTTCCTATCAACCGGCGAACTGACGAATGAAGTAAGGGATGCAAGGAGTTTCAAGCGTAAGGCAGCTCACTACCTGATGTTGGAAGGGGGGTTACATCGCAAGATGTCGTCGGGACTCCTGGCCCAGTGTGCAACCGAGGAAGAAGTTCCGAAGATACTTGGGGAGATACATTCAGGCGAGTGCGACAGTCACTCGGGGGGAAGGACTCTAGAGGAAAGGGTGGTCAGGCAAGGGTACTTCTGGCAGACCCTGAGGAAGGATGCGGCAGAGTTCGCGAGGAGATGTAAAAAGTGCCAGCTGAACGCCCCCCTCCAGCTCTTGCCCGCTCAAAGACTAAGGAGCATAACGTCACCATGGCCTTTCGCCATTTGGGGAATGGACTTGGTCGGGCCTTCCCCCCGGCCATTGGACAGAGGAGGTTCCTCTTGGTCATGATCGATTACTTCTCCAAGTGGCTGGAGATCAAGGCTCTAGCTAAGGTCACTTCCCAGGTCATCAGGAACTTTGTTTGGGGAGAAATCATATGCAGGCACGGGATACCCCTAGCGATAGTGACGGATAACGGTCCCCAGTTTGCTAGTGAGGAGTTCATCAGCTTCTGCACCCAGCAGGGGATAGATCTCAGGTTTGCCTCCGTCCATCACCCCTAGACCAATGGTCAGGTGGAAGCGGCAAATAAGATTATTGTGAACCTGCTCAAGAAGAAGGTGGAGAACCTGAGGGGGAACTGGGTAGAGCAGCTCCCCTCCGTCCTATGGGTCTTGCGAACAACCCCGAACATGGACACCGGTGAGACCCCCTTCAAGCTCTCTCATGGGTGCGAGGCTGTCCTCCCTGTAGAGTTCGAGGTTCGGTCCCCGCGGGTCGCAACCGCCAGCGAAGGGGATGAGGCTTGGAGATTGGGAAATGAAGAAGAGTTGCGCCTCTCGCTAGACATGGAAGAAGAGCTGCGGGACGTTGCAGCCATTAGGCAAGAGGAGACCAAGCGGCGAATGGCCAAGTACTTCGATAAGCATGTTAGAATCAAACAATTCTCCGAGGGAGATCTAGTGCTGAAAAAGGTCGACGCAGCAGGGAGGTCGGCCCCAGTGGGCAAGCTCAACCCCAGCTGGGAAGGACCTTACATAGTAAAGGAGGTTCTGGCAAACAGAGGTTACTACATCTAGGATGTGGAGGGGAGGACCTTGAGCCACACCTGGAGCGACGACGATCTAAAGCGCTTTTACCCGTAGGGGAAAAAGGGGATTGTACGGTTGTAATCAAACAGAATTATTTCGAGACATTGTAATACCAAAATGCTATCAAGGTCTTCTTCTTGCTTTGATCTGGTACCTGCTTTCTCATTTTAATGATAGAATAGGCCTTATGTCTTGAAATCTTCGTCAACACCCCGAGCTCGGCTCGGCCTCAGGTAGACCCGCTGCGCAGGCTCTCATCTAGCTGGCAGGTCCGAAGGCTCGCCTGTGGTGGAGAGGTTTGGTTTGAGAAATCTTCATCAACACCCTGAGCTTGGCTCGGCCCCAGGTAGACCCGCTGCGCAGGCTCTCATCTAGCTTGCAGGTCTGAAGGCTCGCCTGTAGGGGAGAGGTTTGGTTTGAGAAATCTTCATCAACACACCGAGCTCGGCTCGGGCCTAGGTAGACCCGCTGCGCAGGCTCTCATCTAGCTGGCAGGTCCGTAGGCTCGCCTGTGGGGGAGAGGTTTGGTTTGAGAAATCTTCATCAACACCCCGAGCTCGACTCGGCCCCAGGTACACCCGCTGCGCAGGCTCTTATCTAGCTGGCAGGTCTGAAGGCTCGCCTTTGGGGGAGAGGTTTGGTCTTGAGAAATCTTCATCAATACCCCGAGCTCGGCTCGGCCCCAGGTAGACCCGCTGCGCAGGCTTTCATCTAGTTGGCAGGTCCGAAGGCTCTCCTGTGGGGGAGAGGTTTGGTTTGAGAAATCTTCATCAACACTCCGAGCTCGGCTCGACCCCAGGTAGACCCGCTGCGCAGGCTCTCATCTAGCTGGCAGGTCCGAAGGCTAGCCTGTGGGGGAGAGGTTTGGTTTGAGAAATCTTCATCAAACACCCCGAGCTCGGCTCGGTCCCGCTGCGCAGGCTCTCATCTAGCTGGCAGGTAGACCCGCTTCATAAACACCCCGCGGCTCGGTCCCAGCAGGCTCTCATCTAGATGGCAGGCCCGAAGGCTCACCTGTGGGGGAGAGGTTTAGTGTTAATAAATATCTCGACACGAATGTTCTAGGCTAGACAAAAGGCATCCTAAGGACATACCCAAAAATGGTCTCGGCCAGGAGAGGTCTCGGCCAGGAGCGGTTTCGGCCAGGAGAGGTCTTGGCCAGGAGCGGTTTCGGTCAAGGAAGGTCTCGGCCAGGAGATCCTTGTTGAGGGATCTTGCCAAGCGAAGTCCCCGGCGGGCCTAGGTAAGGAGGCTGATCGTTCGCACAAGGTAAGGAGGGGCGGTCTTCCCTAAGCTTATGAATGATACTTATCGTAAATAGTTCTCGGCATAAGGCGGGAGCGACATGTCAGAGCTTTGGGTTCTCGGCAGAATCTCACCTATCGGCCGCTAAGAGAGACTATCCTAGAGGGGGTCGGGGCCCCCGGGCGAAAGCAATCCTGAACAACATTCGTTTTTTAACAGTAAAGAGAGAAAAGGGGAGAGGGGAGCAAAATTACACTTATATTATAAACCAAAGTCTTACAAAAATTGGAGCGTCTCGCTCATTACAGAGAAAAAAAAAGAAACCCCTTAGGAGGGAGCGCTATATCTGCTCGAGCTCCCGCTTGAGCTCCCGCTGGGGTCCTCACTTGGACTTCCGCTGGAGCTCCCGCCAGAGCTCTCCCCTGAGGTCTCGTCAGCAGCCGTGGTAAATTTCGGGACGTCCGAGGGTGGAGAGTCGGGCGCGCCTAGGGGCTTCGGGATGGGCTCGAAGAGCCAGGGGACGAGCTGGGGAGCAGTCAGGGTCTCGTCACCCTCGTCCAAGCATCCCACGGTCCGCAACATCTCGATCATCAACTTGGCCGTTGCCTGGGCGTTGACCTGCAGGAGCTTGTCGATGTCGTACTCGGAATAGTTTCGGCTCTTCAGCCTTTCATCGAGCGTGGGAGGGGGAGGGATCGCAGCTATCGCCGTCTCCAGGCGCTTGACTTGGCCCTTCAGCATGTCATTCTCGCACTCCACCTCGGACAATCGCGCGCGAAGCACCACGACTTACGGAGAGTCCTGCATAAGAGCGTTCTATCAGCAGCGAGAATGGAGGTATGAATCTCATAGGCGAGAACTAAGGTTGGAAAGGGTCTCACTTACCTCCTCCGGCGGGCGCATGGACAGCTGGCGTTGGGCGTCCTCCAGCTCGGTCTTCAGGGCCGCCACTTGAGCCATTGCCTCCTCTCTCGCCTTGTACATGTTAAGGAAATTCCGGTCGATGGTGATGCTTTGGCGAGCACACATGTGCGCAAGCTCGAACCCACGCATAAGGGCCCGGACGGAATCGAAAGCGAGGAGACGAGTGGACATTTGGTCGTACAGGCCCGCAAACTCCCGGCTATAGAGGCCGTAGCCCAGCGCGAAGGCTTCGCCGGTGACCTCGTCGCCCTCCGCCCATCTCGAGAGCAGCGTCGAGAGGGAAACTTTGTTGGCCTCCAGGTCCCAGTACAGCAAAGGCTTCCCTTCGGCGTCTAGGCTCTTCACGCCCATGCCAAAGTTCCTGTGCCCCTTTGGTACATGCCTGGGCGGAGCTTGTGGCAGCCACTATCTCGGTGCCCACCTCGCCACCCGCCTCGGCCTCGGCCGGAGGGTTCTCGACAGGGACCCCACCATTACTCCTGGGGATGTCCCTCATCTCGTTGACCGCCGCTAGGATCTCAGCGAAAGACCTGCCCGACGGAGGGGGTCGGGCGGGCGAAGGTATCTTAGACTTCCCCTTCTCGGCGGCGGATGGCTTCGGCCTCTTCACGCGTTGAGATGAGAAGCCACTGAGTTTCCGCTTCGCGGCACCAGGTGGCGGAGGCAAAGCTGGCCCTTCTCGGCAAGCGCGGGCCGCAGACCTCGCGAGAGCCAACGGATCTCCCGCAGTCTGGCCTTCGGCAGTTGGCGTCTCGAGGAAGGGTTGGCGCAAGGGGATCTCCCGCTCTCCTACGAAGGCAACGAAAGAAACTCAGCATCGAGGGACGCACAAACATCGAGTAAAAGAGAAAAGAAGCGAGATCTCACCTTCGCCAGGAGGAACGGGGGGAAGGGAATCGACGTCCCGCCTAAGGAAGGGGACGTCAAACTCCTTAGTCCCAAAGAACTCGAGGAGCGCGCCCTCGCGAGACCCTAAGGAGGGAGGCTTGTAAGCGGCATCGTCGTATTGAACCGGTGCGAGCGGGAAGTTCCCGAAGTCGCCGGAGACGAAAACAAATTTCTCGCCCCAATGATGGTGCTTGTTGGCGAGACTAGTTGTTTTGAGAAGCTGCCCGGAGAAGAAGACAACTCCCCCCTTGGCGCAGAAGGTAAACAGCTTCCGGAAGATCGAGAGGTTGAACTCTATCCTTTCAGATCGCATGTAGCAGATGAACGCTACAATAATGGCAACCGAATTCGGGTTCAGCTGCGCGGGAATGACCCCATAGTAGCGGAGGGCGAGGCGCATCTCTGGCCAAAGAGGGAGGCGAAAGCCCACCTCGAAGTGTTCGAGGGGGATCGCGAGCTCTCCCTCTCGCGCAGTGTTCACCTAATCGTCGTTGTCTGGGTTTCTCGCGGAGAAGTTTGCGGGAACGTATCGGGACGTGATCAGCTGGTACTCGTCCAAGGTCAGACGGCACGACGAGAATCGGTGCCTCCGGAAAGCTTCCGCACAATGAGAACGTCCCTCGTTCTCGCCAGGCATTGTGACTGAAGTGTTCGAAGGCGAAATATCAAGGAAAAGGGGGCGAGAGCAAGACGTTCTCGGTAGAATGCGAAAGTGAAAGGGAGAGATAGGGAGGTTCTGGATCAGAGAAATAAATATGGTGGGTGAATCCGCCTATTTATAGAAAGCTGGGATGAATTATGATTTTCTCGGAAAAGGGGGCGGAGGTACAGCTATCTCCCTAAGTCAACGGCGCCTCGGTTCCCTGCCCGAATTGACAGTGACTGATCGACAGCCCTAGTCTGCACAAGGGTCGAATGGTACGGCGAAAGCGAAAGCGAAGAATGTTCTCGCTAAGCGAAACCTAAGATAACAACGATAACAGCGGTTAACCAATAAAAGCATCTCACAATATCGCAAGCGGTCCACAGTCCAAAACAATTAAGAAAAACAAAATTAGAAGACATGGTACATGGCGAGAAGGGAAGGCTAGAGGTAAGGAGAGGCGAGATAGCAAGAATCAATAAGGATCCCAGCGCCAGCGTCCTCGCTCTCACTGTCGGGTCCTCGGGGGAGCCGGCGGGTTGAAGTAGGAGGAGAGCACGGTGCACCCTTGATTGATCCGGCGAGCTTGGTCTCGTATCCGCGCTAGGCATCTCCCGGGGGAAGATCCCGCAGTTGGGCAGCCCGGCCGCTCCATCTCGCTTAGAAAGTAGTCTCGCTCCACGGCCTCCAACCTTTGCTCCACCGATCTGCGGAACTCCCTCGTCGCGTAGGCCTGGGCCCGCTCCCGCCGCGCAAATTTAGAGAGGATGGTCGCGACCCTTTTCCCTTGCCTTCTCGCGCTTCCCGTGCCAACCAGCATTTCTTCCATCTCGTCAGAGGAGGGGAAGGGAGAGCTGTCGCCATCCTCCTCTTGATCCCCGTCATCGTCCTCGTCCTCTTCAGCCCCCGATCGCAAGTCCGGATCTACTGAGAAGGCAATCGGGCGGTCAGTGCGAGAACAGGGTAGGGGCAGCAGCAGTGTGTGGCATACCAGAACCATGGCAAGAGCCGTCGGCCGGGGGAAGGCGAGAAGGCCCGGGTTCTCCCTCGACATCCCTCCCAAACAAAAGATGGAGGGGCTTTCCACGCCCCAGACGGAAGGTCTCGCGCGCCGTGACCTCCGCATGGCCCGAAGTATGGGGAGGGTCGCGCTCCCTCTCGGAACGGTCCACCTCCGGCGTCACGGACAGGTCGGCAGGCGCGTCACCCACGGAAGGGTAAGGATTAATTGCTGGATCGTCACAGGGGGAATTCTCTGCGACAGTATCCTGCAAGGTAAGATCCGGGCAAGCGGAAGCAGGCGCTGCGAGAGTCCCGCCCAAGGGTTAGAATAACCAAAAGAAAAGCGGACGAAAAAGGAGGGGCTACCTTGAGGTCCCGAACCATTGGCGGGAGCTCTTTTCGGAGCCTGCGGCTGGTCCTCAGGCGGGCGAGACGTTAATGGGTCCGGGGGCACTGGCGGAAGCCCAGCACCACCTTCCGGGACCACCTGCCAAGAAGGGTTCAGTGACCAATTCTTAAGAATAGTAATCCGCTAGTCGGCAAGACCTACCCTCTGCGGCAGAAGGGGATTGGCCGTGCGGCTTGGGGGTGGAGTTGGAGAGGCCCAATGTTCTCGCGTGGGGTCCTGAGGGGTCTTCTTCTTCTTCTCTTGCTGAGGCGGCGGAGGCTCCACGGTGGGTGCTCCTCTCGCCAGCCAAGGAGCCACTAGGGCGCTACTGGCAAGGGCCTGCGCTTGCGCCGCCTTTATACGTTCCTGAAGACTCTGTGAGAGTGGCTTACCAACCTATTTGGGGCGCATCGCGAGGTCACGCGAGATCTTAGAGGAGCGATAAAAGTCAGGGGCAGATTTTCGGCCGTCTATCAACGCATATATATAGCCGTGGTATGGCCCACCAAAAGATTCTCTTTTAAAGTGACACGCGCCCAACGAATATTGCTGGGTTGGACGTGTCTTTTCGAGCGCAGGGCTAGCTCAAAAAGAGCGGGGATTGTGTACAACCCCAAATTCGCTGGGTGGGACCTAGAGGCATTAACGGTCGGGGTTGGACAAGCCCTAAGTTAGCTCGGGCCTGAGGACCAGAAGAGCTCTCACGCCGGAGGAGCTTCCGCCTAGGAGCAGGCGAGATCCCGCCCATGTCCAGAAGCGGGCGAGAAAGCACAGCGCTGAGTGAACCTCACTCAACGCCGCGTCCCGCAGCAAGGGCGTTGAGTGAGCTCCACTCACTCAACGCCGCGTCCAGCAGCAAGGGCGTTGAGTGAGCTCCACTCACTAGATGCCGCGTCTAGCAGCAAGGGCGTTGAGTGAGCTCCACTCACTCAACGCTGCATCCAGCAGCAAGGGCGTTGAGTGAGCTCCACTCACTCAACGCTGCATCTATCAGCAGCAAGGGCGTTGAGTGAGCTCCACTCACTCAACGCCGCGTCCAGCAGCAAGGGCGTTGAGTGAGTTCCACTCAGTCAACGCCGCGTACAGCAGCAAGGGCGTTGAGTGAGCTCCACTCACTCAACGCCGCGTCCAGAGACAACGTCAAGATCAGAGGAGCTCCCGCCTAGGAGCAGCTCCCGCCTAAAGGCAGGCGAGAAGCGTTCACCTTCGGTCAGCCGAGAACTGCTCTCAGCAGAGCCGGCGAGAAGGCGAGGGCTGGCTCAACGTGAGACTTGACACTTCCTTTTTGGCTCCCGCCCGAGGAAGGCAAGAGGTTTCTCGGCGCAGAGCTCTCGCCGAGTGGGGCCCAGGTTCAGGGCAAAATGTCTTAATTGCCCCCGGGTGAAATTATCCTTATACCCTCAGGGGCTGCATTTAACACTTTTCAGACAGCGGGATTTGGCTATTGGCAGACTAGCTATGGGTATTTCAGTAACTTCAGGTCAGCAAAAGGTTATAAATAGACCCATAAGGGCTCTTAAGAAGGCAGACTCTCACTTTTCTCTGAATCCATAATGCCTTCTGAGGAGCTCCTAGCCCAGCTTTTGGCTTTGGAGGGGAAGCTCTCAGAGATCTTCCGTGTGTGAGGTGAGACCTCCAAGCTGAGGCTTTGGGTCAGTCTTTGGACCTTAGCAGCCAGTCGAGGGTCGAGGCTTGAGGGAAGTAGGCGTTGGCTGCACCCTGGTTTTTGAACTCCCGTTGAGGTCAATTTTGGCTTCAACACCTAGTAAAATATGAAGAGAGATGGTTGGTTTGATGCAACAGTTCATGATTAAAACTCTGAAATCCGACGACCACCTAATTTCTCCCTAATTTTGAACTCATGATAATTGCAGACCTCAGTATTTCTAAGGACTTGAGTTGATAGAAAGACGCAGATTGCCAGTAATAACCACATACTTTGGAAATCAAGTCACTTACGACTCAGGCTGTAAAGGCATGCGTGTGTAATAGAAAAAGCCACATATAATTTCAGTGAATCAAAAAAGAAAATCACCAGAGTTTGAGAAGCTTTGCGGTTTCACTCCACATAACTTTGGCTCTGTTTGGGACAGCTCTGGCGGATTGTAAAGCTGTTGTCCAGATAGAGCTGTTTTAAAATGAGCGCTGTTATTAGCAAACCCACTTTCGTTTCTAGCAAACCAGAAAAAAACAGATTCTGTCATTTTTTGCATTTTTTTCTCTTCCCAAAAATTACTACTAGCAAACCAATCTTGTTTTTTTGGTAATTTTTGTTTTTTTGAATTTTGAGCTCCAAATATTTCTCATTTGAAAAAGTGATCACAAGAAAGTTGTAGATCTCATCGATATCTACAACTTTTATGTCGATTATTTTTTTATTTGAAGCCGTTTAGGCCTCCAATTTGGGCCCTAAAAAAGACATACACGGAATGTATAAATTTTCGGCGTGACTTTTTTCGGGACCCAAATCGGGGGTCTAAACTACTTTAAATCAAAAAAGGTTCAACATGAAAGTTGTACATATCGACAAGATCTACAACTTTCTTGTTGAACACTTTTTGATTTGAAGCCGTTTATGCCCACAATTTGACCCCCGAAAAAAGTCACGTCGATCCCGGACGTCCGTACATATGTACGACGTAACTTTTTTCAGGGGCAAAATCGGGTGGTCTAAAGTACTTTAAATCAAAAAGTGTTCAACATAAAAATTGTAGATCTTGACGATATCTACAACTTTTATGTTGAACACTTTTTGATTTGAAGACGTTTATGCCCCCGATTTGGCCCCCTAAAAAAGTCACGCCGATCCCGGGAGTCCGTACATATGTACGACGTAACTTTTTTCATGGGTCAAATCGGGGGGGGGGGGGCTCTAAAGTGCTTCAAATCAAAAAGTGTTCAACATGAAAATTGTAGATCTCGTCGAGATCTACAACTTTCATGTTGAACACTTCTCATGAAATTGTACGTATAAGACGCAGTTTAAATTGACGTATATATTCTTATATATACTTAACTCGTATATACAACACATCCTTATAGTAATTAGAAATCAAATATATTTCTAAATCGACCGATATTTTATTTAAAGATTTTTGTGCAGATAATGATATTTTGTTGAAAAATCTGTTTTACGCATACTAAATATTTGCGACATTTTGACTCATCTATAATGCTAACATAAGTGGTTGAAAGAATACATTTGAAATCATTTGTAATGTCATTATATGCAGCGGGTTATTTTGAAAGAATGATTGTTTTAAACAAAATTTAAATTTTTTTTTAAAATTATGTTGATTTGCTAGTAACAAAATGATTTTCAAATAGCCATTTTGAAAAATGAGGGTTTGCTAATAGTAATAGTTTGCTAGAAATCAAACTGGGTTTGCTAGTAACAGCACCCTTTAAAATAGATCTCTGGGGAGCTATTAAATTAAGGGTGCTGTTATTAGCAAACCCACTTTCGTTTCTAGCAAACCAGAAAAAACAGATTCGATCATTTTTTGCATTTTTTTTCTCTTCCCAAAAATTACTACTAGCAAACCAATCTTGCTTTTTGATAAGTTTTGCATTTTTGAATTTTGAGCTTCAAATATTTCTCATTTGAAAAAGTGATCAACATGAAAGTTGTAGATCTCATCAAGATATACAACTTCAATGTTGATCATTTTTTGATTTGAAGCCGTTTAGACCTCCAATTTGAGCCCTAAAAAAGACATTCACGGAACGTACAGATTTTCGGCGTGACTTTTTTCGGAGCCCAAATCAGGGGTCTAAACTACTTCGAATCAAAAAGTGTTCAACATTAAAGTTGTAGGTCTCGACGAGATCTACAACTTTTATGTTGTACACGTTTTGATTTGAAGCCGTTTATGCTCCCTATTTGGCCCCCGAAAAAAGTCACGCCGATCCCGTGCGTTCGTACATATGTACGACGTAACATTTGCAGGAGCAAAATCGGGGGGTCTAAAGTGCTTCAAATCAAAAAGTGTTCAACATAAAAATTGTAGATCTCGACGATATCTAAAACTTTTATGTTGAACACTTTTAAATATGAAGCCGTTTATGCCCCCGGTTTGACACCTGAAAAAAGTAACGCCGATCCCGGGCGTCCGTACATATGTACGACATAACTTTTTTCAGGGGCCAAATCGGGGGTCTAAAGTGCTTCAAATAAAAAAATGCTCAACATGAAAATTGTAGATCTAAATTGTAGATCTCGTCGAGATCTACAACTTTTATGTTGAACACTTCTCATGAAATTGTACGTATAAGACGCAGTTCAAAAAGACGTATATATTCTTATATACACTTAACTCGTATATACAACACATTCTTATAGGAATTAGAAATCAAATATATTTCTAAACCGACCGATATTTTGTTTAAAGATTTTGGTGCAGATAATGATATTTTGTTGAAAAAACAGTTTTGAACATACTAAATATTTGGGGTATTTTTACTCAACTATAATGCTAACATAATTGGTTGAATGAATACATTTGAAATCATTTGTAATGTCATTATATGCAGCGGGTTTTTTTTGAAAGAATTAATGTTTTAAACAAAATTAAATTTTTTTTTAAAATTATGTTGGTTTGCTAGTAACAAAATGATTTTCAAATATCCATTTTGAAAAATGAGAATTTTCTAATAATAATGATTTGCTAGAAATCAAATTAGATTTGCTAGTATCAGCACCCTAAATCAAAAGGGATGCGGCTAAAAAATGTGAAACCTCATAACGTGAAGTTTTGAGTAAGATATCAAATATTATTGTAGAAAAAAAGAAGCTACTTGCATTTAAAAGAAATACTTAAAGCTGGAACTTCCCTTAAGTTTTCAATCACAAGGCTGTCGTTAAAAACTCGGCCTGAAATCTCCATCCAAGGATTTTCGTTTCCCAATGCTGCCCATCATGGGAGCCAGTGTTGGAATTAATCTTTGATGACCTCAATTAATACTCAGCCGTTTCCTTGATGACATCAATAACATTCAGCCATTTCATACAATTAGTGATAACACTAATTACAACAATATAGTAGCCCATTAATTTCAGCCGTTTTAAAACGTTTGTAAAACAAAATTGATTTGTTAGCTAGTAATTACCGTTTTTTTTGTAACTTGTAAAGTTGTAATTTTCAGCAATAAATATTCAATCGTGAATAGATGGGAAGGCATCTCCACAGAGCTTTCTTTTTCATTTAGTTTGTTCTTCTTGTTAGCTCCTCCATCGTATTGCTTTAGCACCAACTTATTTTTTTTCCTATATCTGGTATCAGAGCGCTAGGATGTCGATCGTTCCTCATGACGAAGCGGTGCGGGAAAACGGCGGTGGGACGTTCCACTACCCGCAACTGACGGCGACAAACTACACAAGTTAGGTGATTCGGGTCCAAGCAATGATGGATGATCAAGGCGTCTGGGAAGCAATCGAGCCGGCGGACGGAGTGGCCGTCGACACGAGAAAGGATAAGAAGGCGAGGTCGCATCTTCTCCAAACACTCCCGGAGGACCTCTTGATGCAAGTGGCAAGGAAGAGAACGAAAAAAGAGGTTTGGGATTGTCTCAAGACAAGGTTCATTGGCGCGGACCGCGTTAAGAACGCACGGCTACAGACGTTGAAGAATGACTTCGACGTCATGCGCATGCAGGATGGAGAGACCCTGGACCAGTACGCAGGAAAACTCAACGCCATGTCCGTCAGGTATGCAAATCTTTGGGCGACACTCGATGATGCCGCATTGATCAAAAAGCTTTTTGATTCAGTGCCAGATCGTTTCCTGAATGTGATCGCCGGGATCGAACAATTCTACGATCTCGACACCATACCATTTGAGGAAGCCGTGGGGTGGCTTAAGGCTTATGAAGAGCGAACTCGCCAACGCACATCTGGAGTAAACGGCAGGGGCGATGACCAACTCTTGCTCACTCAGGAGGAGTGGCTTACGTGGCAGAAGAAGGATGGCAAATCCTATGCCCCTGCAGACAATAGCAACCGGGACCAGAGTGGGTGTGGTCGCGGCAGAGGGCGGTCGCGGCGGGGCGCCAAATAAAGACGACGTAAATGGTTCCGGCGGTGGCGGCCGTAACAAGAGCCATATCCGTTGTTTTAACTGTAACAAGATGGGGCATTATGCATCTGAATGCAGGACCCCAAAGAAGGAGGAGGCACATCTCACACTTCCAGACGACACCGAGCCGGCCCTAATGCTCGCGGTGTGTCTCCTGGTGAACCTTGAAGATCCGGCGTGGCTATGGCATGCCAGGCTCGGCCATGTCAACTTCCACGCTTTGAAGCTCCTTGCTGACAAAGAAATTGCGGTGGGCATACCTCCAATCACACACCCGAACCAACTGTGTCAAGGGTGCTTGGTGGCGAAGTAGGCGAGGCAAACTTTCCCGGGAAAAAAAAATCAAATTACAGAGCGGAGAAACCTCTTCAGTTATTACATGCTGATCTCTGCGGTCCGATTACTCCTTCGAGCCTCGTCGGTAATAGTTATTTCATGTTAATCGTGGATGATTACTCCAGTTGGATGTGGTTGTACGTGATCAAGACGAAGGATCAAGCCTGCTCTGCGTTCCAAAAATTCAAATTGCAGGTCGAGAACACAAGCGAACGACGCATTAAAACGCTGAGGACTGATCGCGGCGGGGAATTCCTCTCCGCTGAATTCAACCGACTCTGCAAGGAGGCAGGGATCGAGCGACCCCTCACCGTGCCATACACGCCACAGCAAAACGGTGTGGTGGAGCGGAGGAACAGGACGGTGATGGCGATGGCGAGGTCCCTTCTCAAAAGTATGAACGTGCCCGGAAGACTTTGGGGAGAGGCGGTGCGGAATGCGGTGTACCTGTTGAACCACTTGCCAACAAAGGCGCTTGGCGAACGGACTCCGTTTGAGGCCTGGTTCAGAAGGAAGCCACATCTGTCATATCTTCGTGTGTTTGGATGCACAGCGCACACGAAGGAGACAACGCCACACCTGAAGAAACTCGACGACCAAAGCCAGCCGATGGTGTACCTTGGCGTCGAGGACGGCTGCAAGGCTCACCGCTTGTTTGATCCACAACGCGGAAAAATCCAAGTAAGTCGAGATGGAAAATTTGAAGAAAAAGTGAAGTGGTGTTGGAGTACAGGTGTAGGTTATGGGGATCCTCCTGACTTCATCGTCGAGGAGGAATTCAGCACTGAGCTGACAAAGGGCGCTTTTGCGCCACCTATGGGTGGTCTTGCAGGCGAGTCAGCGCCCGCGACACATGTTCACCCAACCCCTTCACCAACTTCACTGGCCGTCGAGGTGTCACCTGGAGGGCCAGCAACCATGACATCATCCTCTCTGACGTCCCCCATCAGTCCGACGACGACAACCTCCACTGGGTTGCTGCTAAATGACCTTTCCACACTTGAATCGGATGTAGCCACACCGCTGACAGGAGGGAGTAGCAGCTTCGATAACGGGCATGTTCATTACAGGCACATCAACGACATCATGAGAGATGCTCGAAGAGTGCAGCTCGACGAGGAGGACATGGAAGAAGAGGCCATGCTCGTGGAGCCGGAGGAGCCGTCCTGCTACCACGATGCCGCTGGGCAGCAAGCTTGGGAGGACGCTATGGCCGAGGAGATAAAGTCTATTGAGAAGAATAAGACTTGGTCCCTCATGGAACTACCAGCTGGACACAAGACAATAGGGCCCAAATGGGTCTACAAACTAAAGATGAACTCAGATGGAGACGTGATCAAGCACAAAGCAAGGATCATTGTGAAAGGGTATGTACAGCAACAAGGAATTGATTTCGAAGAGGTGTTTGCACCAGTGGCTAGACTCGACACCGTGCGCGTCATTCTCGCCATTGCTGCCAATCACGATTGGCAAGTTCACCACCTCGATGTCAAATATGCCTTCCTGAATGGGGAGCTCGAGGAAGAAGTATATGTTGCCCAGCCAGAGAGATTCATAGTGAAGGACAAGGAGAACTTGGTGCTCAAATTGAGCAAGACGCTCTACGGGCTCCGGCAGGCGCCACGAGCCTGGAACATACGACTTGATAGAAGCTTGAAAAAGCTCGGGCTTGTGAATTGTGCTCAAGAACAAGCTGTGTACACAAGGGGAGCAGGCCAAGCAGGAGTCATCGTCAGTGTATATGTCACCACATCGTAACCGGAGGAGATCCAGGTATGATCGCATTTTTCAAGCGGCAGATGATGTTCGAATTCGAGATGAGTGATCTCGGATTGCTCAACTACGATCTCGGGATTGAGGTCAAACAAGGAGATGACGGTATCTCAATTAAACAGGAAGCTTATGCCAAGAAGGTGTTGACCCAATTCGGGATGTTTGAATGCAATCCTACCAAGTTTCCTATGGAACCAAGATCTCAGCTATTCAAGGATCCTGATGGACAACCAGTGGATGCTACGGAGTATAGATGTGTTATTGGGTGCCTCAGGTATCTTCTTCACACATGTCCGGATCTCTCTTTTGTTGTTGGGGTTCTTAGCAGATTCATGGAGAGGCCCACGGAGATGCATCATAAGGCGGTCAAGCAGATCCTCAGGTATATGAAAGGGACTATGGGTTATGGTCTTGTATATACCAGAGGAGGAGATGCTAAGGTGATTACTGGGTACTCAGATAGTGATCTGGCAGGAGACAATGATGACAGGAAGAGTACCGGGGGCATGACATTCTACATCAGTGAATGCTTAGTATCATGGAACTCACAGAAGCAGAAAATGGTTGCCCTATCTTCATGTGAAGCCGAGTTCATGGCGGCAACAGCGGCAGCATGCTAAGCAATGTGGCTGAGAAGTTTGTTGGGCGAGCTAACCGGGAATGAGAGTGATGCGGTGAAGCTATTTGTTGACAACAAATCTTCCATCGCACTAATGAAGAATCCCGTATTCCACGGTCGTAGCAAGCATATCGACACGAGGTTTCATTTCATTCGTGAATTTGTCGAGGGAGGGCAGATCGTTGTGGAGTTTGTTCGCACAGATGAGCAACGAGCATATTCTCTTACAAAGGTGTTGCCGACGGTAAAACTGGCAACAATGCGGCACTTGTTAGTTGTTTGCAACCTTGGGCCACAACCGGATTAAGGGGGAATATGTTGGAATTAATCATTGATGGCCTCAATTAATGCTCAGCCGTTTCCTTGATGACATCAATAACATTTCAGCCGTTTCATACAATTAGTGACAACACTAATTACAGCAATATAACAACCCATTAATTTCAGCCGTTTCAAAACGTTTGTAAATCAAAATTGATTTATTAGCTAGTAATTACCGTTTTATTGTAACTTGTAAAGTTGTAATTTTCAGCTATAAATATTCAATCGTGAATAGATGGGAAGCCATCTCCGCAGAGCTTTCTTTTTCATTTAGTTTTGTCTTCTTGTTAGCTCTTCCATCGTATTACTTTAGCACCAACTTGTTTTTTCCCTATAGCCAGTTGTTCCCATCCAAAAACTTCAGACACAGAGCTTTCGTTATTAAGTAAACCTGAAATCTCCATATTAAGGGTTTTGAAAGACTCTGCGCATGATGCCCTCCAAGATAGCTTCCACCTTGAAGGATGATACGGTTTGATGCTGAAAAGTGCATCAACGAAGACTATTATTTCAAACAAGTGGCTGTTAGTAAAAACTGTTGGTGATATTTTGGGTTGACCGGGTCAACACTAGTTTATATATATATTTATATATTTTGTTTAATGCTGATGAGAGAGATGAAGTTTAGGTTAAGTGACATTTAATGTGGAGGCACGTGTCAGTTTTCTATTAGTTATGTTTGCCTATATATAGGCTTGGTTGTAGTTCTTTTGAAGTTGTTGAAAATAGTGAAACTTCTCCCCCTTCCCCGTGTGTAGCGCTGCAGCGCTTAGAGTGTTTTGTTTTGTTTGTTTTCGGTTTTAGATCATCGCAGATCGCAGGAGAGTGAGCAGCTCGCCTTGGTGCTCTCGCCGAGCGAGAAGGAGATCTCGCCGAGCGAGAAGAAGCCACCTCGCCTGGGCAACTGCTCTCGCCGGGTAGCTTCTCGCCCCGAAGCTCTCACCCGAGAGGTTGATCTCGCCGAGCGAGAAGGTGGTCCCGCCGGCAAGGAGAAGTTGGTCTCGCCCAGGAAGCTCTCGCCCGGTAGCCATCTCGTCGGGGTCGGTCTCGTCTGAACGATCTCGCCGGAGAGTCCCTCCTGGGAAGCGTTGTCGTCTCACAGGAAGTGTTTTTGCCGGATTTTTGAAGTGGGTGTCGGGTTGCTTGTACACGTGTGTGTGCCTACCTACGTTTCCAACAAAGTGGTATCAGATGGAGGTTGGACCCCCTTGGAAGAGTTAGTGACAAGTGGAGATGGAGATGAGAAGTGCCATGCCGGGCAAGTCCCCAAGTTGACGAAGACAAATTATGGCAACTGGAGTATCCAAATGAGGGTGTTACTCGCCTCGAAGGAGTTATGAGAGATAGTCGAGGAAGGCTATGAGGAGCTTACTGCAGAAGCAGAGGCGGCATTGAGTAACGCACAAAAGACAACATTGAGAGAGTCAAAGAAGAGAGATGAGAAGGCATTGTTCTTGCTATACCAAGGTGTCTATGAGGCAACCTTTTAGAAAATCTCAGACGCGAGAAGCTCGAAGGAGGCATGGGAGGTATTGCAACGCTCCATGCAAGGGGTTGATAAGGATAAGAAGGTGAAACTACAGTCCCTTCGAGCACAGTACAAAATGTTGAAGATGCAGAGTTATGAGAAGGTTGGGGATTATGTGACTCGTCTGCGGACGCTCACAAATGAGATTAAATGCAACAGAGAGACGATAGATGACGTGAGCCTCATGAAGAAGCTCTTGCGGTCTATGTCAAAGAAGTTTCGTCACGTTGTGGTGGCAATTGAGGAGTCAAAAGATCTCACCCTGATGTCCGTGGATGAACTTGTTGGATCCCTACAAGCTCATGAGTACCGCATGTTGCAAGACAAAGAAGAGTCAAGTGGTTTGGGTAAATCACTCTAGACTCAGTTGAATTTTGGAGAGAGCTCTGGAAGAGGAGGAGGCCAGCGAGGCTGAGGATACCAAGGAAGAGGTAGAAGAAGAAGAGGAGGAAGAGACCAAGGAAGAAATCAAGGCCACCAGAGAGAGGCAGAGCAACCTCAAGGAGGAAGGCATGAAGGAAGAGGAAGAGGCCGAGGTGACATGTCATAAATACAGTGTTACAACTGTAACCGTTTTGGGCATATGAGCTATGACTGTTGGGCCCCGAGGAAGAGAGAAGAGACCAACCACTATGCAGAAGCAAGCAACACTGGTAGTGATCTGATGATGTCCCTAACTTACAGAGGAGCTGAAGGAGGAAGGAATGAAGTGTGGTACTTGGACACGGGAGAGAGCAACCACATGTGTGGGGAGAAAGAGTTGTTCACTAACCTTGAACCAAATGTTGGTGAGGTTAGTTTTGGAGACACTTCGAAGATCTCGGTGGAAGGCAGAGGGGTGATAGTGGTCACCCTAAATAGCAAGAAGGTGCACCTCAACGATGTGTTCTACGTGCTAGGCTTGAAGAGTAACATCTTAAGCCTTGGACAGCTGGTCGAGAAGGGCTACTGTGTTCAGTTGAAGGATGACACATTGGCCATGAGGGATTATGAAGAAAGAGAGGTGGTGAAGGTGAGGATGACGACGAATCATCTCTTAACACTACGGATGGATGCCGAGGATACGGTGTGCCTTTCAAGAACCGAGGAAGAAGAATAAGCATGGTTGTGGCATCACAGGATGAGTCATTTGGGCTTCATTGGCTTGAGGCTCTTCTTTATTTCTAGGATGGTGGAAGGTTTGCCCATGATATCAACTCCGCAAAATATCTGTTAGGCGTGCACAAGGGGAAAGCAAAAGCGACGAACGTTCGAGAGTGGCAAATCCCGAAGAGCAAGGAGGCAGCTTAAACTAGTTCATTCGGACATCGCTGGTCCGTTTGAGACTACCTCAGTTGGCGAGAGCAAGTACTATATCACCATCACAGATGATTTCAGTCGGAAGTGTTTGGTGTATTTTTTGAAGGGGAAATCTGAGGCCCTTGACAGGTTTAAGGAGTTCAAGGCGATGACGGAGAAGGAGAGCGGACAACCACTAAAGGTGTTGAGGACAGATAGAGATGGAGAGTACACCTCTAGGCTGTTTGATGATTTCAGTAGAGAGTGTGGAATTTCTCATCAGTTGACAGCGGCGTACTCACCTCAGCAGAATGGAGTCGCGGAGAGGAAGAATCTGACCATCATGAACATGGCGAGAAGTATGGTAAAGGGCAAGGGATCACCAAAGATGTTCTGGGCGGAAGAAGTGCAATGTGTTGTGTACTTGCTTAATTGGTGCCCAATGAAGAGCGTGAAGTTCATGACTCCATTTGAAGCTTGGAGTGGATGGAAGCCGAGTGTTAAACACTTGAGGGTCTTTGGGTGTGTGGCTTATGCTCATGTCCCGGACCAGAGGAGGAAGAAACTTGATGACAAGAGTGAGAAGTGCATCTTTGTAGGCTACGCTCCGATGAGTAAGGCTTACAAGTTGTACAATCTAGTGACGGAGAAGGCAATAATCTCAAGGGATGT
This sequence comes from Platanthera zijinensis, assembly GCA_039513925.1. Taxonomy (NCBI): domain Eukaryota; kingdom Viridiplantae; phylum Streptophyta; class Magnoliopsida; order Asparagales; family Orchidaceae; genus Platanthera; species Platanthera zijinensis. Next base: position 201,894,295 of record CM077080.1, read on the forward strand.
TGTGCTTGAGGAGGATAACTACTGGAGCTGGGATGAGAAGGTGAGAAGCATCAAAGGAATGTTCTTCAACGCTGATGAATAGGAAGGTGGTCATGAAGCAGAAGCTGAGGTTGGTGGAGCTGAGCCGCCATCACCACTTAGTGAAAAGTTAGGGGGAGATCATACTCCTTATTCAAGTGGAGCAAGCACAAGCGAATGCAGTTCTAGTGGAGCTAGCACTAACAGGGGCAGAGATGATCGTCCTCAACCTAGGATGAGGAGGTTGGAGAAGATCTACGAGGAGACGACACCGACCCTTAATAATTTTTCTTTACACTATCTCTTAGCATATTGCGAGCCGCACTCATATGATGAAGCATCCCAAGAGAAAACTTGGAGGAGGGCGGTGAATAAAGAGATAACGTCCATCAAGAAGAACAATACTTGGAAGTTGGTCGATCCACCAGCCAGCCACAAACCCCTCGAGGTGAAGTGGGTCTATAAAGTGAAGAGGAACAAGAATGGAGATGTGGAGAAGCACAAGGAGAGACTCATCGTGAAGGGCTACAGGCAAGTCCAAGGAGTGGACTACGATGAGATATTTTCTCCAGTGGCACGGATTAACACCATCAGGTTAATTATCGCACTGACAGCTCACTATGGGTGGAAGATTCTACAGATGGATGCTGTGTCCGCTTACCTGAATGGATACTTGGAGGAAGATGTGTACATCGAGCAGCCACCTGGATATGTTGTGAAAGGCCAAGAGAGGAAGGTGTGTAAATTGGACAAAACACTGTATGGGCTGATGCAAGGAGCACGAGCATGGAAAGGAAGGATAAACACATACCTCCAGAAGCATGGCTACATGAAGAGTCCTCATGAGTATGCTCTCTACACGAAGGTGGAGAAGAATAGTGATATGATGATCATATGTCTATACGTAGATGATATGATATTCACAGACAACAATCCTACCATGTTCGAGGAATTCAAGAGGACGATGAAGAAGGAGTTTGAGATGACCGATCTAGGAGAGCTCAACTACTTCCTAGGTGTGGAGGTATATCAGAGTGAAGATGGTATCTTCATCTCACAAAAGTAGTATATAGAGGAGATATTGAAGAAGTTTTGGATGGGGGATAGCAAGACTATCTCTACTCCCTCTGATCCAGGTTTGAAGTTGAGGAAAGATTCAAAGGAGGGAGCAGTCGACTCCACATTATTCAAGAGCTTGGTCGGAAGTCTACGCTACCTGACTTTCACCAGACCTGATATCATGTACGTTGTTGAAGTGGTGAGCAGGTACATGGAGGAGCCGAAGCAGGATCATTTCTCGGCAGCGAAGAGGATCCTGAGATATGTGAATGGGACGGGAGGTCATGGCCTGAAGTACTCTTCAGGAGAGGAGCTGAAGTTGGTTGGATACTCGAACAGTGAATATGTTGGAGATGTGAATGATCGGAAGATCACTTCCGGGTATGCCTTATATGTGGGAATAAGTGCGTTCTTGTGGGGCTCGAAGAAGCAGGCAACGATTGTTTTGTCCTTGTGTGAAGCAGAGTACATCACATCAACTACCTGTACCTGTCAGGCAATTTGGTTGAGGAACCTCTTGCAGGAGTTGTATCATCAACAGGAGGGACCTATGACTATGTATGTTGACAACATGTCTGCAATACAGCTCGCGAAGAATCCAGTGCTGCATGAGCGCAACAAGCATATTGAGACTAGGTACCACTTCCTTCGGGAGCAGGTGGAGCAGAAGACTGTTGAGGTTGTGTATTGCCCCACCGGAGAGCAGATCACGGATATCTTCACAAAGGCCTTGAAGGTGGAGACGTTCCTGAAGCTCAAAGGCAAACTCGGCATGTGATGCCAAGTTTGAGGGGGAGTTTGTTGGTGATATTTTTGGTTGACAGGGTCAACACTAGTTTATATATATATTTATATATGTTTGTATAATGCGGAGGAGAGAGATGAAGTTTATATTAGGTGGCATTTAATATGGAACCACGCGTCAGTTTTCTATTAGTTATGTTTGCCTATATATAAGTTTGGTTGTAGTTCTTTTGAAGTTGCTGAAAATAGTTAAACTTCTCCCCCTTCCCCGTGTGTAGCGCTGCAGTCATGGAGTGTTTTGTTTTGTTCGTTTTCGGTTTTAGGTCATCGCAGCCTGCAGGAGAGTGAGTGAGCAGCTCTCCTTGGTGCTCTTGCCGAGCGAGAAGGAGATCTCACCGAGCGAGAAGAAACCACCTCGCTCGGGCAACTGCTCTCGCCGGGTAGCTTCTCGCCCCGAAGCTCTCGCCCGAGAGGTTGATCTCGCAGAGCGAGAAGGTGGTCCCGCCGGCAGGGAGAAGTTGGTCTCGCCCGGGAAGCTCTCGCCTGGTATCCATCTCGCCGGGGTCGGTCTCGCCGGAACGATCTTGCCGGAGAGTCCCGCCTGGGAAGCGTTGTCATCTCACGGGAAGTGTTCTCGCCGGATTTTTGAAGTGGGTGTCGGGCTGCTTGTAAGCGTGTGTGTGCCTACCTACGTTTCCAACAAAAACCAAGCCTGAAACCTTTGTCCAAAAATTTTCATTTCACGGTGCCACCCATCATTGGGGCTCGTTATTCCAATCCAAGGACTTCAGAGATGTGGCTTCCGTTGATAACTAAGCCCGATATCTCCCTGATAGGGGAATTTGAGCTACCTATGACATCTACATAGAATTTCAAACACAAGGTCGCAAACATGGAGGTCTTACACCATCTTGAATATAAGCGCCTGATGTTAATAAGGATTTTCGTTTCACGGGGCCACAATCATCGAGGGATCGCTGCCTCATCCATGAAAGAACCTGAAATCTCCATCCTAAGAAAGAGATTTTAAAAAGAAGAGACCGGATCTCGTTGACTACTTTATCATTTCAAACACGGGGCTGTCGTTAAGAACTAGGCTTGAAACCTCCGGCCAAGGATTTCCATTTCACGGGGCCGCCCACCATGGGGGCCTATTGTTCCTATTCAAGGACTTCAGACACAGGGCTTTCATTGATAACTAAACCTGAAATCTACATAATATGCGATGAAAAAGGAATTGCCTTAGGATCTGTTTGGGACAGCTCTGGCGGATTAAAAAGCTGTTGTCCGGATAGAGATGTTTTGAAAGAGCTCTTTGGGGAGCAGTTTTGAAAAGCTGCAGAGTGTTTGGGTGTTCTATGCAGAAGTGCGCTTTGAAGAGCAATTTTCTAATTTAGCTGTTTGGATGAACAACTTTTGGAAGCTGTTTTTTTAAATTTAAAATACATAAATATTTTAACGCAGAGAATAAGTAAAAACAACTGATAACAAGAGT